>CM070557.1:1200000-1800000 GCA_036346405.1 Phyllostachys edulis | reverse complement strand
CTTATTTGAACCGTGCAGTGATATTCATCTATCATGACGGTTCATTAATAGAGCCGTCTATGAATTATCATGAGCGGTTCTATTCACAAAGCATGCGTGATAGTACCTAAATAGTTACGAATGAGAACAAAATGCTCAGTGATAATTAGTTATCACGAGCGGTTCTAATTAAGAACCATCTGTGATATCCTCCATCATATAAATTGCGCTCGACACATCCTCTCGCCTTGCTTGCCGCCGCCTCTACCGCCTTGCCGCTCTGGAGGCCCTGTGTCCCTTTGCCAAGACTACCAGACCGCTGTTGCCTCTGTCACTACCTCTACTGCTCTGGAGCAACCCTGCCGCTGGCTCCACTTAGATCTGCTCTCCTCTCCCATGCGCCACTTCCACGCCCTAGCTCCTCCAACTTTGCTCCTTCTTGTTCTAGCGGGAGCTGTCGGCTCAGTGAAAATTCAAAAGATAGTGAGGTGCGGTTGAAGATTATTGGCACAAAAATTTCAACTTGGATTTGCTCGATCTTTGTTTAGAATTTTGAGGCATAGCGTCAGTAAATACTAAATAAGCGCCATATGTTATTGCCATTATACTTGGTGATGAAATTTGATATGCGATACCACTAGGTGATTGCATATGATTATTTTCTTTATAATGTCTATGAAAATGCATATGTGGTTTTGTAGGCAAATAACAACCTTGGTGTAGGTCAAATTAATTAGTCCAAAGTAATATCAGCATATCACTATAAATTCAGGTAGATGGGATGCAAACAGGGTCGTTCTTTTGTCATGTGAAACGTCCTGTCTTCTACCATACATTGTAGCTAATTGAGGATTAGATGCTCAGTACTCTAGTCCTATTTGGTATGGTCTTAGATGTTTGTCGTATGCAATAGTTATCTATGACTAGATGTTTTGTGAAAATGTTAAAATTTGGAGTTAGTACAATTCTCTCTTCCTGGAGGCATATCAGATGCCTAAAGCAAGAAAGAAAACTTCGTTACGAAGCTTCACTTGCATATTTAAATTCATGTTTGCTATAAAGTAATCGCTAATCAATTTGACACTAATTTGTTACATGCGTAGTGTAGAGGATCGGCTGGATGTACGGTGTGAACCGTGTGAGTCAAGAGTACATTAATGGCGTGGTTGCTTTTAGAAGAGCCACGAAAGCGAGGATATGTTGAAGAAGGGATAAATTTTATGTCTTGTCCATGCATTGATTGCGTAATCAAGATGTTTAACAACGCGCAGATCGAAGCGCACTTGATTCAAGGGTTTCAAAAAGGGTATACATGTTGGACCAATCACGGTGAAGAGCAGATTATACTAGAAGTTAATAATGATGACATCGCCGAGGAAGTCAATGATTTGCCGAATGTGGACTATGCTTTTGATGAGGATAGGTGGCACGATGACAATCTAGATCAGATGCTTTCGATGCGATAAGAGAACTACAGTGAGAGAGAGTTTTGTAAATTCGAGGGCTTAAGGGAGGACTCCGTGAGACCTTTGTTCCCTGGCTGCAAGCCGGAATACACAAGGTTGTCAACCGTACTTGAACTGCTAAAATTGAAGGCAAGCAATGGTTGGTCCGATAAGAGTTTCACGGCGTTGTTAGGTCTCCTAGCAGACATCCTTCCGGAGGGAAACGTGTTGCCCAGCACCACCTATTAAGCAAAGAAGGTTATTTGTCCATTGGGAATGGAAGTAGAAAGAATACATGCATGTCCGAACGATTGTATCCTCTACCGTAAAGAGTATGCAGACATGCATGTATGTCCCGTGTGTAAAGCATCCCGATACAAGCGTCAGAATACTGCTAAGGTGAAGGAAAGACCTCCTGCTAAGATGTTATGGTATCTGCCTGTGATCCTACATTTGAAGAGTTCATTTGCGAACCCAAAGGAGGCAAGATTGCTGCGTTGGCACTCAGAGGTGCGTAAGAGAGATGGAAAGCGAAGACACCCTACTGATTCTGCCTAGTGGAGAAACTTCGATCGGAGCTTCGAAGAGTTCGGTGCAGAACCGAGGAACATAAGGTTAGGGTTGAGTACGGATGGATTGAATCCTTTCGGTAACATGAGCAGCCGACATAGCACCTGGCCCGTGAATCTATGTATGTACAACCTTTCTCCTTGGTTGTGTATGAAGCGGAAGTACATTTTGATATCACTACTTATCCAAGGGCCGAAGCAACCTGGGAATGATATTGATATGTATCTAGCACCATTGCTGGAAGATCTTGTGGCATTGTGGAACGAAGGGGTACATGTATGGGATGCGTATAAACAAGAGAACTTCACTTTACGCGCCATGTTGTTCTGCACCATCAATGATTTTTCTGCCCTTAGTAAACTGTAAGACCCGATACAAAAGGACCCAAAGCTTCGTCGACTTTGCTTAGATGCTACGGAGAGTGTATGGTGAACAACTTCGCAGAAAGCGTGTATATCGTCACCGTAGGTTCCTTCGAAGTCACCCATCTTGCAAGATGAAAAAACAATTCGATGGAAATAAGGAGAGCGATTTAGCTCCAAGGGCTTTTAGAGGGAAAGAGGTCTATGATATGGTTAAGGATATCGATGTTGTGCTTGGGAAGGGGCGTAAATTAAGAACCCGTGAGAAAAACATCTGGAAGAAGCGGTCAATTTTTAGGACTTGCCTTATTGGGAGCACTTAGAAGTTCGCCCTTTGCATCGGCGTCATGCACGAGAGAAGAATGTATGTGATAGCTTAATTGGTCTCTTCTTTGAACATTATTGGCAAAACAAAGGATGGTGTTAGCATGGCGTGACTTAGTTGATATGAACATAAGGGTGAGTTAGCACCAAAAGAGACCGATCTGAGACGAGCGTACCTTCCCCCAGCTTGCTACACTCTGTCCAAGGCCGAGAGAAATGAACTGTGCCAGAGCTTGCATGGTGTGCAAGTCCCGTCTGGTTACTCCGCTAACATTAAGAAACTTGTTTCTATGCAAGATTTGAAATTAATTGGTATGAAGTCTCATGATTGTCATGTGCTGATGACACAAATGCTTTCTGTTGCAATTAGAAGTATCTTGCCGAACAAGGTCCGAGTGGCAATCTTGAGGCTGTGTTATTTTTTCAACTCAATTGCTCAGAAGATCATTGATCCCCAAGGACTAGATGCTCTGCAAGCCGAGGTGGTGACGACTCTATGTCATCTTGAGATGTATTTCCCTCCGTCATTTTTTGATATCATGGTCCATCTCATTGTTCACCTTGTGAAAGAGATAAAGATATGCGGCCCTGTGTTCTTGCATCATATGTACCCGTTCGAGAGGTACATGGGAATTCTCAAGTCCTACGTACGGAATCGATCTCGACCGGAGGGCAGCATCATCGAAGGTTATGCAACCGAATAGGTTATTGAGTTCTGCGTCGACTACATGGCTAGGTGGAACCGATAGGTGTGCCACTATCTCGCCATGAGGGGAGACTGGATGGTATCAGGACCATCGGAAGGAAATCAATCACTCCCAATCTGAATACGTACGCTCAAGCCCATTTCACGGTCTTGCAACACATGACCCAAGTGTCCCCGTACATCGACGAGCACAAAGACATGGTACGCCAACAGAATCCAAACCGGTCGGAGGTTTGGATCACGAGAGAGCACAACCGTTGGTTCAATGAATGGTTAAAGGTGCGAATCACTGGGAGGTCATCAAGTGATGATACGCTGCTATGGTTGGCACGAGGGCCACAATTTACAATTATCGCATGTCAAGGATACGACATAAATGGGTACACATTTTATACAACAGCTTAGGATAGGAAGAGCACAGTCTAGAATAGCGGTGTCCGCATAGATGCATTTAGTACCGATGGGCTGAGGAGCTCCTACTATGGGAAAATAGAGGAGATATGGGAGCTCGACTACGTGCTTTTCAAGATCCCCCTATTTCGGTGCCGTTGGATCCATCTCCCACAGGTGAAGTTCGACAAGTACGGCGTCACTACCGTGGACCTTGAACGTGTCGGGTACAAAGACGAGCCATTCATACTGGCTAATCAAGTTGTTCAAGTCTTCTATGTAACCGACCCGTCAAATAAGAAGCGCCACGTAGTTCTTCATGGAAAAAGGAGGATTGTCGGAGTTGAGAATGTAGTGGACGAGGAAGAATACAATCAATTTGACGAGTTGCCTCCTTTTGGAAACGGTATTAGGCTCGAGGAAGAACCCAGTGAGGAAGCTAGCTATATGCGCGTCGATCATCAGGAAGGCCTATATTTTAATTAAGAATTTACTCCAATGTAATTAATTTATTCCATAACATCATGTGTTATGGACTTGTAATCTCTCATATATTTTGACGTCAACATGAAATTGTCATGTGTTGATGTGTTATGGACTTGTCATCTTTGATATTGATAGCCAGTCATAAAGGATCTTTCTCACCTATACATTTGTAATAATACATTTCAAAGTTCCGCGGCAAGATTAAACGTGAATAACAAGAGGAGACCAATCGACCAACCAGATAATATTATGCGCTTGTAATAAGCAGACGATAAAAAGACCATATCCTTTTTACATCACAGACGATAAAAAAAGGATTAGCGATCCTATCTTAGCCTTCAACATATAATCACATACGGTTGTTCATTTCTCACCAGGAGATATATCACAGATGGTTTTCGAATAGAACCGTCTGTGATAAGGATATTACAGACGGTTTCCTACGAGAACTGTTTGTGATATGGAACATATCATAGACGGTTCTATTAGGGAACCGTCTGTGATATCCTTATCACAAACGGTTCTTTAATAGAACCGTCCGTGATATACTTTTTATAAGGCGGGAACCGCTAGGGTTTTGCTCTCACTCATCACTTCCTCTCCCGCGCCCCTTAGTTTCTCACGCGCTCGTTCGCCTCCTCTAGGGTTTAGGGCTCGCCCGTTCACCACCGACTACGACCTCGGTGCCGTCGTCCCCGACTTTGGCGCCCCAGACCTCGGTGCCTTCGACCTCAGTGCCGCCGCCCCCGACCTCGACACCCCTGTTCACCTCCCCGGCCGTAAGCCCCGACATCACCGCCTCCGACCTCGACGCCGTCGCCCCCGACATCGACGACGCTGCACCGTCCTCCTCTCCTGTCGGCGTCCTGCCTCTGCACCGGCCTCCTCCCCGCGCCGTCCTCCTCCTCGTGTCGGCCTCCTCCCTCTGCACCGGCCTTCTCCCTGCGCCGTCCTCCTCCCCGTGTCGGCCTCCTCCCCTGCACCTCCCTACTCCCCGCGTCAGCCTCCTCCCCTGCACCGGCCTCCTCCTTGCACCGTGAGTTCTTGTGCGGCATCCTCTTTGTGAGTATTGCTCCTCTATGGCAGTTCGGTTGATCTTTGCATATATATATATGCGGTGCTAGTTGATACCTTGATCCGTATTAGTTACGATTTACGAATCTAGTCTTGAAGATATTACAAATTGATCGATGGGCTTTGTTGACATGCTCTGTGATGAACTCGTCTTATCTTGAGATTGAATGTGATAGTTAGTTCATACTTGAGCTCTATTGTATTACTTGGTCTTGTCAATATGATGTCTTTGTTAATTGGTTACTTTCGGTTGAAAGCTAGTTATTCGATTCTTCGGTTCATTTGATCTCTAGCATTTGAAGTGGATCTTTGTTATGTCGCCTAATCGGCTTTATCCTTGAACCTCGTGTCTTTATGTTCGATTCTATTGAGAGTATTCAGTTTTTGTTGGTAATCTAATGACTAGTTTGTGATTCTTCTAGTAGTGCTGTATGAGCTCATTCAACTTTTCATTTGCCATCTTGATCTCTATAGTCAACCTCTGTACTTCTTCCCGAGATTAATTATGTTCATATTTATCTTTGGAATTAATTATGATTATTTGCTAATATTGCACATGTTGAGCATATTATTAAGTTTAAATGTATATGTTAATTTGGGACACTTGCAATCCATTTTATTACATATGTAACTTATATAGATAGCAAGTAAGCGAGATGGCATAGGCACCGTCTTCATCGCCACAGATGGAAGAGGCGCCGACAAGGCCGCCGTCACTGACGCCGCAGATGGAAGAGGTGCCGATGAGGCCGCCGTCACCGTCGACGATAATGACACGGAAGCGAGATGGCAGAGGACAATCGAAAATGCCTGCGGGCCGACTGGTCATCACGGAGGTCAGTGACTTTGGGGTCCCTCTGAGTCCCAAGAGATCAGTGGCGAAATTCCGAACCATCTGCGGGATACTTGGAAGGGAACGGGTCCCCATCACCACATCAAGGTGGAAAGACCTGACGAAACAAGCGAAAGGCGCGCTGTGGACAGAACTTTTAGAGAAGTTCACTATTCTAGAAGCAGACGTGGCACGCGTGCGACGGACGGCGATGCTCATGATGTATAAATCGTGGAGGACCTTCAAGAGCATTCTTGTCATGAAGTACGTGAACACGGGTCAGATGCCCTTCGCGAAGTATAGATTCTTGATGCGGGAAGCATGGGACACCTTTGTGGCTATGAAAACGACGGCCGAATTTAAGGAGCAAAGTGCGGCACACAAAGCTCTCCAGACACGAAACACTCACCCGCACAGACTCGGCACCGCTGGGTACGCGGGTAAATATGAGGAATGGGCAGCGGAGGAGGAGAACGCAACTGGGCCATTTCCTGATATCACAAACCCGCGTTCCCTAAGTTGGTTAAAAGCGAGGGCAAAAGTCTCGTCTTCGGGCAGCATCTCTTTCACAAACCCGACAGACCAGGAAGTGTCCCAACGTGTGGTAAATATGTCAAACTACCTAGTTGTTAATAAGTCCATAACTTCATAGTGTCTATAATAACATGATGACCTCTTGTAGTGTGACTTGACTGCCCAAGCTTCTCAAGGCTCCTTCCATTCAGACAGGGAGAAGGATATACTATCTACGGCCTTGGGAAACAAGGAGCACCCGGGTCGCACGTGAGGCCTTGGGGTTAACGTACCTTGGAGTCATGGATTCGCGGACGACTACTGCACATATAGGAGTAGGAAGAGATCCAAGGCCGAGCACGATGACCGGTTGGTACAGATGATTACTAACAAATTTGAAGAAAAGATATCAGCATTGCAGGATCAAATGAATCAACTCTTTTGCCAGTCGCAAGCCGCCCCTGTTAATTTGGGAGCCAGTCCTGCTCGACATCGGAGTAGCGTCGTGTCCGCGCATAATTCTGAACAAGACGACGTTCGATTATCAATAGACGACATCAAGGTAATGTACATCTATGGAATGCACCAAAGATAGACCTATAGGACGCCTTAGCTAATTGCGTATCGTTTTGTAGGAGCCGACGCCTTGCAAGCTCCAAGTGAGGATGGATGAGTCCCTTTCTATTGAGGCTGCGCGGGGGATGGTGTATCCATACGAGGAAGGGCGGTCTGAGACGGTGCCCGGTGGGCGAGGTTACACCAGGTCGGTGGATATGGTACATGGCAATTTCCTAGCCATCCCGCTGAAGATTCGCCCGAACGAAGAGATCATAACACTAGGGTATGCCATCCACTCTTTTATCCAGTGGCCCAAGAAGGACATCGCCCTGGACCCAGCAGTGTCGCGATCTTGACGCGACCATTCCTCTCCAACAGGACCCTCGATGACTCCACCTCATGTTTTGCCTCAGAAGGCCACCTCTTCGATTCCCATGGAGAAGACGCCGAAGGAACAGCAAAAGCGTGCCGCTGTATCGGTTCCCGAGTCGTCTCACAAGAAGACGCTGCCAATCGCTAAGGCCAAATCGAAATCAATGAACGTTAAGGCTCCTCCCGAGTCTGGGAAGTTCGCAATATCCGGGAACTACATCATCGGAAAACCGTTGTGCTCCGACGCAGTATTAATGCACGCTGGATATGCTTGTCAGGCTTTGCATGCCTAGTACTTGGAGAAGACCCAAAAGAAGGGGTGCGATACTGGAATCACCGTTAGATACGAGGAGAAGCATTTCTTCAACGGGATGAGGTACTTCGTCGTGGGCTTCAACGACTTATATGACCTATTCAACCTCGTTGGCCTCGACGCCTCGCTTCTACGATGTTGGACACTATAAGTGCGTACAATCAAGTTCTATATTCATGTAATACCGATAAATATCACAACTCATTGCTTATGTATATATACATGATGAAAAATGTCCAGGAATGGAAAGAACCGGTGGGTTTCCTTGACCCACATGTGGTATCGTTGCAAACCATCCAAGCAGACTCGTCCTTCGTCAAGAAATACATAACGAGGTCATTGCTTCGTCGAGGAAGAACATGAAGTACATAGTGGTGCCCTAGAACCGGGGTAAGTGTCACTACTTGCTATACAAATTTCATTTGTACTTTATCTGCAACCACGAACTTAGGTTTAATGACTATAGCGACATACATGAGTAGGTACCCTTTGGATCATTTTAGTTATTATACCCAAGAGGAACCATGTGATATACCTTGATTCCCTAATCCGCAACAAGCACGACTTCAGCGTTCTAAGAGGAATACTGAGAGGTATGCTCATTTCCTCCTTACATAACTCTATTGTAGTCTTCATTAGTTTGAAATGGCCGAGGATAACTTTTTGGAATCATGTAGGTCGTTCATCGATTATGTTGCCAACAAAGGAATATACGATGGAAAAGCGCCTAACTAACACACAGGATGGATTTTCGATCTGGCGCTACAACATGATAATCCTATATCATACTTCATAATAACGTGTCTCGGCCGACTATACCTATATATGTAATTCTATTTTTGCGAAAGCTTGACAAAAAGATGATGAGTTATGTGCAATCTACGTCGCTATCATATGTAGCTAATCCTTAGAGCTAGGAAGAAGGATCCTGAGGTTTGTCAATCTCAAAATAATTATTTCCTAATTGTAAATTTAAATATATATATAGCTTACCACTTTACTCTTGCTAGCGACAGGCCTTGGATTTACAATGTGATGGACTCGTTGCGGAAGAGATCAAGGACATTCGAGGGAAGCTCTACACCTTTATCAAGTCAAAAATCAATAATGACGACGGAGAGTTTCACTCCGTCGCCGACCTAGAGCATCACCCCGCCGACACCTCTCAACGCAAACAATTGACTCAATTGTAATCTAGTTGTAACTATAGCGACAATACTTGAACAAATGCGATCTTTTGTAATTTATTTTGAGTAATGATCACTTTGAGTTGTCAACAATTGATTATCTCTGATGAATCTGTTTTTGTGCATGCTTGTTTTCAGAGGGCATGGCTAGCAATTCCCGAGGCTAGCCAAAAAAACAGCAAAAATGTAGTCAGGAGTATGAACTATCACAGACGGTTTTTTGTTAAAGCCGTCTATGAAGGCATAGTATCACAGATGGTTTCCACTAAAAACCGTCTGTGATACGCCAATATCACAGACGGTTCTCAGCAAAAACCGTCTGTGATACGTAAATATCACAGACGGTTCTAAATAAAAACCGTCTGTGATATTCGCGTATCACAGATAGTTTTTATTTACAACCATCTATGATATTGGAGTATCACAGACGGTTTTTAGTGGAAACCGTCTGTGATACTAGCCTTCACATACGGTTTAAAAAAAACCGTCTGTGATAACTGCCTGTTATCACAGACCAACAAATATAGACGGTTCGAAAACCGTCTGTGATGATGGTTCCGAACCGTCTGTGATGTGGCTTCCTGTAGTACTGGTTCTTTGAGAGTTGGATTGATTTTGTGCTCAATAGTTGAGCTTTTGTTCTTCATGCTGGAGTGGCTGTAAACAAATATCAATCTCGAATCAATCCAGGCAAGATTTCATCAAGATGCATCTATTCTTGTTCTTACTCTCTCTTTTGTGATTTTGGGGTTTTCGTTGATCCTTTAGTTTTCCCTTGATTTTTGGTTGTGATCTTGCTTACTGTGACATGTGGGAATGTATCTAGGATCATCTTGATCATCTTCTACCCATGAGCAAGTTTTGGGATCAATCTTAGGTTTTGCACGGTTCTTGTGCCCTCCTCCCCTCATCCTTGAAATTTGTGGAACCTTGGTCTTGATCTTCCCAATCGTCGATTGGAATAGGTTCCTAATTAACCTTCTTGATGAGCTATGGTTGAAATTTGAAGGGATTTGGATCGTCGAATCAAAAGTTGAGCCAATTTGTGATTTTGAGTTCATGCTGATTTTACTGTTCATCAGGCTGGAGGCTAGACCGCCCCTTGAAGAGGTTAGACCACTAGGTTGAGAGGTCTGATCGCCCAACTCATTGTATATTGAGTTTTTGGTGATTTTTGTTGTTTTGCTTCGGGGTTTCAATTGCATTCAATACAAGTCTTCCGCTATGCTTGTGCATTGATCTTCATAGCTCTCATAGCTATTGGAGTGAAAAACATGTTGAATCCGATCAACGTGAAAAAGGGATCGTGCTCCTATTCACCCACCTTCTAGTCGCCGTTTCGGTCCAACAAGTGATATCAGAGCCAGGTTAGTTCAATCTTGATCTTAACCGGTCACTAAACTTGGCGATGAAGAAGTACTCCACTAAGCTACATGTCTTCGATGAGCTCGACTATGCCTATTGAAAGAATCATATGCGTGTCTACCTTCAGAGCGAAGGACAAGCTGTATTGGAAGTTGTTTGAGCCCCGCTCGTCTTGCCCGAGGTTGCTACGCCGGCTTCAGCAGCCTTTTTAGCTAATGACCACAAGGCAAAGAACCTTTTGTATACCGAGCTTGGTAGACAGGAGTATGACAGGATTGTCACCTTGAGACCGCGCACGAGATTTGGAACACTCTCGAAACTTACAATGAGGGTTCCTCCCAAATCAAGAAAGTACGCCAAACAGTCTTCAAGAGATAATACAATAAGTTTGAGATGTGTACTTGTCGACGATCAAGTCGCCGATCTTACAAAATGAAAAGAGCAAAATGGCAAAGAATTCTTGGAAGAGAATGGGACTGCTCTTTTATTGCTATTAACTGGCTATTACAGGGGGTGCCTTCGACAAGGCGGAGGACTAATCCTAATTACACTGAGCGTAATGCTTGCTATGCTATTGAAATCCAATTATCCGTTGATCTTATGAATTTGATTCAATTGCCTTCTGCCGCTTGCGTTCTTCTTTAAGTAGTTGACGAAGTGGTGGAAGTTACTTCTGGAAGGCACTTGTTGGAAGTGTTGCGACTAGTCAGAGCAAAGCAACGTTTGATGAAGTAGCAACCGTTCTACGGTTGTGCGCCCGTGAGACACTTAACCGTAGGGTAGTTATTGCCAGTGTTAGGATCATAAAACGTCGCGTGGAATGGAACAAATAAGATATGTGTTCCATTCATCACATGGTAAGGAATATACCCGGAGTCAGATCCGGATGCCAGTTCATTACTTCTACGAGCAGTTATCTGGTCGGGGACTGGGTATTGGACCTCATCTGACCAGGTTTCCCATGATGTAACCTTTGGAATCCTTACGACCACGGAGGTCGTGAGCCATTCGGGTTACGACCATGAAGACGTATGGTCTTTTATTATGTATTAAAGTAATACATAGATATTTTAATCCTCGTCAGCTAGCCCTCGAACTTTAAATGAATTGGTTATGTGAACACTTTCTCCTGATGAAGTCCTATTGAGTAGACCCTCATTTAATGTCATCGCACACGAGGTGGTTTGTATTAACTTTAAAGTTGAGAAACTGCCTTAGGACTCGAAGAGTCTTTCTGTCTGTTGGAAGAAAGGTTTTGTCTGTTGGACTCTTGGGTAACTCCCAATTGTGGTTAAATAATTGTGGCTATAAAATCCCTTAGTACAGGGCTTAGTGCTTTTACGCCTTCTGCTTTTCCTTCGACCATTTTCGTCTTCTTGCTAAGAATCTCTTCCGACCCCCTTTGTTCCTTTCCCCCAAATCCTTTTCTGACCACTGTTCTAAACCCAACCATGTTGGATCAAATTACTAAGTGGCTGGTTTCTGATCTAAGCGACAAGAAGCTCAAGGCTCTAGAGGAGATCAGGATGCTTCCAGATGGGAATTTGATCAAATGGAGGTCAGCGGCTGGAGAACACTTTCAGAGCCGTGAGGAAGGGGAAATCCCTATTTTCCTCGCCTACATTGAGTGCGGACTCAGGTTGCGGCTCACAAATTCCTTTCTCGGGTCCTAGAATACTATGGAGTCGAGTTGGTGAACTTGGCTCCAAACTCCATCGCCAACATCAACATTTTCGCCTACCTATGCGAGGTGTACCTGGGGATCCAACCAAATCTGAAGGTCTTCAGGTATTTTTACCAGTTGGCGAAGTCGGGGAAGACGATGCCATTCAAGACCTTAGTGCCAAGGGATTGACTGCCTGGCACGTGGTTTGGGACTTTTCCTTGCGCCGGATTAGTCCCTTGAAGCTTAGAGAGCATTTATTGCTCTGGTATATTGGTCGTGATGAAGCGATTAAAGACTCAAAGGATGGTAAGTCTTTAGAAGGCTCCGACCAGTATATTTTATTTAGTTGATTATTATTTTTTCACCCTGAAATCTCCCTATCTTCTTGAAGTCCTCTCTTCTGATGAAGTCAGAGAGCAGATTAAGATGATTTGCACCGGGGAGCCTGATACCAAGGCTGCTTTCCCAGGTATTTTGGCTATTGTCTCTGAAGAGGAGAGACTAAGAAAACTCAAGGTAAATAACCACTTTTTCTTCATCTTTTATATATCCCCTGATCTGCATATAATTTTGCTCTAATACGTAGGCGGTCGGATTGAAGTATACCAAATCCGACAAGGATTCCTTTTTATACTGATGTTCCAATCGATTCTTGCTCATAGACTGCATAAGACGTTGGTCTTTTGGAGGTAAGAAAGAGCATTTATAGAAAAAGAACATATAATTTTAGATGGAAAATTACATCGCCTGATTAAAATCTTGATTTTGTAATTCAGACGGGAGAGAAAGAAGATCCGTAGACTAGAGCTGCGGAGGTCGTTGGCTCCAGGACGACCATTCACGATCTAACGGTTGCTACTGTGGCAACTGTTCTAGAGATCGACGAGACCACACCCTTTGACCCGATGGTCAGGGATCTCATTCTTGACCAATTGGTCAAGAACATTTCTTCTGACCTTCAGTCGGAGGATGCAGCGAGTCTAATCAGCCCCATCGGTCTAGAACCAGGGAAGTCGGTTGAAAAGAAGAGGAAGGCAAGTGCAACGAATTTTGCATCAACGCGCTTCAAAATTAAGACTAAGAAAACGACCAGGTATGTATGCATGAAATAAAGACTTATGCAAGTCCTTACCCCTTGTGTTTTGAAGTCTTAAACTTCTTTTTTCTTCTTATCGTTGTAGATCCTCTAGTATTCCGGTTGATGATGACCAGAGCACCCTTAAGGAAAAAGCTCCTGAAGTAGTCAAGCCAGCCCCCGAGCAGGTGGTAGCACCAGCTTAGAAACCCGTGGTGGCTCCGACTACACCTGCGGAGGTGGTGGTTCCAACCACACTTGCGGAGGTGGCGGTCCTTGAGGAATCTCAGTAGGTTCCGACTCCTGATAAGAGTTCTTCTCGTGGAGTCTCCTTTCCTCATCGCTTTTGAATTTTCAAAGATGAAGGGCTTAACGAAGCGTGGGGAAGAATTTCGGACCTTTAAGCAAAGACGAGTTCTGACTCTATTTTTGATGAATATAATGATATAGCAATCGAGGTAATATTCTAAAACCACTTTTAATAGCCCTTTCCCTTAGGAAATAATCAAAGGAGTTTTGCTATTTTTTGTAGCATTTTGCAGAGAATTTCACTTTGGTCGGAGGACTGACCCAACGAATAAAGCTCTTGGAGAAGAAAAACTCTGAATTAGAAAGTAAGCACCCTTTTAGTGTTTTATTCTCTCCTTCTTTACTATTTGGTTCATTTTCTTTTAACTAATTATCTACTTTATCATGTTTGATAGATTCAGAGAAGCTTAAAAAAGAAGTTATGGCTAAAGAAGCCATAATTGCCAAGCTGAAAGAAGAATGTCAGAACAAGGACCGATTGATCGAATACTTGTCGACCAGACACAAGGAGGTTCTTCGGACTATTGAGAAGAAGTGCCAAGGTAACCGATCGTAAGCACGACCAATTTGCTTCCTTTTTCTAGTTGTATGTACTTATCTTTTGATTCACTCGAACAGAGCAATCTCAAGCGTTGAGGTGAGTAGAAAAGGCTATTGAGTTCGAGCATAGCAAGGAGGTAGCCTTTGGGCAAATCTTGAAAGAAAGGTCAAAGCCTTCAACAACATGCTCTTCGATATGGGATCGGGAATGCAACTGCCCAACTTAGGAGATCCCATAGAGAAGATCAACTACCTTGCCCATCAACTCGAAGACCTCGGGGGTGTCCTCAAGACAACTTGGGAGAACCATGCGCAGACTATGTTTGAAGCTGTCAAGAATTGAGTTAGTTTTGCTTTAGCAAAACTGAAAGTCTCCGACCCTTGCATAAATCTCCAAGCTGTTGAGGAAGACTTAAACTACTCGGGGGAAGAAGCAACCAAAGTGTTTGAGGAAGTGGCGCCTCTTGGACATAAGGTTGCGGAGGAAATGGAGGTCGGGCCTCCACGCAGCGATCAGTCTGGTGGCTCTGAGAAGTAAAAGATTGTAATATTTTGATAGTTGTAAATAAAACAGACTTTTATCATCAATGAAGTCTTTGTTTTCTCTTCCTAAATTTGCTGAATACTCATATATTTCCTAGCGCCCGAGTACTTCTGTTAGTAGAAGAGCTTTACTAAAGAAGCAGTAGACCAAGAAAATAAGCAATAGCTACGACCACGGTACAGAGCATATGTTGATTATGTTATAAAAAATAGCATAAGTATCACTAGGAAATCAATGTGGTCGGAACTAGCGTGTGATTTCGACTAGTTTTAGGTCATTTCCATAATCAAAATACTGTGAAGTACCTTGTGTGGCTAGAAGTTGGATAAGACTTGTATTGATTGATAAGAAAATATGCAAATATGTATGCAAAAAACGACAAGTGATCTTGTTTATATATCTTATCCAAAACTGGTCATACGTGTTGCTAAAAACTGGAGACTAAAAGAAACACTTCGTCAAACGTGTTCGTGCTCAAGTTCCGACTGGCAGCGAGGATCGTAAGAAATGGACCGTTGCTAGGAAGCTCCTTCCAGTGGGAGGGACCACGTGCGGAGAAGGAGAGACTTCGACTAGGAGGCTTTCTGTGTCCCGACTAGTAGCCAAAACAGGAGTGGAACAGATTGTTGAAGGTAAGAAATATAGTCCCCGAAATGTAAAGCACGTAAAGTACTATATGAAGTTGCTTGTGTGATGCTCCTGTTACTCGTATATTTCTTTTAAGAAAAGAGTGTTGGTCACGCATGAGAACCATTGTCTGAATGGTCACGACTAGGACCCTTACGGCTTTTGACTTGCATGTCGTAGCCATAGAGTAATAGAGAACCTTAGAATGGATATCAGAGAGAATTTGGTCTTCTCTGACTATTTAAACAACAATAGTATGCAAACCAGATGATAAGATAGACATATAGACAACATCATTCGTCGGAAAGTAAAGGAAATGTATCTTTATTAATAAATGGAAATAATTAAAAAGTAAAATTATACAAAGAACTTACGCAGTTGGTCAATATTTCAAGAATTGGACAAAACTCGCCCGTCTGACATAGCTAGTCATACCGAACCTGGCCGGGTGACTTCGACCACAGTGTATGGACACTCCCATTTGGGAGAAAGTTTATTGTGATTAGTCTGATTCTGAATTCGTCGTAGAACCAGATCACCTACAGCTGGGCTGCGAGGTTGCACCTTACGACTGTGGTACCTTCACATGGCTTGTTAGTAAACTGTCGATCGTATGAGTGCTTGGTTTCGTCGTTCTTCAAGTAAATTGACATCGTCGATTGAATCTGACCGTTTTTATTGAAACAATCAGTTCGAGCAGAGCCTATTTTCATTGAAAGGTCTCAGAATGTCTAGTCCCCAGGTTGCAAAAGGCCAAGAAAGAGGTATGTGTCGGACCCGGGAGTAACAACCCCAAATCCTCTGTATATTTCTGAACTAGTCCCATGATCAGTAGCTAGTTCACATAGTAAACAGATATGGTAATATCCATAAATCGCACAACTTTATTAATAACCAATAGAGTTTATTATAAGAAAGACTTACAAGCCAACAATAAACAAATACAGCGGAAGACGAAGAGGTAGTGGAGTCTAGCTGATCTGCCACAGGCAAACGACTGGGGGTATGCGGCCTAGTCATCGAGATCCACACCAGTAGTGAAGTCCTTCTCCTCCGAAATTTATTTGCATTAAGTAAGGGTGAGCACAACTTCTATGCTTGCAAGTTACACCCAATAACAGATTCTAATGCATGCAAGGATATATCAAAGGAAGGCTTATAGGGTTATTTGTACAAAAGCAATATTTGATATTTTAAATACAATACTAAGTTTAAAAGCTCAAATTTTACAATAACAAAAATTTAGTTTGAATTAATAAAGATAGTGTAGGCACCAACCTAACACTAACTTAAACACGGTCACCAACCCGGAGCTTCAACCCATAACTTTTCTCATGGACACTCATCCATAACATAAACTATTTTACAAAACCTTTTGAAAACAAAAACAAATTCTAACTTTGAGTGGCTTTACTCAGCATGTCCATGATCGTGGACATGGCTATTCGAATAGTTTTACACTCTATAGAGGTTGTATAGCTTTACCCACAAGACACGACTTCTCTAGTTTGTTTGCCATCTATCGGTACCACTGCTCACCACCTTAGGTAAGCAGTCTAGAGCGCGTGACAAGGCCTTTACAAAGCATCATCCCACCGTGGTCCTGCCTCGCTAAGGTTTCGCTTCCATTGGGCTAACCACCCGCCGGATTCAAGCTCCCCTCTTGCGCCATGTGGGAATACATAAAAATAGGTCATTCTGATACTCATACATCAACATGGCACAACCACGACGGAATGTTGCAAATTAGTTAGCCAAGTCTGTCCCATTCCAGACTTGTGGTAGTACAGTGTGGCGTAGCAAAATACGCTCGAAGACTGGTTCTTAACTAACTTAGGCGACTTCCAAAATAAACCCTGGGCCTCAATCCTACCCGGATTGAGCCCATGCATAAACATGTACCCATCAACCATCCATTTTGCCCAATTCGAAACAAATTTTAATTTTATTTTCAAATCCTTTTCAAACACCCATGGCACACTAATGCAATGGATACAATTTAAACAACAATTGATTTTTGGTTGAAAGTTCCCAAATTGAATAATTTTAGGTCTAAGCATTGCTAAGCATAATTTTTCTCAAAATGTTCTAGTTCATACTATCGTATAACCTAGATTTTCATCTAAGGAGTCAAGGTATGTCTGTTCAATGTCAAAATTTGGATGTACAAAGGAATTAGGAATAACTATAAATTCAAAAACAGGTATTTAAATGTAGGACCGGAAACAGGCGACTAGAGGGGGGGGGTGAATAGGAGCTTGCCTAATTTTCACCTCGTTCAGATTCCACACCAAATTCACCCCAATAGCTATGAGAGCTATGAGGATCAACAGCCGAAGACTTGTGTTGAACTTGAACCAAAATCCCCAAAGCAAGGAATCAACAGCACCAAACCCTAATAGAGCGGTCAGACCGGCATGTAATGAGCGGTCTGACCGGCGTGTAAAAATTGGTCTGACCGATCCTGACCAGAACCACTATTGACAGCCCGAAATCAAAATGAAAATCGGTCTAACTTTTGATCTACACGGCCAAACTTGACCAAATTTGGAACACACCTTCCTAAGGATATTAGGAACCTATTCCAAGCAGAGATTGAGTAGATCCACGTTAAAGTTTCGACCTTTTTCTATTTTACCGAAAGAGGGTTCAAAACCGGGCAAAAACGAAAAACTTGATCCAAACCTTGCTCGTGGGAGATTGATGATCTACATGATCCTAGATGTATTCCCACACATCACAGCAAGGTAAAAGAGGGCACGAAACAAACCAAAAACCACAGGATCAAGGAAGCACCCAAAATCATCAAAAGAGAAGGGAAAACACAAGAAGACTCATCTTTGAACAATCACCCATAGATTGATTCACAATTGGTTGCTGGTTACAGCCACTCCATCCATGGAGGACAAAACTCAATCTATGAGCACACAACTCAACTCAACTCATCTTCCTAGAACCCTAAGCCTCCCCTCTTTTCCCTAAGCCCTAAGACAAACTAGGGTTTTCAATAAAGTGCTTCATTAGTTGCTGAGAACAGCCCCCTCTCTATTTATACTAGAGGCTTAGCTTCTAGAAGACTTAACCCTAATGGGCTCCCGTTAAGGCCCAATACAAACGGGTTACACACGCACGCATCTCAAGGCGCCGTCTTCACTTCTCTTGACCTAATCCACTTCTTGATGCACTGTCTTGCGCCGCGGGTTGGCATTAGGTTACCAAGGTGGTATTTGGTGAAATTACCAAAATACCCCTTCTCGATCTTTTCCAAAGACCGAGTCCAAACTACGCAAAACACATCCATGCTTCGCCACGTGTGGGTTGATCCAGCGGCTCTCATCGTGTCGGCAAGTCTCTTCCATGCGGTTCCCACTGGACCACCTTGGCACTTGCACCGACCCCCGCACCGCTTGATCCAACCAGTCACACCGAACTGCCCGTTCGGTCATCTTCATCCATTCTACGCCATGCTTGAGTCACTTGACCTCACCCAGCATCCTTGATCGTTCTGGACCTCAGCTCTCCAAGCTTAGTCCCGATCCTCCTCGCCGTTGACCGTCCACTACTACAGGAACCGACATCACGAGGCGGTTGGAATCGTCATCACGCAGCGGTTTCGAACCGTCTATGTTTGTTGGTCTGTGATAACGAGATATTATCACGAGCGGTACAAAACCGCTCGTGATACGAAATATCACGAGCGGTTTTATTAAAAACCGTCGTGAAGTCAAGTATCACGAGCGGTTTCAACCGACAACCGTCGTGATTCGAGAATATCACGCAGCGGTTCTAAATAAAAACCGCTCGTGATTTGTGACTATCACAGGCGGCTTTATATAGAACCGCTCTGTGATATTCTCCTATCCTGAGCGGTTTGCTGTCGAAACCGCTCGTGATACTTGCCTTCCTGCAGCGGTTTTAACAAAAACCGTCTGTGATAGCTCATACCCTACCCACAATTTCTTTGTTTTCTGGCTAGCCTCGGGAATTGCTAGCCATGCCCTCTGAAAACAAGCATTCACAGAAACAGATTCAGGCAATCACAAAAACAGCATTTCACAATAACAGATTCAAGCAGCCATGACAACTCAAAGTGATCATTACTCAAAATAAATTACAAAAGATCGCATTTGTTCAAGTATTGTCGCTATAGTTACAACTAGATTACAATTGTTTGCATTGAGAGGTTTTAGTGGGGTGATGCTCTGGGTTGGCGACGGAGTGAAACTCTCCGTTGTCGTTAATGATTTCGAGTTGATAAAGCGCAGAGCTTCCTCGAATGTCCTTGATCTCTTCCGCAACGAGTGAATCACATTGTAAATCCAAGACTGCCGCTACCAATTAAGAATAAAGTGGTAAGCTATATATATTTAAATTTATAATTAGGAAATAATTATTTGAGATTGACAAACCTCGGGATCCTTCTTCTTAGTCATGAAGGATTAGTTGCATATGATAGCAGGCGTAGATTGCACATAACTCATCATCTTTTCTTTGGCGGCCTTTGCAAAAATAGAATTACATATATAGGTATAGTCGGTTCGAGACGCGTTATTATGAAGTATGATATAGTATTATTGTGTTGTAGCACGTCTTTGGAAAATCCATCTGTGTGTTAGTTAGGCGCTCTTTCCATCGTATATTCCTTTGTTGGCAACATAATTGATGAGCGACCTACATGATTGAAAAAGTTATCCTCGGCCATTTCAAGCGAATGAAGACTACAATAGAGTTATGTAAGGAGGAAATGAGCATACCTCTCGAGTATTCCTCTTAGAGTCTTTGAAGTCGTGCTTGTTGCGGTTTAGGGAATCAAGGTATATCACATGGTTCCTCTTGGGTATAATAACTAAAAGGATCAATGGTACCTACTCATGTATGTCGCTATAGTCATTAAACCTAAGTTAGTCTTTGCGTATAATGTACAAATGAAATTTGTATAGCAAGTAGTGACACTTACCCCACGGTTGTAGGGCACCACTATGTACTTCATGTTCCTCTGTAGAAGCAATGACCTCGTTATGTATTTCTCGACGAAGGGCGAGTCTTGTAGGATGGTTTGCAAGCGATACCACGTGTGAGTCGAGGAAACCCACGGTTCTTTCCATTCTCGGACATTTTGCGGCATGTATCTATACATAAGCAATGAGTTGTGATATTTATCGGTATTAGATGAATGTAGAACTTGATTATGCGCACTTACGATGTCCAACATCGTAGAAGCGAGGCGTCGAGGCCAGCGAGGTTGAATAGTTCAAATAAATCATTGAAGCCCACGACGAAGTACCTCGTCCGTTGAAGAAATGCTTGTCCTCGTGTCGGCGGTGATTCGATGTCGGACCCCTTCTTTTGGGTCTTGTCCAAGTACCGGGCATGCAAAGCGACAAGCATGTCTAGCGTGCATTAATATGCTGGCCGAACACAGCGGTTTTCCGATGATGTATTTCGGTATCGCGGACTTCCGGTATCGCGGACTTCCGGACTTCTCGGACTTCCCGGACTTGGGAGGCGCCTTAATGTTCGTTGATTTCGATTTGGCCTTAGCGATTGGCATCGTTTTTTGTGAGACGACTCGGGAACCGTCGTCGGCACGCTTTTGCTGTTCCTTGGCGTCTTCTCCACGGGAATCAAGAGGTGGCCTTTTGAGGCTAAACATGAGGTGGAGTCATCGAGGTCCGTTGGAGAGGAATGGTCGTGTCGGATCGCAGACCTTCTTTGGTTCGAGGCGATGTTCTTCTTGGGCCTTTGGATAAAAGAGAGGGCGGCATCCCCTAGTGTTGTGATCTCTTCGTTGGGCAAATGTCGGCGGGATGGCTCGAAATTAACATGTACCATATCCACGGACCTTGGCGTAACTGCACCGGTGGGCACCGTCAGACCTTGCCCTTCCTCGTATGGATACACCATCCCTCTGCAGCCTCAATACAAAGGACCCATCCATCCTCACTTGGAGCTTACAGGTCGGCTCCTACAAAGCGATCGCAATTAGCTAAGGCGTCGTTAGGGTCTATCTTTGGTGCATTCCATAGATGTACGTTACCTTGATGTCGTCTATCGGTAATCGGACGTCGTCATGTTCACAATTATCTTGCGGACGCCGACGCTACTCCGACGTCGAGGAGGCGTCTTCAAATTAGCGGGCGACTTGCATCGTGGCTCATGAGTATATCCATTTGACTCGCAATCTTGCCATCTCTACTTGAAATTGGTTAGTAATCATCTGTACCAACTGGTTGTCGTGTTTCGCCTTGGATCTCTTCCTAGTCCTATCGTGTAGTAGTCGTCATGAATCCATGAATCCAAGATGCGTTAACCCCAAGGCCTCGCGTGCGACAAGGTGCTCCTTGTTTCCCAAGGCGTAGATAGTATATCCTTCTCCCGCTCGCACGGAAGGAGCCTTGGGAAGCTTGGGCGATCAAATCACGCCGCAAGAGGTCATCACGTTATTATAGACACTATGAAGTTATGGACTTATTAACAACTTAGTAGTTCGATATACTTACCACACGTTGGGACACTTCACTCCGCCGGGTTTGTGAAGGAGATCTTTGCCGAAGACGAGACTTGTGCCCTCGCTTTTAACCAAATTTTAGGGAACGCGGGTCGTGACATCGAAGCGGGTTCTCCTTCTCCGCCGCCCATTCCTCGTATTTACCGCGTGCCCGGTGCCGAGTCTGTGTGGGTGAGTGTTTCAGGTCTGGAGAGCTTTGTGCGCCGCACTTTGCTCCTTAAATTTGGCCGATGTTTTCATAGCCACAAAGGTGTCCCATGCTTCCGCGTCAAGAATCTATCTTTGCGCGAAGGCGTCGACCGTGTTCACGTGCCGTGACAAGAATGCTCTTGAAGGTCCTCCACGATTTACCCATCGTGAGCATCGCCGTCCGTCGCGACGCGCGTGCCACATGTGCTTCGGAATAGTGAACTTCTCTGAAAGTTACATCCTGTAGCGCCTTCGCTTCTTTAAATCAGTCCTTCCACCTTGGTGTGGTGATGAGGACCCGTTCCTTCAAGTATCCCGCAGATGGTCCGGAATCTCGCCATCGATCTCTTGGGACTCAGAGGGACCCCAAAGTCACTAACCTCCGTGATGACCGGTAGGCCCGTAGGCATTTTCGATTGTCCTCTGCCATCTCGCTTAGTGTCATTATAAATCGACGGTGACGGCTGACCTCGTCGGCGCCTCTTCCATCTGCGGGGTCGGTGTTGGCGGCCTCGTCGGCGCCTCTTCCATCTGCGGGGGTCGGTGTTGGCGGCCTCGTCGGCGCCTCTTCCATCTCTGGCGTCGGTGGCGGCGGCGAAGACAGTGCCTCTGCCATCTCGCTTACTTGCTCTCGGGAAGAAATCTGAGAGGTTGACTATAGAGATCAAGATGGCAAATGAAGAGTTGAATGAGCTCATACTGAGACTATTAACATTCCTAACACTCCTTAATCCATGAGCTTCTATTCTAACACTCCTAACACTCCTTAATCCACCAGCTTCTCTTGTGATCTTTGTATAGATAGAAACTAGTGATACAAATCTTTTGCCCGAGCCTACTTCTCTAAGGAAATGCGATTGATGATATTATGTGCTCTCAGAAGGAGAGTAGCTAAAGAACAAGTCTTTGCCATCTCAATCCTATTGTCTATACTCTTCATGAAATGAATATGATAATATAAATTCAAACTATGAGCTCTAAACAATACTTTGCTTAAGCGTCAAATGATCTCAAGCTGTGAGCTGAAAACAAATTAAACTTCGATCAAACAGAGGTTGACTACAGAGATCAAGATGGCAAATGAAAAGTTGAATGAGCTCATACATACTACTAGAAGAATCACAAACTAGTCAATACAACTGATCAATTTGCAATAGAACTATGAGCTGAACCGAAAGTAACCAATTAACAGTACAACATATTGACAGTAGCAAGTAATACAATAGAGCTCAAGTATGAACTAACTATCACATTCAATCTCAGTATAAGACAGAGTTCATCACAGAGCATGTCAACAAAGCCCACTGATCAATTTGCAATATCTTCAGTACTAGACTCAAAAATCAGAACTAATACAGATCAAGGTATCAACTAGCACTGCAAATATATATATATATATATATATATATATATATATATATATATATATATATATATATATATATATATATATATATGCAAAGATCAACCGAACTGCCACAGAGGAGCAATACTCACAGAGAGGATGCCGGAAAAGAACTCACGGTGCACAGACACTATTCCAACATATTAATTGATGATATTATGTGCTCTCAGAAGGAGAGTAGCTAAAGAACAAGTCTTTGCCATCTCAATCCTATTGTCTATACTCTTCATGAAATGAATATGATAATATAAATTCAAACTATGAGCTCTAAACAATACTTTGCTTAACTGTCAAATGATCTCAATCATAATTAAAACAGATTAAACTTCCAATCAAGCAGAGGTTGACTACGAGAGATCAAGATGGCAAATGAAAAGTTGAATGAGCTCATACATACTACTAGAAGAATCACAAACTAGTCAATACAATCGATCAATTTGCAATAGAACTATGAGTGAACGAAAGTAACCAATTAACAATTACAACATATTGACAAGAGTAAGTAATACAATAGAGCTCAAGTATGAACTAACTATCACATTCAATCTCATTATAAGACGGAGTTCATCACGAGCATGTCAACAAAGCCCTTGATTAATTTGCAACTAACAAATATATATATATATATATATATATATATATATATATATATATATATATATATATATATATATATATATATATATATATATATATATGCAAAGATCAACGAATCGCCACAGAGGAGCAATACTCACAGAGAGGATGCCGACAAGAACTGGGGAGGCGGTCTGGGAGGAGGCCGGCTGGCGGGAGGAGGAGCTGGGGAGGAGGTCGACACGGGAGGAGGACGGGGAGGGAGAAGGTCTGCAGAGGAGGAGGCCGACACGGGAGGAGGACGGCGGCGTCGAGGTCGGAGGCGCCAATGTCGGGGCGGCGGCACCGAGGTCGGCGGGCGACGTCGGGCTTCTGACTGGGAGGTGAACGGGCGCCGAGGTCGGGGCGGGCACCGAGGTCGGAAGGCGCCGAGGTCGGGTGGCGGCGCAGAGGTCGGGGCACCAATGTCGAGGGCGGGCGCCGAGGTCGTGGTCGGCGTGAAGGCGAGCCCTAAACCCTAGAGGAGGCGAACGAAGCGCGAGAGCGTAAGGGCGCGGAGAGGAAGTGAGAAGTGAGAGGAAAACCCTAGCGTTTCCGCCTTATAAAAGTATATCACAGAGCGGTTCTCATTTGAACCGCTCTGCGTGATATTTCCTGACGGTTGTATAATAAAACCGTCTGTGATAGCCTACAACCCGAGGCCAATTTATGATATCGACAAAACATCTTGAACACGGTGAGACATAAATATCACGAGAAAACATAGTGAACTTCTTTGAGACAAGTATGATGACAATTATGACAAGTCCATATGAATTCTAACCGGTGACAAGTATGATGACAAGTTCATAACACATTTGACTTCAAAATTTCATATCTAATTCAACTCAACTCCAAATCAAGTGAAACCAATTTTGATACTCCACATTACAATGTACGCCCACACATTGACATTAATATCAAATATGACAAGTCCATAACAAGTTCATAACACATTTGACTTCAAAATTTCATATCTAATTCAACTCAACTCGAAATCAAGTATGATGACAATTTTGATACTCCACATTACAATGTCGTCCACATTGACATCAATATCAAATATGACAAGTCCATAACACATCAACACATGACAATTTCACGTTGACATCAAAATATATGAGAGATTACAAGTCCATAACACATGATGTTATGGAATAAATTAATTACATTGGAGTAAATTCTTAATTAAGATATAGGCCTTCATGATGATCGACGCGCATATAGCTAGCTTCCTCACCGGGTTCTTCCTTGAGCCTAATGCCGCTTTCGAAAGGAGGCAACTCGTCAAATTGATTGTATTCTTCCTCGCCCACTACATTCTCAACTCCGACAATCCTCCTTTTTCCATGAAGAACTACGTGGCGCTTCTTATTTGCGGGTCGGTTACATAGAAGACTTGAATAACTTGGTTAGCCAAGACGTAATGGTTCGTCTTTATATCCGACACGTTCGAGGTCCACGGTAGTGACACTGTGCTTGTCGACCTTCACTGTCATGCGAGATGGACCCAACGGCACGAAATAGGGGATCTTGAAAAGCACGTAGTCGAGCTCCCATATCTCGCCTATTTGCCCATAGTAGGAGCTCCTCATCCCATCGATCTTGAATGCATCTATGCGGACACCGCTATTACGGATATGCTCTTCCTATCTGAGTTGTCAGTATAAAATGTGTACCCATTGATGTCGTATCCTTGCCATGTGACAATTGTAAATTGTGGCCCTTGTGCCAACCATAGCGGCAGTATCATCACTTGATGACCTCGATGATTCGCACCTTTAACCATTCGTTGAACAAGCGGTTGTGCTCTCTCGTGATCCAAACCTCCGACCGGTCTCGGATTACATTGGCGCACCATGTCTTTGTGCTCGTCGATATACGGGACACTTGGGTCATGTGTTGCAAGACCATGAAATGGGCTTGAGCGTATGTATCCAGATCGGGAGTTATTGATTTCTTCCGATGGTCCCGATACCATCCGATCTCCCCTCATGGCGAGATAGAGGCACACCTATCGGTTCCACGAGCCATGTAGTCGACGCAGAACTCAATGACCTCTTCGGTTGCATAACCTTCGATGATCTTGCCCTCGGTCGAGATCGATTCGTCGACGAGGACTTGAGAATTCCCATGTACCTCTCGAACGGGTACATATGACGTAAGAACACAGGGCCGCATATCTTTATCTCTCTCACAAGGTGAACAATGAGATGGACCATGATATCGAAAAATGACGGAGGGAAATACATCTCAAGATGACATAGAGTGGTCACCACCTCGGCCTACAGAGCATCTAGTCCTTGGGGATCAATGATCTTCTGAGCAATTGAGTTGAAAAAATAACACAGCCTCAAGATTGCCACTCGGACCTTGTTCGGCAAGATACTTCTAATTGCAACAGGAAGCATTTGTGTCATCAGCACATGACAATCATGAGACTTCATACCAATTAATTTCAAATCTTGCATAGAAACAAGGTTCTTAATGTTAGCGGAGTAACCAGATGGGACTTTCACTCCATGCAAGCTCTGGCACAGTTCATTTCTCTCGGCCTTGGATAGAGTGTAGCAAGTGGGAGAAAATACGTTAAATCTCCAGATCGGTCTCTACGGTGCTAACTCGATCCTTATGTTCATATCAACCAAGTCACGCCGTGCGTTAACACCATCCTTTGTTTTGCCACTAATGTTGAGAAGAGACCAATCAAGCTATCACATACATTCTTCTCTCGTGCATGACATCGATGCGATGGTGAACTTCTAAGTGCTCCCAATAAGGCAAGTCCCAAAAATTGACCGCTTCTTCCGGATGTTCTTCTCACGGGTTCTTAATTTACGCCCCTTCCCAAGCACAACATCGATATCCTTAACCATATCATAGACCTCTTTCCTCTAAAAGCCCTTGGAGCTGAATCGTTCTCCTTATTTCCGTCGAATTGTTTTTTCATCTTGCGGTATGGGTGACTCTGGGAAGGAACCTACGGTGGCGATATACGCTTTTGCACGAGTTGTTCACCATACACTCTCTGTAGCATCTAAGCGGTCGAGACAGCTTTGTCTCCTTTTGTCTTGAAGCAAGCGTGTTTCCAAGGGCGGAAAATCATTGATGGTGCGAGAACAATATGGCGCGTAAAGTGAAGTTCTCTCGTTTATACGCATCCCATACCTGCACCCTTCGCTCCACAAAGGTCACAAGATCTTCCGGCAATGGTGCTAGGTACACATCAATATCATTCCCGGTTGCTTGGCCCTTGGATAAGTAGTGACATCAAAATGTACTTCCGCTTCATACACGACTAAGGAGGAAGGTTGTACATACATAGATTCACGGCCAAAGGTGCTATGTCATTTGCTCATGTTACCGAAAGGATTCATTCCATCTGTACTCAACCCTAACCTTATGTTCCTCGGTTCAAGACCGAACTCTTCAAGCTCGATCAAGTTTCTCCTTTAGGCGTAATCAAGAGGGTGTCTTAGCTTTCTCAGAAGACCGGGATTAACGTCCCAAATCCTTCAGGCACCGAACTAGTCCCATGATCAAGAGCTAGTTCACACAGTTAAAAAATATGGTAACATCCATAAATCGCATAACTTTATTAATAATCAACAGAGTTTATTACAACAGGGCTTACAAGCCAACAATAAAAACACTGCGGAAGACGAAGAAGATGTAGTAGAGTCGATTAATGCGCCACGTGCAATCGATCGAAGCGGCCTAGTCGTCGAGATCCACACCGATGATGCGATCCTTCTCCTCTGAAATTTGTTTGCAATTAAGAAAGTATGAGCACAACTAGTGCTGCGCAAGTTACAGATCAAATAACAGAATGACATGCATACATGGATGTAACAAAGGATGGCTTATTGGTTACATTTGCATAAATCAGCAATTTCTTTAAATACTTG
Organism: Phyllostachys edulis; assembly: GCA_036346405.1. Lineage (NCBI taxonomy): Eukaryota > Viridiplantae > Streptophyta > Magnoliopsida > Poales > Poaceae > Phyllostachys > Phyllostachys edulis. The sequence continues at coordinate 1,772,138 of CM070557.1, read as the reverse complement.
TACTAAGTTCCAAAGTAGTTTACACAATAACTAAAATTCATTTTCTAAATCAATTTTATAGTCAGATAACATTCACACATGAATGGTGAAGGATACCCTCCTATCACATGGCTTCCCGCCCAATTCCCATTTAAATAAACCAGTTGATAAAGTCTTTTGAAATCAAAATCCAAGTCTAACTTTGAGTGGCTTTGCTAGCATGTCCATGACCGCGGACGCGGCTATTCGAATAGTTTTACACTCTGCAGAGTTTGTACAGCTTTACCCACAAGACACGAATTCTCTAGTTTATCCGGCATATATCTATGCCACCGCTCACTACCTAAGGTGAGTAGTCTAGAGCACGTGACAAGGCCTTTACAATGATCTACCTCAAAGTACCCATGCCCGCTAAGGTTTCGCCCCCTTTGGACTAACCATCCATGAGTTCGGGGCCCCTATTCGCCAGTGGGACTATAGTCTATCCGACACCCACTCATACAAATGGCACGACTATCTACGAGGTATCCCAAATTAATGAGCCAGGTCCTACTCCCCATACTGAGGACATGTGGTTGCACGGTGAGGCATAGCCCATTATAGGCATAGCAAAGGAACGCTCAAAGGCCGGTCCTTAATTGACTTGGGCGACTTCCAAATTAACCCTGGGCCTTAATCCTAACCAGATTAAGCCCGTGCATAAACCTACACCAACCTTTCAACCATTTCGCCCAAGTCCAAACCATCACTTTATTTTATTTTTCAAAGTCATTTATAAAACTTCCATAACACACCAATGTCATGGATACAATTTAAACAATATTTGAATTTTGGCTGAAACTCCCCAAATCAAACATTTTTGGTCTAAGCATGTCTTTGCAACTTTTTCAAATGATCCTAGTTCATACTATTGTATCAACTAGGTTTTATCTAAGGTGACAAGGGGTGAGGGATTCAATGTCAAGGTATTGTCAGGTACGAGACCAGTAAGTGAACCATCCGTACTGTGTTCATCCAAACTCCAGCAATTGTAAAATCCCATACTCCAATATTGATTAGTCCGATATCCACCATATCAGTCTATTCCTATGATCTGACCTCCATCGATCCAACATTCAGTAATGCTCTAATTTTATAATCTGATATCTATCAATCCATTAATCCTTAATGAATAATTTCTAATAATTCAATACCCATCAATCCGATGATTATGTAATCCTATAATCCAATTTTTGATAATCCGATATCCAATGATTATCTATTTCTATAATCCCTTCTTCGATAATCCATTATCAACAATTATCCACTTCTAAGATCTAATCAAGTTTTATTTTGTAATCCCACCAAGATTTAATCCTATAATCCAACATCCAAGCAAATCAATATTCTACAATGCCTACTTCTATAATTCAATCTTGAAAGTCCAATATCAATAATTAACTATCTCTTCAATTCAATATCCATCGCTCACTTATTTCTTCATCCGTTAATAATGCATTCCTATGATTCAATCTCCAACAATTATTCTACCCTATAATCCAACAATCAACAATTGCATAATTGTATAATCAATATCTAAGCATCATGTATTCATATAATCTAATACCCAATAATCACGTGATTCTATAATTCAATATCCATCCATAATGTATATCTACAATCTCATGTCCATCAATTGTGTAATCCTATACTTCCATCTCCAATATTCTGATGCCCAAAAATATATTTCTGTAATTTAACCTCAACAACAAATCAATTTCTTTAATCTCATATCCAACGATCATGTTATCTTATAATCCAATATTTCCACTTTCTACCTTCAGTATATATATCACATTCGGAATGGTCCTCCATATAGTCTATACCGACAATATTTGGCTACATAATGGAATAGAGAATAACTATAAAGCTTAAAACAGGGATTTAAATTACTTGAATATAAATACGCATGCAATAATAATTTAAAACAGAATTTAAATAATGTAAAATAATGGGTGCAAATATGGTCAAGAATGTAACTTGCCTTGCTTAATGGATTATTCTCAAATGATGTTGAAATCCGTTAAATCAAGTCGAAATCTATCTGGCGTAAACGATTCAATTCAAATAATATTCCAATAAAATACAAATAAAATCCAAAAATTATAAAATAAATACTGCTAGGAAGGTATCGACTTTTTATGAATTTAGGAAGTTGAATCGACACAATCGGAGTTCGTATGAGTGAGAACGAAATTCCGGAAGGTTGAGTGTTACATGAAATAATAAAATTCCGAAAATTGTACTATTCATCAGAAAATATGGTTTCGGATAATTGGGAACAAAGAAGGAGTTTGAGGGCTATGGCGAGGGAGTACGATGTTGAATACGTTGAGGCGAACTCAACGGTGTTGACGGCTCGGCGAGAGGATCTTTGATGGCGATGTAGTCCGACGGAGAAATCCTTCAGCGGACGACGGGCGAACGTCGGCATTGTGGGCAAACGGAGAGGAGTTAGCGGATGAGGTTTGTGGCGATTTGAAGAGGAACATGGGAATGCAACGCCTCGGTCGGTAGTGGAAAGCGACGGTTGACCGATTTCATGCAACGACGTGCAAAATGGACCAAATAATTAGTAGAAATTAAATAAAATCTAAAAATTACAAAATAAATACTAAAAATAATAGATGAATTTAGGTGAAGGAATCAACGGATTTGGAGCTTGCATGAGAGAGAACGGATTTTTGAAAGATTAAAAGGGTCATGTACAATGGATGGATCAACTAGTTAATACGAGTAGCTACTGTTCATCTTCAAAAATCACTTCAGCCGAACAGAGAGGCAGCAGGCATGGAGAAAAGATGGTGGCGGCCATGGAGTTCCGGCGACGATGTCGGCGAGGGGAGGGGAGCATCACGTAGAACGTGACATCGCGATGCCAGTGGTGGAGACAATGTGGCTGGCGCTAGCTCGACAGCGACGCAATTCGCAAAAGAAGAAGCTTTAGTCTATGGTTTAGATAATGATGTTGCCGGCGAACGACGGCGTTCCGACGGCCGGCGAGGGGTGCGATGGAGAGAGGGCATGACGGGGATGTCGATGCTCACCTCACTTGTGGTGGGACATGCACGGATGGTCGGAGGCGAGGACGACGACGTCGGCGCGGCTTGGGCTCACGGCGGCGACGGTGCTCCGGCGACGCTCCGGCGAAGGCGAGGGAAGCACGGCGTAGAACGTCGCGAGGCGAAGCTAAGCGGTGTGGTCGATGGTGCCGGGCTCCACTGTAAAGAGCGCTAGAGGCGGCGGAAGGAGCTCGGCGGCGTCAAGAAATGCCGATTCCGTGAGGCGAGAGCGAGAGGAGGAGTGAGTGGTGGGGATGGGATGAGTGAGAGGAGGGCACCTCGTGCTCCTTTTTATAGGGGCGGAGAGGGCCGGAGAGGAGATCGTGGGGACGGTCGTTCGCGTGCACTTAAAGAACGAAAAGAAAATAGCTTAATTAACCGCATGTAGTGGATGAAGCGTCCAATTGAAGGTCTTTGCGGCGTGGGTGAAGTTAAGACGTTCTCCTTTAAACGGATTTCATTTTAACGCATTGAGTGGGAAGAAAGAGGAGAAAGAAATGGTGGCAGCCATTAATGGAGCATGAAGCTCAACCGTCACGGTTTTGCATGGCGACAAGGAGAGAGGGAGAGGAGGGCGGCGGGCCGGGCCGAGGAGGAGGTGGGCCAGTGGTGGTGGTCTGAGCCGGGAGGTCGGTGGCCATAGGCGCGGTTGGCGGCAAGGTAGCCATGGATGCTCGGTTGAAGAAAAAGAAAACAGGTGGAAAACGTTCTGGAGAAGAAGGCAGCCAAGAGAGAGAGAGAGAAAAGAAAGAATAAAAGAATTAAAGGAGGTGTATTAGTTAAGAAAGAAAATAGGAAGGCATGGTAGTGTATGGATGAGGCATTGGGTTAAGCGTGCTGGCCACAGAGCAGCGCATGGAGGGGTGACCCGATGGGAAGTTCAAATTTTTATTTATTTATTTATTAATTTTCGAAATTAATTCAGATTTTACGGCATAAATCAATTATTTTTAGAACATAGCAAATAGAGTCCAAAAATTCTAGAAAAATTCACAAAAATTCCTAGAATTATTTTGAACTTAATAAAAATAATTCCAACTTAAAGTTGGCTTTATGTTTTGTAAATAAATTATTTTAGCTTTAAAATAATTAGGAAAAGCTTTTAAAATCTCGTAAAATTCCGAAATTAATTAATTTTTATTTTTCAATTTTAACTCAAATAAAACTTCAAAACTTTAATAAAATTTCTTTTTGACTTTTAAAACTTCAGAAATTCAAATAAAGCAATAAAACTCTTTCAAATTTTTAGAAAGTCCAATATAATAACTTTAATTAATTTTAAATTGGTAATGTAACTTTGGGCTATTACATTTCCATCTCTCTTACGCCCTCTCGAAAGTGCCAACGCACAATCTTGCATCCTTTATGCGTCAAGCAAATAAACGCTTCAAACGTGGGATCACAAGCGATACCACAACATCTTAGCAGAGAGGTCCTTGCTTCACCTTAGCAAGATTTCGACGCTTGTATCGGGATGCTATGCACACAGACATACATGCATGTTCGCATACTCTTTACAGAGAGGATACAATCATTCGGACATGCATGTATTCTTTCTACTTCCATTCCCAATGGACAAATAACCTTCTTTGCTTGATAGGTGGTCTTTGGGCAACACGTTTCCCTCCTAAGGATGTCCGCTAGAGACCTAATAACGCCGTGAAACTCTTATCGGACCAACCATTGCTTGCCTTCAATTTCAGTAGTTCAAGCACGGTTGACAACCTTGTATATTCCGGCTTGCAACTGGGAACAAAGGTCTCACCGAGTCCTCCCTTAAGCCCTCGAATTTACAAAACTCTCTCTCCAGAAGTTCTCTTCTACATCGCAGTAGCATCCGATCCAGATTGTCATCGTGTGACATATCCTCATCAAAAGCAAGATCCACATCCGCGATCGTTGACTTCCTCGGCGGTGCCATCATTACTAACTTCATGTGTAATAATCGCTCTTCACCGTGGATCGGTCCAACATGTATACCCTTTTGTGAAACCCTTGAATGAAGTGCGCTTCTATTTGCGCGCGTTGTTAAACATCTTCAAATTACCGCAATCAATGCATGGACAATACATAAAATTTATCTCCTTCTTCAACATATCACCTTTCGTGGCTCTTCTAAAAGCAACCACGCCATTAATGTACTCTTGACTCACACGGTTCACATGTACATCCGGTTTGATCCATCTACACTACGCATGTAACAAATTAGTGTCAAAATTGATTAGCGATTAATTTATAGCAAATATAAAGGGTTATAGATCGTTACCCTCGGAGGTCACGAAGAAAATCGATTCTCTCCTTTCCTTCTCCTCTCTAAGGTGGCGCAATGGGGAGGAGGTGGCGGGTGTTGGAGGCGCTTAGGGCAAGGGTCCAACCTTGTCCTCTCTAAGTGGGGCGAACGGATAATTATTGATTATCTCGCATAATTGTTGATTAGATACGAGACAAAAGACAAGAGGAAGATCCTAATTAATAACTAGCAAGTTGGTTCTGCGAGCGATTGCGCAGTATCATTTTCATATAATTGAAACAATAAACCACTTTGTGATGACGTTTCTTCATGGATATAAATGGAGGAAATATAAAATACATCATTGCACATGTGACTTATCTTGGTGTGTCATAAATTCTTCTTTTTAATCTGTTCTAGAAAACTACTCATGAAATTAGTTCTGATTAAGACTTTCACTTCTTTGCACGTACTTACTCGTTTTGTCTCATCGTTGCACAAAGGAATTACACCAGATTAATTAAAGGCTACATGTTTTGCTTTTTATTTTCTACAAATAGGGTCCATCAAATTGAGAGCTAGATGTACGTACGTTTTGCCTTTTCCCATCAAGTAGTATTAATTGAAACCTAAACCCTATGCTTCCGATTAAGGAATACAACAAAGAAAACAAAACATTAGCGTCTATGTACAGAGTAGCAAAGTCGAGGAAATTCACTAATCAATAGAGTGAAAAAGGATAATCAAGATTACTTCATCTGCTTAATTAGGGAGAAATCGCAGTTGGAGGAGCTAGGGAGGAAGTGGCCCGCACTGGGAGGAGAAGCTAGCTACCAGATCTAAGTGGAGCCCAAAGCAGCAGAGGGCAGTTGATTATATTTATCCAAACAGGCAGCAGAGGAGTGGCAGAGGCACTGCTGGCAAGTCGGCAAATGGACACTGGCAAAGTCTGGCGAGGGATGTGTCGCTACCAATTTATGTGATGGGCATATATCACGGTTCTTAATAAAAACCGCTCATGATAGATGACTATCACGCAGCGGTTTGTAACAGAACCGTATGTGATATTACCTGACAGTTCTATTCACAAACCGTGCGTGATAATCACCAAATCACGCACGGTTTGTAAATAGAACCGCTCAGGATATTACACGACGGTTATTAAATAGAACCGCTCGTGATTGGGTGATTATCACGCACGGTTTGTGAATAGAACCGTCAGGAATATCACGCATTTCGGTTCTATTTACAAACCGTCTGTGATAGATGATCATCGCGCAGCGGTTCTAAAAATACCGTGCGTGATATTCTTCCGCGCCACCCGCAGTGCGGCAATAGTTAACACAGACGGTTCCAAAGGAACCGCATGATGGGGCGTCTACTATAGCCTGTTTTGTAGTAGTGGTCATTGACCTCCAAGCTACTTGCACAGCAATAGACAAGCAAACACGAATCCGGGAACAAGTTCTTCACAACTTGACCCACGTTAGCCAAAACATGCAATATACAACACATATGCATTATCAAACAAGGATATGACCTAATCCAAAAACAATTCAGCACTTACATCAACAATCAGCTCGAAAATCGGTTAGACCGCCGTTTTGACCGCCCCTAGAACTGAACCAGAAATTCACTTAAGACAAGGTCGGTCTGACCGCCAATGACCTAACAGATTCAGAAACTTTGTCGAAAACGCTTGAAACTACAAACCAAAAACCACATTGCCAATTGTTTCATCATCCTAAGATCATGGGCATATCCCCATGATATCCACATTAAATTACATTGAATATAATAAATATGCATGCAATAATAATTTAAAATATATTTTAAATAATTTGAAATAATGGGATCAAATATGATCAAAGGTATAACTTGCCTTGCTCAATTAGTTGTTGTTCTCAAACGACGTCGAAATCTGACTCTCCGAAGTCGTCGAAATCTATACGCGAAAATAGGCCAAGTTCAAATAAATTCAAATGAGAATACAAAATAACTCCAAATCAAATAATTTTAGCTTAGTTATCTACATCTTGATTTTATATGAATTTAGAAATTTGAATCGTCAAAATCGGAGTTCGTATGAAGAAGAACGAGCTTCGGGAAGTTTTAAAACACATGAAATGATGAAAATAGGCTTTTTCCGAATTACTGGAATTATTTTTATAAAGGAAAAACAGATTGATGCGTCAGCAGGACATCATTGATTGGTTTTTGCTTTCCAGTCGGAAGTATTTTCTTAAAGGAAAACCTATTCTATCATTGACATGTGGGCCCCATGGTCAATAGACCAGGTCCACGGGTGGTCAATGGTCCACGACAGACCCGACTCATGCTACAGTATACAGGGGGTGTGAGTGCTGACGCCGCTTGCCATGTAGGTGTGACGAGGATGCTGATTGGGACAAAAAGGTTGACGCGGCGCTGACAAGGCTATGATGTGGCGGAGCCACGTCAACATGGCAGTGGTGGCGCTTGGCGTTGAGCTCGCCGGTGCTACGTGCCGCGGCAAGCTCCGGCGAGGGCGGCAAGAGAGAGAGGGGGACACGAGGGTTATGGTGTGTAAGGTTTGGGTCACCTAAGGATGCGGTGATAGCTGGCTGCGAGACGCGGCTCACGGCGAAAGTAGCGCTCCAGTGAGGCTTTGGCGTCGAGGAGGCGAGCACCGGGTAGCGCGTCATGCGGCGAAGTCGGTGAGATAGACAATGTCGACGGAGGGACACTACCGGCAGCACAATCGTCGGTGGGAGAGGTTGCGGCCGGCGGCGAAGAAATGAGGATTCCGGCGATTACAAAGGGGGAGAGGAGAGGAGAATTGGGGGGTTGGATTGAGTGAGAAAGAGGGCTCCTCGTGCTCCCTTTTATAGGGCAAGGGATGGCCGAGAGGGGGAGATCGATGCGGCGGTGATCTCGGCAGTGATGACCGTTCCGGCGAACGCGTGCGCGATAAAGGGGAAGATGGTCGAAATAGGGGGCGGCGGAAGATGGGGGAGTGAATGCGCGTGATGATGCGAGAAAAGGGGAAGGGGATTGCAGAGATTGCGGAGCTTTTCATAGGCGCTAATGGCGGCTCGGTGCGCGTCTGCGTGAGGAAGAAGAGGGGAGGAGGAAGAAAGGCATGTGCGGCTAACAGGCGGGCCCCACGCGTAAGAGAGAGGAAGGAGAGGGAGAGCGCGTGGGCGGCTTGGCGGTGAGGTGGGCCGCGGTTGTGGGCCGAATGGGCCGGAGGCACGGGAAAAACGGAGATGGGCCAAGGAGATTCGGCTTGAGATGAGATTTTGGAATTTAAATTGATTTAGCAAATAAATTAATTATGGTAATTCAAAAAGGGTTTGGAATATAGCAAATAAAATCCAACAATTATGAGAAAATTCACAAAAATTCTCTGAGACATTTTGCACTTAAATAAAATATTTCCAAAGTAATTGTTAATAGTTTTTTGCACATAATTTATTTTGGCTTTAAAATAATTAGGAAAAGCTTTGAAAATTCCAAAAATTCTAGAAATTAATTAAAATCTCCTTTTGTAACTTTAAATCTAGAGAATACTCATAAAACTCAATAAATTTTATTTTTGAATTTTTAAAACTTGGAAATTCAAGAAAACCAAGAAAACACTATTGAAACTCAAAAAATTAATAAAATAATAACTTTATTAATTTTATTTTTGGTAATGTAACTTTGGGATGTTACAGTATGGTTTGCAAAGCTTGTACCAGCTGATGTACTTGTCGACTATGAAATTGACATTGTACGCACTTCGTCACGGGCTCTTTTGCATCATAAAGGGCAGTTGGCCAGTAGTATCCTTGCCTGAAGGCTTTACCTGTTGGCGATATGACCTATAGGCATTCATAGAGATGATTGTATCACGTCTATGTTTATGTGTTATTGAATAAATGTTATTCTGTTCTGTAACATCCCAAAATTCTGTTACCAAAATAAAAATAAATAAAGTTATTATTTTATTGGATTTTTCGAAATTTGAAAGAGTTTTATTGCTTTTCTTGAATTTTGAACATTTAAAAGTCAAAAATAAAAATTTATTGAGGCTTTTGAAGTTTTATTTGATTTAAAGTGAAAAATAAAAATTTAATTAATCTCTGAATTTTAAAAGCTTTTCCCTAATTATTTTAAAGCCAAAATAAATTATGTGCAAAAACTATTACCAATTTTAAGTTGGAAATATTTTATTTAAGTCCAAAATAGCTCTAGGAATTTCTATGAACTTGTCTAGAATTTTTTGATTTTATTTGCTATTTTCTAAAGCCTTTTTGAATTAATCAGATTATTTAAATTAACAAATCAACAAAAATCTTTCCCTTTCTTTTGGGCCGAATCTTTTATGACAGGCCCAACCTTCTTTCCAATTCGGCCCACACCGCACACCCCTCCCTCTCACCTCCCCGGTCCCACCTGCCAGCCACCCGCACCCCACCTCCTCTCACTGCCACGTGGGCCCGCGCCCTTTCTTCCTCGTCGCCTTCGTCCCCACGCAGCCAAGCCAGGGGCGCCGCCATTGCCGAGCGCGCGCGAGCTCCGCAGTGGCCGCCTTAACCATCCCCGACTTTCACGTGCACATGCGCACGACACCGCGCCACCTCCGCCTTATCCCCCAACCTCTCCCCCTTCTTCGCGCCGGTTTGCCCGAGTCCCGCAACCGCCGCCGCCACGATCTCCCACGACTCCTCGCCGCCCCGGTGCCCCTATAAAAGGGAGCACGAGGTAGCCCTCCTCTCAATCATCCTCTTCCCCTCATTCACTCCTCCCTTCTTCTCGTAACCTCGCCGGATTTTGAATTCTCCTCACCACCGACCGCAAGCGTCCCGCCGCCTCTCGCGCTGCCATCGTTGACGCTCCGGCCCCGAGTCCACCACCGATTGCTTCATCACGCCGTCGCCGACCCGATGCGCACCTCCGCCTCGCCGAACCCATACGGGAACGCCTCCGCCACCACGAGCCCCACCGCGCCACCGCTCTCTCCTCACCACCGGCCGCCTCCGTTCTCCTTGGTCACCCAAGTAAGCGCCCTCAACTCCCCGCGTCCTCTCTCTTCTTGTGTCCTCGCCGGCGGCTGCCGTGCCGCCCAATGCTAGCGACCCTAGGGCCGAGAGTCATCGCCGGGTTTTTGGCAACATGGCATTGCCACGTGCATGCCACGTAGACGCCACCTAGCCACCCTATGCCAATGTGGTAGTGACGTGCCCTAGGTGGACTTGGTCCATGAGGACCGAGCCACTTACAAGTGGGACCCGTATGTCAGGATTTTATTTTATTTCTTTTAATTCTGAATTCCGGAGGGCTGACGTCATAAATCTGTTTTTCCTTTAGGAAAATAAATCAGGAAATTCTATTAAATCCAAATTTAGGGTTTTAAGTAGTTTTAAGCTTCTAAAGCTCATATCTTTTGCATCCGAACTCCGATTTAGGTGTTTCAAATTTCTAAATTCATATAAATTCAAGATCTAGCTAAGTAAACTAAAATTATTTAATTTGGAGTTTATTTGAATCTTTATTTGAATTTTGTTTGAATTTGGCTTATTTTCGCGTATAGATTTCGACGATTTCGGAGAGTCAGATTTCGACACCGTTTGAGAGCAACTAATTGAGCAAGGCAAGTTACATCTTTGATCATATTTGTACCCAATATTTTAAATTATTTAAATTCTATTTTAAATTATTACTGCATGCTTATTTATATTTAGTAATTTAAATTCCTGTTTTAAATTTATAGATATGTCTAATTCCTTTGTATGGCCAATGTTGATATTTGAATCAAATATATTGTCACCCTAGATAAAACCTAGTTGATACGATAGTATGAACTAGGACCATTTGAAAATATTATGCAAAGACCTGCTTAGACAAAAAATGTTTGATTTGGGGAATTTCAGCCAAAAATCAAATGTTGTTTAAATTGTATCCATGGCATTGGTGCATTATGGAAGTTTATTAAATGACTTTGAAAAATAAAATAAAATGATGGTTTGTACTTGGGTGAAATGGTTGTTTAGATGGTGCATGTTGATGCACGGGATCGAGTCATTTCTGTGATCGATGTCCAGGGTTTTATTGGAGGTCGCCCAAGTCAACTAAGGACCGGTCTTCGAATGTATTTTGCTAAGCCATACCGTACTACCACATGTCCAGAGTGGGGAGGATCTGGCCAACTAATTTGCAACATTCCATCGTGGTCGTGCCATCCGGTTGCGTGGGTGTCTATTATGATCTACTTTTATGTATTCCCACCTAGCGCAAGAGGGGGATTAAATCCGGCGGGTTTCTATCCAATGGAGGTGAAATCTTAGTGAGGCGGGACTACGGTGGGATGGCGCATTGTAAAGGCCTTGTCATGTGCTCTAGACTGCTTACCCAAGGTAGTGAGCGGTGGTATCGACGGATGCCAAACAAACTAGAGAAGTCGTGTTATGTGGGTAAAACTGTACAACCTCTACAGAGTGTAAAACTATTCAGATAGCCGTGTCCACGGTCATGGACATGCTAGCAAAGCTGCTCCAAGTTAGATCTTTGGTTTTGATTTCAAAACGATTTGACACAAATGATTTTGGATTTCTATCCAAATGGAAATTGGGCAGGAAGCCATGTGATAGGAGGGTATCCTTCACCATTCATGAGTGAATGTTATCTTACTATAAAACTTGAGAATTTATAAAATAAATTTTAGTTATAGAATAACTGCTTTGGAACTTAGTACAAATATTTAAAGAAATCACTGCATTATGCAAATTTAACTAATAAGCCTTCCTTTGATATATCCTTGCATGCATTAACTCTGTTATTTGGGTGTAACTTGCGAGCACGGAAGTTGTGCTTATCCTTGCTTGATGCAAGTAAATTTCAGAGGAGAAGTACTTTGCTATTGGTGTGGATCTCGACAACTAGGCCGCTACCCCAGTCGATTGCTTGTGGCAGATCAGCTGGACTCCACTACTTGTTCGTCTTCCGCTGTGTTCTTTATTGTTGGCTTGTAAGACTTTCTTGTAATAAACTCTATTGATTATTAATTGTGTGATTTACGGATGTTACCATATCTGTTTAACTATGTGAACTAGCTACTGATCATGGAACTAGTTCAGAAATACACAGAGGATTTGGAGGGTTACTCCCGAGTCCGACATGTTCCTTGAATGAATCATTGGTTATGAAGATTAACAAGTATGTGACTTGTTGGTGAAGCTCTTCTAACATATATGGTGTCATTCTAAAAGTATCCCTGGTCAGATATCACTAATTGAAACATCAGTGATCCTATCGACCAACATATGTATTGATTGATGACCATGTTTCACCAGTCGTGGATATAGGGATATCGAATCAATAATGTGGACACATGTTAGAGAACATGGTGTTGGATTGACCCACCTTGAGACACTGCTGAGATTGGTTTGATTTCGTGTGTCATCAGTTGGTCTCAAGCAATGATGATGTATAATCCTTAGACCTGAGATCAACATGGTTTCCTACATGTGAAATAGCACTCTTTGGGGTTGCCAAATGCTACTCTGCAACTGGGTAGTTATAAAGGTAGCTTTCAGGTATACTGTGAAACATGTGAAGGAATGTGACTGGTCGGATATGGGATTTGCCCCTCCTAACATAACAGGAGAGATATCTCTGGGCCCCTCGATGTGGTCGAATAAAGAAAATGCATCACCATGCCACTAGTGATCGAAGTGTTCGACCACGTCAAGTTATCCGACACTCGATCGAGAAAGCATTGAACAGTCCATGGATGACACAACATCTCACCTGGAGTTCAACTAGATATCATGAGGCAAAGGGAGAATACATGAGAAGGTCTTGCAGTTCGATCAGATGCGGACTAGTCGTATGGAGATACGAGCTGGTCGTAGGCTGGTCGAACATGGTCACTAAGTGGTCGAAACCTGGTCACAAGGAGTTACGAATTGGTCGAGACCAAATATGAACTGGTCATATAGAGATACGAGCTGGTCATAAGTGATATGGACCTAGTCATAGATCATATTGCATTAAGGTTCGTCGATATATTCTATGTGTGTTTGGGAATCGTTATGTGTTGCTAGGTATCGCTAACGACTCGTGGTCGGAAAAGAGTTTCTGAGTCGCAACGATTACACATGAACCTATAGGGTCACACACTTAAAGGGCTAGGATTTTATTTGGATGGTGATCCAAATTCTTGTAGGCCACGAGTTCCTAATGGGCCTCAAGTTCGAGACCCATTATGGATGCCTATATATAGAGGGGCGGTGACATAGGGTGAGATGATCTTTTGGAAGAACTCCTGAAACCCTAATAGCCACGCCATCCTCAACAACACCACAGGCGCTAGCACTCTAGTGTGTGGTGTCCCTGCCCCGTATGTGTGGATACCTTGGAGGTGTTGTTGCGAAGCATCAGCACTAGGACGATCTGCAACTCGTGACAATCGCAGGAGCAGGAGGAGAAGACGCGTGGCGAGTACGACCACTACTGCATCAACTCGAAGATGTGTAGCGACTACGACTACGACTGTATCAACTCGCTACATCGACTCTACTTTCGCTACGAGTTGGCGCGTCAAGTGGTAATCTCGTGATCTACTACTAGCGGAGGTTGCTTGGTTGCGCGGTAGAAATTTTTGTTTTGTGCTATCGTAGCCTACCCGTAACCCAACAGTGGTATTAGAGCCAGCCTACCTAGTTTTAGATATGGATTAGATGCATATAGTGATATGTGGGAGTCATAGGTGTGATCTATTTCTGTTTTTTGTTGGTCGTAGATTGTTTTTGGCGATGGTCGATATGATCGTCCATGTGTGGTGGTCACAAGATGGGTTCATGATTGTTATTCCGTGATCGTATGTTCATGGTCGTATCACGACTTGCCTGTACCGGTCGGTTTCCGCCATCGGGGCAGATAGTGATCGTAAATCTATGGAGCATGTGAAGATCAATCTAGTTGATCGAATTGGAGTTGCGGTCGTAAAGGGTTAATGTGATTAATCCAATGCGATTTACATGGACGGAATAGTAGATTAGATCTACGTAGTCCGAAAAATTTCGCAATAGGGGCTCCCACCCCTGTGACCCCGCTCTGCTCACCGGCTAGCGGAACCGCCAAAAAGGACCTTGGTATTTGGATAGGGCTACCGCCCTTCTGGTGCAGGTATTGCTAGTTCACACCGTCCGTTAAATAGAATGCGATTCTATGCCTAACTTGTTTTTGTAGGATTTTGTGAATAGTATGACCCATGATGTATGAGATGCATGTATGAGTGTAATGTTCATGACATACGTGTCTTGCTTATTGTAGCACAAGGCTGTCTATATTTGTAAAACGACCTGCGTGTTGACTTGAGATGGTTATTCACCCCTTGTAATTTATTACTAGTGCTATTAGGAGTAATGGCTTAGTAGGAATACTTGGAGGAATTGGCCACTTGGAGACATGGTGTCGGGACCCTGAGTAGCAACCCGGGACCCTCTGTGCACACTGGACCAGTCCCATGATCAGTAGTTGGTCCGCATAGTCTTAACAACGATGTCATCACAACCATACAACAAACTAAAGAAGAACCAGATGAATTAACACTTATACAGCAAAAAACCATATGGTCAAAGTTGTTACAGAGGTCTGCCGCACAGGGCTAACAACAAAAGAGCTCATAGTGGAAAGCAGAATTAACACGCGGAGGCCATTCGACATGCCCATAGGTAATCGAGTGGAGGACGTCCTAGCACGAGAGGTCTTCAAAGACCTCCTCTTCAAAGAGCTCGGAGCACCCTGGGAGGTCTTCTTCAGCTGTTGATCAACCAAAGGGCACAAGCCATAATTACTTTGAATGTACTTAGCAAGCCGTAGGGAATTGTATGCAAA
Source organism: Phyllostachys edulis (assembly GCA_036346405.1). Classification (NCBI taxonomy): domain Eukaryota; kingdom Viridiplantae; phylum Streptophyta; class Magnoliopsida; order Poales; family Poaceae; genus Phyllostachys; species Phyllostachys edulis. The sequence goes on along the minus strand of CM070557.1, from coordinate 1,756,964 downwards.
TATTATTCATGCAAGGCTCAACAAGTAAAAGCTTTATGGTTACTTTGCAGAAAGCCAAATTGACATGAAATACAATACGTAGATTGCAAAGCACAAGTTGGAAAGAGTAGTACATAAGTAAACAAGTTTTTGAAAACAGCTTGTGACCACCTTGGTCACTTCCCAGACCTCCTGTGACCACCCTGGTCACAGCCCAGACCACTCACGACCACCCTGGTCATGAGCCAGACCACTCACCAAGTTTTGAGAAAGTCTACCCCTTACGTGAAATCACCAGGTAGGTCCATAACCAGGGACACGGCTATTCGAATAGATTTACACTCTGTAGAGGTTGTACAGCTTTACCCACAAGACACGACCTCTCTAGTTTGTTTGGCACCTGTCGATGCCCCTGCTCACTACCTTAGGAAAGCAGGCTAGAGCTCGTGACAAAGCCTTTACAAGGTTCTGTTTTGACTCGGTTCCTCTCGCTAAGGTTTCGCCTTGCTGGCCCCCTCTTGCGCCAAGTATACGTGTCCATCCCATGTCTTACACACTTCCACCAAAACGGAACCAAATCAAAGTATTGCCAATTAGTTGGCCAGGACCACCCCATAATGGTCTTGTGGTTGCACGGTGTGGCCCGGATCAATGGCTTACAAGGTTAAGTCCCTAGTGCTTGCTCAGGCGAGACCTCCTCATCCCAATGTGCTTCCTGCACCCCCTTTACTGCACGATCACTCACCCGAGTGAAAATATTTTGGGTTCCACTCGGCCAATGACCACCCTAGCCATGGCACAATAAATTTTATTAACGGCAACACATGCCAGGGCAACGTATGCCAAGGCAACACATGCCAAGACAACACGTGCCACAATTCCATATTTACTTAGTCAAGTTTATCATCAATGAGACAAGTGATCGAGAGACATCGCATAACTAAGCAGGTCTAAGCAACATACGCACCCAAGTTGGTTATCACAAAGAGGTCCAACTAGGATTACCCAACCTATGGTGGTCCGAAGGTACATGTCAACATGTCATCACAAGTATTCAAGGAGTCATACTGTCGAGTAGGTGATTAGCTATTTCTCAAACCATTTTTGTACAAATAGCCATGCAAGTTGGTATAAATCAACATAACTTTGCAAACTGGGAACAACATGATCAAAGGTCTACGAGTTGCCTTCGATGAAGAGTGGAGATGCTTTGGTAGAGGTTGCCGGGTCCAAGAACTCCTCTGAGAAGCTGAAATCTACACGTGCGAAAAGAGCCAAATAAATACAACAAAACCAAAGCTACCAAACTAGAACCAAAAGAAAGGCACAGAAATAGAAATGGGCACTAGGAAGGAGGTTCAACGAGGAGGTCTTGAGGAGATGGTCCAAAGGAGGAGGTCCAAAGGAGGTCCTGGGATCAACGAAGGATACGATTACTCCATGTGGTCGTATGAAAAGGGATACAATCTACGCTACGTGGTTGTGAGAGAGACACAACTACGCAACGTGGTTGTAAGAGTAAAAAGGAGAACAAGGCACGGAGAAACTCACCCAGACAAAAAGAGAGAGAGAGAGGGAGAGAGAAAAGACGGGAGGAGGACAGCGAACGGCACGGGTGCTCCAGTGAATTCGTCGGCGGCGATGTGGTTGAAGACGGTGCAGGCTCCAGCGACTCCTTGGCGAAGCTTCAAGCACGAGAAAGCAGGGCGAGAGCAAAAGAGTGTTGGGTGAGGAAAAGGTGATGAAAGAGGACTGCTCAGGCTTTTATAGCCAGGGGAAACGAGGAGAGTCACGGAGACTCAGAGACGCATGTGTTCAAGGGTATGTGAAGGAGGAGATGGGAGCAGGTCGAGGAGGAGACAAGAGGGGAAACAGGTACTGTAAAAAGTGATAGCATTTAATGCGACACAATAGTATTTAATGCTCAAGGACCCTTGCGTCAGCAGTGACGCGACAGGAGGAAAAAGAAGGTGAACAGAATTGACAGGTGGGACCAGTCAAAGCTCGGGAGAGTGGTCCAACCGAAGGGGAGGTCGCGGTCAAAGGGGAGGTCGCGGCCCAAGGGTTGGTCGTGACCCAAGGGGTGGTCGTGACCCAAGAGGGTGGTCTTTGCAAAAAGACCGAGAGAGTGGTCTTTGTAAAAAGACCAAGAGGGTGGTATTTGACTCAAGGGGTGGTCGTGGCCTAAGGGGAGGTCTAGCCTGAGAGGGAGGTCCAAACGAGAGGGATGTCTAAACCAAAGGGAGGTCTAGACTGAGGGGGAGGTCCAAACGAGAGGGAGGTCTAAACCAAAGGGAGGTCTAGACTGAGGGGGAGGTCCAAACGAGAGGGAGGTCTAAACCAAATGGAGGTCTAGACTGAGGGGGAGGTCCAAATAAGAGGGAGGTCTGGAGCGAACAAGGAAAGAAGATCCTAGCACCAAAGAATTCCAGGAACTCAAAAGGAACCAAACTCGAATTAGTTGAAGTTGGATTAGTTCATGTTAAAGCGCTGTAAATTTTCCAAAATGTCCAAGTTAAGCTTGAGCATATTCAACAAACCAAATGGTTATTTTTATTTTCGAAAACTTAGAAACTCGAAAAAACTTGGGACGTTACACATGGCGAACAAGAAGCACGGCGATGGAGATCACCATGTGGAAGGGTCATACTATATCACAATGCAATTTGATTATCTGTGAATACCATTATATTCATGTTCATTTATTTCTATGCATGTTATTTAATTGCTTTAAATGCTTTTAACATGGTAGAAGTAAAATTCCCTCACATAGTATTAAGTTAAATTGATGCCCTCCCAATTAGCTGCACCATCCAAAGTCATGTATTTAAATGGTAGGTCTTGCTAAAGCAGAGTGACATTAATATTCCTTGACTAGATGGGTTTGTGTCGGACACTTACACGCATAGCATTGGTTTAACTTGACAAGGTCATCATAACGGTTATGGACCTTGGGGCATAGGGTTGGGTGCTAGAGCATAGACCGGCCATGGGTGGCGGTCTGACCGGTTTTGCCCTGTTTCGCTGGCTGATTTAGCGGCAATGTTTGTAAGTTAGGTCTAGTTCATGGGTTTCAGTGCATATGTGTTGAATGATGCATGTTTTGACTAACGTGGGTCAAGTTGCAAAGAACTTGTTCTCAGAATCAATTTCTTGGTTTGTTGTTGTGTAGGAGGCTTGGAGATCAACAATGGTCAGCGGTGAGGATGATTGGGACTAGGCTTGGAGAGCTGAGGTTCAGAACGATTGAGGATGCCTAGTGAAGTCAATGGACTCAAGCATGGCGCAAAATGGACAAGGATGACCGAACAGGAAGTTTGGTGCGACGGGTTGCATCAAGCAACACGGGGGGTTGGTGCAAATGCCATGGTGGTTTCGCTAGGAGCCGGATGGGAGAGACCTGCTGACATGAAGAGAGCCGTTGATCAACCTATATGTGGCGAAGTATGGGATTGCTTCATGAAGATTGGACTCGGTCTTTGGAGAAGGATTGAGAAGTATGCGTGAGTTAGACCCATTTGTGTGTGGGCTTAACGGGTGTCCATTAGGGTTTCCTCTTATAGCCTAGCCTCCACTATAAAAGAGGAGGGTGTTGGTTGTGCACCACCCAACCCTTGTAATCTAGAAACCCTAATATGTGTTTTAGGGTTAGGAGAGGAAAGTGGAGAAGCTAGGGTTCTTTGAGAGTTGTTTTTATTGTGTACTCAAGTGTTAAGCTTTTGTCCTCCATGCTGGAGTGGCTGTAAACCAACATTAATCTCGAATCAATCCAAGCAAGGTTTCCTCAAGATCCATCTATTCTTGTTCTTGCTCTCTTTTGTGATTTTGGGTTTTCATTGATCCTTTAGTTTTCCCTTAGTTTCTGGCTGTGATCTTGCTTGCTGTAACATGTAGGAATGCATCTAGGATCATCTTCTACCCACGAGCAAGTATTGGGATCAATCTTAGGTTTTGCACAGTTCTTGTGCCCTCCTTCCCACATCCTTGAAATTTGTGGAACCTTGGCCTTGATCTTCCCAATCGTCAATTGGAATAGGTTCCTAACTTTCTTGATGAGCTATGGTTGAAATTTGAGGGGATTTGGATCACTGAATCAAAAGTTGAGCCCATTTGTGATTTTGAGTTTATGCTGATTTTACTGTTTATCGGGCTAGAGGTCAGACCGCCCCTTGGAGAGGTCAGACCGCCCTTTGGAGTGGTCAGACCACTAGGCTGAGTGGTCTGACTACCCAACTCATTGTAAATTGAGTTTTTGGTGATTTTGGTTGTTTTGGTTCAGGATTTCGATTGGATTCAATATAAGTCTTCCGCTATCCTTGTACTTTGATCTTCATAGCTCTCATAGCTATTGAAGTGAAAAATGTGTTGTTCCGATCAAGGTGAAAAAGATATCGTGCTCCTATTCACCCCCCTCTAGTCGTCTTTTCGGTCCAACAAAAAGTATAGGCATGTCTCTCCTGTATCTCTCTCTTCCTCCTATGGTAGCAGCAGTGCCGCCATCGATTCACCATCTCCCCGGTGAATTTCATCGCATCCAGCGAGTACTACATGCTCCTCTCTGTAAAGAATATTGGCCGCAATGAACCTGTTTGGTTCTTCTCTGTATTTATATATTACAAAGATTACATATTACAATCATCAACTAAGAAATCTCGTGCTTATACATGAGAACTAACTCCGGGACATATCTTTGGACATGACTGACAATAGACATGCTACGAGACTCTTCAATCTAACCGATTCCGTTGAGAATAGGATAAGAGATATGAATCAGGATTATATCTCTAACACCCTCCCTCAATCTAGACTAGGCGCAGCCATGATAAGATTGTTTCTGAATCTAACAAATGGCTGGACAGGAAGTGGTTTTGTCAATACATCAGCAAGTTGATCTCTAGACGAAATAAAATTGATCTTGAGAGCCTTGCAAGTTACTCGTTCACGAACAAAGTAATAAACATTCTCAATATGTTTGGTTCGAGCATGGAACATTGGATTGGCAGCAAGATACGTCGCACCAAGATTATCACACCTTAAGCTCGGTGCTCTGTGTAGAAAGATTCCTAGCTCCCCAAGCAAAGCTTGTATCCACATAATCTCGGGAATGGCATTGGCTACTGACTTGTATTCAGCCTCCGTACTAGAACAAGAAACAATAGGTTTTTTTTTTGGAACCCCAAGATAAAAGATTGGATCCAAGAAAGATTGCATATCCCCAGTGCTTCGTTTGTCATTCGGGCACCCAGTCCAATGTGCATTAGATAATGCACTCAACAGGGACGAAGCAAAACACTGATGGACTAGCCCATGGTGAGTTGTGTCCTTAAGATAGTGAAGAATCCTTTTAACTGTCGTCCAATGGTGATATGTAGGGGCCTGAAGAAACTGGCAGACCTTATTGACACTATATGAAATATCAGGCCATGTCAACATTAAATATTGCAAAGCGCCAACTGTGCTCCATACTTGGTTGCCTCGGCTTCCGCCGATACGGTGCCAACATGCTTGGACAACTGATCTATTGTAGTCATGGGAGTAGTTACTGACTTGGCCTCGACCATGTTTGTCTTTTGCAGCAAATCCATGATATACTTATGTTGTGACAAGAGAATGTAATCACCAAAACAAGCAACTTCAATTCCAAGAAAGTAGCTGAGTCTGCCAGGGTCTTTCACTGCAAAATCAGCTTGTAGTTGTTGAAGCATCAAATCGGTAGACTTGACTAAAGAACTAATGAAAATAATACCATCTAGGTGTTGGAAATATGCCCTAGAAGCAATTATAGAGATGATTATATTTCGTTATGGTCATAGTTTATTGGATAATATGTTATCTTATTCCAATAATAATATCGTTAATATTTATTATCAAGTATGTGACTTGATTGTGAAACTCTATATTTATCTTTGCGATGATTATTCTAAAGCGATTCCTAGTCGAAAACATATGAGGACACTTATGAATAGACTAGCACATGTATTGGTTGATGACCATGTTTCACGGATCATAGATATAGATATATCAAACCAGCCATATGGACACATGCTAGTAAACATGGGGTTGGATCAACCCACCATGAGACACTACGAGAACGTTGTATTCTTATATATCATCATTTGGTCTCATTTACAATGCATATGCTATATCCTTAGACTTGAGATCATCACACGTACTCGAGATGTGTAGTGACTTACTTTGGGGGTTGCCAAACGCTACTCCGTAACTGGGTAGTTATAAAGGTAGCTTTCGGGTTTGTCATGATACATGCATCGAGGCATAGTCGACCAAGATAGGATTTGTCCGTCCATGCAATGGGAGAGATATCTCTAGGCCTCTCGAGTGATCGGATTCTAGAAATGCATGGCCATGCTACTCGCGGTTAAAGAGTTAACCATAGTCGGGGACTTCGAGTCACATGATCGAGAAAGAGTGGTCAAGCTAACCAACGAGGATGACACGTACTTGCCTTGAGTTTGACCGATATCGTGAGGCAAAGGGAAATACACATGAGATTCGTTAAAGGTTCGTTCGATGTGATCTTTACGTATACTCGGGAGTTGGCATGTCCTGTTAGGGGCCACTACCAATTAGTGGACGAGTAGGAGTACTCGGGCCATGTCCAAGTGTACGTGAATCTATAGGGTCGCATGCTTAAAGGGCTCGGACACGTTTGGATGGTGATCCGAATTCTTATGGGCCATGAGTTCTTAATGGGCCTCAAAGTTCGAGACTCATCATGGATGCCTATATATAGGGGGGCGGTGGCATAGGGTTAATGTGATTTTGGAATTCCTGAAACCCTAGCTGTCGACGATCTTAAAAAATAAAAGAGGAAAATGACGTGATATTTCCTGGGAGAGAATGAGGCCGCTCTTTATTGATATGAACTGGATTTACAGGGGGGTGCTTACGACCTGACTAGGGACTAATCTTAATTACACTAAGTGTGAAGATTGCTATGCTCTAATCTGATGATGCTATCTTGCTTGTCTCATATCAGAATCTCCTTGTTTGCCTATCTGTCTCTATCTGCGTCTCTCTCTGCCTCTTGGTCTTCTGTGTTTCACCCTTAAATAACTTCCGAAGAGGTGGCAGTTACTCTTGAAGAAGGCGTCCCTAGTGAAGCGTTATGACTGGTCAGGGCGAGGTGTCAATTAACAATGTGTTAACTGCTCTGCGGTTGAGTGTCTTAGAGACACTCAACTGTATGGTGGTTGTTGTCAGTGTCTTTAGGACTATATAACCATGTGATATGAAGCATACATCACATGATATATTCATCAGACGGTTAGAATGTACTTGGGATCAGTTACCAATACCAGTTCATAGCTTTTCTGAGCAGCTACCTGGTCGGAGGCTAGGTAGAGGACCTTCTCCGACCAGGGTACCCTTATGCAACCTCTGGAATCCTTACGACTAGTGAGGTCGTTAGCCTTAGGGGTTACGATCATGAAAACGTATGGTCTTTTATTATGTATTAAGATAATACATAGAGATTTTAATTCTCGTCAACTAGCCCTCGAACTTTAAATGAAGAAGTCGTGTGAACACTTTTCTTCCGATGAAGCCATATCGGGCAGACCCTATTTAATGTCGTGATGTACGAAGTGGTCTGTGTTCACTTTAAAGTTGAGAACTTACCTTGGGAATCTAAGAGTTTTTCTATTCATTGGACAAAAAAGAGGCTTTTGTCCATTGGACTTCTGAGTAAATCCCCATTGCAGTTAAGGATCTGAAGCTATAAAACTTCCATTGCTGGGCTTTAGAGTTTTTTACGCTTCCATATCTTTCTCAAATCCTCTTCAGTTCATTGCTAAGAAAATCTTTCCGACCTCTATTTTGTCTTTCCGGCCTCAAAGCCTCCTCCGACCACTACATATCCCTTTGAAAAATTTCATCATGTCGGAGCAAATCACAAAGTGGATGGCTTCGGATCTGAGTGAGAAGAAGCTTGAAGCGCTGGAGAAGATGGGAATGCTCCCAAGTAGGAATCTGATTGGATGGAGATCAGCGGCCGGGGAGCACTTTCCGAGCCGCGAAGATGGGGATATTCCACTCTTCCTCGCTCACATCGAGTGCGGGCTGAGGGTACCAGTGCACAAATTCCTTCCTCGTGTTTTAGAGTATTACGGGGTGGAATTGGTGAATTTGGCCTCTAATTCCATCGCCAATATCAGTATTTTTATCTACCTATGTGAGGTGTACCTGGGAGTGCGCCCAAATTTGAGGCTCTTCAGGTATTTTTATCAGATGGCGATGTCGGGGAGATCCATGGGGGCTCCTGGAGAACGCACGCTGCGCCTTCATGGCGGAAAGGCCGATGAGTACATCCAAATGTACTAGAAATCCTCGTGTCGTCATGAAAAAAGAACTAGTTCTACATGACGGTTACGAGAGATGATGGCCACTACTTCGCCGGAATTAGGGCGAACGAGAATCCCAAGTGGAGGAAGTCCATGGAGAAGGCAGGGGTGGTCGGAAGATGGGTGGATGCCATTCATGATATGAGGATCAAGGGTTTGACTTCTTGGCATGTGGTGAGAGATTTCACCAAGCGCTAGATTAGTCCTCTAAGGCTTCGGACTCTTTCCCTACTCTGGTCCATTGGTCGTGATAAAGCTATGTCAAGAGGTGGTAAGCTTTGAAAAAGAAGCTCCAACCAGTATGATTTAGTATTTGATTATCGTAATACCTTAAAATCTGCTCTTGTCTCCCTCTCTCTTTTTTTAAAGGACTTTCTCCTGAGGAAATCAGAGAGCGGATTAGGATGATCTGCGCTAGGGAGCCTGGTGAAAAGGTTGCATTCCCCGATATCTTGGCAATAGTCTCTGTTGAAGAGAGACTGGTAAGACTTAAGGTAGATAATCAAATCTTTTTTTTATCATGTATACATATTCTTCGATCAGTTTATTGATCTTGCTCTATTTTTGTAGGCGGTCGGATTGCGAATCATGCAATCCGGTGAGGATCAAAATCCCACCGTGGTTCCGACAGATTCATCACCTAACCAAACTCATTTTTTTTATTTAGGTGGAGAGAACTAAAGGCCCGCAGAGCTTAGCTGCAGAGGCCGTAGACTCCAGATTGGTCGTTCACGACCTTACAGTTGTTACTGAAACAACTAACCTGGAGGTTGATGAAACCACTCCTTCCAACCCGATGGTCCAGAATGCTACCCTCGACCAGTTGGTCGAGGATATTGCTTCCAACCTCAAGTTGGAAGATGTGAGGGGTTTGACCAACCCTGCCGGTTTGGAGTCGGGAAATTTGGTTGAGAAGAAAAGAAAGGCTAGCGGTACAGAGTTTACTCTATCGAGTTTCAATGTCAAATCCATGAAATTAACTAGGTATGTACAAATGAAAGAAGTTGTATAAGTGCATACCTTTAAATGGTTTCTTGATGATTTGGTGTTTTGAACTTCCCTTCTTTGTTTTGTATAGGTCTTCTGGTGTTCCGGTCGTTTCCGACCAGAATCTTCCTGAGGACCAGGTAACCGTGGAAGTCCTCGACCAAAACACTTCCCACAACAGAGTTCCTGAGGACCAAGTGGTCGAAGAAGCCCCTGAGCAGGTGTCAAAGTCAACGGTCGAGCTGGATCCATTGGTGGTTCTAACTCCTTCTGAGGAGGTAGATGCCCCTAAAGGCCCTCAACAGGTTCCGACCAATGTTGGTAATCCCTCTCAACCTAATCAGTTCCCTTTTCGTCCCCGATTTATCGATGATAAGGAGTTTGACGAGGCATGGGGAAAAATATTGGATCATCAAATCAAGACAAATCCTGATTTGATATTTGCTGGGTATAATGACTTGGCAATCCGGGTAAGTATCTACGACCAGTTTCATAGTCTTTCTTAAAAGTTTACTGAGAAACTTTAAAGAGAAAATGCTATTTGTGCAAAGATATGGTCGAGAACTTTCTTTGTGGTTGGAGGACCCATCGAGTTTAATTAAGGACTTGGAGCAGAAGCACTCCAAACTGGAAAGTAAGAACTTTCCTCTTAACCTTTTTCCTTCTTCAATACTTTGTCCTTCTCTAATTATTCTCTCTTATCATATTCGATAGATTTGGAGAAAATAAAAGAAGAAGTTGTGGCTGATAAAGCCAAAATAACTCTGCAGTCGATTGCAGAGGCGACGACTAGGAATGAGACACTAAACAAGAAAATTGAAGGTAATAGGTTGTAGACTTGACTTATTATCCTTCTCTAATCATGTTGTGCTTACTACTCATTTTACTCTTGTAGAGCAAACACAAGCGTTGAATAGAACAGAGAAGACTCTAAAATTCGAGCAGGATAAAGAGACAGCTCTTGTGTAGAATCTCGATGAGAAGATTCATGCTTTAAACAAGATGATCTTTGATATGAGATCAGGATCAAGTATGCCTGACTTAAGAGATCCAATAGAGAAAATGAACTACTTGGGCCAACTTCTAGGAAATCTTAGTGGTCTGCTCAAGACTACTCAAAAGAATTATGCCCAGGCTATGAAAGAAGGCGTTGCCAATGGAGTTAGTTTTGCACTGACAAAACTGAAGGCTTCCGACGCCTCCATTGATCTCCTAGCCGTTGAAGATGACTTCAACTGCCTACCTGATGAGGCGACCAATTTTATGAAAGAACTAAGGCCGTTTGGAGACAAAGTTGTAGAGGAGATGGATATCGGATCTCCATCAAGCAGTAATTAGTCTGGAGACATTCAAGAGTAGGACCTTGTAATAGAAGAATTATATATAAAACTTACATTTATGTCATCAACAATTCCTTTTTTTTATCCTGTTGACTTTTTGCAATTTCTCGTGTACTCCCTAGCCCCCAACTGCTTTGTAGTAGAAGAGCTTTACTAGACAAGCAGTTAGGCAAGAAAGAGAATAAAAGTCGAAACCATTGTTGTGAAGGTAAATACTGATCATAAGACAAAACTAATTGTAAGAATACTAGGAAATCATTTTGGCCAGAACCAGTGTATGATTTCGACTAGTTATAGATCTTTGTTTGTCATAATCGAAATACCAAACAAAACTGTATATGATTAGAATAAAGATTTGTTGTATTGACAAAAGTAGAAATGCAAGAATGTATACAAAAAAAACGATAAGTGATCGTATTTATATATATTACCAAAAACTGGTCGAAAATACTGCTAAGAACAAAAGATATAGAAAAACATTTCGCAAAGCATGCTCAGGCTCAAGTTCGACTAACAACGAGGATCGTAAGAAAAGAACCGTCGCTAAGAAGCTCCTTCCAGTGGGCAGGACCACGTGCGAAAAAGGAGAGACATCGACTAGAAGGCTTTCTGTGTCCCGACCAGTAGCCAAACAAGAGTAGAACAGATTTTTGAAATGAAGAAATATAGTCTTCATGATCTTAATAGTATAAGGCACTATATGAAGTTATGTGGATTATGCTCTGTTTACCCGTATGGTCACGCGTGGAATCATTCTTGGAATGATCACGACTAGGACCTATACAGCGTATGACATGGATGCTATTGCCAAAGAATAACAGAGATCCTGATAAAGGATCTCGGAGAGAAAAATTATCTTCTCTGACCATTTTAAACAACAATAATATGTGACCAGAATATAAGCATAGATATATAAACCATATCACTCGTCGAAAAGAAATGAATGAATGTACTAATGAAAAATAAAAAAGAATTGAAATAATGTACAAAAGAATTAGACATAGAACTTACGCAATTGATCAATGTTCCAAGAATTTGACAAAACTTGCCCGTCTAACATGGCTAGTCGTACAGAACCTGGTCGGGTGACTTTGACCACAGTGTAAGGACCTTCCCACTTAGGAGAAAGTTTGTTGCGATTTGCTTGATTCTGAATTTTTCTGAGAACTAGATCACCTACAGAAAGGCTGCGAGGTTGCACCTTACAACTATGGTACCTTCGTGTGTCTTGTTGATATACTGCTAATCGTACCAGGGCTTGGTTTCGTCATTCTTCAAGGAAATTGATGTCGTCATAGCTGATGTATTTGTCGGCTATGAAACTAACATTGTTCGTACTTCGTCACGAGCTCTTTTGCATCATGAAGGGCAGTTGACAGTAGTATCCTTGCCTGAAGGCTTTACCGACCAGTGTTCTGTAGGAATGATGTGCTCCATAGACTCCTTCATGGATTTCGGTTAGCAACTTAATGCCATCCGTTTGAGATATGCATCTCATCAACACTCCGTGAGATCCTCGCATGCTGAAGATAACTGTAGATCGATGTCATCCAATCTCTACCTTGATCGTGACAGCGCTAACCATCAACGACCTGTGGAGCATCCATGTTCTCATGATCGGTTTGTACGACCTGTAGAGAATCATGTATGTTCTCGGAAGGCTCGATCACCGAGGGTGAATCGAGTTGCTCGAAAAAAACTCCGGGCGGGATGGTCGACCTCGTGGAGGCCATCCATGCCAACTGGTCTGCTAGAAAGTTTTCCTCCCTGGGAATATGTTGGATCTGAAAACCGAAGAAGTGCTTTTTGAATTTTCATACTTCCGCCAGATAAGATGACATCTTGGTACTCGAGCATTTATACTCTTTCCCGACTTGATTCGCTACTAGTTGAGAATAGTCCTTCACTTGTAATATGTGAATCCCGAGCGCACGAGCTGCGCGGAGTCCTGCCAGTAAACCCTCATATTCTGCCACATTGTTTGTAGCGAGAAAGTTTAGCTGGATGGCATACTTGATGTGTTCTCCAGTAGGGGATATCAAGACAACTCCAGCCCCCGAGCCCTTTAGCATCAAGCAACAGTCAAAGTACATTGTCCACTCTTCGTGTTGTCCCTTCGGCAATGAATTCTACTATTGCCTAGGACTTGATTGCTGTTCGTGAGATAAAATGGAGGTCAAACGCCCCTAGCTCAACCGCCCATTTTGCTATTCGTCCTGATGATTCCCTGTTTCTAAGGACTTGACCAAGGGGATATCCGGTTGGTACGACCGCTTTGCGGGCCTGAAAATAATGCCTTAGTTTCCTTGAAGACATAAGGAGACCATAGAGCAACTTTTGTACTTGTGGGTATCTTTTTTTTGGTCCATGTAATACTTCGCTTACGTAATATACTAGTCGTTGGATGTTATCCTGTTCTACGACCAGTACACCGCTAACTGTCTGTAGTGTTGCAGCCACGTAAATTAGCAATGTTTCTCCCGATCTTGGAGAAACTAAGATCGGGGGGCTCATAAGGTACTTCTTAAGTTCTTCAAAGGCATCGTTTGTCTCTTTAGTCCACTCGAAACTTCCATGTTTCTGAAGAAGCTTAAAGAAAGGTAATCCTTTTTCTCCCAACCTTGCTATGAAACGACTTAGCGCTGCCATATAGCTGATTAGTTTTTGGACTTCTCTCTTCGTGGTCGGAGGGCGCATCTGGTCGATGGCCGATATTTTTACTGGATTTGCTTCAATACCTCTAGCCGAGACTAGAAAACCGAACAGTTTTCCAGCAGAAACTCCGAACACACATTTCTCTGGATTCAACTTGAGGTTATGCCTTCTCAAGTTGTTGAAAGTCTCTTGTAGGTCGAGAATATGATCACTAGCGTTGGTGGTCTTTACGACCAGATCATCAACGTAGGCTTCTAGATTCTGACCTATCTGTGGCACTATAAGAAATCTGCTAAACTATGACAAAATTTCTATGACAACTAGGTAAATCGTCATTATCTGCCCATATTCTACGACGTTTTTCAGCAGCTCATAAAGAGCATCCTGGGGCTGGGACCCTACTTGTAGTGACGAAAAATGTCAAAATTGTCACTAACTCCCAAACCTCAAATTGTCATATACAAGGCGTTTAGCACTGTGACGCCATTGCTTTGTTATAATTACACAGGTGATAATCTCATATCGTCATAATCCTCTTGGAGTTTTTTTTGGATAAAGTTACACAGGTGACAAGCTGGTTTGTTGCCACCGTGGACGCACAGAAGTGGGACCCACATGTTAGGAAGTGGTGCAAAATGTAATGTGGCAGGCCTAATGAGAAAGGCCTAATGTACAATCCCCGAATTGGCTGGACCATCGAAAGATCCCCACACAAAAGAAAATAAAAAGGCATGGACACAATAAAGCCTATCTTAGCCCGGCCCATTCGCCACCGCCGCGAAGATGCGTCCGCGCCGCCTATATAAGCACTCGCCTCCGCTAAGGTTTCTCCTTGGTCACAGCCGCTTCACTTCTCCCAGGTAAGCTAAGCCCCAAACGGAGCCGCCGCCGCCCCCGATCTGAAACCCTCACCCCTAGTCGCCTCGCCTCCCCCGTTGGCTCACGACCAGGGGCAAATCCACCGGCTCCCAGCGGCCAGCGACGGCGTGGTGGCAGCGCTCGCCTCCTCCTCCTTCGGCTCCGGCCCGCGTCCACCCCTCGCCTCCTCCGGCCGGCCCTTCTCCTCCTCTGGCTCCAGCCTCGGCCTCCTCCGCAGCTCCGTAGCCTCCGCTCCTCGGCCGCTCGGCGTGACGGCATCGGTCCGCGCCTGCCCCTCGCCTCCCTCCCCCTTGGCCGCGGTGGCACTCTGGCTAGCGACGCTCCCTCTAGCTGCTCCCTCCCCCTTAGGTGCTCAATTTTTTGCTTGATTCAACAGGGACTTTAGGGATTTCGGGTTGGGGATTTTGGGGATTTCGGGTTGGGGATTTCGGGATTCACTCGATTGATTGCTTGATTCAACAGGGACTGCCGTGTGGGACCGGTGGTAGTAGGGGACGTGGGTTGGGCCTGGCCACTGGGCTTCGCTGCTTCGGGCCTCCAGCAAGCATCTTCTTCTTTGGTTATTCCCACCGTCACTTCTTCTTCTTGTTTGGCACAGGTGACAGGCGCACAGCCATGACAGCCAAAGTCAGGTCTCTTCATGGGCATCAACAAGGTCCATGTCGTCACCAAGCGCGAGCTGCCGCCGCGTCCATCTGACCACAAGGGGGTAATTGTCTGATCCCTTAACCCGAGCTATTTCTGCAACGTATTGTTGTTTGTGATGCGGTTGGTAGTGTGCTTTGCAGTTGATCTGTGTGGATCCCGTTAGGCTTGGTTGCTTGTTGGTAGATTATGTGGTAGAAGCTTGTTTTTTTTTACTAGTTATGTGAAGAGCATGGAGTTGTTATTCATTAGATTATGAGTAGTTGCTAGTATTGATGGATCTAACAACGTCCCACCATTTCAGTGGAAGTGTACCTTTGATCTTTCCATTTATTTTTCCTGCCTTGCCAAATGTAATTTTTCAAAATAAGATAAGTAGCGTTATATTATATTTTGTGCAAATAGCGGAGTTAATTGCAAAGGTAGTAGATGGAAGATGAATCTCATGCATACAGGCACTAGGTTCTGGTTTTTATTTACTTGTCTTTGTGTAGTTAATGTAGAAATATGGTTATCTGTGAGTGAGCAAATAGATTATCACCTTCATACCACATAGTATATGTATAGTTTAGAATATTCTGTTATTGGAAAGTGAACATTCTTGAAATAGGTATTACATTAGATTATGCTTGGTTCATTGTTTTAATTATGTATGTTTTTCGTGTCTGTCCCACAGTTTACATGTCATGGATGTTAGTGTCTTTTTTTTTTCTGTACTAACTATCATGTTGATTTGTCGAAGGCGATGCCTCCTTCATCGCTTTGAGAATCGCAATCGTGGTCGTGAACCCTACTCCCTAAACCGATGTAGTTTGTGGTTTGATGGCACTACGATCCGGGATCTTGTTATTTTGTGAACTGTGTTGGAGTTGGGAGTTGTGATGGTGATGTGAACTTGATCTTTGGTTGTTGTGTCCCAAGTCCTAGTCTTGATTTGTAAGTTTTTGGATAGTCAATTAGCTGCTACAAAATTCCTTGGGTCGCTTTTTGTTTAGGTGTTATGCATTCATACCGGTTGGTGGTGAAAAGAATTTCAGCCGCCCATTCCACGAGGAGAAGAAGGTGATCTATCATACATCTAGACAACACTTTTATTTGCACAACTAATACTGTGTTCAATAACTTAAAAATATTTTTTGGTTGACTATCCTCAGGAGGAGGCTAAGGAAGAGAGATGATGACACGGGTTTTAGCTTGTTCGATTGAGTAGTCCGAGCCCAGTTGTTAGCAAATTCTCCTAGTCTTCCAAAGACTATCTTATGTTATGTATGTCTTTTAGGTTTTCAGTACAAGAGGTACTCAAGTTGAGGATTTTGATATTTGATGTTATGGGAATTTAGCATGTGTCATGAGAACCACAAACATCTTTGGATGGTCTAGTTAGAATGAAACTGTTTCTACATTCTATGCCCATGCTTATTTGATTTTGTTGTTGATTGTTCATTGCAATTATGCTTCATATAACCACAAATCGTTGGCTCGAACCCTGACTGGGCAATCAAAATGGGCTACACCTAAACAAATTTGGGCTAACCTAAAATAAGTTGGACCTACAAAATGGAATCAAAATGAGCCTCGTAGAAATTATGACAAAAATTTACATGGGCCTAACTCACATTATGACAGAAGACATCGTCACAAACCAACAGCCACGTCAGATCCTGCGTGCGTGGCCCAACTAGGCTACCAATGACAATAAGAATATGACGTGGCAGCGTCATAAAATTCGAGTCTGTGACGATTTTGCTATTTCATCACAGAAACCAATCAGTGACGCACTATAGGTGACAATTCGATTTTTCGTCATGGGAGTGTCACAGATCCCATACTGTGACAAAAAAAACACAGATCCGTGACGAATTCTGATTGTCACCGTTTAGCAGATTTCTTGTAGTGTGGACTAAAGGTTTTTTGCATCAACCTTTGAAAAGTTGCACCAGCGTTTTTGAGACCAAATGGCATAGTAATATAGCAATAAGTGCCATATGGAGTGATGAAGGAAGTTTTCTCTTCATCTTCTTTATTCATATTAATCTGGTGGTACCCTGAATACGCATCTAAAAAACTTAGTAACTCACACCCAGAAGTAGAGTCTACAAGTTGGTCAATGCGTGGAAGGGGAAAATCATCCTTCGGACAAGCTTTATTAAGATCTGTAAAGTCAATACACATTTGCCATTTCCCATTATTTTTCCTAACTATTACAGGATTGGCGAGCCACTGAGGGTGGTCAACTTCATGAATAAACCCAGCCTTGAGGAGCTTGTCAATCTCCAACTGGATTGCCTCCTTCCGATTAGGTGCAAAACGCCGCAGCTTCTGCTTGATCGGTTTCTTATCAGGCTAGAGAGCTAGCCTGTGCTTGATCACCTCCCAGGGGACTCCGGGCATGTCGGATGCCTGCCAGGCGAATACGTCCTGATTTGCTCAGAGGAAGGAGACGAGTGACTCTTCCTATTTGGGGTCGAGTCTTACCCCGACCAGTATCTTGTGGGTAGATGGGCCAGCGTTTCCTGATCCAAGTGGCGACTTGGTGCTGTCCGGAGAAGCGTCTTTGTCGAGTAGTACCTCTTTTGTTTGGTCGGATGGCTTTGGTGTCATCTTTGGCCTTGAGTGCTTGACCTACATGGTAGATGGATTAGCCTCTCTGGTCGGAAGTTCATCGACCAGTTCTAGGGATTTCCGATCACACACGTAAGCCATTTTCTGATCTCCTCGAACCGTGATGACTCCCTTTGGTCCCGGTATTTTCAAACTTTGATAACCGTAGTGCGTGGCTATCAAGAACTTTGCTAAGGCCGGTCGACCAAGGATTCCATTATATACGGATTCGAAATCCACTACATCGAATGGAATCTTTTCTGTTCAGAAGTTGTCAGGTCTTCCAAACGTAACTGGTAGGGATACTTGCCCTATTGGTTTAGCGCTGGAGCTAGGGACTATACCGTGAAAGGCATATTTCACTGGTTTCACCTTGGACTTGGGAACTTGCATGTCATCTAAAGTTCCCGCAAATAAAATGTTTAAAGAACTACCACCATTTATCAAGAGTCGATTAACCCTACAGTTATTAATAGTAGGTTCAACAACAATAGGGAACCTACCTGGTCGAGCCAAAGGGATAGGGTAGTCTTCTTTGCTGAAGGAGATTGTCGTGTCCGACCACCTTGATGGCTTGATGATGGTTGGAGGCTCGACGAGGTTGACCTCCCACTCCATGGCCTTTAGATGATGCCTCGATTTGTACAAAGAAGATCCTTCAAAGATCATGTTGACCGTGTGTTGAGACTCCTGGTACTCCATTTCTTCGTCGCCATCTTTGTCCTTTTTGGAACTCATCTCTCCGAGCTCCTGTATTGCGGGAAATGGTCCTTTACCTGCATAATAGTCCTCCAGTTTCTTTTGCCAGGCTCGACAGGTGCAGAGGTCGTGCCCTGCCTGCTGTCACGTGAAGTGGACACCACTTCTTGTTTTTCCGAATCCTTGGTCGGGGCTTTTGCTTTGCCTCGACCCAAGATAGTCCTTTTACCTTTAAGTAAACTTTTTAGGGATAGCTAGGACTTCTTTGTCGTCGGGTCTGCGGTTCTTCTTCTTCTTGAGAGCCTTCTTATTCTTTTTCTCTGTTTTGTCCAAGCCAGGGTGTGGGATTTTGTCTTTCCGATCAATGGCCTCACACCACTCAATTGCTTCACTAGAGGTGGCGTACTTATCGACCATGTCGAAAAGTTCGACGGTTGTTCATGGAGGGTTCATTGCTATGTCCCCCGTAAACTGTCGATTCCTTAGACCTGTTTTAAAATCTTGAATAACAGATGATTCTACAACCTCCGGTATGGAATTACGAACCTAGCTGAATCTCTTGATGTATTGACGGAGAGCTTCATTAGAGCCTTGCCGGATTCGGTGGAGGTCGTCCTCCTTTCCAGGGCGGTTGTACGTACTTTGGAAGTTCGCAATTAGAAGGTCGCAGAGTTGCTCCCAAGTATAGATTGATCCGACTGGTAGGTTAAGTAGTCACGACCGGGCAGACCCTTCGAGCACGGTGGGCAGATAGTTTGCCATCACATTTTCGTCACCACCAGCAGCTCTGATGGCGGTAGTATATATTTGGAGAAACTCTAATGGGTTCTGAGTCCCATTGAACTTGTCCAAGTTGGCCGGTCGGAACCTACTTGGCCAACGCACAGCTTGAAACCCTGCGGAGAAGGCTCGACAACCTGTGATCGATTCATGGCGCCTTCTTTAGAAAAGTGCCGGATTGTAATCGGTCAGAGACCGGTTCCTAGGGTTGGAACGCTGGAGCTCTGGTGTGCCGATCCGGTCGTAGACATTGGTACAATGTCTTCGACCGCCTGCTTGATTTATATGATGTCGGAGATCGTCAGGTCTAAGCACTTGTTCCTCTCGATGTGGTGAGGGAGTGGCTACCTGGAATAGCCTTCTTCCCTCATGACTCCTTGGTCGGAATCATCGAGGAGGCCTTGGTATTGAATGTTCCCCAACACGACCATGCTGCCCTCTATCGAAGGAGGAGCGTTGGGACAAAGTCATGGTTTGACTCCCAGAATTCCTCTGTTCCCGATACGCTTCCGTTCGTTGCATAATCTGTTGCAGAATCTCTGATACTTGGCTTACGAGCTGTACAAAACCTGGGGTTTCTGGTAGAATAGGGTTATAACTATTAAATATATCTTAAACACGTTGCAGGTTTTGTACAGTTACCGAAGGTCTCGGGGGGTTCATACTGGTTGTAGGTGTACACAGGTCTGAACCTTCCCCCGACCTTCAGATTTGTTCCATCCGACCAGTTACTCTTGGTAGGGAAGTGCCAAGCGAGTTAACTGATGGACGTCGATTAGTTCTGTTGCCTTTGGAAGTTGGTGCTTGACGGCCCGCATCATCTCCATCAATACGTGGTGGCGTGGCAGAGTGTGTAGGACCATGCAAGGCATCTTGATTTGCATCTCCGATCGCATTGACCTCGTGCCTCCAGCAGCGATCCTCCGACGAGCTTCCATTGTAACTAATGGAGAGCCTTCTAGTGCTTCTACTAGGAGTTTCCATGACAGAGAGCGGTCGGAGATGAGCACCTCCTGAGGCCTTCTTAGTGGGCTTTAGCCTGATCCGGCGGAATGCCGATCGTATGCTGAGCCTTATCATCCCCACTTGGCCTATGACCAGTGGAGGCTTCATTAACTGCAGATTACGGATGTCGGTGGCTCTCGAATTGCTAGAAGCCGAGGTGAGTACCTTTCACCATGATTTCATCGAGTATAGAAATTCTCGAGTGGCGGTGCTGAATTTTCTTCACCTGTTTTGTCGATTCGGAAAAGGTAGGGCTTGGAGTAACCAGGACATTCCGAGCTGGTCGGAATGGCTGGAAGTGCCACTTGTCGTAGTGGTGGATCCTCATCCATCCGGTCGACTTCGCTAACATCGGCGACATGCGAACCAGTGGAGGAGGAGGAGGATGACATGCCGTTCTCTTGCATGGCACGGATGCATCCCTCTATGTCGAGGTCGAGTAGTCCGCCAGTCGAACCAATTCTCCTCATCCCAAACTCCGACGCGATCGCATGAGCGATTACGAGGAGTGGCGAGATTTGATGGCGGAGAGTTTCTTCAGAAACTTCGTCTTCTTCCTAACGGACGGCGCCAGCTGTCGACGATCGAGTCGCCGATCTTATAAAATAAAAGAGGAAAATAACGTGATATTTCCTGGGAGAGAATTGGGCCGCTCTTTATTGATATGAACTGGATTTACAGTGGGGTGCTTACGACCTAACTAGGGACTAATCTTAATTACACTAAGTGTGAAGATTGCTATGCTCTAATCTGATGATGCTATCTTGCTTGTCTCAGATCAGAATCTCCTTGTTTGCCTATTTGTCTCCGTCTGCGTCTCTCTCTGCCTCTTGGTCTTCTGTGCTTCACTCTTAAATAACTTCCGAAGAGGTGGCAGTTACTCCTAGAGAATGCATCCCTGGTGAAGTGTTGCGACTGGTCGGGGTGAGGTGTCAGTTAACAATGTGTTAACTGCTCTGCAGTTGAGTGTCTTAGAGACACTCAACCTTAAGGTGGTTGTTGTCAGTGTCTTTAGGATTATGTAACCGTGTGATATGAAGCGTACAACACATGCTATATTCATCGGACGGTTAGAATGTACTTGGGATCAGTTACAAATACCCGTTCATAGCTTTTTCGAGCAGCTACCTAGTCGGAGGCTAGGTACAGGACCTTGTCCGACCAGGGTACCCTTATGCAACCTCTGGAATCCTTACGACCAGTGAGGTCGTTAGCCTTAGGGGTTACGACTATGAAGATGTATGGTCTTTTATTATGTATTAAGATAATACATAGAGATTTTAATCCTCGTTACTAGTCACCACACCTCCCTCGCCCAAAACCGTGCAGCCGATGCTAGCACTCCGACGTGTGGTGTCCCTATCCCGTACGTGTGGATACCTTGGAGGCGTTGCTACGAGGCTTCAACTCTAGGGCGATCCGCAAATTGTGATGGTCACGAGGAGCACTTGGAAGAGGCGCAAGGCTAGTATGAATACAACCGCACCAACGCGCCACATCGACTCTTCTTTCGCTGCGAGTCTGCGCGTCTAGTGGTAATCCCGTGATCTATTACTAGTGGAGGTTCCTTTGTTGCGCGGTAGATTTTTGAAATTGCACTAGTGTAGCCTACCCGTGTTCCTTCACTAGGTACATAAGCATATACATACTTATACCTCCTTGATTCAAGATGAAAAGATAAACATTAGCCTTTGAAGGAATAAATCCAAGTTTTCGTAACTTCGTACTTAGCCGAGAGAACCAAGCTCGTGGTGCTTGCTTTAAGCCATATGGTGACTTATCAAGTTTGCATAGATAATTGGGGTACCTTGAATCCTCGTATCCTGGAGGTTGCTTCATGTATACCTCTTCATTAAGAATGCCATGCAAAAATACGTTCTGAACATCAATTTGTCTAATGTTCGATACTCAAGACACTGCCAACAAGAGTATCTGAATGGTAGTTCGCTTTACCATCGGACTAAAAGTGTCTTCATAATCAATGCTATAGCGTTGTTTGAATCCCTTTGTAACCAACCATGCTTTGTACCGATCAATAGTGTCATACGCCCTTCTTCTTGAGCTTAAACACCCACTTACAGTTGATGATATTCAATCCCGGACGTGACGGAATAAGGTGCCACCTCTGATTTTTCTGAAGCGCGGCGTACTCAACATCCCTAGCGTCCTTCCAGTGATGATTCTACATAGCATCGACATGGGACAATGGCTCAATATCAGCAGGAGTATTGCCGAAATCAGCTGTAGCTATAGTGCTGCCTGTTCTCTGCCCATTCTGCATAGTAGCGTCTGTTCTCTGCCCATTCTGCATAGTAGCAACAGATGACAACGACTCAACATTACCTGCAGCAGTGCCGAAACTAGCTAGATATGATACAGTGCCATCTGTTCTCTGCTTAGGACGACGAATATTATCACGCAGCCGTGTGCGCATCTCATGCTGCCGCTGCTGGGCTGCTGATTGTACCTGTTCGTTGGCTGCAGGTACAGAAGCAGAAGAAGCTGGTTGCACCTCTGGTGTTGGGCTATCAAAGCTACTAGAAATACTACTGCCATTAGATGGTTGTGGAGTGGGTATCGGCAAGATGGGTGGAGTTGGCAGATGAAGAAAAGTATTAGTGGTCAAAGGGGAAGTGTTATCTGTAGAGAATTTCAGAATGCCGAGAGAAGGGAAAACTTCCTTTGTCAAAGACAACATCCCTAGAGATATAAACTCACCCAGATGAAATATCAAGACATTTGTATCTTTATGGCTAGAACTATACCATAAGAAAGCACACTCCTTTCAACAGAAAGAAAGCTTATGATTATTATATGGCCTAAGATGTGGTCAGCATGCACAACCAAAGATTTTAAGCATAGAGTAATTGGATTTGTGTCGACGATCGAGTCACCGATCTTACGAAATAAACAGAGAAAAATGGAAAAAAGTTCCTTGGAGATAATAAGACTGCTATTTATTGCTATGAACTAGCTATTACAGGGGGTGCCCTCGACAAGGCAGTGGACTAATCCTATTCCATTCATCACACGGTAAGGAATATACTTAGAGTTAGATCCAGATGCTAGTTCATTGCTTCTACGAGCAGTCATCTGGTCGGGGACTAGGTTCAGGACCTCATCCGACCAGGATACCTATTATGTAACCTCTAGGATCCTTACGACCACAAATGCCATTAGCCTTAGGGGTTACGACTATGAAGATATATGGTCTTTTAGTATAGATAAAAGTAATACATAGAGATTTTAATCCTCGTCAGCTAGCCCCCGAACATTAAGTGAATTAGTCGTGTGAACACTTTTTCCCGATGAAATCGTATCGGGCAGACCCTTACTTAATCCCGTGATATATGAGATGGTCTGTATTCACTTTAAAGTTGAGAAACTACCTTGGGATCCGAAGAGTTTTTCTGTCCGTTAGACTTTGGGTAACTCCTCGATATAGTTAAAGAATTGTGGCTATAAAACCCCTTCAGCGTAGGGATTTAGGGTTTTTACGCCTCTTGCTTTTCCTTTTCATCTCTTGAGAGAAAAATTGCCTCTGACCTCTTCTTGTCTACAACTTCCTACGACCTCCTTTTTTCCTTCATCCAAAACTCAACCATATCGGATCTTGTCACCAACTGGTCTGTTTCTGATTTGAGCGAGAAGAAACTTGAGAGCCTGGAAAAGGTCGAGTTGCTTCCCGACAAGGATTTGATTTCTTAGAGATCAGCGGCCAGAGAGCATTCTCCGAGCAACGAAGATGGGGAAATTCCTATTTTCCTCGTATATATTGAATGCGGATTCAGGTTTCCAGTTCACTCCTTCATTCCCAAGATTTTGGAGCACTACGGAGTCGAATTGGTGAACCTTGCCCCCAATGCCATCGCCAACCTCGGCGTTTTCGTCTATCTCTGTGAAGCATATTTAGGGATTGCCACAGATCTGGATCTCTTCAAGTACTACTACAGGATGACGAAGTCGGGGAAGACGACTGGGACGCCTGGAGAGTGCACCTTGCGCCTCCATGATGGAAAGGCCAATGAGTACATTCGTATGTACGCAAAGTCTTCGTGGTCGTCATGGAAGAAAAGTTGGTTTTACATGACGGTCACTAAAAAAGACAGCCTTTATTATACTAGTAAAAAGGCGGTCGAGAATCCAAAATGGTGCTCCTCCCTGAAGAAGGAGGGAAAAGTGGGGAGATGGGTTGAAGCCATCCAACTCCTTAATGTCAGGGGTTTAACCTCCTAGCACATGGTAAGGGATTTCTCCAGGCGCCAGATTAGCCCCTTGAAGGCCTAAGCACATTCGATGCTCTAGTACATTGGTCGTGACGACGTGACCAAAGATTCCAAGGAGGGTAAGTCTTGAATGATTATGACCAGTTTGCTTATCTTGGCTGATTACTTTTGTGATACTAAAGTCTCTCGTTTATTTTTTTTAGCTCTTTCTCCTGATGAGATTAGAAGCTGGATCAAAATGATCTATGCCGGGGAGCCTGGGGATGGCTAATTTCCCCCAGATTTTAGCGGTTGTTTCTACACAAGAAAGGGCTGAGAGGCTTAAGGTAAAAATAGCAACCATCTTTCATCATTTATATGTTTTCCGATGGGTTTACCGTAAATCCTCTTTGATGCATAGTCGGTCGGATTGAGGATCAATGAGGCCACCGAAAGTTGTGAGCCAATTGACGCTCTAACTACTCCTACGACCGCCCGAGATGGTGGTCTCATAGAGGTAGGTAACCGAACAGAAATGTATATTCTAGATAAAGGATTTTCATCACCTAACTAACTTTGATTGTTAATTAGGCGGTTATTGTAGACTCCAATGCGGTCGCTTCGGACCTGCCAGTTGCTACTAAAGTAACTGTTTTGGAGGTTAATGAATCCACACCCTCCGACCTGATGGTTAGGGATCTTGTTCTCGATCAACTAGTCGAGACTATTTTTTCTGACCTCTAGTTGGAGGATGTGAAGGGTCTAACCAGCCCTACTGGTTTAGGACCGGTGAAGTTGGTCGAACAGAACAAAAGGAAAGCGATCATGACGGATTTGCTTCAGCGCGCTTCAAACTAAAGACCAAGAAAACGACCAGGTACGTATATATGAAAGAAGGACTTATGTAAGTACTTACCTCTGGTGTTTTAGAGTTTTGAGCTTCTTTTCTTCTTTTTTTATAGATCCTCTAGTACTCCGGTCGATTTCGACCAAAGTATCCCTCAGGAGAAAAACTTCTAAGGAGAAAGAGGTCAAGCCAGCCCCCGAGTAGGTGGCAGCACCTGCTTAGGAACCCATGGTGGCTCCAACCCCACCTATGGAGGTGGAGGTTCCGGAGGAATCTCAGCAGGTTCTGACCTCCGCTAGGAATTCTCCTCTCCGAGTGGCCTTTCCTCATCGCCTTCGGATCTTCAAAGATGAAGATCTTAATGAAGCTTGGAGAAGAATTTCGGACCATCAAGCTAGGACGAGTCATGATTCTCTTTTTGCCGAATATAACAATATGGCAATCCAGGTAAGCTTCCACGACCACTTTTAATAGCCTTTTCCATAAAAATAATATTTAAAGGAGTTTGCTATTTGTGTAGCATTTGGTGGAAAACTTCGCTGCGTTTGGAGGACTGACCCAGCAAATAAAGCTCTTGGAGAAAAATAACTCTGAATTAGAAAGTAAGTACTCTCTTAGTGTCTTCTTCTCTCCTTCTTTACCATTTGGCTCTTTTTCCGTTAACCAATTTCTCCCTTTATCGTGTTGGATAGATTCGAAGAAACTTAAAGAAGAAGTTATGGCTAAGAAAGCCATAATTGCCAAGCTCAAAGAAGAATGCCAAAACAAGGACCGATCGATTGAATACCTGACGACCAGGCACAAGGAAGTCCTTAATACTATTGAGAAGAAGAGCGAAGGTAACCGGTCGTAGACTTGACCAGTGTACTGTCATATGTCCTCATTCTTTGGTCTACTAATGCAGAGCAAACTCAAGCATTGAAGAGAACAGAAAAAGCTCTTGAGTTTGATCGTGGTAAGGAGGCAACTTTTGGGCAAAATCTTGAAAAGAAGGTCAAAGTTTTCAACAAGATGCTCTTCGATATGGGATCGAGAACGCAATTGCCCAACTTAGGAGATCCCACGGAGAAGATCAACTACCATGGCCAATAACTCGAAGACCTCAGGAGTGTCCTCAAGACAACTCGGGAGAACTATACGCAGACTTTGTTTGAAGTGTCAAAAATGGAGTCAGTTTTGCTTTGGCAAAGTTGAAGGCCAACAACTCCACCATAAATTTCCAACCTGTTGAGGAAGACTTAAACTGCTCAAGAAATGAAGAAACTAAAATTTTTGAGGAAATGACACCTCTTGGAAATAAGGTTGCAGAGGAAATGGATGTCGGATCTCCAACGCGCAGCGACCAATCTTGTGGCTCCGAGAAGTAAATGATTGTAATATTTAGACTTTTATAAATAAAACTTACATTTTATCATCAATGAAGTTTTTGTTTTGTCTTCTTAAATTCACTGAGCACTCATATATTTCCTAGCCCCCAGTTGCTTGTATTAGTAGAAGAATTTTACTAAAGAAGCAGTAGACCAAGAAGAATGGGCAATAACAATGACCACGGTATAAAATATATACTGATTATGTTATAAAAATGATCTAAGTATCACTAGGAAATCAATTTGGTCGAAACCAGCATATGACCTCAACTAGTTTTAGATCTTTTCCATAATCGAAATACTCTAGAGTACCTTGTGTGGTTGCAAGATGTATAAGACTTGTACTGATGATAAGGAATCATGCAAAAATGTATGCAAAAAATGACAAGTGAACTTGTTTATATATATTATCCAAAACTGGTCGTAATGATTGCTAAGAACTAAAGACATGAAAAACACTTCGTGAAATGTGCTCATGCTCAAGTGCGACTGGCAGCAAAGATCGTAGGAAAAGGACCGTCGCTAGGAAGCTCCTTCCAGTGGGCAGGACCACGTGCGGAGAAGGATAGACTTCGACTAAGAGGCTTTCTGTATCCCGACCAGAAGCCAAACAAGAGTATAACATAATGTTGAAGGTAAGAAATGTAGTCTCCGAAATCTTAAGCATGTAAAGTACTATATGTAGTTGTTTGTGTGGTGCTCGTAATACTCGTATATTTCTTTAAGAAAAGAGTATTGGCCGCGCGCGAGAACCATTGTCTGAATGGTCATGACTAGGAACCATATGGTGTTTGACTTATATGTCGTAGCCATAGAGTAATATATATCTTTAACAAGGATACCAAAGAGAATTTGGTCTTCTTCGACCAATTAGACAACAATAGCATATAACCAATGAATGAATAACAGACATACAAACAATATCATTTGTCAGAAAGTAAGGGAAATGCATCTTTATTAAAAAAAATTGAAAAGAAAATAAAAATACATTTATACAAAGAACTTACGCAATTGGTCAATATTCCAAGAATTTAACAAAACACGCCCGTCTTACATAGCTAGTCGTACCGAACTAGGTCTGGTGACTTCGACCACAGTGTATGGCAACAGCACCGTAAACCAGAAAAAATGGAGTTTCACCGGTTGCACGACTAGTCGTGGTTCGAACAGCCCATAACACAGAAGGTAGTTCTTGAACCTAAGCTCTTGACCGTTTTGTTAACTGGTCGAACACTCAACATTTCACCCCTTGCATTATGATACCATTAGCTCGCTCAACTGCTCCATTGCTCTGCGAATGAGCGACAGAAGTGAAATGTATCTTGATACCTAGATTGTCTTAGAATTCTTGAAAATTTATGCTAGAGAACTGGGAAACGTTATTTGTGATTATACGACTGGGTATACCAAATCGCGTGATCACGTTTTTTGCGAGGAACCTCTTAGCGGCTTGAGTCGTTGTTTTAACAACTAGCTCGGCTTCTATCCATTTTGTAAACGTGTCAATCATGACAAAAAGGAATTCGAAGCCCCCGGGTGCTCTTGGGAAAGGTCCTAGAATATCTAGTCCCCAGGTTGCAAAAGGCCAAGAAAGAGATATGGTTTGCAAAGCTTGTGCCGGCTAATGTACTTGTCGACTATGAAATTGACATTGTACACACTTCATCACAAGCTCTTTTGTATCATGAAGGGCAGTTGGCTAGTAGTATCCTTGCTTGAAGGCTTTACCGACCAGTGTTCTGTTGGAATGATGTGCTCCACGGGCTCCTCCATGAATGTCAAATAGCAACTCAATGCCATCCATTTGAGATATGCATCTTATCAACACTCTGTGAGATCCTCATTTATACAAGGTCTTTTCGATCAGAGTATATGATTTGGCTTTTCGAGCTATATGATCAGCCTCTACATCATCTTTACAAATAATGCCATGCTGAAAATAATTGTAGATCAACATTATCCAATCTCTACCATGATCGTGTTGTATGACTTGTGGAGTATCCATGTTCTCAGGATTGATTTGTACGACCTCCAGTGGAACATCTATGTTCTCGAAAAGCTCGATCACCGAGGGTGAATCGAGTTGCTCGAGAAAAACTCCGGGCGGGATAGGTAACCTTGTGGAGACCATCCATGCCAACTGGTCTGCCAGAAAGTTTTCCTTTCTAGGAATGTGTTGGATCTAGAAACTGAAGAAGTGATTTTTGGGTTTCCGTACTTTCACCAAATAAGATGACAACTTGGCACTTGAGCATTGATACTATTTCCCGACTTGATTCGCTACTAGTTGAGAATAGTCCTTCACTTGTAATCTGTGAATCCCGAGCGCACGAGCTGCATGGAGTTTTGCCAGTAAACCCTCATATTCTGCCACATTGTTTGTAGCAAGAAAGTTTAGCTGGATGGTGTACTTGATGTGTTCGCCAGTAGAGGATATCAAGACAACTCCAGCCCCTAAGCCTTTGAGCATCAAGGAATCTTCAAAGTACATTATCCACTCGTCGTGGTGTTCGTACTTGAGCCCTTGGGTGGGTTAGGGTTTGTCCATTTGGCAATGAATTCTGCTATTGCTGGAGACTTGATTGCTGTTCGTGAAATGAAATGGAGGTCGAACGCCCCAAGCTCAACCACCCATTTTGCTATTCATCCTGATGATTCCCTATTTCCAAGGACTTGACTTAGGGGATATCCGGTTGGTATGACCACTTTGTAGGCCTGAAAGTAATGCCTTAGTTTCCTTGAAGCCATAAGGGGACCATAGAGCAACTTTTGTACCTATGGGTATCTTTCCTTTGGTCCATGTAAGACTTCGCTTACGTAATATACCAATCATTGGACGTTGTCATGTTCTACGAACAGTACAACACTGATTGTTTGCAGCGTTACAGCTATGTAAATCAACAATAATTCTTCCGATCTCGGAGAGACTAAGATCGGGGCACTCATAAGGTACTTCTTAAGTTCTTCAAAGGCATCGTCTGCCTCTTTAGTCCACTCGAAACTTCCGTGTTTCCCAAGGACTTCGAAGAAAGGTAATTATTTTTCTCCTAACTGTGCTATGAAATGACTTAGTGCTGCCATACAGCCGGTTAGTTTTTGGACTTCTTTTTTTGTGGTCAGAGGGCGCATCTGATCAATAGCCAAAATTTTTGCTGGGTTTGCTTCAATCCCTCTAGCCAAAACTAGGAACCCTCCGAACACACACTTCTCTGGATTTAACTTAAGGTTATGCCTTCTTAAGTTATTGAGAGTCTCGTGTAGGTCGAAAATATGGTCGCCAACATTGATGATTTTCACAACCAAGTCATCATCGTAGGCTTCTAGATTTCAACCTATCTGAGGATTAAAGGTTTTCTGCATCAACCTTTGAAAAGTTGTACCAGCATTTTTGAGACCAAATGGCATCTTAACATAGCAGTAAGTGCCATATGGAGTGATGAAGGAAGTTTTCTCTTCATCGTCTTTACTCATATTAATCTGATGGTACCCTGAGTATGCATCTAAAAAACTTAACAACTCACACCCGGAAGTAGAGTCTACAAGTTGATTAATGCGTGGAAGGGGAAAGTCATCCTTCAGACAAGCTTTATTGAGATCTATAAAGTCAATACACATTCACTATTTCCCATAGCTTTTTCTAACCATTACAGGGTTGGCGAGCCACTCTAGGTGGTCGACTTCATGAATAAATCCAGCCTTAAGGAGCTTATCGATCTCTGACTGGATTGCCTCCTTCTGATCAGGTACAAAACATCTTAGTTTCTGCTTGACCGGTTTTTTGTCAGGCTGGAGAGCTAGCCTATGCTCGATAACCTCCCAGTGGACTCCGGGCATAACAGATGCCTGCCAGGCGAGTACGTCCTAATTTGCTCGGGAGAAAGAGACGAGCGGCTCTTCCTATTTGAGGTCAAGTCTTGCTCCGACTAGTACCTTGTGGGCAGACACATTTGCGTTTCTTGAACCAGACGGTGTGCTGAGATTACCGGAAGATCCCCACGGTCGGCGCCAACTATCGGTGTTTTAGAACCGAACTTACGTAAAGATTGTTTGATTCGGGGGGTCTCCTAGAATGGAATCACGCAGAGATTGACACGGGATTTTTATCTGAGTTCAGCCTTCTCAGGAGAGAATAATAACCCTACTCCTGTGTGTGTATGGTATTGAGTGTATTCGAACAATCAGAGAGAAAAAGCTAAGACTATTACAGATGATAGTGCTAAAGCTGTCTTCTGATGGCCCGATTCGATTCACCCTTCCTTCTCGATTGCGCCTTTATATAGTACGTGAAGGCGGCAATTTCTCCAGTGAAGCGGCGCCTCATTACATCATGTAGAAGGCGACGTTAGTAGTAATCACCGCGATTAACTCCTTCACGTCGCCTATGACAATATACCGAGATAATGGAGCATTACGTGCTATTACTTGCAGAGTAACGATTGTATGATATTTGTTTGAATTCCTTAATCAATTGGGCCCACTTGTGCATGCGTTTAATTGATCATAAGGTGGTCGAGCTGACCTAGTCGTAGAAGAACTTACGACCATGAGGTAGTCGTAGCAAGACTTACGACTATGGGGTAGTCGTAGCATAACTTACGACTATGGGGGTGGTCGAGAAGAACTTCGACCACCCGAAGAGGCTCTTCCTTATAACATTAAGGGGTATACTCAGGACCATATGGCGTCATATTTACCTTTAATAAGAAATATAGATAAAAGATAAAGTGAGGATTATTATATCCTCGTCAGGAACCTTTTCTATTCGGAATTTGTCAGGTCTTCCTAACGTAACCGGTAGGGACAGCTATCCTATCGGTTTAGCGGTAGAACCAGGAACTATGCCATGGAAGGCATATTTCACGGGTTTTACGTTTGACCTAGGGATCTGCATCTCCTCCAATGCTCCTGTAAATAAAATATTTAAAGAACTACCTCCATCTATTAAGACTCGATTAACTTTACAATTGTTAATAGTAGGTTCAACCATGATAAGAAACCTACCTGGCCGAGTCGACGAGATG
This sequence comes from Phyllostachys edulis, assembly GCA_036346405.1. Lineage (NCBI taxonomy): Eukaryota > Viridiplantae > Streptophyta > Magnoliopsida > Poales > Poaceae > Phyllostachys > Phyllostachys edulis. The sequence continues at coordinate 1,725,591 of CM070557.1, read as the reverse complement.
GGGCAATCTTCTTTGCTGTAGGAGATTACAGTTTCCGACCACCTGGATGGCTTGACGGTGATCGGAGACTCAGCAAGGTTGATCTCTCGCTCCACGGCCTTTAGATAATGCCTTGATTCGTAAGAGGAGGATCGTCCAAAGATCATATCCACCATATGCTACAGCTCCTGGTATTCCATCTCTTCATCGTCATCTTTGTCCTTCTTGGAGCTTGGTTCTTTGAGTTCTGTTATGGAGGGGAATGGTCCTTTACCTGAGTAGTAATCCTTCTGTTTATTTTGCTAGGCCCAGCAGGTGCGTAGATCATGCCCTACTACCTGGTGAAGTGGCCACCACTTCTTATTTTTCTTGAATTCACTGGTCGGAGCCTTAGCTCTATTTCGACCAGCGAAATCTTTCTTGCCCTTAGTAAACTTTTCGGGAATGGCAAGGACTTCCTTGTTGTCGGGCTTGCGATTCCTCTTGTTCTTGATAGACTTCTTGCTTTTCTTCTCTTGCTTCTCCAGACTTGACTAGGGATTCTTATCTTTCCGATCGATAGCTTCATACCATTCGACCGCTTAACTAGCGGCCGCATACTTGTTCGCCATGTCGAAAAGTTCGACGGTTGTTCGTGGAGGATATATTGCAATATCCTCCGTAAAGCGGTGATTCCTCAGTGCTGCTTTATAAGCCTAGATGGCAGAAGATTTTGCGATCTCTAGGATGGAATTTTGAACCTGACTGAATCTCTTCATGTATTGTCGAAGAGTTTCATTGGTTTTCTACTTCATCCAATGAAGTTCGTCCTCCTTCCCGGGACGGTCGTACGTCCCTTGAAAATTGGCGATCAGAGTATCACAGAGCTACTCCTAAGTATAGATTGATCTGACCGGTAGATTAAGCAACCACGACCAGGTAGACCCTTCAAGGACCGTGGGCAAATAATTTGCCATCACGTTATCGTTACCACCAGCAGCCTTGATGGCGATAGAATAAATTTGAAGAAATTCCAATAGGTTCTGAGTTCCATTGAACTTCTCTATGTTGGCTGGTCGAAACCTGCCCGGCCAACGAATAGCTTAGAGACCTGTCGAAAACGCTCGGCAGCTCGTAATAGAGTCGTCGCATTTTCTCTAAAAAGGAGCCAGATTATAATCAGTCGAGAATTGGTTTCTCAGATTTGCATATCTAGGATCTAGTGTCCCAACCCGGTCGTGGATCGTATGATAACGTCTTTGACCACCCGCTTGGTTCAGATGATGCCTGAGATCACCTGAATCAAGTGGTCGTTCCTCATGACGAGGAGGAGGAGTGACTGCTGTGAAAAGCCATCTCCCCTCGTGATTTCCCGGTCGAAACCTACGAGGGGGTCTTGGTGTTGATCGATCCTCTACTTGACCATGTTGTCCCCTACTGAGAGAGGAGTGCTGGGACGAAGTCATCGTGTGACTTTGCGAATTCCTCTGCTCCCGGTATATTTTTGTCCGCTACATGGTTTGTTGGAGGATCTCCGACACCTGACCAACAAGCTGAACATAACCTGGAGTTCTTGCTAAAGCAAGGTCTGGGTTATTCAAGATATCCCAGACTCATTGCATGTTTTTTATCGTTACCGAAGGTCGTGGCAGATTTTTGCTTGCAGTGGGCGTCCGATAAGTTGAGTTTTCCCTCGACCACCCGGCTGGCCTTGCCTGATTCCTTACTCGCTGTGGGGTAGGAACAGGTGAATTAACTGATGCACGTCCATCAACTCGGTTGCCTTCGGTAATTGGTGCTTGAGCGCCCGTACCATTTCCACCAGCAAGTGGTGGCAAGTTAACCCATGGAGGATCGTGCATGGCATCCAGATTAGTATCTCCGATTGTGTCAACTTTGTGGATATCATGGGGATATGCCCATGATCTTAGGATGATGAAACAATTGGCAATGTTGCTTTTGGTTTGAAGTTTCAATCGTTTTCGTCAAAGTTACTGAATCTGTCAGGTCTCAAAGGTCCGACCGGTTTACGTGTGGCGGTCGACCGGCGAATGTGGCGATCGACCGGCCTTATCTTCAATTGATTTTCCGTTCGGTCTGGCGGTCGACCGGCGAATGGCGGTCGGCCGGTTTTTTCTTGCGTAATGATGATATTAGTTGTGAATTGATTTTGGAATAGGTCATATCCTTGTTTGATATTGCATATGTGTTGCATATTGCATGTTTTGGCTAACGTGGGTCAAGTTGTGAAGAACTTGTTCTGGATTAAATGTTTGCTTGTCTATTCTTTGTGTAGGTGGCTTGGAGGTCAACGACGGTCACGGCGAGGAGGATCGGGACTAAGCTTGGAGAGCCGAGGTCGTAACGATCATGGATGCGGGTGAGGTCAAGTAACTCAAGCATGGCGCAGAATGGATGAAAGTGACCGAAGCAGGCGATTCGGTCGATTGGTTGGATCAAGCGGTGCAGGGTCGGTGCAAGTGCCAAGGTGGTCCGATGGGAACCGGATGGGAGAGACTTGCCGACACGATGAGAGCATTGGATCAACCTACGTCATGAAGCATGGATGTGTTTCAAGACAGATTTGGACTCGGTCTTGGAAAAAGATCGAGAAGGGTATTTTGGTAATTTCACCAAATACGCTTTGGTGACCTAATGCCAACCAGCGGCGCAAGGCGGCAAGCGTCAAGAAGTGGATTAGGTCAAGAAAAGTGAAAACGGCGCTTTGAGATGCGTGTGTGTAACCCGCTCTGTATTGGGCCTTAACGGAGCCCATTAGGGTTAAGTCTTCTAGAAGCTCTAGGCCTCCTATAAATAGAGAGGGGGTCATTAGGCGACCACTTGAAGCACTTCATGATAAACCCTAGTTTGTCTTAGGGCTTAGGAGAAAGAGAAGAGGCTTAGGGTTTTAGGGAGATGTGTTGAGTTGTGTGCTCATGGATTGAGTTTTGTCCTCCATGGATGGAGTGGCTGTAACCAGCATCAAATCGTGAATCAATCTATGGGTGTTTGTTCAAAGATGTGTCTTCATGTGCTTTCCCTTCTCTTTTGATGATTTTGGATGCTTCCTTGATTCTGTGGTTTTTGGTTTGTTTCGTGCCCTCTTTTACCTTGCTATGATGTGTGGGAATACATCTGAGATCATCTAAATCATCAATCCCCCACGAGCAAGATTTGGATCATGTTTTTGGTTTTTGCCCGGTTTTGAACCCTCCTTCGGTAAAACTGAAAAAGGTCAAAACTTTGTCGTAGATCTACTCAATCTCCACTTAGAATAGGTTCCTAATATCCTTAGGAAGGTGTGTTTCAAATTTCGTGGAGTTTGGCCTTACGGATCAAAAGTTAGACCGATTTTCGTTTCGGGTTTTCAGGCTGATTGTGCTGATTTTCCTGTTCATCGTCAGGAGCGGTCGACCACAAAATCAGCGGATCGACCGCTAGGCAAAGGAGTCAGACCACCATTTTGAGAGGTCGACCGCCCAACACTTTGAGATTTGGGTTTTGGTTATTTTGGGTGTTTTCGTCGGAGTTTTAATTGGATTCAATACAAGACTTTCACTGTGCTTGTACCTTTATCTTCATAGCTTCCATAGCTATTGGAGTGAATTAGTATTGAATTCAATTAAGGTGAAAAAGTGTTCGTGCTCCTATTCACCCCCCCTCTAGTCGCCTTTCGGTCCTACAATTGGTATCGAGCCGGTTAGTTCTTCTCATAGATCTTAACGGTCTTTGAAGCCATGGCGATCGACAAGTATTCACTCAAACCTCATATTTTCGATGGAGTTGATTTTGCTTCTTTGGAAGGCTCGCATGCAAGCCTACATCGAGGCTCAAGGGCGCTATTTGGCTTAAGGTCAAAAATCCATATGTCGTGGCTTGCCGATGACAATGTGATCACTCCAGGACATTGAGGCTAACAACAAAGCTCGCAATTTCTTGATCCAAGGTCTTAGTCGATCCGAGTTTGGCGTGTGGCTCATTTGAGGTCTGCTCACGAGATCTGGAGAACTCTCTGTGACTACCACGAGGGCTCAAGCTGCGATCAAGGAAGTGAGGCAGAACCAGCTCAAGAAAGAATACTCAAAGATCGAGCAAAGACACGGTGAGTCTTTAGATGAGTTTGTGGGGAGGTTCTCCAAGATTCTCCATGATCTTGTATTTGTTGATCTTGTTTTCACCGAGAGTCGAGAATGCACGCTTGACTTCTAGGTGCTCTTGATGTGAAGGTCTGGGGATGAAGATCACATCCATCAATGACAACATCTTGTCATGAGTGAGCTTACCATGGATAAGCTCTACTCGAGGTTGAAGACGCATGAGATTGACTTTATCTCGCGTCTCCCCAAGAACAGTCGATGGCTTTGGTGGTCGACCCATCGAAGGGTAGCTCGGTCGATTCCTTTGATTTTGGCTCATTTGGTTTTTCTTTGTCGACTTTACATTCTTTGAGCGATGAGCGCTAGAGAAGCTACGAAGATGATTTAGCCCTCCTATCCACCAAATTCTCGAGAGTTTACAACAAAGTGAGGAGCAGGAGGAGAGGTGGCCCTGTCACTTGTTTCGAGTGTGGTGAGCCTAACCACATTCGCTCCAAGTGCCCCAAGCTGAAGGGCAAGGAGGAGAAGGACTCTCGGAGGCGTCATCAAGCCAAAGACAAGAAAGGCAAGAAGCCAAACTATCGCAAGTTCGTCAGCCAAGTCCTTGCCGCTCTTGAGAGTGTTAACATGAGCGATGTGGACTCGGAGACGGAGGACGACGACGATGACTCTCATGGCAAGAAGAAGGCCCAGGACTTCACCGGCATGTGCTTCATGGCTAGCGGCAGACCATGGCGTCGACTCCTCCAACGGCGGCGACCTTTTCAAATGATCCCGATGAGGTATGTCCTCACCTTTCGGATGAAGCGTGCTTTGGTCATTTCGAGCGAAAATTAGATAAGCAAGCTAGAATGCTTAAGAATCAGGACATCATGATTGATAACTTGAAACTAGAAGTTGCTACACTCAAATCGATTAGTCCTGAAGATGTTTGTGATGCTTGTTCTGGAATGTATGATGAATTGGTAACTCTAAGACTTGCTCATTCCTCTGTTACAAATCAATTGAAAGATGCTCTGGATGAACTAGAAACTCTCAAGTCTAGTCCTGCTTGCATGAATGCCATTGCTTTAGATGTGACTACTGTTGATGCTATCCCTTTGCCTTGTTTAAATTGTGCTTTGCTTGAACTAAAATTGGATAGTGCTACAAAAGAACTGAGTAAATTTGATGCTAGTCACACCTGCTCTCATTGTGAGAAAAATAAGATTAAAATGAAGGAGATGTCGGAAAAGATTTCGTAACTCTAAAACTGCTTCATGTGAAAAGCGTGTTAAACTCACACTTGAGAATGATGCTTTAAACAAGACACTAGAAGAAAAGGCTAAAATTGAACAATCCATGTCCATGACTGCTTCAAAGAAAATTGTTGATTCTGATTCTTGTACTCTTTGTATTGAACTTGGGCATAATGTAGATAAGATACAAGAAGCTTTTAGAGTTAAGTTCAAAGAGCAGTTGGATAAAATTAGGGATAACTATTGTGTGTCTTGTGAGGCTTTGAAAGTGAGGTAGTTCATTATAAGGAAAAAAATCGATATGGCTAGCAAGTCAAATAAATGTGCTTCTTGTTATGAACTAGCCAAACAAAATGACTACCTTAAAGAGACACTTGAGAGATTTATTTGTGGGAAGAAGAACCTCAACATGATTCTAGACAAATCTAAGGTGAGTGTGAATAATAGAGGCCTAGGATTTGATTCCTAGAGCATACCAAGAACCATCCACCTAAGGTTGTCGAGTTGTTGAGAGTGGCCTGTTTGAGGTAGAACCCCTAATCCATCCAAGATAGTCTTTAAATCACTTTGGTTTTGCCCAAACCACTTCTAGCAAGATAGGTGCTTCTACTTCATCAGTCGGACCCTCAAAAGGTCAAGTACCATTGCACCTTACGGAAGAAGAATGGCCACATTGTTGAGTTCTCGCTTAGTAGAGCCAAGATTGAGAGGAAGGAGAGGATGAGTACCTTGAGAACCATTAGAGGAGTTCCTTCACTGCTTTGTTGTCTCTAGAGCTAGGCGACTGTCTTTCTGCTAGACATAGGCCTAGGTTAAGTAGATGACTTCTTTGACTCCTTTGGTGGTTCTAGGCGCGTTCGGTTTAGGATTTCGTGAGGAGAGACCATGGGTAGCATCTAGGCAGGGAGTGCCGACCTTTTGGTAGGTCGATTCGGAGAGGTCTAGGTGGTTCTCGTGTGCGTTCTTATGATTTTGCTCCTAACCATTTTCTCGCCGCTTCTCTTGTTTTGCTTAAGCATCGTGTGACTCGATCTTGGATTCCCAAGTCTTTTATCACTAACTTGATCTTGAGGCACGAGATGTTTCTGCTCGTGCCTTGTAGGTCCGTCGTGCGAGGAAGGAGGACATATGGCTTGTTGACTCTGGGTGCTCTCGACACATGATTGGGGATTCTAGATGGTTCTCCTCCTCACACGTGCATCCGCAATGAATTGATCACATTTGGGGATGCTTCTCTGGGGGACCGTGATGACCTAAGGGCACAGTCTTGGCGTCAACAACAAGTTCATGCTCAAGGGCGTCGCTTTGGTAAGTATGGTGAGGTATAATCGCTTCTGTTTCTCCGTTGATGAGGGTCTAGAGGTGAGATTTAAGAGTGGTGAGTCTTGAGGTTATAGATTCCTCTGGTGAGCTTGTCTTTGAGATCTCTAGGTTTGAGAGGATCTTTTGTCTTGATTTCCGTGTCTCTTACGCTTCTAGCCCTAGGTGTCTTGTAACCGACTCCCATGATTTAGTGTTGTGGCATCGTGAGGCTTGGTCACATAGGCCGACCACTTGACTAGAGTCGATAGCAAGGATTTGATTAGAGGTGCGCCTAGGTGAAGGTCATTAGAGACCTTGTGTGCACACCCTGTAGACATGGTAAGATGGTTTACGCTTCTCATCCACCTCTTACCTTAGTGATGACAGATGGACTGGACAGATTTTGCACTTAGACACTGTTGGTCCTTCTAGAGTTGATCGGTGGGTGGGAAATGGTATGTGCTTGTGATTGTGGATGATTACTCTAGGTATTCTTGGGTTTATTTTCTGGTTTCTAAGGACGAGGCATTTGGTTTCTTTAGAGAGTTGGTCCTTAGACTTCTTTGTTGAGCTTCTGGAGCTTTGAGAGCCATTAGGAGTGACAATGGGATGAGAATTCAAGAATTCTTCCTTTGCCACCTTTTGCCTTGATAGGGGTATTGAGCACCGATTTTCTTCACCTAGAGTTCCCAGTGAGAATGGTGTTGTAGAGAGAAAGAATAGGACCCTTGTAGAGATGGCTAGGACCATGCTAGATGAGCATTCCACACCTAGGAGGTTTTGGGCTGAGGCGATCTCTATTGCTTGCTATATTTCCAATAGGGTTTTCTTGAGATCTGTTATTGGTAAGACTTCTTATGAGCTCAGATTTGGTCATAAGCCCAAAGTTTCTCATTTCAAGATTTTTGGTTGCAAGTGCTTCATTCTTAAACATGGCAACCTTGACAAATTTGAATCTAGATGTTCTGATGGCATATTTCTTGGATATCCTGCTCATTCTCGTGGCTATCGTGTATTTAATTTTGACACTAACAAAGTTGTTGAGACTTGCGAAGTCACTTTTGATGAGGCTAGTCCTGGTACTAGACCCGATGATGCAGTACACGTGTTTACGAGAGCATCTTCGTTGATGATGACTCGAGGATGAGGACCCAATCCATCCTCAAGTCCTTGTGACATGGTTGGAGAGCACTGCTTCTACTACACCGACTTGAGATGAGCGACCTCTTCCTACTTTTCCGACGATCGAGTGGCTCGATCCTACCTCCATAGCCCGTGAGGTAGAGGCCATTTCTGCAGGTGCTCCTCTCAGATTCAAAGAACTTGACATCCACCGAAAGCAGATTATTGGGGATCTACATGAGTGAGTCACTCGCTCGGGTTCATCTCTCCGATTCTCATGCACATTCTGCTTTTGTTGCTTCTTTTGAACCCCGAGATGTCACTCATGCTCTTTCTGATGCCTCTTGGGTCAATGCCATGCATGAAGAACTTGAAAATTTTGAAAGAAACAAAGTCTAGACCTTAGTTGAACCTCCACCTAATCATAATGTAATTGGAACAAAATGGGTTGGTAGTTCGCAATAAGGCTAGACTTGTAGCACAAGGGTATTCCCAGGTAGAGGGCTTAGACTTTGAGGAGACCTTTGCTCCTGTAGCTAGATTAGAAGCCATTAGCATTTTGCTAGCATTTGCGGCATCCAAGGGCTTCAAGCTATTTCAAATGGATGTCAAAAGTGCTTTCTGAATGGTTTCATAGAAGAAGAGGTCTTTGTCAAGCAACCACCGGTTTTGAAAATCCCAAGTTCCCAAACCATGTTTTAAACTCTCCAAAGCCTTGTATGGATTGAAACAAGCCCTAGAGCTTGGTATGATAGGCTTAAGAGTTTTACGCTTAGAATAATTTCAAAATGGGATTGGTTGATAAAACCTTGTTCACTCTCGAGCATGGCGGTGACTTTTTGTTGGTTCAGATTTATGTGGATGACATTATATTCGGTGGTTCCTCTCATGCTTTGGTGTCCAGATTTTCAGATTCTATGAGCAGGGAGTTCGAGATGAGCATGATGGGTGAATTGACTTTCTTCCTTGGTCTTCAATGTGAGCACCCGGATTTATTAAGCTCATAATACTTAGTCATCCAATTGACCCTAGTATTATCAACCAAATAAACCCAGTCTCGAGAGATGTATACTCCCCAGAATGCAGTATACATACCTCACAACAAAAGAATGTATCAATTCCATACAACACATAGTACATAAACAACAAACCAGAAGTTAATATTAACAAGAATAGGATATTACAAAAGAGAGGCCGACCGGCCAAATAACAACAAGAACTACTAAGATAACAGCGGAAGCAAAAGTGCCATAAAGATGGCTATAACCCAAAGCCAATCAGTGTGCCTTAACCCCTAGGCATCTGACCGGACCGCCAAGCTAGTCGTCAAACCCGAAGCACATCACGCAAGAGTGAAGCCCTTGGGGCTCACCTTCTTCCTCTACAACAAAAGCCACAAAAAAAGTGCCACAACCACGGGCAGATGAGTACATAAAGTACTCCGCAAGACTTACGTGTGAGATAACAGAACTATAAATAGCTACATGCAAGCTTTATTTAAGTGGATGAGGCTTTGGACTCATTTTAGCATAAAGCAAGTTTCATTTGCAATAACATAATAGATTGAAGGCAATTTGGCAAAGCATTTTAATTGTTGAAATAACAACGAGATAATAACATAGTAACAACAACAAGATCAACCTGGAAGTGACTACCCCAAGTCACCACAACAATAGCATGAACATCCATTCATACCAACCCATCAAGTTTTAATTAAATGGTTGAGACTAGTTCTTGAATGACCTTACCAAGCATGTCCATAACCTAGGACGAGGCTATTCGAATAGTTTTATCCCTGCAGGGGTGTACCAATGTACCCACACGTCAGACCGCCTTTCCTTTAAGCACATTACCTTTGGTACGCAAGCACGGCTAAGTCCTCTGAGACATTTCCAATGGGCGATGCTAATTCGACCAAGACAACCCACGGGGATAAGGACCCAATGGATGACCTAACCGGTGCCTTTGCTCCATTCCCACACCACACACACACACACATTTTATCTTTAAAACACACCAACCGAGCGACCCCAATTAGCACCGCCCAAAGTACTTAGTCAGAGAGGTCCCATATCCCCTCGTGTGGTTAGCATAAAAAGCGCTTGGCTTAGTGACCCAAGTAACTCGGTCCTTAGGGACCCGGGCATACCACCACATTCCAAAAACCGCACCATCCATCCAATATGCCCAAGTCTAAATCAATCTTTTATTTTCAGTTTTGATTTTACAAATTAATCAAAGCACAAGTGCTGGACATATAGGAGTAATAATCAGTTTTGAGTGATCAAGACCATCGACTAAGTCGATGATGGCCCATTACTACCGTTACTAAGCATGTCTAAGCAGTAGAAAACGCAACTACTAAGTGATAAGAGCTCATCCAACGAGCTCAAACCACAGCAAATAACCTAGGCTCATGGGTAGTAAAGGATAAACAATTCCTACAGATCATGCAACTATAGGCTTGTTAGCGATATTTTAACACAAAGTAGCATGCATACATACAAGTAAAACAAAATATTAAGCTTTAAAGTAATGGGACAATGATGGAAATGATCAAACTGCTTGCCTTGCTGTTGCTGGACAAATTGTTGCTGAGGACCACTCACGGGATCAATACACTAAATCGGCACCTAATCGAAAAAGCGAAAACAATCGATAAGAACGATTTAAAGCGACAAAGACAGCACAACAAACGAACTCCAAACACTCTGAATTTTCTACAGCAGCAAGAGGGTGATTTTTAGGAATTTAGCAACAAGAACCAATTGATTTGGATTCTCAATGCAAAAGTTATGAGCAAAACAATTCTGCTCAGCCCTAAAAATACCAAACTGCACTATTCACTAATTTAATTATGAGGCAACATTTTCTAGAAAAGAGGTGACACTGAAATTTTTACAGCAAAACCAGCACCTCATGAGATGAATAACACAATTGAGTTCACCTCATTTGGAGCTATTATGCACTTTCTACAATTTTTCAAAAACAAGAACTTGAACAAAATTATAATGCACAAGTCCTCATTTTTATAACAGCAACATGCTCAAAAATAATTTTCACAGTGAGTTCATTAATAGAGGAAACCAACAAAGTTGGTCTCACTCAAAAATAATCTACAGAGCATTAGTTATGTATTTTACAAGTTAAGCATTAATTTGAGTGTATATTTAAAGTGAGTTTTAAAATCTAATGGCAAAACTGTGCTCTGGAGCTGAACTCAACTTACAATCATTTTTGGATTAAAGTCAAGTTCAAGACAGAGCTGACACAATTTGAATGACCTCAATTGGATTTAAAATGAAAAAGATATGGAATTCTAAAGCTTATACCTTATTTAGGTTTATACTTAAGAGTTCATTGGAATTTCTAAAACCCACAAGGACATGGGAGGGCGTGAACCGTTGATCTAAATCAAGCGGTCCAAGACCTCCAGAGGAAAGCAGACGCAGCGCTGTGCAGTCCAGAGAACATGGGCGTTGATCTTGGATCCAATGGTCCATGTCCTCCCCGCCACGCTTAGCTTGCAACAGAGAGGAGGTCGGCGGTTGATACCGCATCCAACGAACCACAACACATGAGGAGGACCGGGGCGGTCCAGATCAAGCGAGGAGGTCTGAGCAGTGAGATCTTCCAAAGGAAGATCTAAACTATCAAGATCTCCCCAAGGAAGATCTACATCGTCAAGACCTCTCGAGGGAGGTCTGGGCGGTCCAGATTTTCAAGGAGGACCTTAATGGTCTAGATTGTCCCGGGGAGGACCTTAGCGGTCAAGGCAACAACACGAGATGTCTGGGCGGTTCAGATCCACTTGGGGTGGTCTGAACGGCCAAGATCTAACAAAGGGAGGTCCTAAGCGGCTCAGATTTCCTTTGGGAGGTGCAGGCGGCTAAGATTACCCGAGGAGGTCCACAAGGTTAAGAGGACCTCGGGGAGGTCCTACGGTGGAGATCAACACGGGGAGGACCTCAACGGCTAAGATCTCCCACAAGGAGGTCCTAGCGGTCAAGATCGCAAGGAGGAGGTCTGGGGTTGTCCTACAAAAGACCGGGGTGGTCTTTTGCAAAGAGGACCCCAGGGAGGTCTTTGGGGAGGTCTTTGGGAGGTCTTTGCCAAAAGTCCACGGGGTGGTCCTTTGGCAAAGAGGTCCCGAGATGCTGCTGCAGGGAGACTAGGCGCTTGGCCTTAATTGCGCAACAAGGGACGAAAACAAGGCATTAAAGGCTGACCGAGTTTACCAATGATAAGCAATGATGATCGCATTTAAAGGGAGATCTTTGTCCTAACGACAATGGCACGGTGCCATTGTCGTCCGACAAAACTCGAGAGGCTCCCAAGGCTTGTCGCCGGCGATGAGGACCTCGGCGCCATCCAGGACACCAGCGTGTGCGCAATAGTGTTGCGCACTGCGCCGGAACTCATTCCCGGCGGTGGGGGTGGCCCTGAACGGCGACGAGCCGAAGATTGGCGGCGCAAAAACACACGGCCAAAACACAAACAGCGATAATGAGCTCCGCAGCGTACATTCAAGCGTGTGCCCAAGAAAAGCTCCGCAACAACATACACGCAGGTGCCCAGCGCCTAGGACTATCAGGGAGTACCTGGAGGTCCTAACGATGCCGGGGAGGTCGAGGATGGTGATGGCCTGAGTTGGAGAAGATGAGAAGCTCCGCTGCTCAAGACCAAGCTCCAAGTTCCAAGCTCCAAGCTCCACTAGCCCTCTCCTGAAAATGTTAACCTAACAATGGGTTAGGTTCAACTCCAGGAGATTTTGGGGAGCTTAAAATGAGCTAGAGGTTGAGAGGGGCCCTTTGGAGCAAGCCTTCACCACCGAGGGCTTCAAGCTTCTCAACAATGGCGGCCAAAAGGGAGGTCGGTGGAGGATGCCCGACCAAGCACAAGCAAGGCCAAGCTCAATGGTGTGTAAAAGAAGCCAAGAACAACAGTGGGGGGTTTTATAGCTAGGGCAAAGAGGTCTGGACCACGGGTTAAGCTCATGGTGAGCTTAGCCCACGGAGAATCCACGGGAGGTCCATGGGGTTGGACAAGATGGATGGGGCAGAGTAGGTCGGGGCGGGGCATGGGCTAGGGGCGGAAAAGCATCGACATGCATTTAATGCCCCGAGCCTGAGCCGTTGGATGTGACAAGGCTCGACTTTGCCCATTGCCATGGCTCGCACGCTTGGCGCCAAGGTAGGAGAAAAACGAGGATCTCACATCCACCGTTGGATTACGTGGATGGGGAGGTCTGACCTTGATTTTAAGTTTGAACCGTTATGTTTTAAGGGATGGGAGGAGGTCCCAGCCACACGATTTGGAAAGGGAGGTCGTGGCCCTCCGATTTCCATATCTGGCGCGACGTGGAAAAGGGGACAGAGGAGGTCCAAGGCGTTGGATTTCAATCCAGCAGTGCGGACCTCCAGAGGACTTAACCGCACACGCGGCCTTAAGAACATGAGGGGAGGTCATGGCCTTAGGATTCAAATCCAGGGCACACAACCAAAAAGGACGGTGCGAGGCTTTGCGTGAAGCGCGAGGGAGGTCAAGACCTTTGGATTTTGATCAACGGTGGTGATCAAGGCAGGGAGGTCTGAGCCTCGTGGCGTGGCGCAAAGGAGGTCTTGAGCTTGCGCAACACACAAGGGAGGTCATGGCCATTAGATTTAGATCTAAGGCGCGACCTCACGTCTTGAGGAGGTCGATGCGCATAAGACAAGGAGGAGGTCGTGACCGTGGATTTTTAATCAGCGGTGCACAACACGAGATAGGGGAGATCTTGTCGCTAGATATTTTGAGGGGGAGGAGGTGGGTGTTGGATCGATCCAGCGGCCACGACCTCGTTTAAATGGGAGGTTTGCTTCGTTTAACGGTGAGGGAGGTCATGGCCATGGATCTTGGATCCAAGGGCTACGACCTCAACAAGGTGGGATGTCTAGTGGTTTGACGGCCCGTGGAGGTTTTTTGAGATTTAACACACAGGGGAGGTCATGACCGTGCATCTTTGATCCAACGGCTATGACCTGATGAGGTGAGGAGGTCTTTGCGGTGTTGACCACGGAGGAGGTCGTGGCGGGTTGGATGTAAATCCAGCAGTGCGACCTGCTCAAGGTGGAGAAGGAGGTCTGACGGTCGGGAAGTGGGTTGGGTTGGACCGGCTTTGCAAAGTGGCTAGCCAAGGAGCGATCTGAGTTTTGAATTCAGTTTTTAACGGCTTTGAAACTTAACAGAATTATTTGAGATAGCAAATGAACTCCAAAATTCTGAAATTTTAACTGGAGCTTGCTGATAATGAGATTAACCTTGCATAAAATTTCCAGAGGTTATTATGCAATGCATTTTCTCAGGAAATTCATGAAGTTGGTTCAAGGATTTGTTTTACCTCCAAAATTTATCAAACAAGTTTTACAACTTGTGATATTTTTCAGAGGGGTCCCACATCAGTTTTAGGACCAAGGAAAATATTTTCCAAGTGTTTGGCACAAGATTTAAGATAATTGGAAAGGGAGTTTGACTTTTGGTCAACAAGAGCTTTGTGTTTTTGGATTACACAACTCTTGGACAAGAATCACAGGAGAGATTAGGGGTTTTCAAGGTGTGAGAAAAAGTTTTAATTTCTACACCTATAATTATATTTGAACAAACCCTAATTATACATTTGGGATGTTACAAAATCTCCCCCCCCCTTACAAAAATCTCGTCCCGAGATTTTGGCTCAGGCGGGGAAGGAAAATGGGTAGTCTTTCCGTTTCCAAGTAACTCCATCCACGGAATGATTTGGCCATTGAACTTTTAGGATCTTGAGGACACGATTCCTTGATCTTCATTTAGCTTCTTCAAAGATGCGAACCTTCCTTTAAGATTCTATCCATTTATAATATTTTTGTTGTACTTGGACCTAATTCTCGAATCTGCTCAGTCCCATCAACACTTTATTTAGTTACATATTGTTCCCAGCTTGTTTCTTGTCGAGCCGGTTTTTATTTGATTTGTTTTATTGTATTGCTTCTCGTTAGGTCACGATTTTGACCCAACCTTCTTGCACAACAAGAGTTTTCAACGGAGCTTCCTCTGCTGGAACACGGAGGCACTTCTTCAACTGGGACACATGAAAACATCATGTACCCCTTCAAGGGCAGCAGGTAATTTCAAACTTATAGGCGATAGCCCCTTTCTTTTCGATGATGCGGTAAGGATCCGCATATCGAGGAGCTAACTTACCCATAACGACGAAACGTTGATGGCCCTTTTCGGTCTGACCATCAGTTTGAGGAGGGTAAACTGATCGGAAAGAAACACGAGTTTCCATAGCCTCTTATAGGCTATGCCAAAATTGAAGTGAGCGAGAAGCACGATCGAGCGATCGTCTTGATTACACAATGCAAAAAAAATTACGATCACGGAATATGTAGAGATCCTTTGGAAAACCTACAAGAAGGTTATTCTTGTGATTGAGAGTTTGTTCTTGATTCTAAGGTTGGTGGTGCATGGCCGTTGTTAGTTGGTGGAATGATTTATGCGGTTAATTCGGAACAACATGCAGTTAATTCGGGCGATTTATTTGGTTAATTCCACTAACAACGGGATCTCGACCGCTAACTAGCTTTCTGAAGTCATCCTCTGCAGACTAGCTATCTTAAAGGGACTAAGGTCGTTCTTAGTTGGTGGAGCAATTTGTGCAGTTACTCCACTAACAAAGCGAGACCTTGGTGGGTTAACTAACTATCTGAGTCATCCTCATGACTAGTCTCTTACAAAGGATTATGGCCGTTTAGGCCACGAAGGTTCGAGGCAACAACAGGTATGTGATGCCTTAAAAGGTATAGGGACGGAAACGTGCCACTTTAGTCAAACGATCGATGCAACCCAGATGGCATCATTTTTCTTAGGGGTTCGGGGTAGACTAGTAGACCTTTTTGAAAGCGGGTGGTGCCGAGCACCGGATAAAAGAGTGAAATCAGGATCACCAACAATGATAAAAGATGGAGATACAAGGAAATGAGGTGCTCCTGAATCGAATAAAATAATATCCGGGCAAGAGTTAGCGAGAAGCGTACCTAACACGACGTCAGGTGCCTCCAGAGCTTTCTCAGCTGAGATGGAGTCGATTGGATTACAAAGCGATCTTGTCTTTGCTTCAAAGGGCAATTGTTGGCGTAATGCCCTTATAGTTGCGAGAAGAAACAAGTGATCGACAAATGGATTGCTATGCTTCACGGGGCAATTGTTGGTGTAGTGCCCTTTCTTGCTACAAAAGAAACAAGTGATCCCGGCATCGATTTGCGGGGACCACCTTGTCGACTTCGCAGTGTGCGTGATGGAGGCACGACTGCGAGCGACAAGGGGTTCTTGCAAGCTTCTTAGGATAATTATTAGCATAATGGCCCTTGAGATTGCGGAAGAAGCGAGTGACACCGGCGACCTTCTTTGGAGTCACCACGAGTCCTCTCTTGACACTGCGACGATCCTCGACTTTCTCTTTACGCCCATAGCAACAACAGGATTTTCAGCCACAAGCTGAAAGTCGGGGAAGGCATGGACTGGTAATTTGTCCCGCAACTCCTCAGACAAATCACCCAAGAACTTCTCTGATTTGGAGGCATTGGCGATTGCAATGCTTGCAGATGACCGAAGAAACAGTCGCTGCAGTTCCAATGACTTGGCAATCACCCGGTTCAAGCTACACTCCTTGGGATAGTGATCGCTTTCCTCGCAAAGGAAACAAGTAACTTTGGCAATCGGACAATCTCCGGGTAAATGGTCTTCCTCACAGTTTGGACAAGCAGAAGTACACTGATTGCTGTAGTGTCCTTCCTCGCCACAACGCCGACAGACCTTGATTCTTCCTAGTTCGCACTCTTCGGAGAAATGCCCTTTTTCGCCACAGCTAAGGCAAAAAGGAGGATTTTCATCCCAACCAATTTGCTGACCTAGTCCGCTGCTGGTCTGCCCAGACATCCTGCTACGAAGAGATAGGTTAACACGAAACCCAAGGACTAGAAGTTGAAGAGAGTGAAAAGGAACGCCAACGACTAGGGGAACGGAACATCACCCTAACCGAAGGCCAACAAAATAGATAGTACAGATCCCTACGGAGTTAATAATAGATTAGATGATAATAAATGTAAACTAATGAAACAAGCAGAATAAAGAAAGTTATAGAGAGCATAATAAAGGAGAAGCAAAAACAGCAAGGAAATGTACTTTAAAAGCTTCCAAAATGACTCCAAAACAGCAAGGAAGACATAAGATTAAAGGTCAACTCCCCAACACAACTAACTTGTATTGAATGAACGAGTAATTGATCGAGAAGATTAAAAATCAGATTGTAAGATGAGATCTAAAACTATTAGAGAGCAAGGTTAATGCAGCGAAATAAGTGTTAGATACTTAGCTAACTAGTATCACATCTTACCCTTTTATTCCCACAAATTTTAGTTGATTTAACCTCTCATTTTCTACCCTATTTAGAACCTTTGAGCTTGCTGTCCGGAAATTGGCGTTTGCTGTCCAGATTTTGCATCAAGCTTCCAATCGAAATTGGCCATTCGAAGCTTCAAAACCTTGTAGATGGGCAGCTAACACTTCAATTTGCCAAACTCATTGATTCCCCAAAACCCCATTAATCGATAACAACTATTTTGTAGAAGGAAGAGAGAAAACAACTTTTAAAACTCAAATTAGAGTGAGATGAGAGAGAAAGCTAAGATAGATGAGGAGTAAAATCTGAGAATTTTCTTAAGCTTTCAAAACTCATTTGACACTTTGAAATTAGGTTTTCAAAATATCCTAAAGACGACCAAGCTTGCGTTACTACGGTCAGAACGGCTCTGATACCAACTTTTGTGAGCACCCGGATTTATTAAGCTCATAATACTTAGTCATCCAATTGACCCTAGTATTATCAACCAAATAAACCCAGTCTCGAGAGATGTATACTCCCCAGAATGCAGTATACATACCTCACAACAAAAGAATGTATCAATTCCATACAACACATAGTACATAAGCAACAAACCAGAAGTTAATATTAACAAGAATAGGATATTACAAAAGAGAGGCCGTAGGCCAAATAACAACAAGAACTACTAAGATAACAGCGGAAGCAAAAGTGCCATAAAGATGGCTATAACACAAAGCCAATCAGTGTGCCTTAACCCCTAGGCATCTGACCGAACCACCAAGCTAGTCGTCAAACCCGAAGCACATCACGCAAGAGTGAAGCCCTTGGGGCTCACCTTCTTCCTCTACAACAAAAGCCACAAAAAAAGTGCCACAACCACGGGCAGATGAGTACATAAAGTACTCCGCAAGACTTACGTGTGAGATAACAGAACTATAAATAGCTACATGCAAGCTTTATTTAAGTGGATGAGGCTTTGGACTCATTTTAGCATAAAGCAAGTTTCATTTGCAATAACATAATAGATTGAAGGCAATTTGGCAAAGCATTTTAATTGTTGAAATAACAACGAGATAATAACATAGTAACAACAACAAGATCAACCTGGAAGTGACTACCCCAAGTCACCACAACAATAGCATGAACATCCATTCATACCAACCCATCAAGTTTTAATTAAATGGTTGAGACTAGTTCTTGAACGACCTTACCAAGCATGTCCATAACCTAGGGCGAGGCTATTGAATAGTTTTATCCTGCAGGGTGTACCAATGTACCCACACGTCCGACCGCCTTTCCTTTAAGCACACTACCTTTGGTATGCCGGCACGGCTAAGTCCTCTGAGACATTTCCAATGGGCGATGCTAATTCTAACCCAAGACAACCCACGGGATAAGGACCCAATGGAGACCTAACCGGTGCGCCACTTTGCTCCATTCCCACACCACACACACACACACATTTTATCTTTAAAACACACCAACCGAAAGCGACCCCAATTAGCACCGCCCAAAGTACTTAGTCAAGAGATCCCATATCCCCTCGTGTGGTTAGCATAAAAGCGCTGGCTTAGTGACCCAAGTAACTCGGTCCTTAGGGACCCGGGCATACCACCACATTCCAAAAACCGCACCGTCCATCCAATATGCCCAAGTCTAAATCAATCTTTTATTTTCAGTTTTTGATTTTACAAATTAATCAAAGCACAAGTGCTCGACATATAGGAGTAATAATCAGTTTTGAGTGATCAAGACCATCGACTAAGTCGATGATCGCCCATTACTACCGTTACTAAGCATGTCTAAGCAGTAGAAAACGCAACTACTAAGTGATAAGAGCTCATCCAACGAGCTCAAACCACAGCAAATAACCTAGGCTCATGGGTAGTAGAGGATAAACAATTCCTACAGATCATGCAACTATAGGCTTGCTAGCGATATTTTAACACAAAGTAGCATGCATACATACAAGTAAAACAAAATATTAAGCTTTAAAGTAATGGGACAATGATGGAAATGATCAAACTGCTTGCCTTACTGTTGCTGGACAAATTGTTGCTGAGGACCACTCACGGGATCAATACACTCGTCGGCACCTAATCGAAAAGACGAAAACAATCGATAAGAACGACGAAAGCGACAAAGACAGCACAGCAAACGAACTCCAAACACTCTGAATTTTCTACAGAAGCAAGAGGGTGATTTTTAGGGAATTTAGCAACAAGAACCAATTGATTTGGATTCTCAATGCAAAAGTTATGAGCAAAACAATTCTGCTCAGCACTAAAAATACCAAACTGCACTATTCACTAATTTAATTATGAGGCAACATTTTCTAGAAAAGAGGTGACACTGAAATTTTTACAGCAAAACCAGCACCTCATGAGATAAATAACACAATTGAGTTCACCTCATTTGGAGCTATTATGCACTTTCTACAATTTTTCAAAAACAAGAACTTGAACAAAATTATAATGCACAAGTCCTCATTTTTATAACAGCAACATGCTCAAAACTAATTTTCACAGTGAGTTCATTAATAGAGAAACCAACAAAGTTGGTCTCACTCAAAAATAATCTACAGAGCATTAGTTATGTATTTTACAAGTTAAGCATTAATTTGAGTGTATATTTAAAGTGAGTTTTAAAATCTAATGGCAAAACTGTGCTCTGGAGCTGAACTCAACTTACAATCATTTTTGGATTAAAGTCAAGTTCAAGACAGAGCTGACACAATTTGAATGACCTCAATTGGATTTAAAATGAAAAAGATATGGAATTCTAAAGCTTATACCTTATTTCAATTTATACTTAAGAGTTCATTGGAATTTCTAAAACCCACAAGGACATGGGAGGACGTGAACCGTTGATCTAAATCAAACGGTCCAAGACCTCCAGAGAAACGCAACAGCGCTGTGCGAGTCCAGAGAACATGGGCCGTTGATCTTGGATCCAATGGTCCATGTCCTCCCTGCCACGCTGCGCGCAACAGAGGGGAGGTCGCGGCAGTTGATACCGCATCCAACGAACCACAACACATGAGGGAGGACCGGGACGGTCCAGATCAAGCGAGGAGGTCTGAGCGGTGAGATCTTCCAAAGGAAGATCTAAACTATCAAGATCTCCCCAAGGAAGATCTACATCGTCAAGACCTCTCGAGGAGGTCTGGGACGGTCCAGATTTTCAAGGGAGGACCTTAATGGTCTAGATTGTCCTGGGAGGACCTTAGCGGTCAAGGCAACAACACAGAGGTCTGGGCGGTTCAGATCCACTTGGGGTGGTCCTAAACGGCCGAGATCTAACAAAGGGAGGTCCTAAGCGGCTCAGATTTCCACTGGGAGGTCTGGGCGGCTAAGATTTACCCGAGGAGGTCCACAAAGGTTAAGAGGACCTCTGGGAGGTCCTACAGTGGAGATCAACAGGGGAGGACCTCAGCGGCTAAGATCTCCCACAAGGAGATCCTAGCGGTCAAGATCGCAAGGAGGGAGGTCCTAGGGGTTGTCCCTACAAAAGACCAGGGGTGGTCTTTTGCAAAGAGGACCCCGAGGGGAGGTCTTTGGGGAGGTCTTTGCCAAAAGTCCACGGGGTGGTCCTTTGGCAAAGAGGTCCCAGAGATGCACACGCGCGGGGAGACTAGGCGCGCGGCCTTAATTGCGCAACAAGGGACAGAAAACAAGGCATTAAAGGCTGACCCGAGTTTACCAATGATAAGCAATGATGATCGCATTTAAGGGGGAGATCTTTGTCCTAACGACAATGGCACGGTGCCATTGTCGTCCGACAAAACTCCGAGAGGCTCCCAAGGCTTGTCGCCGGCGATGAGGACCTTGCCGGCGCCATCCAAGGACACCAACGTGTGCGCAATAGTGTTGCGCACACGCCAGGACCATTCCCGGCTGCGGGGGTGGCCCTGAACGGCGACGAGCCGAAGATTGGCGGCGCAAAAACACACGGCCAAAACACAAACAGCGATAATGAGCTCCGCAGCGTACATTCAAGCGTGTGCCCAAGAAAAGCTTCGCAACAACATACACGCGGGTGCCCAGCGCCTAGGACTATCAGGGAGTACCTGGAGGTCCTAACGATGCCGGGGAGGTCGAGGATGGCGATGGCCTGAGTTGGAGAAGATGGGAAGCTCCGCTGCTCAAGACCAAGCTCCAAGTTCCAAGCTCCAAGCTCCACTAGCCCTCTCCTGAAAATGTTAACCTAACAATGGGTTAGGTTCAACTCCAGGAGATTTTTGGGGGAGCTTAAAATGAGCTAGAGGTTGAGAGGGGGCCACTGGAGCAAGCCTTCACCACCGAGGGCTTCAAGTTTCTCAACAATGGCGGCCAAAAAGGGGAGGTCAGTGGAGGGGATGCCCAGCCAAGCACAAGCAAGGCCAAGCTCAATGGTGTGTAAAAGAAGCCAAAGAAACTTGATGGGGGGTTTTATAGCTAGGGAAAAAGAGGTCTGGACCACGGGTTAAGCTCATGGTGAGCTTAGCCCAAGGAGAATCCACAGGAGGTCCATGGGGTTGGACAGGATGGATGGGACAGAGTAGGTCAGGACAGGGCATGGGCTAGGGGCGGAAAAGCACTGACATGCATTTAATGCCCCCAGGCACAGAGCCGTTGGATGTGATAAGGCTCTGACTTTGCCCACTGCCATGGCTCGCACGCGCGCCCAAGGTAGGAGAAGAACAGGATCTCACATCCACCGTTGGATTACATGGATGGGGAGGTCCTAGCCTTCGGATTTTAAGTTTGAACCGTTATGTTTTAAGGGAGTGGGAGGAGGTCCCAGCCACACGATTTGGAAAGGGAGGTCGTGGCCCTCCGATTTCCATATCTGGCGCGACGTGAAAAGGGGACAGGGAGGTCCAAGGCGTTGATTTCAATCAGCAGTGCGGACCTCAGAGGACTTAACCGCACACGGCCTTAAGAACATGAGGGAGGTCATGGCCTTAGGATTCAAATCCAAGGGCACACAACCAAAAAGGACGGTGCGAGGCTTTGCGTGAAGCGAGGGAGGTCAAGATCTTTGGATTTTGATCCAACGGTGGTGATCAAGGCAGGGGAGGTCTGAGCCTCTGGCGTGGCGCAAAGGAGGTCTTGAGCTTGCGCAACACACAAGGGAAGTCATGGCCATTAGATTTAGATCTAAGAAGCAACGACCTCACGTCTTGCGAGGAGGTCGATCGCGCATTAGACAAGGAGGAGGTCGTGACAGTGGATTTTTAATCAACGGTGCACAACACGAGATAGGGGAGGTCTTGTCTGTTGGATATTTTGAGGGGGAGGTCGGGGTGTTGGATCGATCCACGGCCACGACCTCGTTTAGGTGGGAGGTTTGCTTTGTTTAACGGTGAGGGAGGTCATGGCCATGGATCTTGGATCCAAGGGCTACGACCTCAACAAGGTGGGATGTCTAGTGGTTTGATGACCGTGGAGGTTTTTTGAGATTTAATACGGGGAGGTCATGACCGTGGATCTTTGATCCAACGGCTATGACTGATGAGGTGAGGAGGTCTTTGCGGTGTTGATCATGGAGGAGGTCGTGGCGGGTTGGATGTAAATCCAGCGGTGCGACCGCTCAAGGTGGAGAAGGAGGTCGGCGACGGGGGGAAGTGGGTTGGGTTGGACCGGCTTTGCAAAGTGGCTAGCCCAAGGAACAAGTCTGAGTTTTTGAATTCAGTTTTTAACAAATGAAACTTAATGTAATTATTTGAGATAGCAAATAATTCACGAAATTTTTGGAGCTTGCGATAATGAGATTAACCTTGCATAAAATTTCCAGAGGTTATTATGCAATGCATTTTCCTCGGAAATTCATGAAGGTGGTTCAAGGATTTGTTTTACCTCCAAAATTTATCAAACAAGTTTTACAACTTGTGATATTTTTCAGAGGGGTCCCACATCAGTTTTAGGACCAAGGAAAATATTTTCCAAATATTTGGCATAAGATTTAAGATAATTGGAAAAGGAGTTTGACTTTTGGTCAACAGGAGCTTTGTGTTTTTGGATTACACAAATCTTGGACAAGAATCACAGGAGTGATTAGGGGTTTTCAAGGTGTGAGAAAAAGTTTTAATTTCTACACCTATAATTATATTTGAACAAACCCTAATTATACATTTGGGATGTTACATTCAAGTCAAGCAACTGAAAGAAGGCACCTTCATTCATCAAAGTAAGTATACAAAGGACCTTCTTCGACGCTTCGACATGGGAAGTAGTAGGCCAATGTCTACTCCCATTGCCACGACCACCATCTTTGGACCACGACGAGGATGGAGAGCGATGGACGTATGAGTACCGCATGACATGATTGGCTCCTCATCTATCTCACGGCGTCGAGGCGGACATCTGCTTTGTTTGTGTGTGCGTGTGCTCGATTCGAGCTTCCCTCGAGCTTCTCATAGTCAAGCAGTGCGTCGCATATTCAGGTATCTTCAGGACACTCTTGACTTTGGACTTTGGTATTCTTCTTCTTCCGCTCTCTCCATTCGCGCTTTTTCGATCTTGATTTTGCGGGGTGTAGAGTAGATATAGGAAGAGTACTACGGCACTTGTCATTTCTTAGGCACATCTCTTATCTCTTGGTCATCTAGGAAGCAGTCTTACATTGCGTGATCCCTTCGCCGAGGCCGAGTATGTAGTCATGACGATGAGTTGCTCTCGGGTTCTCTGGATCTTATCTACTCTGCGGGATTATGGGTTGTCTTTGGGTAGTGTTCCTCTTTTCGTGACAACACTTCGCCATTAACATTGCCAAAACCCGATTGCAACATTCTAGGACTAAGCACATTGATGTTAGATATCATTTCCTTAGAGATCATGTTGAGAAGGGTGATGTTGTGCTTCACTTTGTAGAGTCCGAAGCGATGAGGTTGCGGATATTTTCACTAAAGCTCTTGATTCTTCTCGTTTTGCTTCTTTTCTTGGGAGAGTTGGGGTTGTTAGTCCTCTTGGCCTGTTTTGAGGGAGTTTGCTCTTTTGCATTCATTTGTATCATAATGCATTTTACAATTCAACAACTTGCGCATTGTAATATAACCTTGTGGAGCTTTGATTATTATCCTTGTATGACTTGATTTCATGCTTTATACCTGCCATGTCTTGTGCTAGTTTGCTAGACTTCTTTTATGGCTTTTTATGTATAGCCTAGCTTTTGCCATGCTAGCTTTATTATCTCGTGAGAAAATTGAATCAAAACATGACTTGTTGGATCTTGTGACTAGTTTTGCTTTAGTGATCCTCTTATGATTCATGCCATGTCATATAGGCTTAATTGAGTCTTGAACTTATTCGAGTTTTAAACTGAGCTATGATAATTCTTAAGTCAAGCAAATGAAAAATGAGCTTTTTCATGCGAAAAAACTGATCTCACCAATTCTTTCTCATGAGACGACTTGCCATTGCACTAGGCATGAACTCGGGGGAGTTTTGGATGACCTGACCACTCTCTTAAGCTTTTGTTGCTTGGGATGGTCGTAGTGAGGCTTGAGATCTAGCACAATGCTAAGAAAACAAATTGGCAATTGGTTGAAGCTTAGGAGGCAGTTGTGTATGGCTCCTAGTCCAGGACTGGCTTACAAAGATAAAACCAATCATTTTCCAAGAAAGTGCTCAAAGTGCTAAATTCTAAGTGCTTGAACCATTTGATTCAAAACTGAACTCAAAATGCTCAAAATTGACTCAATTTCTAGTTTCTGGTCTCCATTTTGTTTATAGACATGGCCTGACTCATTTTTGGATACCTATAGTTAAATTATGATCTTGAGCACCTTGTCATGCCTTCAATTCATTTAATCTCAGATTATTGCTATTTTGGCTTTAGCTTTGCTGTATATGCTTTGCCATTATTGAACATAGGTCTTTCACATAATATGGCTTGGTGTAATACTTGTACAGTCTTCATGGATAATCTTCATGGCTCTTTTTGCTCAAAGTTAAAAACAAAACAAAAACAAAAAAAAACTGAAAAAATGAAAAATTACAAAATTGCAGCCATTCCATTACATTCATGCTCTATCTTCTTCCATGCATCTTGATGAATCCATTGTCAAAGGGGGAGAAAGATTGGTGAAAATGTTGTTTTAGAGCTTTTTGAGTGTCATAGGGAGAAAATGGATTTTCTTGAAAAATTGGTGATCATAGTGAGTGGGAGCATCTCAATTGCATTCTTTTGGTCTTATTGCTCTTTTCTGAATTTGAATTGCAATTTCTTGAAGACTCACAATGATCAAAGGTCAAATAGAACAATTGTTCTTTCATATGGACCTAAGTGAGATTTTTGGCTATTCTTTGGAAATTAAAGTTTTTGTGCTTTCTTTTGCCTTATCTCACTTCCTTATGCTATTCTGGAGCCAGCTTGGTCATTTCCATTGCGTTCTCTTGCAAATGGACCAAGTTGTGCCTTTGAGGAAAAACATCGGTACTTTACCTTTCAAAACCCAAAACCACATTTTCGAGAGATTGCCAATGTGTTCATCAAGGGGAGATTGTGGATATCATGGGGATATGCCCATGATCTTAGGATGATGAAACAATTGGCAATGTTGCTTTTGGTTTGAAGTTTCAATCGTTTTAAATCAAAGTTCTTGAATTTGTCGAGTCTCAAAGCGGTCGACCGGTTTACGTGTGGCGGTCGGGCCGTGATGTCGATCGCAAGCAAATCCGTGATCGACCGGCGAATGGCGATCAACCGGTTTTGTGCGTGAATGATGATATTAGTTGTGAATTGATTTTGGAATAGGTCATATCCTTGTTTGATATTGCATATGTGTTGCATATTGCATGTTTTGGCTAACGTGGGTCAAGTTGTGAAGAACTTGTTCCGGATTCGTGTTGCTTGTCTATTGTTGCGGTGGCTTGGAGGTCAACGACGGTCAACGGCGAGGAGGATCGGGACTAAGCTTGGAGAGCCGAGGTCCGAACGATCATGGATCTTGGGTGAGGTCAAGTGACTCAAGCATGGCGCAGAATGGATGAAAGTGACCGAGCAGGCGATTCGGTCTGTTGGTTGGATCAAGCGGTGCGGGGGCGGTGCAAGTGCCAAGGTGGTCGGTGGGAACCGGATGGGAGAGACTTGCCGACACGATGAGAGCCGCTGGATCAACCTACACGTGAAGCATGGATGTGTTCGCAGACAGTTTGGACTCGGTCTTGGAAAAGATCGAGAAGGGTATTTTGGTAATTTCACCAAATACGCCTTGGTGACCTAATGCCAACCATGGCGCAAGGCGGTGCGTCAAGAAGTGGATTAGGTCAAGAAAAGTGAAGACGGCGCTTTGAGATGCGTGTGTGTAACCCGTCTCAGTATTGGGCCTTAACGGAGCCCATTAGGGTTAAGTCTTCTAGAAGCTCTAGGCCTCCTATAAATAGAGAGGGGCATTAGGCGACCACTTGAAGCACTTCATGATAAACCCTAGTTTGTCTTAGGGCTTAGGAGAAAGAGAAGAGGCTTAGGGTTCTAGGGAGATGTGTTGAGTTGTGTGCTCATGGATTGAGTTTTGTCCTCCATGAATGGAGTGGCTGTAACCAGCATCAAATCGTGAATCAATCTATGGGTGTTTGTTCAAAGATGTGTCTTCATGTGCTTTCCCTTCTCTTTTGATGATTTTGGATGCTTCCTTGATTATGTGGTTTTTGGTTTGTTTCGTGCCCTCTTTTACCTTGCTATGATGTGTGGGAATACATCTGAGATCATCTAAATCATCAATCCCCCACGAGCAAGATTTGGATTATGTTTTTGGTTTTTGCCCGGTTTTGAACCCTCCTTCGGTAAAACTGAAAAAGGTCAAAACTTTGTCGTGGATCTACTCAATATCCACTTGGAATAGGTTCCTAATATCCTTAGGAAGGTGTGTTTCAAATTTCGTGGAGTTTGGCCTTACGGATCAAAAGTTAGACTGATTTTCGTTTTGGGTTTTCAGGCTGATTGTGCTGATTTTCCTGTTCATCGTCAGGAGCGGTCTGACCGCCAAAATCAGCGGTCTGACCGCTAGGCAAAGGAGTCAGACCGCCATTTTGAGAGGTCAGACCGCCCAACACTTTGAGATTTGGGTTTTTGGTTATTTTGGGTGTTTTGCGTCGGGGTTTTAATTGGATTCAATACAAGACTTCCACTGTGCTTGTACCTTGATCTTCATAGCTTCCATAGCTATTGGAGTGAATTAGTATTGAATTCAATTAAGGTGAAAAAGTGTTCGTGCTCCTATTCACCCCCCCTGTAGTCGCCTTTCCGGTCCTACAAACTTCGTAGCGCCAACAGTGATCTTCCAACGAACTCCCGTCGTAGCTAAGGGAGAACCTTCCAGTGCTTCTGCAAGAAGCCTCGACGATGGGGAGCGATCGGAGATTACTGCCTCTAGTGGGCTTTATGGTGGACTCAGCCTGATCCGGCGGACTACCGATCGTATGCTAAGTTTCACCATGCCCACTTGGCCTACGATCAGTGATAACTTCATCGATACCCTTACTAGATGTCGCTTGGCCCCTAGAATACGTAGGAGCCGTTGGCGAATACAGGTCACCCATGACAATATCGAGAATACATGGACTATCTGATTGTAGCGTTGGGCTTCCATTGCCTCTTCTACCGGTCAAATAGACGGGCTTGTAGAGGCGTTCGGGCATTCCGAATCGGTCGGAACAAGCGGTTCCTTTGAGAGCGCCATTGTTGGTGGCGGTGTATCCTCATCCATCCGGTCGATTTTGCTAATCTCTGCGACCAACGAGCTAGCAGAGGAGGATGATGATGACATCCCGTTTTCTTCCATGGCGTGGATGTATGCGTCCATGTAGAGGTTGGAGTAGTCCGACAGGTCGAACCAGTTGTCCTTATTCCAAGTCCCTGCCATATTCGCATGAGCGATGATGGGGCAAAGGAAGTGGATGAGGAATGCATGAGCGAAGTAATCTTCAAGAACTCAACGCCTTCTTCCCCACGGACAGCGCCAACTGTCGACGATCGAGTCACCGATCTTATGAAAATAAACAGAGAAAAATGGCAAAAAGTTCTTGAGAGATAATGAGATTGCACTTTATTGCTATGAATTGGCTATTACAGGGGGTGCCCTTGACAAAGCAGTGGACTAATCCACACTGAGCATAATACTTGCTATGCGGTTGAATCAGACTTGAAACATGAATCTAACGTTGATTGCCTTGCTTTAATCTGATGCCTTCATTCCTCCGTAGATCATCTTTAAATAACCATCAAAGAGGTGGTAGTTGCTCCTTGAAGAGACGCCTGTTGGAAGTGTCGTGACTGGTCGAAGCGAGGCAGCGGTTGATAAAGTACCAACCGTTCGGCGGTTGCGTGTCTGAGAGACACTCAACCATATGGTAGTTGTTGTCAGTGTCTTAGGACCATGAAACATCGCGTGGTATGGAGCAAATATAACATGTGTTCCATTCGTCACATGGTAAGGAATATACTTGGAGTTAGATCCAGATGCTAGTTCATTGCTTCTACGAGCAGTCATCTGGTCAGGGACAGGGTTCAGGACCTTATTTGACCAGGATACCTATTATGTAACATTTGGAATCCTTACGACCATAGGGGTCTTTAGTCTTAGGGGTTACGACCATGAAGGCATATTGTCTTTTAGTATGTATTAAAGTAATACATAGAGATTTTAATCCTCGTTAGTTTGGCCTTGAACAACCGCTCTAAAGGAGTAGCATTATCGATAACTCGAGAGGGTAGATGATTTATAAGATATGTGGCAATCAAAAAGGCTTCATCCCATAATTTGATTAGCATAGATGATTGTGCAAGGAGTACAAGACCGATCAGTTTCAACAATATGCCTATGTTTTTGTTTGGCCGAGCCATTTTGTTGATGAGCATGTAACACCCCAAAAGTTTCTGAAGTTGAAAATATGGGATTTAAAAAAACTTTTGTGCGTTATCTATTGACATCCTTTTTGCCTGCCTTTTTGGAGTTATTTTAAACTGTGTTTTCCTTTTTCTAGCTAGTGGTGAAAAACAAAAACCCTATGAACCGAAATTGTAAAAACAAAGCTAACGGAAGTATCGTGTGCAAGTAAATCATATAAGCAATGCTAAATTCCAATTTCTCATGTGAGAGCACACTCTAAAAAGAAATCAAGCCATGTAATTTTTCTTCCATTTTCTCTTTTCTTTCCCTCCCGCCTGTTCCTCTGGCCAAGCCAGCTTGGGCCACAGTTGTTGCAACCGAACCATTTCCCCTCAGGACAACCCCAGTTCGCAGGCGTTTCTTCTCTCCATCCCCTCTCTGGTTTTCCCTTCCTTCTCTCTCTCTCTCTCTCTCTCTCCTGGGCGGCACACTCCATTCTTGCTCTTTCTCTCCCTCCAGCGACACACCCCCATTCCTGCTCCTTTCTCCCGGTGATATGTCACCCGGTGTTGGCACCACGTTGCCACCATATCACTTGACATCGCCTAAATGCTGCCACATCGCCTCGCTCATCCGTCACCACCATGCCAACGTCGCCCTGGAGGGTTCGTCTCTTTACCACCTACGTCACCCCATGTTCCAGGACACGATAGACATTTCCCCTCAACTGATTTTGCTTTTCGTTCACAGGAGCTTGCTGACCTCGTCATCTTCCTCACCGCCGGCCAAAAATGCCACTTTCATCGCCACTCCACCCTCGATGAGCTCTACTCCAATTACTTCCACCGCGAGCATCCCCTCCCCTCCCTCGCGCCATGTCAGCCCCTCACTGCCCTTCTCCCTGTGCAGGGCATCGTCACCACGAAGGAACTTCGCCGCCGCCCTGGGTCCTCATTGCCAGCCCTCCACTGACCACCTCCATCGCCCCTCTTCGTTCCGGTAGGCTCCCCTCCACCCGTAGATACTCATGTGTGCACTGGTTAGCCAGAAGCATCGCCGGAGTGTAGAAGCTGTTGTAGCCTCCTCTACCGTCGTCGCCAACTGCTGGTGCGCCGCCGCTACGAGTCACCTCGACCCATGCCATCGGAATCAACGGGTTTGCAGGCGCAAGGGGAACCCAGGAACCCATTGTTGGCCTTGCCAACCACCCTAGTAGTTCGGCTTGCCGGTGACGAGCGCGGCGAGGAACCGCTCTAGAGCTCCTCTATTTGGTCGGAACCAAATCATAGCATGTCATTAAGAACTAAATCGTTGTCCTTAGGACAAAGCGTGTAGTTAATACTGAGTCAAATAGACGCGATTTGGATGATGGGTGGGCCCGAGAGTAATTAGTGGTAAATAATTGACACCGGAATTTAGTTGTGAGTCTATGACACGTGGGTCCCACTGCCCTAGTGCACAGTATGAACCGGTCCATGGACCAGCACAGTGCGACATGGATAGTGGTCCATGCACTATTGCCATGAACCAGGTCCATGATATCCTGGCCCCCACCCGCCAGAAATAGAATTCTCTCTCCCTTTTCTTTTTTTAGGAACTAAACTAGGCTTTGAACTTCGGAGAGATCGTTCTCGCTTGTTTCAACTCCGAATCAAACGATTTTTGTTTCTAAATTTATCTAAATTCAAAACCTACCCAACCAAACCGAAAACACCCATTTTTGAGTTCATTTGAATTCTTTCGTGTATATTCGAACCCTAGGTGGTAACCCTAGGATCCCCCTAACATAAGGTTAACTAAGAATTACCATAAGTTAAATAGTGGTTAGCTTAGGTAATCGTTTGATAACTAGGGTTGGTTAGCACATCGTCAACCCATAGGACTCAGACATTAACTAGTGGTGCTAATGATTAGTTAAACGCTACGATGGCGATTAAGTATACATCAGTTGGCTAAACAACTCAAGTGCAATTAGGGCCCATTTAGCTGGGAAGTTTGACCTAAAACCTATTAGAACTACAAAATAACCATGAGGGATCACTGTGTCACTAGATGACAGCCCTAAGATCCCTTATCTAAAATGTAGTAGTAACCAATGTCAACTAAAGCTAGCTAGTACATCATTAACATTTAAATCTAAATAAAGACTTTAAATAGAGGTGATGCTAAACCATAAGGTTGAACCTTGATAAGAGATGATCATATAAAAGGTGTCTAGGCAACTGCTTAACCCCAAGCCATTAGCTATTGTCTAGTAAAGGTTAGTTTACTCAACAAAGATCAATATCAACTAGGGCAATAATATGACAATTACACTTCACCTATAACTATGTCTTAGTGGCAAATAGAAACTAAACTGCGAGTCCAAGCCATGTGAGACCTTCCATTGGATAAATGATAATAAAATGAACTAGGTTAATTAATCTCTAAGCAAGAAATCGATAGACGAAAGCACGTATGCCCCACCTAAGGTATAGATAATGGTTGAGGAATAGTACTATTAGACAGTCACGAAGGTTAGCAGTAGCTATGTCATGGCCTCCAACTAGTTAATCCAAACCAAAGCCGATAAAGTAAATCACTGAACAAGAAGTAGTGGATGGAAATACATAGGCTTTACCTAGGACACGAGTAGTTACCTACTTAACTAGAAGTAGTCATTAGCAGATATCAGAGCTAAGGATCATTCTAGTGTGATAAGTTTACTTTAGGGTGTGTCAAGCCACGCAAGTAATAAAGCTAGCTAAAGACTGCCGCCATGATGAACCCAAACCCATAGACACCACTAAGGGCATAAGGCTGATGTTTAACCAATGCTAGGAAGTTCCAGGTAAGGCTCATGGAACGTCCTTGATAAATATGAATCGATAAGAAAAACCATTAAATGAACTAGGTCTCATGTGTCGATGAGACTTATGTCCGCCCAAAGCGAACCTCGCACCTACACGTAGGTCTCACCTGACCGTCATGGAACTTCCTCGGTAAATAGGAAGTAATGGCTAAAAGAATCGTTAGAACAGCTAGGCGCCACGTGAGCAATGGTGGTATGTTCCCAACTAGATAATAGAAGTTCATCCACCAAACAACATCACCTAGGCTCTAGCTATCATCCATCGCTATTCACTCACAGTAGAAGTACAATTCATGATCTGAAGGTAGATCAAAGGATCCCATCTAGCTAGGTGATCTCTTCCATCTAGGTAACCAGTAAAGGATCTTCCTACTGGCATTCTCCTCCTCTCCGTTGGATTCATAACTTTCTATTCCAGCGGACTTTCCGAGAGTCCGATCCCTCTCGCCCTCACTTCGGATCAAACAGATCACGTGACCTTAAGTCTAGCTAGCAACCTAAAACCCCACCACTAGACCAAGCGAGCAACGTTTGGATTTACCTACCTTGGTCTGATGTATTTCCTTCATTCCAAATTCCCCGGGATGTACTTCATTCCGTTTGAAGTATTTTCTTCATCAAGTTCCTTTAGTTATACTTCATCTGAATGAAGTATTTCTTTCATCAACTTCCTCTAGATGTACTTCGTCTAAAGAATTTCCTTCATCAACTCTAGATAAGTATGTTTTGATCTCATTTGGAGTACTCCCTTCTTTCAAGATGTCGATAGATACGTTTAGTTTTGTTTGAAGTGTTTTCTTCTTCAAACGCGCCTAGGTTTGTTTACTTTTGTTTGAAGTGTTTCATTTGGTTTGAATGTCTTTGGATTTATCGGATTTTATTTGGATGCTTTCAGATGTTCTCGAGTCCAATCGTATTCTGCGTAAATAGAATTTGAAGCTAGGATGGAACAGAAGTCTGAGACAGAACTAGAACAAGGTTATCAAAACATTGAGCAAGACAATTATCAGAACATCAAGCAAAGTGGTTATCAAAACGTTGAGCAAGGCGAGTCAACACTTTGGTCATGTTGCACCTACTTTTGTAATTATATTGTTTTAAATTATGAAATTGCATTGCTATGATTTATACAACTATGTTGGTCTAGCTCATAGTTAATACCTTAATGATAATTGTGTATAAACTCCTTGAACTTGGACACTATCCTTTGTCACCCTAGAATTAATGGTTTACATACTAGTTAATAAGTCTGTATCTAAGTGTCATGCTTAGCTTTGCTTAGATACATTGTCATGTGGGCAATGATTTGCTCCGACATCATTAAAAACATTTGAAAATGAGATTGGGCAGTCGAAGTTGAAGCCTGGCTGATATGTTGGACTAGAAAAGTATTTCTAAACAAAAGTGAAAACCCAAAAACAAATTTAGACTTGGATGGCTGGAAAGAGTGGTGGGTGTTGGGGGCACGACAGAGTAGGTATGTGGATGTACCGCCCGAGTCAATTAAGGACCTAGATCTTGTGATGACCTCTCGTGTAAAAACAATGCAACCACAAGTCTATAATGGGTACGACCTGGCTAACTAATTTGTTCGCTTCGGCGTGGCTTCGCCATTGGTGGGAATATGGTGTGGGTAGATGATAATGAAGCCACGGGAACTGCACGGTGCAAATGGGAGACCTCCTGGTGGCGAGGCCCAAGGAGGCGATACCTAGTGGTGTGGGGTTGCGTTGATGTGGGACATTGTAAAGGCCTTGTGGGTAAAGTGAACGAACTCTGCAGAATAAGAAAACTATCTAGATAGCAGTGCGCACAGTCATGAGTGGCACCGAGAACTTTCTTGAAGTAGCTTTCATTCTTATAAAATGATTTGTGGGTGGAATGAGAGGATGGGTGGGAGCCCAGGGATTGGAAATATTGGGTTGAAGCCCAGAGAGTTGAGATGGTCAAGTTGAGAACCAATGATAAGTACAGGATGTGACCCAGGCATTGGGTGGATAGAGCGACTCAATAGTATAGGAGGTTGAAGCCGCCACTAGTACTTTACAACAAAACTCAGTTTGTGAAAACTTGTGTTAGTTAAAATACCAAGTCTCAGGAAGTGCTACTACATATTCTAATTTAAACTTAGCTTTATGCAAGTAAAAGAACCATGAACCTCCCTTGATTAGCCTTGTATATATAATAATTGCATTGTGTGTTGGCTCAGGAGTACGGTTGTGTACTCATGCTCGCTCTTTATATTCTTTTAGTCAGTAAGCATAAAAGAAGGCTACATGGACAATTATGAGTATTGGTCAAGGCAGAAGATCAAGAAGGTCAGGAACTAGGTCGCGGGCCCTA
Source organism: Phyllostachys edulis (assembly GCA_036346405.1). Taxonomy (NCBI): domain Eukaryota; kingdom Viridiplantae; phylum Streptophyta; class Magnoliopsida; order Poales; family Poaceae; genus Phyllostachys; species Phyllostachys edulis. The sequence continues at coordinate 1,691,468 of CM070557.1, read as the reverse complement.
GTCGATTGCCTGTGGGTATATCGTGAGGGTCCATGTGTTGTATATCAATTCCACTTCTACTGCTGTTCTTTGAAAGGTATTTGGCCCGTCCGGCCATTCTACAAGTCAAATGCTATAAGGTATATTTATGCTTTGTTTATTATTATGCAATAGCTTTACATTTTTTTATATGTGTTTGATATCCAGTGATGTAATTGTGTGTGCTATCTACTGATTCAGGGAATAACACAAATTTATATAGTGGGTCCCAAGTTACAAATTTGGGGTCCGACAGAGTGTGAGGACAAGAAACCCTATGTTCTATACCGATGGTATGAAAGAATTTATTAAGTCTTTGATATTCTCCTCCCCAATAAGATTGCACACACTTAATCTTGTTGTCAAGAATTCGTTCTACATGTTTTTGGAATTGTAAGAACACATTCTCAACATCAAATTTGGCACGCGGCAAATAAATCCATGTGAATTTGCCAAAATCATCGATAAAAATGACATAGTACTTGTATCCTCCTATAGATTGAGGTGTAGGACCCCAGACATTAGAAAATACAAGTTCTAAGGGAGAAGTGGACACATGAATAGAAGAGAAATAAGGAAGCTGATGGCTCTTAGCTTGCTGATATGCATTACACACTGAAATATGTGTAGGATTAACAAAAGGCAACTAATTGAGATGCAAAATAGACTGAACTATCCGGGATGAAGGATGACCAAGGCGAGCATGCCGTTGCTCTTTATTGATCTTCAGACTGAGCATGGCATTCTTGGATGAACTAGTGGTAGTGGACTTGACAGGATAGAGGCCATATTCAAATCTGCCGTCAAGTAGGCTTTTCTTTGACACCTAATCCTTGACAACAAAGTAATCAGGGTGAAATTCAACAAAGACATTATTGTCTTTAGTAAGCCTATGCATAGATACAAGATTCTTTGGAATATGAGGCACATGAAGAACAACTTTAAGAGCTAAGGAATTGGTAGTAGTATTAATATAGCAATGATCAACATGAGAGATGTGCAAACCTACTCTATTGCTGACCTAAACATGATCTCCATCGTAGTACTTTTCTCGTACTGTGAGGCGATCAAGATCACTCGTGAAATGATCTGTCGCGCTAGTATCCGTATACCAGTTGGGATCAACTTGGTACGAGGATGTCATAGCCGCCATTTGAGCAAAGTGTCCTTCATCAACTTGATATGAATGATCAAAGCGACGATAGCACTTAGCTACATTGTGATTGTTCTTGCCACAAATCTGACATGTGGGACGTGGGCCATGCCCACCTTGGCCACCGGAGTTGTTGTTGTAGCCACGGCGGTTTTGAGAGTTGCTAAAGCTGCCACGGTTTTGATTACCACAGGAATGGCCACACCCTCTTCCTCCTTGATTGCCTCCTTGGTTGTTGTTGGTGTAGTTCCCTCGACCTTCGTTACACCCAGTGAAGTTGGCCGAAGATCCAGACAAACCAAGCTGTAGGTCGATGATGTTCTGCTCTACCCGAAGCTCATAGCCCAAGAGGTCAGCATTCACATCGTCTAGGGTTAAACCCCGTGACCGTGTAGTCAGTGTTGGAGATATGCCCTAGAGGTAATCATAGATATGATTATATTTTGTTATGTTCATAATTTATTGGATAATATGTTATCTTGTACCCAGAATAATATCGTTAATATTTATTATCAAGTATGTGACTTGATTGTGAAACTCTATATTTCTATGATGATTATTCTTAAACCTTCCCTAGTCAGAAATATATGAGGACACATATTAGTAGACTAGCATATGTATTGGTTGATGACCATGCTTCACGGGTCATAGATATGGAGATATCAAACCAATAATATGCATACATGTTAGCAAACCTAGGGTTAGAATGACCCACCATGAGACACTGTGAGAACGTTGTTTTCTTACATGTCATCAGTTGGTCTCATTTACAATGTGTATGCTATGTCCTTAGACTTGAGGTCGTCGCACGTACTCGAGATGCGTAATGGCTCACTTAGGGGTTGCCAAACACTACTCCGTAACTGAGTAGTTATAAAGGTAGCTTTCAGGTTTTGTCATGATGCATGCAATGAGACATGGTCGATCAAGATAGGATTTGCCCCTCCATGCAACGGGAGAGATATCTCTAGGCCTCTTAAGTGATTGGATTCCAGAAATGCATGGCAACGCTACCCGCGGTTAAAGAGTTAACCATAGTCGGGGAATTTGAGTCACATGATCGAGAAAGAGTGGCCAAGCTAACCAACAAGGATGGCACGTACTCGCCTTGAGCTTGACTGATATTGTGAGGCAAAAGGAAATGCATATAAGTTTTGTTGAGGTTTGTTTGATATTATCTTTACGTATACTTGGGAGTCGGCATGTCTTGGTAGGGGCCGCTATCGATTAGTGGACGAGTAGGAGTACTCGGGCCATGTCCAAGTGTACGTGAACCTATAGGGTCGCACGCTTAAAGGGCTAGGATTTAATTTGGATAGTGATCCAAATTCTTATGGGCCATGAGTTCCTAATGGGCCTCAAAGTTTGAGACCTATCATGGATGCCTATATATAGAGGGGCGGTGGCATAGGGCTAAAGTGATTTTTTGGAATTACTGAAACCCTAGTAGCCACACATTCCTCATCCAATACCATGCCGCCAGCGCTAGCACTCCAGTGCGTGGTGTCCCTGCCCCATACGTGTGGATACCTTGGAGGTGTTGATACGAAGCATCAACACTTGGACGATCTGCAACTCAAGACGATCACAAGGAGTAGGAGGAGGAGACGTGTGGCTTGTATGACTACCACCGCTCCAACATGCTACATTGACTCTACTTCCGCTATGAGTCTGTGCATCTAGTGGTAATCCTGTGATCTATTACTAGCGGAGGTTCCTTGTTTACGCGGTAGATTTTTGAATTTGTGCTAGCGTAGCCTACCCATGTTTCAATAGTGGTATCAGAACCATACCGTCTAGTTTTAGATTTGTATTAGATGCATATTGTGATATGTGGGAGTCATAGATGTGATCTATTACTGTTTATGTTGGTCGTTCTGTATGATTGATTGATTTTGGCGATGGTCGATATGATCATCCTTGCACGGTGGTCTCAATATGGGTTCATGATCACTATTCTGTAATCGTGTTTTCATGGTTGAATCATGACTTGTCTCTACCGTTCGATTTTCGCCATCGGGGTAGACAGTGAAGGTGTAAATCCATGGAGCACGCGAAGATCAATCAGGTTGATTGAATCGGAGTTGCGATCAGAAAGGGTTAATGTGATTAATCCAATGTGATTTATATGGATGGAATAGTAGATTGGATCTATGTAGTCCAAAAAAATTTGCAACAGGGGCTCCCACCCCTCTGACCCCACTCCACTCACCAGTGAGCAGAACCGCCGAACAAGACCTTGGTATATGGACTAGGATCCCCACCCCTGTGGACTAGGATCATAACTTGGTATATGGTATTGCTTTTTCACACCATCCATTAGATATAATGTGATTCTATGCATATTTGTTTTGCAGGATTGTTGTGAATAGCATGGCCCATTATGCGTGTGAATAATGTATGAGATGTATATATGTATGTAATATTCATGGCATGTTAGTCATGCTTATTGCAACCCAAGGCTGTCTATAATTGTATAACGACCTGCGTGTTGACTTGTGATGCTTCTTCATTCCTTGTAACTCTTACTAGTGTGTGCTATGGTGTTATAGCTTAGTGGGAGTACTTGGAGGTTTTGGACACTTGGAGACATGGCGAATAGGAAGCACAGCGAAAGAGATCACCATGTGAAAGGGCCATACTATATCACGATGCAATATGATTGTTTGTGAATGCCTTTACCTTTCTGTTTATTTATTTCTATGCATGTTATTTAATTGCCCCGAATGCTTTTAACATGGTAAAAATAAAATTCACTCACATAATATTAAGCTAAATTGATGCCCTCCCAAATTAGCTACACCATCCAAAGTCATGTATTTTAATGGTAGGTCTTACTAAAGCAGAGTGTCATTAATTTTCCTTGACTAGATGGGTTTGTGTCGGACACTTACACGCATAGCATTGGTTTAACTTGACAAGGTCATCATAATGGTTATGGACCTTGGGGCATAGAGTTGGGTGCCAGAGCATAGATATGCTTCCCAACAACAAGAGTTATATAGAGATATGATTAGCAAAGGGTTGCTTACTAAATTCACTAATCTTCTAGCAGTGATGCCAAAGCTCACAAGTAGATAAATAGATTATGGGTCTTGAATCACTAAATGTCATAAGAGGGATATGGTATTTAGTGGGATTATCCTTATTAAATTGTTTAATAGAAGTTACTTTTTTTGAACATATGTCTTAGTTTTGCATATTTTATGTTGTAGATCATGGCACCAATTGCTGTACCCACCTCCAGTTTTGCTTTACGTTCGATACTTGATAAAGAAAAACTGAATAGAATAAATTTTACGGATTGGTCCCACAACATAAGAATTGTTCTTAGGCAAGATAAAAAGGAATATGTTCTAGAGGAACCAATTCCAGAAGTGCCTGCTGAAAATGCTACTACTACTCTTACAAACGCCTATAAAAAAGCATGTGATGAGTCCCTTGATGTTAGCTGTCTCATACCTGCTGCCATGAACTCAGACCTTCAGAAGCAGTTTGAGAACATAGAAGCCTACGATATGATCATGGCGCTCAAAGGTATGTTTTAGATACAAGCAAGAACTGAGAGATATGAGATCTCAAAGAAATTGTTTGGGTGTAAGCTAGCTGAGGGTAGTCCGATAAGCCCTCATGTGATCAAGATGGTTGGTTACACACAGATCTTGGAAAAACTTGGTTATCCCTTTAGCCAAGAGTTGGCTACTGACTTGATTCTTGCTTCGCCTCCTGCAAGCTATGGACAATTCATTCTGAACTTCTATATGAATGGATTAGACAAGAATCTCACCAAGCTGCCTATGATGCTCAAGACTACAGAGGACAACATTAAGAAAAGCAACAGTTATGTGACGATAGTGCAAAAGAGTACAAGCTTCAAGAAGAAGGCTAGGACTTGGGTCAAAGGAAAAGGCAAGGCTAAAGCTATCGATGAGATCCATACTAACAAGCCTAAGCCCAAGACTAAGTCTGGCCCGACCCTAGAGAATGAATGATTTTACTTCAAAGAACGAGGCCACTAGAAGAGGAACTGCAAGAAATACCAGGCTGATCTGAAAAAGAATGGTAGGACTAAGCCTTCCACTTCAGGTATTAATGTTATAGATGTTTTTCTTCCTGATTCTTCCATTAACTCTTGGGTATTTGATACCGGATTGATTGCTCATATTTGCAATTCGATGTGGAGTCTAACAAGGAGTAGGAGCGTTGCAAGAGGCGAGATGGATCTTTGTGTCGAGAATAAATCAAGGGTTGCTACATTAGCCGTCGGGACCTTGCCATTACAATTGCCTTCAGGATTTATTATGAAATTAAATAATTGTTATTGTGTTCCAGCCATAAGTAGAAATATTATCTTTGCCTTATGTATGTTGGCAGAGGGTTATAAATTCATTATTGAGGACAATGGTTGTTCTATATTTTTTGAATAAAATGTTTTATGGCTATGCTCCCGTTATGAATGGGTTGTTTATTTTAAATCTTGATGATGCAACCGTCTATAATATTAATGCAAAGATGTTTCGGCCTAATGATATGAATTCCACTTTTATTTGGCATTGTCATTTGGGTCACATAAGTGAGAAACGTATGAAGAAGCTCCATGATGATGGACTTCTAAACTCATTTGATTTGGAATCATTTTAAATGTGTGAATCTTGTATACTTGGAAAGATGACCAAGGCGCCTTTCACTGGATGAACTGAGAGAATGTCTGACTTGCTGGCACTCATACATACAAATGTGTGTGGGCCAATGAGCATGACAGTTAGAGGTGGATTTCAATACTTTATTACTTTCATCGATGACTTTAGTAGATATGGATATATCTACTTAATGAGGCACAAGTCGGAATCCTTTGAAAAGTTCAAGGAGTTCTAGAGTGAGGTACAGAATCAACTTAGCAAGACAATCAAATTTTTATGATCTGATTGTAGAGGTAAATATTTGAGCCATCAATTTTGTGATCATTTGAAGCAATGTGGAATTTTCCAACAGCTAATTACACCACCGGGCACTCCACAGTGGAATAGGGTGTCGGAGCGACGTAATCGGACCTTGTTGAACATGGATAGAGTCCTAGTTTGTCTTTTCTAAAGATTTGGGGATGTGATGTCTATGTTAAACGTTTAACGTCTGATAAACTCACACCCAAGTCAGATAAATACTTCTTTATAGGTTATCCTAGGAAAACCAAAGAATATTACTTCTACAACCGAGAAGATCGGCAAAGTATTTGTCGCTCGAAATGGTGTCTTTCTAGAGAAAGAGTTTCTCTCGAAAAGGGCGAGTGGGAGAACTGTGCAACTCAAAGAGGTTCGAGAAACTCCACTTGGGGAGGACCTGGCCGCAGACGCCCCTGTAAGGGAAAATACAGTTGGGGAACCTGCAATCAGAGATACCCTGGTCAGGGAAGCACCATATCTACGAAGGTCAGACATGACGTGCAATGTACATGCTCAGTATTCGTGTGATATATTGTTGTTGGACAGCGATGAGCCTGTGACTTATAAGGAAGCGATGATGGACCCAGACTCTGAGATATGGCTTGGAGCTATGAAATCCGAGGTAGACTCCATAGGAGACAATCAGGTTTGGAACCTAATTGATCCGCCTGATGGTGTTAAAACCATTGAGTGCAAACGATCGTCCTGATGGTGCTAAAATCATTGAGTGCAAACGAGTCTATAAGAAAAAGATTGACATGGATGGAAATGTTCACATTCATAAAGCTCGACTAGTCACAAAAAGGTTTCGACAAGTTCAAGGAGTTAACTATGATGAGACTTTCTCGCCGGTAGCGATGCTTAAATTTGTACAGATCATTCTAGCTATTGCTGCATATTTCGATTATAAGATATGGCAAATGGATGTCAAAATGGCTTTCCTTAATAGAGACCTAAGTGAGGATGTGTACATGATACAGCCTGAGGGTTTTGTCGATCCAAAGAATGCGGGTAAAGTGTGCAAACTTCAGAAATCTATTTATAGGTTGAAGCAAGCATCTCGGAGTTGGAATATACGTTTTGATGAGGAGGTCAAAAGGTTTGGTTTCTTCAAGAACAAAGAAGAACATTGTGTTTAGATGAAGGTTAGTGGGAGCGCACTTGTTATCCTAATCTTATATGTGGATGACATATTATTGATTGAGAATGACATTCCTATGCTAGAATCCGTTAAGGCCTCATTGAAAAAATAGTTTTTCTATGAAGGATCTAGGAGAGACAGCATATATCTTAGGAATAAAGATCTATAGAGATAGATCGAAAAGGCTAATTAGATTAAGCCAAAATACTTATATTGACAAGGTGTTGAAACCGTTCAACATGCAGGATGCCAAGAAGGGGTTCTTACCTATGTCACATGGCATAAGTCTTAGCAAGAGTCAGTGTCCTTCGACAACTGCTGAGCGAGACCATATGAATGGTATTCCATATGCTTTAGCTATAGGATCTATGATGTACACCATGATATGTACTCGACCAGATGTATCATATGCTCTAAGTGTTACAAGCAGATACCAAGTCCATCCTAGTGAAGGTCACTAGACAACTGTGAAAAATATTCTTAAGTACTTGAGAAGGACTAAGGATGTGTTCCTAGTTTATGGTGGTGATGAAGAGCTCGTTGTAAATGGTTACACCGATGCAAGCTTCCAAACCAACAAAGATGATTATCGTTCGCAATATGGTTTTGTATTCATTTTGAATGGAGGAGCAGTGAGCTGGAAAAGTTGCAAGCAAGAGACGGTTGCTGATTCGATGACAGAGGTCGAGTACATTGCGGCTTCTGAAGCTGCGAAGGAAGGTGTTTGGATAAAGAATTTCATTACTGAGTTGGGTATAGTCTTGAGTGCCTTGAGCCCAATGGATCTGTATTGTGATAATAACGGAGCCATTGCGCAGACTGAGGAGCCTAGATCCCATCAGAAGTCCAAGCATATACTCAGGCGCTTTCATTTTATTCGCGATATTGTGGATAGAGGAGATGTAAAAATAGGCAAAGTTCACACGGATTTAAATGTTGCTGATTCGTTGACAAAGCCTCTGACACAGCCAGAGCATGAGGCGCACGCAAAAGCTATCATTATTAGATACTTAAATGATTAACTCTAGTGCAAGTGGGAGACTGTTTGTGATATGCCCTAGAGGCAATCATAGAGATGATTATATTTCGTTATGTTCATAATTTATTGGGTAATATGTTATCTTGTTCCTAGAATAATATCGTTAATATTTATTATCAAGTATGTGACTTGATTGTGAAACTCTATATTTCTGTGATGATTATTCTTAAATGTTCCCTAGTCGGAAACATATGAATAGACTAGCATATGTACTGGTTGATGACCATGTTACACGGGTCATAGATATGGAGATATCAAACCAATAATATGGACACATGTTAGCGAACATAGGGTTGGAACAACCCACCATGAGACACTGCGAGAACGTTGTTTTCTTACATTTCATCAGTTGGTCTCATTTACAATGTGTATGCTATGTCCTTAGACTTGAGGTCGTCGCACATTCTCGAGATGCGTAATGGCTCACTTAGGGGTTGCCAAACGCTACTCTGTAACTGGATAGTTATAAAGGTAGCTTTCGGGTTTTGTCATGATGCATGCAACAAGACATGGTCGATCAAGATAGGATTTGCTCCTCCATGCAATGGGAGAGATATCTCTAGGCCTCTCGAGTGATTGGATTCCAGAAATACATGTCCATGCTACTCGCGGTTAAAGAGTTAACCATAGTAGGGGAATTTGAGTCATGTGATCGAGGAAGAGTGGCCAAGCTAACCAACAAGGATGGCACGTAATCACCTTGAGCTTGACCGATATCGTGAGGCAAAAGGAAGTGCATATAAGTTTTGTTGAGGTTCGTCTGATATGATCTTTACGTATACTTGGGAGTCAGCATGTCTTGCTAGGGGCCGCTACCGATTAGTGGACGAGTAGGAGTACTCGGGTCATGTCCAAGTGTATGTGAACCTATAGGGTCGCACGCTTAAAGGGCTATGATTTAATTTGTATAGTCCTGAGTGCCTCGAGCCCAATGGATCTGTATTGTGATAATAATGGAGCCATTGCGCAGGCTGAGGAGCCTAGATCCCATCAGAAGTTCAAGCATATACTCAGGCGCTTTCATCTTATTCACGATATTGTGGATAGAGGAGATGTAAAAATAGGCAAAGTTCACACGGATTTAAATGTTGCTGATTCGTTGACAAAGCCTCTCACACAGCCAAAGCCTGAGGCGCACACAAAAGCTTTCATTATTAGATACTTAAATGATTAACTCTAGTGCAAGTGGGAGACTGTTTGAGATATGCCCTAGAGGCAATCATAGAGATGATTGTTTTTCGTTATGTTCATAATTTATTGGATAATATGTTATTTTGTTCCTAGAATAATATCGTTAATATTTATTATCAAGTATGTGACTTGATTGTGAAACTCTATATTTCTGTGATAATTATTCTTAAATATTCCCTAGTCGAAAACATATGAATAGACTAGCATATGTATTGGTTGATGACCATATTTCACGGGTCATAGATATGGAGATATCAAACCAATAATATAGACACATGTTAGCGAACATAGGGTTGGAACAACCCACCATGAGACACTGCGAGAACGTTGTTTTCTTACATTTCATCAGTTGGTCTCATTTACAATGTGTATGCTATGTCCTTAAACTTAAGGTCGTCGCACGTACACGAGATGCGTAATAGCTCACTTAGGGGTTGCCAAACACTACTCCGTAACTAGGTAGTTATAAAGGTAGCTTTCGGGTTTTGTCATGATACTTGCAACAAGACATGGTCAATCAAGATAGGATTTGCCCCTCCATGCAATGGGAGAGATATCTCTAGGCCTCTCAGGTGATTGGATTCTAGAAATGCATGTCTATGCTACTCGCGGTTAAAGAGTTAACCGTAGTCGGGGAATTTGAGTCACGTGATCGAGAAAGAGTGGCTGTGAGGACCCTCGGGTTATCTCCTTAAGACCGAGACTAAGCATGGTCTTATGGACATAACTCTGGACCTCAAGTAAATGGATTCCATCTTAACTCCATCTAAGCGAGAGGCTTAACTGCAAACTAGAGCCCCAACGATCATGCACGCTGCTCCTCTGCGAGCACTACATGATTGTCGGTTCTCCAACAAGCCAAGCACTACACTTAGTGTGTTAAATGGGAAGCCACGAACAGTGAGCATGAACTCATATTGGCTCCCAAGATCAGTGACCAATATGCTCATACTCTCATACAACGTTGATCACATCCATACAACAATCATATATTAATAGTCCAAAAGACATACAACGTAATAGTTAAAGTCTACAACTATTACAAACGGCCGACCGGCCAAATTCAAATAAGAGTATTAACTAGCAGCGGAAACAAGTAAATAAACCAAAAGACCAGCAGTGGTATGCCCATATCCCATCGGCAACCGACTAGGAGTTAAATGATAGCATTACTCGTCAGCGTCGCCAAAATCGGCGCTAACAAGCTCAACGGGCTCATACCCTTCCTCACCTGAAATTGCAGCAACCGGGTTGAGTACAAAGGTACTTGCAAGTCTTACACAAATAAAAATTAGTTATGCTAGAGGTTGTTACAAAGGATGGCTCATATTGGCTTAGTTTTGCAAAAGAGACGCAACAATTTACAACCTACACATACTAGTTTTTCAAGTGCCATCTCGAAATTAGATTTGAAGTAGAAGTAAAGCATGTGAATAAGTAGTAAATTGAATAACAAATGAATCATACAAATAACAAAGTGGCTGTCCACTTTGATACAACAACAAACATGAACATCCCATTCATGACGATACCAAGTTATAACCACAATTTTAATTCCAAGTCTAACAATAGCAACCATGTAACTCAAGTGGTCGTCCATAACCGTGGACACGGCTATTCAAATAGATTTATACCCTGCAGGGGTGTACTACTTTACCCACATGACTTGATTAGCCCGTATGCCTCCAGATGCCTCCGAAAATAGCATACTTCCTAAGGTATGCCGGCCGGGTAAACCAAGACTCAGTATTTTTCAGCAAGTTGACATTATTGAGTTGAATCACCCATGCGCGACGTAATCCCACTTAGGGTAGGTTATACCGCCTACTAACCAAATGGGCACGCAAGTTGTGCCAGGAATACCGACCCAATTAATAAAGCTTAAATAGGGCTCACCCTCACATTAAAGAATTGCAATCGGCACCCTACGAAACATATATGCGATGGAACACATATATGTCCTCACACCACCAATCATCAACTCAACAACACCAACCCCTTACTTAACCAAGCAGTGCCCATACACCGTGTGTAGAAGCACGAGTTTTACTTGAATCAAAGATGTTACCAAAGTTCGGTCCTTAATTGTCCAGACAAGTCAAACACTTACCCAAGCTCGTGCACAAAGACACCATCACTAACCATCACTTGTCCAGACCAAAAGCTCATTTAAAATGACAAAATTTAACTCATAAAACAGATACGAATATCTGAAACAAAAGCATATAATGATAGTTGTGTTTATCCCATAATTGTCGGGTTATTCCCGACAATCATCTACCGGTTCTAGACTTGCTTGACTAAGCAAACCCGGACAATATAATTCAAAATCCTAACTCAAGCATGTGGTACTGGAATAATTCAAGATTAACCTCAATAAATAGAACATAACTAATCTACTCATCACAAAATAGCGACATTATCAAAATAGCATGCAAGCAATTATCATTGCACTAACTTAACAAAATTGGGATCAAATATGATGCAAAAGAAAGTTCAAATGATGCTTGCTTTGCTGGAAGATTAGCTGCTCACTCTCAGTAGCGTAAAGGTCAATATCGATAGGCTCGGTATCTATATAAAAACAATATCGAATAAACATCGAGAAATACCCAAAAATTCAAAATGCTCAAAAATGCATGATTTTTCTACAGTAGCTAAATCATGATTTTAGATGAATTTAGGTGAAATAATTATTTCATTTAAAGTTGTGATGTGAAAGTTATACTAGTTTGAATTTCAGCTTTCAATATGTCCTCTTTGAGTAATTTAATTATGAGGTCAAATTTGTAGAGTAGTAGTGGGATAAAGGATTATATGGATAAATATAGAATATTAATACAAGTCCAAAACAGTTGAGTTTGCTTCAATTGGAGCTTTCATGATTTAGTTATGAATTTCTAAAGTTATCAGCATTTCCTTTTGTAAAAATAGTACTAGTGTTAATGGATCAATCTCCAAAATAATACTCTCTGCTATAGAGAAATATTTGAAACCAATTTTAATATAAGGTTCATTAAAAATGGAAATTACCAGAAGTGGTTTCATCTATTTTGGAGTTGATATGAATTAGTTATGTATTTTTGAAGTTATTCACATTTTTTAGTTTGTAAATAAATCATTCCAGAATTATTATACTCATTTTGTACTTTTCTCACCGAGGGTTATTCTAGCCGCGGTCACTGACCAGTGGGACCCCGGGTCAACCGTTGACTCGGTCAAAAATGACCCAACCCAGTGGTGAAAGAAGACGTATTCTGTAAAATACGTTTTCCTAAAATAAATACGCACTTCCTACTTGAGCTTATTAGAAATACGCTTTCCTCAAGGGAAAACGCATCGCACAAATTTACATTAACTCTAAACCGGCCATGGGCTCGCATGTCATAGGCACTAGGCCAGCCATTACTCAGTTTAAAACCTGATTTTCGACAGTGATTGAGTCATTAAGTATTAATCAATGCAGTTAACTCTAATGATGTTGCTATAGTTCCGGTCGGAACGTCCGACAACGCGTGCACTGGCTTCGCCGGAGCCTTGCCGGCGTTCCCGGCCACGGCAGCGCGAGCCAAGGGCATGGTTGGAACCACAACAGCTGTGCGCACCTCCAAGTAGTGGTGGCGGCGGTGGCTGAGCCGGCCTAGAACAGCGATGAGCCTTAGATGGGCGGCGGCACCCCCACAGTGTACGTGCATGTGCAAGTTAAGCTCCGCGGTGTGCAAACAAGCACGTGCATAAGCTAAAGCGAGGTACACAGAAGCTTACCGAGGTTAAGGAGAGGCCGAAGGAGCTTGGGGGTGGGTTGGCTGTGGTAATGTCGACGGCGGCGGCAAGCTCCACGAGGAGAAAGCTCCCTGGGCAACAATACCGAAAAATGGACGTAGAGATGACTTCAGTGGGTGGTGTAGATGGTGTGGACGAAGGTAATTGAGGAATAGCTTACCAAGATGGCAATGGGACGGTGAACAGTGGTTTCGACCGAAAATGGGCCTAACCCGAAATACAAACGCTCCTGTGAAGCAATCAAGCAATTAGTTGAGGGGAAAACTTAGTTAGACCCTAAGACACATTGTAACGCGAAAGAAATTGAGAGGAGCTCACAAGAGACGAAAATGGCAACAAAGGTTAGTCCCGGGCGCGCTCTAGAGCTCGCAATGGCACCTCGGTGGTCCGGGGGCTACAAGTAAGGACATGAGCTAAGGTTAGTAAAAAGGGAGACGGTAATGAATGTAGGAGCCAAAGAATCCTTGAGGCACGGATCTTACCGAAGGGATGAGCCTGAGCAAGCTTCCCTCCCCGCAGTCAACAAAGGAGAAGTGAGGAGATCACTAGGGTTTGGGGGCTAGTTAAGCGCGCCAAGGACGGAAGGAAGCAGCGTCCATGAGAGAGCAGCTCGGAGTGGTCAAAGCAGGCGGCTGGTCACGGCGTCGATCGCGGAAGGAGAACGTCACGCGTGGCACAGAATCTCGCACGGCGCCAACGGGATGAAGAAGACGATCCTGACGCATGGGCCCGGGCTGGCAGTGGCACAGAGCGGTGCGGTGCGAGTCGGTTTCATTAGGTGGTTCGGTCCAGTCAACTGATGCGGTCGGATTCGAACCCAAGGAGTAGTCCGGCTGGTTTGACTGAGATTTAAATCAGTTTCTCCACTTTGACCAAGGTGCTAAAAATAGGAATAAAATTCCTAAAATCATGAAATAAATCCTGGGGGTTCCTGGGAAGGTCTAGTGTTCATAAAAATTACTGAACCTATTGTTCATGATATAATGTGCATAATTCAAATTCAAACTTAATGTAGGTCATTAAATTGTGTTTGAATTTTCTTAGAGTTTAAACCAGTCCCAAAAATTTGGGAAAAAATTATTTTAAATCATTACACTTGTTCTAGTATTTGAATAAATTATTTCCAAGTGATTAACATAAGGTTTGGTTTCTGCCTTTGTTTGCAATTAAGTTTTAAGGTGTAGGGTTTACCCTTATTCCAGATTTTCCAAGTGCAATATATAATGCAAATGCTTGAAAACAATAATGCATGCTCATGAGATGCATAGTAATTCTCTTTATTAATTTGGGGATGTGATAGTGGCCAAGCTAACCAACAAGGATGGCACATACTCGCCTTGAGCTTGACCGATATCGTGAGGCAAAAGGATGTGCATATAAGTTTTGTTGAGGTTCGTCTGATATGATCTTTATGTATACTTGGGAGTCGACATGTCTTGCTAGGGTCCGCTACCGATTAGTGGACAAGTAGGAGTCCTCGGGCCATGTCCAAGTGTATGTGAACCTATAGGGTCGCACGCTTGAAGGACTATGATTTAATTTGTATGGTGATCTGAATTCTTATGGGCCACGAGTTCCTAATAGGCCTCAAAGTTTGAGTCCATTATGGATGCCTATATATAGAGGGGCGGTGGCATAGGTTAAAGTGATTTTTTGGAGTTCCCGGAACCCTTGCAGCCACACCTTCCTCATCCAATACCACGCCATCGGCGCTAGCACTCCATCGTGTGGTGTCCCTGCCCTGTACGCATGGATACGTTGGAGGTGTTGATGCGAAGCATTAGCACTAGGACGATCCGCTACTCGTGACGATCACAAGGAGCCGGAGGAAGAGACGTGCGGCTTGTACGACTACCACCAGACCAACACGCTACATTGACTATACTTCCGCTACGAGTCTACGCGTCTAGTGGTAATCCCGTGATTTATTACTAGTAGAGGTTCCTTGTTTACGCGGTAGTTTTTTGAATTTGTGCTAGCGTAGCCTACTCATGTTTCAATAGTGAGAAAGGTGACCAACGAATCGTGCAAGTAAATTAATGATGCAAATTAATTTTTCTTTAGAAAATAATTTAGACTCTCTAAGACGGCTGATCTAACTAAGGTCAAGACCTACAGTCAACCTGGCACTGATACCACCTCTGTCAGGACCCAGAAATGTAATTCTAGACCCTCTGTGAATAATGCACTAGTCCAGGATCACACCAATGCACACAGTTTCAACATAGATGAATATCGATCCACACAAGGCAAATAATAGCATAAACGAGTAATTTGATTAACAAATAAGGGTTTTGACCTTATGGTCGAGTTTACACTTATTAAGCCACGCAGGGCTAACAGAGAATTAAATAGCAGTGAAAACAAAAATGGCAGTGGCATCCCATCAATTCACCACAGGCAACCGACTGGGATCAAGACCCTACGATCAAGCAGCTTCAACGAACTCCTCCTCTTCTGTTGATTTGATTTAGCAAGTATGAGTACACAGCCGTACTCGCAAGTCATACCATAGAAATGCAATTATACATGATGGCTTATTCCAAAGGAATGGCTTCTGTGGTTCTTTTGCAGAAATGCAACATTTGCAGTTTGAATACAAATAATAGATTGAAAACATACAGTAAAACTATTAACAATAATAATTTAACAGTTTGATTTCACAAAGACACATAGCCTAAACAAGTTATTCACATAGCCATATGAATTAGATCACATAGCTCCCTTCCCAAGGTTTTTATGAAAATATACTCCTCGTGTGAAATTCCCGAGCATGTCCATGACCGAGGACGCAGCTATTTGAATAGATTGATTTAACACTCTGCAGAGTTTGTACACTTTACCCATAAGATACAACTAGTGTTGCAAGCACTAATCATAACAAAACGTTTCAGAAACTTCATCTCAAGCATTGATACTCCCAGTGTGCTTACGAACCTGTCGGTGTTTTAGAACCAAACTTACGTAAAGATTGTTTGATTCGGGGGGTCTCCTAGAATGGAATCACGCAGAGAGATTGACACGGGGATTTTTATACAGGTTCAGGCCTTCTCCGGAGAGAATAACAACCCTACTCCTGTGTGTGTATGGTATTGAGTGTATTCTGAACAATCAGGGGAAAAACTAAGACTATTACAGATAGTACTGGTATTCCTGATGGCCCGATTGATCCCCCTTTCCTTCTCTGATTGCCGCCTTTATATAGTACGTGAAGGAGCGGCAGTTTCTCCAGGTGAAGCGGCGCCTCATCACATCCTGTAATGGACGCACGTTGGTAGTAATCACCGGCGTATTAACTCCTCCACGTCGCCTAACAGCAATATACCAGAGATAATGGAGCATTACGTGCTATTCAGATGGATACGGCGAAGATGGAAGCCCTTGTCAACGCTGGGAAGATTCCAGAGAGAGTTCTCGTGGAGTGGTTCCCGGCGAACAAGCAGCAATGGCCGTCGGAGGAGGATGGATAAATTCCCGTCTTCCAGGCGTACTGTGAGTGTGGTCTACGATTGCCTGCTCACCCCTTTCTTACACTTATACTCGAGCATTTTGGAGTGGAATTGGTGAACCTTGGTCCTAATTCCATCACAATGCTAAGCGTATTTGTATATCTGTGTGAGGCGTACCTGGGAATTCCAGCGGATCTTGAGCTTTTTCAGTATTTCTACGGAATGGCTCGCCAATCTGGGATAGCTGGAAGTTGTGGTCTGAAGCTCCATGGTGGGAAGTCGAAGGAGCATATTCAGATGTTCACTCGGTCCTCATGGCCGTTGTGGAGGAAGAGGTGGTTTTACTAGAAAGTCACCTCCGAGGACAGCCTTACCTTTCAGGGGAAGGCTGCCGAAAATAAATCTTCATGGGATTCGACTCCCCAAGATATCAGTCGAATTGCCCCCTATATTCAAGCTATTAAGGATTTGAAAGAAGGGGGGTTGACTGGATGGCATGTGGTGAAGGATTTTATCACACGTCGAATTAGCTCTTTGAAGAAACGAGTACCTCCTATGCGGAAGTATACGGGGCCAAAAGACCCGACCAGGGACTACGATGAGGGTAAGTAGTTTTTCGACTTAACTCTTAGTTTGGTCTTCTTCAGATTTATCCAATCGAGTATCTTTATCTATTTTATACAGATCTTTCACAGGCAGAGATTGACGTTCGAGTCAAACTCGTTTGTGAGAAGCCCCCGCCACCCGGAATGGCGGTTCCTCAAATCCTTGCGGTTTTGTCCGCAGAGGAAAAGGTTAAGCGTCTAAAGGTAATCAAAAGCTGATTTTATCCTTAGGACTTTATAGTCGTAGAAAGAACTTACGACTAGGTAGTGATCGTAGAAAATCTTACAATCGAGGACATGTCGAGAAAAGCTACGACTACGCATTGGTCGAGAAAAACTTACGATTGGTCATTGATTCTTCTTCTTCTGTTTTTCTTTACCGAAAGTAGGCATGGAAAACCGCTGGGACGACGAAGAGGTCGAACTGATGACCATTGGAGCAGGGGCGACAGTAGACAAGGACTCAACTCCCCCAAGTTAAAAGCGTCGTCTTTCAAGAGTAAATCGACAAGGAGGATCAAGCTCAAGTCCCTCGTTTCGACCGGGTCCTTGTTAAGGTCTGCATGCAGACGCATAGTCGCAAAGATAAATCAAGTCGAAGCAACTAAAGTCGAGGAGGATGAAGAACCTCTTATACGCAAGATCCGTAAGACCAAGGACATGACCACAGCAGTAGCCGAGACTGAAGCAGCTGCAGCTGAGGAGGCCGTGGAGGCTGAAGAACCTCTTAGGCGCAAAGCCCACAAGGCTAAGGTACCTTTTTATTATGACAAGAAAGCTTTCACAGTTTCTGCCACTTCTAGTTTTGTCAAGCAACTAGAAAAAGAGAACTAGAAGGAGTTTATGTCTTTTGTAAAGAACAACTGATCCGGTCCTATTGTTGAGGGTAGCGTTGCTCTTGGAGTGGTCGAGACCGATCTCGGCCCTCCAGAAAGTCAGGAGACCAGAGAGATGGTCCCTGTTCAAGATCCACGACCAAACGTGGTCGTGGCCGAGCCTATTCCCCAACTTGAGCTACAATCGGCGTGGTCGTAGCAAAGAAGTCGAAGAACCCTTCCATCGGAAGATGGCTTCAAAGTTTCGATCAAGTCCGGGATGAGGTATGTGAAACAAGCTAAAGTGTAAGAACAGCATTTACCTTTTGCTTTCCACAATTTGACTTGCTATCCTTTTGTTTATTTTAGCTCGACTCCTCAAACCCCCATAGTGGTTTCTATCGAAAAGCCCATTGCGGCCTCTCCAACGATTGGAGAGATGACAACAGAGATGGTCGAAGGATCATCCACACTCGGGTTGTGGAAGAAGTCGTGGCTCTGAGCGCTTGTTTCGACCGCTGAAGTTGTAGCTATAGCCATTGAGGCAATGACCATAGTTCTTGAGGTGGCGTCTACAACTCTTGAGGTAGCCGCCATGACCCTTGATGTGACCGTGGGACCGTGAGAGGTAGTCGCACCTCTGCCCAAGGTGGTGATGTGCGGACCACCGCAAGGGAAGGAAATTATTACAAACCTCCTTCTGGTACCCAAAGGAAATTACAATTTCAGAATCGGAAGATGAGGAATACTTCAACCATTACGATTTCTTTGACCCTGCTTCCATAGTGGGGTCTTCGCTTAGATCTCAGAATCGAAGTCCCCCATCCCAAAGACATTCCCAATAGAGGGAACACTTTTGATAATGAGCGCCTTGAGAAGGTTTGGTGGGACCAAGTTGAGAGAGTGGATGAGCTGAAGCACCCAGAGCTGGTTTACTCGATATTTGCTCGATCAACCATGAGTGTAAGTATTTGATGATACTTATACATACAGGTATAATCTTCTCTTGTTTCTCACTGTCTTTTCTTTTGCAGAAAGCCATAGAGCAAATCGCTGTTGTCGGTGAATATCATCGACAACTTCTAGAGCTGCGACAGGAAAAAGAGGAACTCTGCAAACAGGCAGAGAGGTGGTAAGTTACTATTTTTCATAGTCGTTTTCGATTTGACTACTTATATAGTGCGTACAGGGTTTGTCGTGGAAAAACTCACGACTATATGCTAGTCGTAAAAGACTTACGACCGAAGGTTTAGTCGTAGGAGAACTTACGACTAGATTCATAGTCGTAGAAGAACTTACGACTGGATCAATGGTTGTAGGAGAGCTTACAACCAATTTAATAATGTTCATGTCCACTTTTAACCTTTACAGGTTAAAAAGCGACGAAAAGACTCTGGCCGACTCGCTCGATTATCAAAAAGAGGAGTCGAGAAAGTTACAGGAGAAAGTAGAATTTCTCCTGAGGAAGCTTAAAGAAGCTAACTCTGCAACCGAAAAGGTGTAGGAAAGGATAAGCGAAGAAGTCTTGAACTTAAGACTGCTTATGTTTTCAATCTTTGCCTGACTGTTACTTCTTTTAAGAAAAAGAAGATGATATAAGAAATCTCCAGAATGAAGTCCAAAATAAAACTTTGGTCATTCACGAGACTTCTCGTATCTCTAGAGAGAAAAATGAGGAAATTACGAGACTAAAGTCCCAAAGATCAGGTAAACAATTCTTTACCTGCAATCTTTTACGAGTTCTTCCCATATTCTCACTCTCATTTCTTTTCTAGAAATGGAACTCGAACTGGGAAGGCTCGAAAATGAGCTCAGGGATAAAACCGTGATTTATACTGAGACTGTCCGTATTGCCAAAGAAAATGCGGAGGAGATTAGATCATGGGAGAAGAAGCATGCTGAGACCGTTGCCTCCCATGATGAAGAAATCAAGAAATTGGATTCTCGACTAGCAGGTAAGGAAATCTTTTACCTGTAATTATTTTTGTTTTCTTTTCCTCTAGAAGTTTATTTTTACTTGACCGGTCTTATTCTTTTCAGAGCAAGCGGTCGAAAACAAACAACTTCGCGAGGCTTCGACTCGTACCCAACAGGAGATGGAGACAATGAAGATTAATCTTCAAAGCAGTGTCACGCTCTTGAACAATGTACTTAGTGAGCTTCATACTGAGGGAAAAGCTCCTCAAGATGATACGATGGCTACTCACATAAGTACAATTGGGGAACAAGTCGGGACTTTGCAAGAATTGATGACCACCCTGAAGACCAACCAAGCTGAATCGATAAAGGAGGCAGTCGAAGTTGCAGTAAGTTATACATTGGCCAAACTTAAAGCTCGTGACCCCAACCTTAATGTTCAACCAATCGAAGCCGACTCGATCGCTCAAGCGAAGCAAGTAAATCGATTGAAGAAATGCAGTTGGCGGAAGATTTCGGAGGAGATGCGTTGGGCTCTCCTTCTTGAGTAGTTTGTAACAAACACGAAAAACAATCTTTTGTTGATGTATTATATAATCCATCTTGTTTCTCGCAAATCATCTTGTCGAGTAGTTAGTAACTCAAAAGATAATTAACGAAATGAAAGACTAAGAATTGAAGTCAAATTAATAACTTTATCCTAGCCCCGACTATTTGCTTAGTTTGTTTAGGCGAACTAAATAAATAGTGTTAAAAGGGTTTCAAAAAGAGAGGTTTGTTTAACTTGTTGTTTTTATCACAACCGTCATGCAATCGGGTGAAAAAGTGGAAGCGAATCGACACTAGGAAGTTCCTTCTAGTGGGCGGGACCACGTGCAGAGAGGAAAGTCTTCGACTAGGTGATGTTACCATTTCGACTAGATTATTTAAGTCGAGAACAAACAACTTGAGTTAAACAAACATCGAGAGGACTTTAAAAATTCATTCGCCCTTCTTTGGAGGACTCGATAAGTCGTCCCGATAGCAAGAGTAGGAAACTGAACGATGCTAGGAAGTTCCTTCTAGTGGGCAGGACCACGTGCAGAGAGGAGAGACTTCGACTAGATGTGTTTCTTCCTCCGACTTAGTTGAGACGAATCGAATGCACCAAAGGCAGGTGAATAAATCTAAAAAAGTGCACTTTGCTTAGAATATTTTTCAAAAGAACTAAAGAAATAATCTAAGGTGAAAGGAGTAAGCTTTCAAAAATATTTCGACTAAATAGAACCTGAGCTCTTTGTGTTGGCGGCAAAAGTGAGTAACGAGTCAATACTAGGAAGCTCCTTCTAGTGGGCGAGGACCACATGCGAAAGGAGAGGCTTGACTAGGTGATGTTATCGCCTTCGACCCGGTGTAAAGGAAACGGGTGTTTAGAATATAGTCGAAAGATTATGAAAGCACTACTCAAAAGTAAGACAATAGAGGTAGAGAGAACTGATTCTTTATTATGCGAATGATTGGTTACACATAAAACTTGCGTGAATCGGGTCGATGTTCCAAGAATTCGAGAGAACTCGCCGTCTTCCATTGCCAATCGTCTGATCCACTCGACGAGTAACCCGATCAACGTGTAAGGACCTTCCCACTTGGGAGAAAGTTTGTTCGATTAGACTTGGATTGGCGAGTCTCAATACCAAGTCACCTACAACAGGCTGCGAGGTTGGACCTTACGATCGTAGTATCTTCGCAGGCTTGTTGATAGATTGAACTAATTAGGGCTGGTTTCTCCTTTCTTCAAGTAGATTAATATCATCTGCTCGAAGTTGTTCTTGGTTGGAGTCTGTGAAAGTTTCACTCGTGTTGACCGTATCTTTAGTTACGGAGGAAGCATGGCTTCACTCAAGACTAGAAAGAATGGTGTTTCACCAGAGCTGATTGGTAGTCGTCTTAACAGCCCATATCTGAGGGTAGCTCTTGTACCCAAGCCCCGAGCGTTTGATGAGCTTGTCGAAGACTCGAGTCTTAATTCCTCTCATTATTTGGCCGTTTGCGTTCATTGCCCCATTACTTTGGGGATGGGCTCTGAAGCATAACACAACTTGGTACCCAACTCGTCATAAAATTCTGAAATTTTGCGCCGAAAATTGCTTACCATTATCTGTAATTATTCGACTCGGTACTCCAAATCGAGTAATTACGCATCTCATCATAAACCGTTTTGCATACATTGTTATCGATCCACAGGTTGTTCGCTTCGATCCATTTTGTGAACGTATCAATAGCCACAAAAAGGAACTCGAAACCTCCTAGAGCTTTGGGGAACGGTCCTAGGATATCGAGACCCCAGGTCGCAAAAGGCCAAGATAGAGGTATTGTTTGTAATGCCTGAGCTGGTTAGTGTATCTGCCTGCTATGAAACTGGCACTAGACACACCTTTTAACCAACTCTTTAGCATCGTAAAGGGCTGTTGGCCAATAAAAACCTTGTCGAAAGGCCTTACCGACCAGCGTTCTGTAGGAAGCATGATTTCCACAGATGCCTTCATGTATGTCATGAAGAAGTGTTAATCCCTCGCCCTGCGAAATGCATCGCATGAGCACCCCTTGAGTACCTCGTTTATAAAGGACTCCTTCCACCAAAGTATACATTTTGGCTTTTCGGGATAAGCGATCTGCTTCGAGATCGTCTTCGGGTATAGAACCCTTCTGAAGATATGCATAGATGGGTGTCATCCATGTATCCTCGTATTCTAGAGAGGTTGTCTCAATAGGAGGTGTTTCTGGTTCGTCGACCAGAGACGGCTTCTGGAGTTGTTCAAGAAGACTCCTTTTGGTACTTCAGATCGGGAAGAAGCTATTCGAGCAAGCTGGTCTGCGAGGAAATTATCCTTTCGAGGGATGAATTGTGCCTCGAAACCTAAAAAGTGCTTTTCTAGCTTACGACTTCCGATAAAATGCGAGACATTGTCGGATTAGAGCACCGGTACTCTTTCCGACTTGATTCACGACTAGTTGAGAGTCTCCTCTCACAAGTAGTCGGCGAATCGAGAGCGCTTCATTGCTTTCGTATGCCGCCTAGCAAACCTTCAGTGATACGCCACGTTGTTAGTGGCCCGAAAGTTTAATTGTATGGCATACTTTAAGGTCTCTCGGTAGGAGATACCGATACCCCACCCCGAGCCACTTAAAGTAAGTGACCCGTCAAAGTACATCGTCCACTGGTCGTGGGAATCGTACTAGGGATCCTGAACAGGTTCAGGATTTGTCCATTCGGCGACAAAGTCTGCCAAGATCTGGGATTTAACGGCCGTTCGGGACACGAAATGGATGTCGAACTCCCCAAGTTCGACTAACCATTTTGCCATGCGTCCCGCTGTTTCCCTATTGTGGAGGATCGCTCCTAAGGAAAACTCAGACGGCATAGCTAGTTTGTGCGCCTGAAAATAATACCGCAGTTTCCTCGAAGACATGAGGAGGGCATATAGAAGCTTTTGGACCTGAGGGTAACGCTCCTTAGGCCCGTGTAAAACTTCACTCACGTAGTAAATCGTTCGCGTTTTCACGTTCTACAACCAAGATTCGCTTCGCTGTGGCGTGGCGCTAGGTAAATTAAGAGTGTTTCTTCTGACCTCGGAGAGACCAAAATAGGAGCACTCGTAAGGTACCTCTTGACATCCTCAAAGGCAGCGTTCGCCTCTTTCGACCACTCAAAACCTTCATGTTTCCTTAGAAGTTTAAAGAAAGGTAGTCCCTTTTCTCCCAGTCGTGCGATGAAACGACTTAAAGCCGCCATGCACCCCGGTGAGTTTCTAGAACTTCTTTCCTTGTGGTTGGAGGGCGATTTGGAGAATGGCCTTGATCTTTTCGGGATTTGCTTCGATTCCTCGTATAGATACTAGGAATCCAAGCAATTTTCCTGAAGAGATTACGAACACACACTTCTCAGGATTGAGTTTTAAGCGATATTTTCTGAGATTGTCGAATGTTTCTTGTAGGTCAGTAATATGATTAAGCCTCTTGATGCTTTTAACAACTAGATCATCAACATAGGCCTCTAGATCCCGGCCTAATTGAGATGAAAAAGTTGCTTGCATCAAGTGTTGAAAAGAAGCGCCGGCATTTTTTAGACCAAATGGCATTTTGACATAGCAAAATATACCAAATGGTGTAATAAATGCGGTCTTTTCTTCATCGTCTAGACACATATTGATCTGGTGGTATCCAGAATATGCATCTAAAAAACTTAACATTTCACAACCTGCAGTAGAATCAACCAACTGATCAATACGAGGTAAAGGAAAATCGTCTTTTGGACAAGCTTTATTAAGATCAGTAAAGTCTACGACATACACCATTTGCCGCTTGACTTTCTAACCATTCTGAGATTAGCCAACCACTCGGGTGGTTGACCTCTTATAAAGCCCGCTTTGAGTAGCTTATCCAATTCTGATTTAATAGCATCTCGTCGATCAGGGGCAAATCTCCGTAATTTTTGTTTTACGGGTACTTTGTCAGGTCGTAAAGCTAGCCTGTGCTCGATCACCTCCCTGGGGACTCCGGGCATGTCGGATGCTTGCCACGCAAAGACATCTGCGTTAGCTCGGAGGAAGGCGATGAGGGCGTCTTCCTATTTGGGGTCGGAAGTATCCTCGTCTGAGCGATCTTGAGGGCTCCCTGCGTCGAGAGGACCTCTTTGACTTTGTCGTTCGGCTTTGGTGCAGTTTTAGGCTTCGACTTGCTAGTCGAAGGTGACTTTCTTCTCGAGTTGGTATTTGTCCAACCATCTCGAGGATCGACGATCGCGGTATGCGCCATCTTCTGTCACAATGGATTGTGATTACTCCTTTGGGACTGGCATCTTAATACATTGATATCCATAATGAGTAGCCATTAGAATTTTGCCAAAGTTGGTCGTCCGAGTATGGCGTTATATGTCGTCGAAATCGACCATATCAAAGGAGATTTTCTCGTCCGAAATTACTTGGTGAACCAAATGTTAAAGGAAGAGAAACTTGGCCAATTGGTTTAGCCGAAGATCCGTGCGATTCCATGGAAAGAGTATCGCATCGGTCTTACCTTGGTCCCGGTACTTGCATGTCATCCAGGGCACTCGTAAACAAAATGTTTAACGAGCTGCCACCATCAACCAAAACTCGATTGACCCGACAATTGTTGATGGTGGGTTCGACCACGATTGGGTATCGACTGGCGAGTCGAAGGAATCAGCGATCACCCTTCTCGAAAGAGATGGTGACTTGACCACTTCGTAATTTATTGACAAGAGGAGGATCTATGGAGTTTACCTCACGTTCGGCAGCCTTAAGCTGTCACTTTGATTCATATGCCGATGATCCCCCGTATATGTGTTCGACGGTGTGTTGCGGATCCTGGAACGGCATCTCCTCCTCGTCATCGATGACTTATGACCACTCGCTTGCCCTACCGCCGAGAGTGGGAAGTGGTCCTTGTCATTGTAGTAGTCTTCAAGCGTTGGAAGACCCGGCGATTCTTGAAGGTCATGTCCTTCCTTTTATGGAAAGGACACCACCTAGGCTTATCATTTTTCCAATCGGGTGCTTACCTTTGCCTCGGTCGAGTGCGGCTTTGAGGTGCGTGGCTCTTTATCATTCCGACCAAAACTTCCTTGGAACCGCCGGCTTGGAGTTTTGACCCTTTGCCTTGTTTTTGGACTTTTTGCTTTCTTATCTTTCTTCTTACTAATGTCTTTGGCTCTCGAGAGGTATTGTCTTCTCGATCTATCATGTTATTCCACTCGATCGCCTCGTAAGCGATTGCATATCGATCAGCCATCTCAAAGAGTTCAGCGACAGAAGTAGGAGGATTCAAAGCAATGTCTTCTGTTATCCTTCTACTGCGGACTCCTTACTTGAAAGCCCTGATAACAAATGAATCAGAAACTTCCGGAATTGAGTTACGAACCTGACTAAAACGCTTGATGAATTGGCGCAAGGTCTCGTTGTCGTTCTGTCTCATCCGGTGCAAGTCATCCTCCTTTCCGGGGCGATTGTAAGTGCCTTAGAAATTTGCCAGTAGAAGGTCGCAGAGGTGTTGCCAAGAGTAAATCGACTCGAGTGGTTGGTTTAATAACCACGATCGAGCAGATCCTTCGAGCACAGTTGGAAGGTAATTTGCCATCACATGCTCTCCTCCTCCTGCTGCTCGGACAGCTGTGGTATAGATCTGAAGGAATTCGATGGGAGTTTGGGAACCATCAAACTTCTCCATGTTCACGGGTCGAAATCGAGGTGGCCAGCGAACAGCTTGGAGATCAGGCGAGAATGCCCGACATCCAGTAATGACTTCTTGACGCCTCCTTTGCAGGAAAGAAGGGTTTATATCATCAGGTGGTCGTACTCGATGATACCCAGTAATAGGTTGACCAGACCTACGATAGATCTCAGTCCTACAAGGGAATACTCTCGTAGTTCATCTCTCGCCGCAGATTCTCATGTCGAATGGTGAGCGATCACCTCCGAGGAGTTTGTTGATCATCAATCGTTCGAAGATATTTCTCTGAGTAGGAGATCGATCGACTTCTCGCTTGCGTCGATTCCTCCGTGGTGATATGTTCGATCGACTAATAGCTGAAGAAGTCGTATTGTTATGACTTCCTGAGTGATGTCGACGAGGTGCTTCCAGCCTTGCCATCATGTTCCGAAGCCTTTGTGCGATCTCCTCAACGAAGAGGTCGTAGCCTGGCGCTCGGGCTAGCTCTTGAGTTGGATTCTCGAGCAAGTCATTGATGTACTGGAGTTCTCGAGCTTCCTCTGATTGATATTGAATGCGCCTAGGCAAATTCTTCTGGGCTTCAATTTTCTTCCGTTGGGCAGCCTCAAGAGCTTCCATGTCGGACTCTTGAGACTGCCTCAATGAAGTGCGAGAATGTCGAGGATTTCCTTCGCGTTCATGAAGGCGTTGGTCGTGTCCGCTAGTGGTGGTGTCCTTGCCATTGCCACGAGGGGGTGTAATGTGTGATCTTCTGGCAGAGTCTCCAGCTCGGTCTCTAGGAGAGTGACCTTGATCCGAGGGAAGGACGAAGACCTCCAGTTGATGATTCTCACTTGCACTCGAGGCCTCCCCGCTTGAGGATTCGTCGAGAGACACCATCTGGCGACTTGGAGTAATCCCCTCCAGGTAGGGGAAGTCCGGGTTATAACCGTCTCCGTCGGCAGATGTGATCTGCAGAGAGATGGTCGAATTTGGTGAAAAGCATGCTTGATCTCGTTGTCTCGATGTCATCCGAGAGAGATGATCACCAGATGCTGGTGAAGTCCCGGAATTGTGGCTTCCAGAGCTTGCCTTACCAAGTCGGACCGTCTCAGGGGGATTCGGACACTTCGAGGAAAAACTCTCGTTGTGTTTTGAGTCCACCTAGGTGTGGTCCTGGTCAGATTGACCCTTGTCCTTTGAGAGGGTAGATCCTCTCTGACGCATCTTGTTGTGGGGATAAGGATCCTCCTCAACTCCACCAGCAAGACTGCTCTCGGATCTGTGGGAAGATCACCGGAGGCAACAAGTACCATCGGATGAGTCATCTCGGCTCAGAATCGAAACCGACATCCATGTCGACGTCTCACAGACCGCCAAGTCGAACCAGCTTCTCCTCGCTCCATTCTCCGCCATGAGTGCATGAGATTTGGAAAAGCAGAGATTGTTGACAAGAGATTACCGGAAGATCCCCACGGTCGGCGCCAAGCTGCCGGTGTTTTAGAACCGAACTTACGTAAAGATTGTTTGATTCGGGGTCTCCTAGAATGGAATCACGTAGAGATTGACACGGGATTTTTATACTGAGTTCAGCCTTCTCCGGAGAGAATAACAACCCTACTCCTATGTGTGTATGGTATTGAGTGTATTCTCGAACAATCGGGAAAAACTAAAACTATTACAGATAGTAATCTTGGTATTCGATGGTCGATTGATCCCCTTTCCTTCTCGATTGCCGCTTTATATAGTACGTGAAGGAGCGGTTTCTCCAAGTGAAGCGGCGCCTCATCACATCCTCATAACGAACGTCGTTGGTAGTAATCACCGACGATTAACTCCTCCACGTCGCCTAACAACAATATACCGAGATAATGGAGCATTACGTGCTATTACTTGCAGAGTAATAGCGTATGATGATGCTTGAATCCCTTAATCAATTGGGCCCACTTGTGCAGAGGTTTAATTGATCATAAGGTGGTCGAGGTGACCTAGTCGTAGAAGAACTTACGACCATGAGGTAGTCGTAGCAAGACTTACGACTATTGGGGTAGTCGTAGCATAACTTACGACTATGGGGGTGGTCGAGAAGAACTTACGACCACCCCAAGAGGCTCTTCCCTTATAACATTAAGGGCATACTCAGGGACCATAGGACGTCATATTTACCTATAATAAGAATTATAGATAAAATATAAAATGAGGATTATTATATCCTCGTCAGAACCGTTATACCAAGCCATACACAGTGATAGGTATGACACACACCGTTGGACAGGGACACGGCGAACCGCCCTGTGATGTAACTACTTGGTAGCACACCTCCACCCAATCAACACAGTCTAACCTACAGCGGCGATGAACTCGCGAGGACGAAGCCAACTCGGAGAAGACAACAAACACGGGCCCACCTGGCAGCGAGGCTAAGCGAACGCGAATGAAAGGAACGTTCGGACCGCACGTTCTAACCGTCAGATTTGAAATGGACGATCCAGATCAACTGTGATGTTCGGACTGCCCGAACAGCCCATTCGATCTTGACCGTCCATTCTTGATCGGACGGCTCACATCGAGTGTGACGTTCGGACCGTCCGAACAGCCCAATTGATCATGACCATTCAAACAAAATCCAATGGTGGCGAACTGAGCTGAGCGCGCAAAGGAAAAAGGAACAGAGGTTGACATGCGGAACCCACTTGTCAGCGAGAGACGGGCACGCACGCGGGTGAGCTGGGCCACACAGGGTTGGGCCGAAATAGGATAGGGTTGGGTTTAGGCCCAAAGGGATTAACTGAGATTTAAATAGGTTTTCTATTTTATAAAATAGCAAAAAATCCAAATGGCAATTAGAAAATAGCAAATGAACTTGAAAAAATTCTAGAAAAAACTAAAAAATATATCCAAGCACAGAGAACCCAAATAAAATAGTTTTGGCTATTGTTGATGTTGACTTTAATCATATTAAATTGTTTTGATGCACAAGGTTCAATATTAAGCTTTTCCATTAAAGTCAAATAAATCCAAATGGTGAATTTTTCTCCCTACTAACTATGCAAAGGATTTTTAAAGCTCAGAAAATTGGGATGTTACAGTCTTCATCAACATTGATTGCTTGCGATCCTTGCAGGAGAATCTGGGAGAAGGCAGGGGCGACGTACAACTTCTTCTTGGTCTTCAATTCTTGCGACAAACTTGTCTTGAACACTAGTTGATGCATCATTGCTGGTTGCACAATCTTCAAAGAGTTGCTCAAAACAGCTCCTGGGACTCCATCCAGACATTTGGTACAGATAACGACCACTATTGGAGTTATGAGGAGAGAGAGTCCAATTTAATACTCAAAACGGTGAGGAAGATTATAGATGAGAAAGGAATAGAATGGAAGAGTATAGAAGCTAGAGAAGATGAGAATAGCACATCATTAAGGTTTTCCACTTGTAAAATAAGTTTTGAAGACTTTCCTAAAAACGGCCATTCTAACTAAGGTCACGACCTACAGTCGATATGGCTCTGATGCCACCTCTGCCGGGACCCAAAAATGCAATTATGGACCCTCTGCGTATACTGCACTAGTCTAGGATCACGCTAGTGCACACAGTGGCAACATAGACGAAATATCATTTCTGACGTAATCCTTTCTGACATAGAGGAAGATATGGATTTTGGAAGATTTGGTTTGAAGCGTACAGCAGTGGAACTCTTGTTTGGTTGAAGATAGATGAACAATACCCGACATGGTACTGTAGCAGTCGAGAGGAGTGAGAAAAGGAAAGATTTTCGAAATTAAAGAAAATCCCAAAAATCAAGAAGACCAAATAAATAGCAAACAAATCTAGAAAAAATCTCAAAAAATACCAGAAAATTCCTTGGAACACAAGGAAGCCAAATAACACAGGTTTTTATTTAATTGATGTTTATATTAGTCAAATTAAATATTTTTTATTTAGAAAATTCCCAATTAAGCTTTATTAATTCAAATAAATTGGTGAAATTTTCCAGGGACCTAAACTACTCAAAAGATTTTTTGAAAAGCCAAATTTTGGGACGTTACAATGACATATTATTCATTGGGAATGACATTCCTATGCTGGAATCCATTAAGGCCTCGTTGAAAAATAGTTTTTCTATGAAGGACCTAGGAGAGACATCATATATCTTAGGGATAAAGATCTATAGATATAGATCGAAAAAAGCTAATTGGATTAAGCCAAAGTACTTATATTGACAAGGTGTTGAAACAGTTCAACATGCAGGATGCCAAAAAGGGGTTCTTACCTATGTCACATGGCATAAGTTTTAGCAAGAGTCAGTGTCCTTCATCAACTGCTGAGCGAGACCGTATGAATGGTATTTCATATGCTTTAGCTATTGGATCTATCATGTATGCCATGATATGTACTTGACCAGATGTATCATATGATCTAAGTGTTACAAGCAGATACCAAACTGATCCCAGTGAAGGTCACTAGACAGCTATGAAAACATTCTTAAGTACTTGAAGGACTAAGAATGCGTTCCTAGTTTATGGCGGTGATGACGAGCTCGTTGTAAATGGTTACACCGATGCAAGCTTCCAAACCGACAGAGATGATTATCGCTCGCAATCCGGTTTTGTAGTCATTTTGAATGGAGGAGTAGTGAGCTAGAAAAGTTGCAAGCAAGAGATGGTTGTTGATTCTACGATGGAGGCCGAGTACATTGCGGCTTCTGAAGCTACGAAGGAAGGTGTTTGGATAAAGAATTTCATTGCTGAGTTGGGTATGGTCCCGAGTGCCTCGAGCCTAATGGATCTCTATTGTCATAATAATAGAGCCATTGCGTAGGCTAAGGAGCCTAGATCTCATCAGAAGTCCAAGCATATACTCAGGCGATTTCATCTTATTCGCGATATTGTGGATAGAGGCCATGTAAAAATAGGCAAAGTTCACATGGATTTAAATGTTGCTAATTCGTTGGCAAAGCCTCTCACACAGCCAAATCATGAGGCGTACACAAAAGTTATTGGTATTAGATACTTAAATGATTAACTCTAGTGTAAGTGGGAGACTGTTTGAGATATGCCCTAGAGGCAATCATAGAGATGATTATATTTTGTTATGTTCATAATTTATTGGATAATATGTTATCTTGTTTCTAGAATAATATCGTTAATATTTATTATCAAGTATGTGACTTGATTGTGAAACTTTATATTTCTGTGATGATTATTCTTAAATGTTCCCTAGTTGGAAACATATGAGGACACATATGAATAGACTAGCATATATATTAGTTGATGACCATGTTTCACGGATCATAGATATGGAGATATCAAACCAATAATATGGACATATGTTAGCGAACATGGGGTTGGAATGACCCACTATGAGACACTGCGAGAACGTTGTTTTCTTACATGTCATGAGTTGGTCTCATTTGCAATGTGTATGTTATGTCCTTAGACTTGAGGTCATCGCACGTACTCGAGATGCGTAATGGCTCACTTAGTTATAAAGGTAGCTTTCGGGTTTTGTCATGATGCAGGCAACGAGACATGGTCGATCAAGATAGGATTTGCCCCTCCATGCAACGTGAGTGATATCTCTAGGCCTCTCGAGTGATTGGATTCCAGAAATGCATGGCCATGCTACTCGCGGTTAAAGAGTTAACCATAGTTGGGGAATTTCAATCACGTGATCGAGATAGAGTGGCCAAGCTAACCAACAAGGATGGCACGTACTCGCCTTGAGCTGGACCAATATCATGAGGCAAAAGGAAATGCATATAAGTTTTGTTGAGGTTCATCTGATATGATCTTTACGTATACTTGGGAGTCTGCATGTCTTGCTAGGGGCCAGTACTGATTAGTGGACGAGTAGGAGTACTCGGACCATATCCAAGTATACGTGAACCTATGGGGTCGCACGTTTAAAGGGATAGGATTTAATTTGGATGGTGATCTGAATTCTTATAGGCCACGAGTTCCTAATGTGTCTCAAAGTTCGATACTTATCATGGATGCCTATATATAGAGGGGCGGTGGCAGGTTAAAGTGATTTTTCGGAATTCGCGAAACCCTTGCAGCCAAACATTCCTCATTCAATACCACGCCGCCGACGCTAGCACTCCAGCGCGTGGTGTCCCGGCCCCGTACGCGTGGATACTTTAGAGATGTTGATGCGAAGCATCAGCACTAGGACGATTCGCAACTCGTGACGATCACAAGGAGCAGGAGGAGGAGACGTGCGGCTTGTACGACTACCACCACACCAACACACTACATCGACTGTACTTCCACTATGAGTCTACGCGTCTAGTGGTAATCCCGTGATTTATTTCTAGAGGAGGCTCTTTATTTACGCGGTAGTTTTTTAAATTTGTGCTAGTATAGCCTACTCATGTTTCAACAGTGAGAAAGGTGACCAACGAATCGTAGTCTGGGCCAAGACCTGAAAGCACATACGATATAATCTCATCTTCTCTTAATGGCATACCTATGGCAGACAAGGTGTAAGCAAGATTCTTCGTCTGACTGCAGTAGTCTGATGCTGAAAGATCCCTTTTCTTCAAGTTTGCAAGCTGCATACAGATTTGTACCATACACGCCAGTGATCTGGATGCAAAGATTCGCTCCAGTGCAAGCCACGCCTCTCGTGCAGTCGTCATGGTCATGACATGCGCTAGATATTCTTCTGAAAGCGACGAGAAGATGGCGTTGAGAACCACTTGATCCTGATGAAACCAGGTCAGGTAGCCCGGGTTAGAGACTTTAGTCGCTCCTGACTCTGTCATCTGCGAGATCATCCTTGCGGGGCACTCTATGGTACCATCACTGTACTCGAGAAGGTGATAGCTTCTCACATACGGAAGAAATTTGATTGGATGGATCACCGGCATGGAAGGAGGAAGAGAACCAGATGCGGTTGAGGTCCTGGCAGAGAGGGTAGCGGAAGAAAGAGATGGTGAAGTCGACAATTGTGTCTTTTGGCTCTAATACCATGTAAACAATATTGGCCGCAATGAACCTGTTTGGTTCTTCTCTGTATTTATAGATTACAGAGATTACAGATTAAAATCATCAACCGAGTTATCTCGTGTTTAAACTTTAGACAGGAGAACTAACTCGGGGACATATCTCTGTACATGATGGACAATAGACATGCTACAGGACTCTTCAATCTAACCGATCCGATTCTGTTGAGAATAGGATAAGAGATATGAATCAAAATTATCTCTTAACACTCCCCCACGTGCACCGGTTGCTCTATCGCATGCAACACCGGTGCTAAGTAACTCCCCTCTCTCCTCTTCTAGCGAGTGACCCTTTTCCCTTCACCTGATGAACATGTCATAAGTATGTCAAGGACATCCACTCTCTCTCTCTGATGGATTTTAGCTTTATAGAGGCTGACCTTCAAACGTGTTTTAATTGAGCTAGCATGCATATAACCCAAAAGAAGTTTCTTCGCATCGACGACGACGGCGGTGAGTTGCTAGCATTATTTTGTATACGTGTATTTTTGAAACCATGATAGGTTAACAAGCAACATCATGTGTATTGATATATTGTTAGCAAATGAAATAATAGTAGGTTAATTTAAAAAATCTTAGTTTAGAGATAGCATGATTAATACAATTAGTTTGGAAGTTCGTATGAAGAAAAAATTTATCGGTAAAAATTAATTCAGCTGTACTATTTTGTGTGCTTCGCTAATTGCGCCTCCTGTATGATCCATCGACCTATTGTATTATTAAAAGTACAGTGATTTGATAGCTACCACGCACGATAAAAGAGGCTAGAAATTCTCACAATGTATCTAAGGGAAAAGAAAAGATCTACGTAACTAATTTGGCAGCTCCAAATTATAATGATATAAATTATTCCATCTATTACAGTTTTATAAAACATCAAACTATATTTTTAGTTTGAAAGAAAAGATCTACATGCACCACCGATTTAGCTACCTAATTGAACGGGCCGATTGCATGCACTAGTTTGAAAGGAAATTACTCAGTTGTCCGTGCATGCATTTAGGATGGGCACAGTAGAAAATTGGGAAATACATCATATGAAATCTCCTTGCTTATAGACCCTTGATCACTTTCAAATCATGATATGTGGACATGTAAAGATGTGGTTTGTCAGACCGAGAAGACGACTAGAAGGGGGTTGAATAAGTGTCACACAAGCGACAAACTTTTCAAAATCTATTGTTTTAAGGAGTCTAAGGTTTCTTCACTCCAATAGCCTAAACCTTCACAATAAAATCTCAAAAAAACACCGAACAAAATGGGCCAAAACTTGCTCGAGCGGTCTGACCTCCAACTAGTGGGTGGTATGACCTCTCTTGGGCAGTCTGACCGCTCAGGTGGTCTGACCTCTCCTCTGGGCGGTCTAACCTCTCTATTAGGATAGAGGTGAAAATCAATACGATTTTAAATCCAAGAATCGATGTAACTTTCAATCCACAACTCCAAATTACTTGAAACTTTTCATACACCTTGCCTAAGATATTGTGAACCTAATCCACAAAGCTCGTTGCAAGTTGCACCAAAACCGGACCAAATATGAAAACAATGATTGAGATGAACTCGTTTGAAAAATCAATCAAATATAGCTAAGGATGGTTTCCCACAAGTCCTAACACCCTCAATCATAGCAAAAATCAAATCAAAAGCCCCCAAGAGCAAAATCACCATTTCTTCTACCAAAACTGGGCAAACTCAAGAACTTGCAATAGAAAGTGCCTAGATGGATGGGATCTGGTCTCCAAGAGATATCTCCATCACTTATACATCCTAGGTACCAAGCAGGATCAAAAGGTGAGGAAGAAACACCAAAAACCAAGCCAAATCAAGAAATCAACACTTGAGTATATGAGAGGAAGACTTGGATGAATCTGGAGATTTGATCTCTACTTGGAGATGAATGTTTATAGACACACCCTTGGGAGGACAAAGCCACTAGTGCAGCACACACACAAGTACTCTCATCTCTCTCAATACATCTATCAAACCCTAGCCTCCTCTTCTTTCCACTTTCACCAAATTTTCCAAATTAGGGTTTCAAGGCTTGGTTGTTACAAGCCTGCACCAACCCTTATATAGTGGAGGCTAAGAGCTAAGAGCAAAACCCTAACGGGCACCTGTTAAGCCTACACACAAATGAGTCTCTCACTAACACACGCTTCTCAAAGCGTCGTCTTCACCTTTAGCTCCATTAAGCCAAATCCATCATGCCTTACCCTCCATGGAGTATACTTGACCTAATCCACTTAGGCCACTGCCGTGGTTTTGCACACCACCAATTTTCTGGTATTGGGCAATTTACCAAAATACCACTGTACTGACCCTTCCTGATTCCTTCACATCGAAGCATCGCCCATGCTTCGCCATTATCTATGTTGTAACATCCCAAAAATCCTAATTTTGGGAAAAAATAATGAAAATAAATGTGGGAAATAATTTTGAGCATGTTTATCTGTGGGAAAAATATTTTGAGCATATTTTGAACTTCTGCATAAAACAAACATTGAAATTATATGCAAACACCAGCTTGAAAGAATTTTTGAGCAAAATACGTAACACATAAATTCTGGAAAATTTACAAAAGAAACCATACTTTATCAGGAGCTTCCACAAAAAATTTCATAAATTTTGGAGCCCATTTTCTAACTTTAAAAATTCGGAAAACTAATAAACTTTTCTGGAAAATTCAAAACCTATTTTTAATTTCTCGCCGAACCATTGGGCCAAAATCCAACTTGGCCCACTTCACTCGCACTTGCTCCATTCATGCTAGCACCTCGCTCTCCCTCTTGCTGACACGCTAGCCCCACCCGTCAGGTATTATCTTCCACCTCGCCATCGTCTCCGCTCGCTAGCGCGCCCGCGCCCATGCCCACACCTGCTCCGTCCACGGTTTGCGATTGTCGCCTAGATAATCAATCTCCAACTGCCCCCATCATCTTCACCTACCGTTGGCCATGCTAGCCACCCAGCTGACGAGCAATCTTCCCGCGTGGATGAAGAGACCGAAGCTTTGTGCGAGAAACTCATTCACGGTCGTGTTTTCTCATCGCTTCTCTCATGCAAATCTCAGCCATATTTAAGCTCCAAACCACGTCACAAACTCCTCAGTTCGCCATTCTCGCCTCCCACCAAGAATCAAAGCTTCTCATGCTCTGATTCGCTAGGAATGAGAGCGTCGTTCTCAATGCTGATGAGCAAGCCTTCCACGCCATTGCCTCAGGTGAGCTTCCTTGCCCGCGACACCCGCGTCATCATGCGCCTCTCACTTCACTCATCCTTCTCCTTTGCTCAATGCAGCTCCGGGAGCCGTGTAGCGCTGAAACACCTTCGTCTCTCCCAACTCCGGTCCGTGCACCCGATCTGAGCCGCTGTGTCCTCACCATTCCAGAAAGTTTAGATCTCTCCTGAGCGCGCTATCATGTGTTCTGACCCTCATTCATCAAATCCCCTCACTCAACGCAGGCAAACTCACAGTGAAACCGAGCATCACCATCATCTTTCTTATTCACGGCCACCACCATCATTTTTTATCTTCCTCAAAGCTCGGTGAGTCCATGTTCAATCCCTCACGACTACACCATTCTTAGGACTCCAGTAAGCTAATGAGATGCTTCTTGTAGCCCCTCCATCACCGTAAAGCGCCAGCACCGTGAGCCTCCTTTGCGTCGCCGTTGTTCAACATCGCCAAGCTACTCTGGCAATTCCCTGATGCCGTCAACAGCCTCGCTGAGCATCTAGTAGTCCCCTAGAGCTTTTGAACACATTTGTTTGGACAATTAGCTAGCGCAGCATAGAGTTCACTGTAGCCGATCATGGTGCCGCAGCGGGAAGCGTTGTCGCCATCGCTTCGGTGACCATTGGTCCCCGAGCTGCTGCCTGCAGCATCGTTGTTGCCCCCTAGAGCCAATGCGCACCATCGTTTACCACCGATATGCTCCATGCGCGAAAGACATTTCGGACCTGAGGCACTCCACTGCTTCTCACCGACATAGCACCACCTCTGCCCATCTCTCCGGTCTCCACCACCACTTGGTGGGATTACCGTCGAGAGTGGAACACATTTTTCCTATCCTGGAGCCAAGTCGTTGCGTCGCTCACCATCGATGAGCTCGCCATGGCACTTGGCAGCACGCGGCTCTGTTCTCTCTCTTCTTCTCTCACTGACAATGGGTCCCACTCGTGTTTAGGATTTAATTAGCACTAATAGCAGTGGTTAAGTATGCTAAGTTGCTGACATGTCACTACTACAAAACAAGCTATAGTAGACGCCCCATCACAGACGGTTCCTTTGGAACCGTCTGTGTTGGGTCAGTCCGGACATGCGGGTGGCGCGGGCCGACTATCACAGACGGTATTTTTTAGAACCGTCTGTGATAGTCATCTATCATAGACGGTTGATAAATAGAACCGTCAGGAATTATCACGACGGTTCTATTAACAAACCGTCGTGATAATCTCAATCACTGAGCGGTTTTAGGTTACAAGCGTGCGGTACTATCACATACGGTTCTTATGTAGAACCGCTCGTGATAGTTAGTTATCTGAGCGGTTCTTATTAAGAACCGCATGCGTGATATCTAACTCCATATAAATTGAGCCCGACACATCCCTCTCTTTGCAGCATTGTGTCCCTTCGCCAAGATCGCCATTTGTGTCCATCTTGCACAGCCTTCGCCGCTGCCCTTTGCCGCTTTGGACTAACCCGGCCCCCTGCCGCTGGCTCCACTTAGATCTGCTCCAACATACTGCTGCTCCTCCCAGCGCCACACTTGAAGCATCGATGGGATGAGGAGCTCCTACTATGGGCAAATAGATATAGTAACTTCACCTCCAAACTTTTTTTTTATTTTGGAATTTTCATATATATAGCCAAACAACGTGGCCAGTCGCTTACAAAAAGATTAAAAAACTAGAAACCTATCTAGTGGCGGAGGTAGGCTGCTATCTCCATCTTCAATACTTCGTAGGCGGCGGCATCGGGGGTAGACGGTTCATGATCGAACGAAGCTGAAATCGCCCACCCATCGACGCTGCTCGAAAGTGTCTCCCGAAGACCCTCGGACTGTTGAACCAAGAAGAATTGAGCCCATAGGCTCTCTTCTCTTGCTTGAGGGGTCTCGGCCTGGTCGACTCGATCGCCTGCTGCCTCGATTAAGCAGTCCAAGTGACGGCAAGCCTCCTGGAGACGTGCAACGTCATTTTGGAGGACCACGTCGACGACGCGGTAAACTCGCCGAAAGTGGGAGATCACCCGGAAGACACGGCGGAGGAGGATGTCAAGACGGCGGAAGGTGGCCGTCACCCGCTCCGGCAAATTCTCGGACAGAGGAGTGAAGACATTGTTGAAATAGTGTTCTTCCGCAGCACGATTCAACGTACAGCGAGAGAGGTGCGTGTACAGAAGAGGAGGCAGCCATTTCTGTTTTTGTGGAGAAAGGGGATCAAGGAGGTTGTGTGAAATACATTGTAGAAGGGGACACATCTATATATAGAACAAGTTCTAAAGTCGGACGAGGAGGCGAAGAGATATTTGGGGAGTCAGAGCGATGTTGGAAAATGAAGAGATGAAGCCATTTGTGTGATCGTGAGGCGAAGAGACACATGTGGGAAAATGAAGACGAAGAGACACGCGGAAAATGAAGAGAGTTATCACAGTTCCATAGTAGAACCGTGCAGGAAAAGGAATCCTGACGGTTATATTTAAAAACCGTCGTGATCGTTCCATATCACGAGCGGTTCTATTATAGAACCGTCGTGATATTATCACGAGCGGTTCTCATGTAAACCGTCTGTGATATACTTTTTATAAGGCGGAAACGCTAGGGTTTTGCTCTCACTTGTCACTTCCTCTCCCGCGCCCTTAGGCTCTCGCGCTCGTTACGCCTCCTCTAGGGTTTAGGGCTGCCAGTAGTTCACCGCCGACTACGACCTCGCGCCGCCGCCCGACATTGGCGCCCGACCTCGGCGCCTTCAACCTTGGTGCCGCCCCCGACCTTGGCGCCCGACCTCGACGCCTTCAACCTCGGTGCCGCCGCCCCGACCTTGGCACCGTCGACTGGTCTTGGCGCCCCGACCTCGGCGCCCGCTCACCTCCCCGATCAGAAGCCCCGGCGCCGCCGCCTCCGACCTCGGACGCCGTCCTCCTCCCGTGTCGCCTCCTCCTCTGACCGCCTTCTCCCAGCGCCGTCCTCCTTCCTCTGCACCGGCCTTCTCCTGCGCCGTCCTCCTCCCGTGTCGGCCTCCTCCTTGCACCGTGAGTTCTTGTGCGGCATCCTCTCGTGAGTATTGCTCCTCTGTGGCGATTCGGCTTTGTTGATCGATGGGCTTTGTTGACATGCTCGTGATGAACTACATCTTATAATTGAGATTGAATGTGATAGTTAGTTCATACTTGAGCTCTATTGTATTACTTACTCTTGTCAATATGATCTAATGTTAATTGGTTACTTTCGGTTGAGCTCATCGTTACATTGCAAATTGATCGAGTGGGCTTTGTTGACATGCTCTGTGATGAACTCTATCTTATCTTGAGATTGAATGTGATAGTTAGTTCATACTTGAGCTCTATTGTATTACTTGCTACTATCAATATGATGTCTTGTTAATTGGTTACTTTGGTTGAAAGCTAGTTATTCGATTCTTCATGTTCGAGTTCTATTGAGAGTATTCAGTTTTGTTGGTAATCTAATTACTAGTTTGTGATTCTTCTAGTAGTCAGTATGAGCTCATTCAACTTTTCATTTGCCATCTTGATCTCTATAGTCAACCTCTGCTTGTTGGAAGTTTAATCTGTTTTAAATGCAGATTGAGATCATTTGACGATTAAGCAAAGTATTGTTTAGAGCTCATAGTTTGAATTTATATTATCATATTCATTTAATGAAGAGTATAGACAATAGGATTGAGATGGCAAAGACTTATTCTTTAGCTACTCTCATACGAGAGCACATAATATCATCAATCAATATGTTGGAATAGTAATACGTGCAACCGTGAGTTCTTGTCGGCATCCTCTCTGTGAGTATTGCTCCTCTGTGGCGATTGGTTGATCTTTATATATATATATATATATATATATATATATATATATATATATATATATATATATATATATATATATATATATATATATATATATATATATATATATATATATTTATATGCTAGTTGATACCTTGATACGTATTAGTTACGATTTACGAATCTAATATTGAAGATATTGCAAATTGATCGATGGGCTTTGTTGACATGCTCTGTGATGAACTCTGTCTTATCTTGAGATTGAATGTGATAGTTAGTTCATACTTGAGCTCTATTGTATTACTTGCTCTTGTCAATATGATGTACCGTTAATTGGTTACTTTCGGTTGAGCTCATAGTTCTATTGCAAATTCATCGGTTGTATTGACTAGTTTGTGATTCTTCTAGTAGTCAGATGAGCTCATTCAACTTTTCATTTGCCATCTTGATCCCTATAGTCAACATCTGTTTGATGGAAGTTTAATCTGTTTTAGTTATCAGATTGAGATCATTTGTGATTAAGCAAAGTATTGTTTAGAGCTCATAGTTTGAATTTATATTATCATATTCATTTAATGAAGAGTATAGACAATAGGATTGAGATGGTAAAGACTTGTTCTTTAGCTACTCTCCTTCGAGAGCACATAATATCATCAATCAATATGTTGGAATAGTGTCTCTGTAATCGTTAATCTCTAGACCTTTTATTGGTCGAGAGTTTAATCCGACGGTTCTTATTAAGAACCGCTGTGATTCTTTTGCATTTCCTTAGAGAAGCTGGTGGATTAAGGAGTGTTAAATTCTTTAGGAATTATGCTTTAATGCTAATTAATTTTGTTGGGATTAATTCTGAAATTTTGCTAAAGCGCATTTTTACAACAATCAAAAAAGAAAGTTTTACTTGATTCTATTTTGTTTCTATGTCTTTATTAAAGGCTAGTCTTACGTACATGAAGCATTAAACCTTTGCTTAGCATTTTCTTCGTCGATCCTAACACACTTGGTGTACCTTTGCTTCATGCCAATCCTCCACGGTATGAAGCAAATGGTACACTCCAGTGTGTCGGGCTCGATGAAGTAGGCTCGGGCAAAGATAGGCTCGGGCAAAAGATTTGTATCACTAGTTTCTATCTATACAAAGATCACAAGAGAAGCTGGTGGATTAAGGAGTGTTAGAATAGGAGCAGGGAGGCGGTGAGCCCTAGAGCATTAAACCTTTGCTTAGCATTTTCTTCGTCGATCCTGACACACTTGAGTGTACCTTTCCTTCATGCCAATCCTCCACGGCATGAAGCAGATGGTACACTCCCAAGGTGTCGGGCTCGATAAGTAGGCTCGGCAAAAGATTTGTATCACTAGTTTCTATCTATACAAAGATCACAAGAGAAGCTGGTGGATTAAGGAGTGTTAGAATAGGAGCAGGGAGGCGGTGAGCCCTAGAGCATTAAACCTTTGCTTAGCATTTTCTTCGTCGATCCTGACACACTTGAGTGTACCTTTGCTTCGTGCCAATCCTCCACGGCACAAAGCAAATGGTACACTCCAGTGTGTCGAGCTCGATGAAGTAGGCTCGGGCAAAGATTTGTATCACTAGTTTCTATCTATACAAAGATCACAAGAGAAGCTGGTGGATTAAGGAGTGTTAGGACTGTTAGAATAGAAGCTCGTGGATTAAGGAGTGTTAGGAATGTTAGTAGTCTGTATGAGCTCATTCAACTTTTCATTTGCCATCTTGATCTCTATAGTCAACCTCTGTACTTCTTCCTGAGATTAATTGTTTCATATTTATGCTGGAATGTTAGTAGTCAGATGAGCTCATTCAACTTTTCATTTGCCATCTTGATCTCTATAGTCAACCTCTGTATTTCTTCCCGAGAGCAAGTAAGCGAGATGGCAGAGGCACGTCTTCGCGCCACCGACGCCAGAGATGGAAGAGGCGCCGACGAGGCCGCCAACACCGAGCTCCGCAGATGGAAGAGGCGCCGACGAGGCCGCCGTCACCGTCGATTTATAATGACACGTTTAGATGGCGAGGACAATCTAAAATGCCTTTGGGCCTCTGGTCATCACGGAGGTTAGTGACTTTGGGGTCCCTCTGAGTCCCAAGAGATCGCAAGCGAGATTCGGACCATTTATGGATACTTGCAAGGAACGTGTCCTCATCACCACACCAACATGGAAGGACTCGACGAAAGAAGCGAAAGGCGCTGTGGATGAGAACTTTCAGAGAAGTCCACTATTCGAAGCACATGTGGCACGCAGCGGCGACGGATGATGATGCTCACGATGGGTAAATCGTGGAGGACCTTCAAGAGCATTCTTGTCACGGCACGTGAACACGGGTCGACGCCTTCGCAGACAAGATGATTCTTGACG
Organism: Phyllostachys edulis; assembly: GCA_036346405.1. Taxonomy (NCBI): domain Eukaryota; kingdom Viridiplantae; phylum Streptophyta; class Magnoliopsida; order Poales; family Poaceae; genus Phyllostachys; species Phyllostachys edulis. Next base: position 1,648,806 of record CM070557.1, on the reverse strand, counting down.
CGGAAGCATGGGACACCTTTGTGGCTATGAAAACGATGGTCGAATTTAAGGAGCAAAGTGCGGCGCACAAAGCTCTCCAGACACGAAACACTCACCCGACAGACTCGGCAGACCACTGGTACGCGGAGTAAATACGAGGAATGGGCGGCGGAGAAGGAGAACCCGCTTCTCGATGTCACGGACCCGCGTTCTCTAATTTGGTTAAAAGCGAGGCAAAAGTCTCATCTTCGGGCAGCATCTCCTTCATAAACCCGCGCATCAGAAGTGTCCTAACGTGTGGTAAATATGTCGAACTACTAAGTTGTTAATAAGTCCATAACTTCATAGTGCCTATAATAACGTGATGACCTCTTGCAAAGATGACTTGATCGCCCAAGCTTCCCAAGGCTCCTTCCATGCGAGCAGGAGAAGGATATACTATCTACGGCCTTGGGAAACAAGGAGCACCTGGTCGCACGCGAGGCCTTGGGGTTAATGTACCTTGGAGTCATGGATTCGTGGACGACTCATCGCACGTATAGGACTAGGAAGAGATCCAAGGCGAAAGCACGACAACGGTTGGTGCAGATGATTACTAACCAATTTCAAGTACAGATGGCAAGATTGCGAGTCAAATGGATATACTCATGAGCCGGTGGTCGCAAGTCCGCCCGCTAATTCGGGAGGCGTCCTCCTCGGCGTCGGAGTAGGCGTCGCGTCAGCACAAGATAATTGTGAACATGACGACGCCCGATCACCGATAAACGTCATCAAGGTAACGTACATCTATGGAATGCACCAAAGATAGACCTATAGGACGCCTTAGCTAATTGCGTATCGTGCGTATCGTTTTGTAGGAGCCGACGCCTGAAGCTCCAAGTGAGGATGGATGGGTCCTTTGTATTGAGGTGCGGGATGGTGTATCCATACGAGGAAGGGCAAGGCAAAGACGGTGCCCACCGCACACGGTTACGCCAGGTCCGTGGATATGGTACATGTCAATTTCCGAGCCGCCCCGCCAAGATTTGCCCGAACGAAGAGATCACAACACTAGGGATGCCGTCCTCTCTTTTATCCGTGGCCCAAGAAGGACATCGCCTCGACCCGAAGAGTGCCGCGATCCGAACACGACCATTCCTCTCCAACGGGACCCTCGATGACTCCACCTCATGTTGCGCCCGAAGGCCACCTCTTCGATTCCCGTGGAGAAGACGCCAAGGAACAAAGAAAGCGTGCCGTCAGATCGGTTCGAAGTCGTCTCACAAGAAGACGCCGCCAATCGCTAAGGCCAAATCGAAATCGATTTAACGTTAAAGCGCCTCCCAAGTCCGGAAGTCCGCGATACCCGGAACTACATCATCGAAAACCATTGTGCTCCGACGCAAGATTGATGCACGTTGGATATGCTTGTCGCTTTGCATGCACGGTACTTGGAGAAGACCCAAAAGAAGGGTGCGATCATCGAATCACCGCCGATACGAGGACAAGCATTTCTTCAGCGGACGAGGTACTTCGTGGGCTTCAATGACTTATTTGAACTATTCAACCTCGTTGGCCTCGACGCCTCGCTTCACGATGTTGGACATCGTAAGTGCGTATAATCAAGTTCTACATTCATGTAATACCGATAAATATCACAACTCATTGCTTATGTATACATACATGCTTTGAAAAATGTCCGGAATGGAAAGAACCATTGGGTTTCTCGACCCACATGTGGTATCGCTGCAAACCATCCAACAAGACTCGCCCTTCGCCGAGAAATACATAACGAGGTCATTGCTTCGTCGCATTTAACATGAAGTACATAGTGGTGCCCTACAACCGTGGGTAAGTGTCACTACTTGCTATACAAATTTCATTTGTACTTTATACGCAAACCACTAACTTAGGTTTAATGACTATAGCGACATACATGAGTAGGTACCACTGGATCCTTTTAGTTATTATACCCAAGAGGAACCATGTGATTGTTGGGTCACGAGGTAGGCTACGATAGCTACAAACAAAAAAAATCTACCACGCGAACCAGGATGCCAAGCAAGTAGATGATCACAGATCGTTACCAACAGACGCGCAGAGCAGCGGAAGAAGGATTGGAGCAGTCTGGTCCAACGAAGAGCGCATCGATGAAGCGGTCGTAGTCGATCGTCCAATGTCCAGCAAGTCAATGCAGTGGTCGTAGTCGATCATCCAATGTCCTCACGAGCCGATCGTCTCCTCCAGCAACGTCTGCGGTTCCTTGTGAAGATCGCGGATCATCCTCAAGTGCAACAATCGTAGTAGCGCCTCCACGGTATCCACACGCCCGAGGAAGGAACAACCGAACGCGGTGTGCCAAAGACCAAGTCGCACGTGGAGCTCTCAAGAAGATGGCGGCTAGGGTTTGGTGGTGTTTCACACATGCCTCCCAACAGCCTCATGCACCTCCTTATATAGTGCTCGTGGACGGATCCTATCCGAACACGTTATTTAATCATATTCGTGATCCGGTTTGTTCCAACCTGCTAAGTGTGTGTGACCAGAGGTTCATGTGTAGTTCGGTTGTGACTGGAAACCGTTCCGATCACGAGTCAGAAGCGCTCCTAGCGTAACATATCGATTCCTTTAATACACACAAATTATATCGGACGAACCTTAATGCAATATGATCTACGACTAGGTCCTCATCACTTACGACTAGGTCCTATCTTTATCGACCGATTCAGATTTGGTCACGCACCATTCGAATTGCTTACGACCGTGTTACGACCACTCTGTGACTACGTTCAACCGGCCTCCGACTAGCTTGTATCAGATACGACCAAATCAGAATCGTTGAACTAAGTGACCTACTGTATACTCCCTTTGCCTCACGATGTCCGGGTCGAACTCGGTGAGATGTTGTGTTATCCATGGACTGTTCAATACTTTCTCGATCGAGTGTCAAATAACTTTACGTGGTCGAACACTTTGACTACTAGTGGCATGGCCATGCACTTTCTTTATCCGATCACAACGAGTGGCCCGTAGACATCTCTCTGTTATGTTAGGAGGGCAAATCCATATCCGACGGTCACATTCCTCTCCATGTTTGAGCATACCCAAAGCTACCTTTATAACTACCCGCCATTCACGGTGTAGCGTTTGGCAACCCCTAAGAGTGCTCTTACACATGTAGGAAACCATGATGATCTCAGGTCTAAGGATTATACATCATCATTGCTTGAGACCAACTAATGACACATAGATTCATAACAATCTCAATAGTGCCTCAAGGTGGGTCTTATCCAACATCATGTTCTCTAACATGTGTCCATATCATTGGTTTGATATCTCTATATCTATGACTCGTGAAACATAGTCATCAACCAATACATATGCTAGTCTATTCATATGTGTCCTCATATGTTTACGCATCAGGATCGTATAAGAATAATTATCGCAGAATATAGAGTTTCACAACCAAGTCACATACTTGATAATAAATATTAACAATATTATTCTAGGAACAAGATAACACATTATCCAATGTCATGAACATAATGAAATATAATCATCTCTATGATTGCCTCTAGGGCATATTTCCAATGATGATATACCTTGATTCCCTAAACCGCAACAAGCACCGACTTGAGATTCTAAGAGGAATACTGAGAGGTATGCTCATTTCCTCCTTACATAACTCTATTGTAGTCTTCATTCGCTTGAAATGGCCGAGGATAACTTTTTGAATCATGTAGGTCGCTCATCAATTATGTTGCCAACAAAGGAATATACAATGGAAAGAGCGCCTAACTAACACAGGGATGGATTTTAAGTGCCGCTACAACACGATAATCCTATATCATACTTCATAATAACGCCTCTAACCGACTATACCTATATATGTAATTCTATTTTTGCAAAGGCCACCGGCAAAAATATGATGAGTTATGTGCAATCACGCTCGCTATCATATGCAACTAATCCTTAGAGCTAGGAAGAAGGATCCCGAGGTTTGTCAATCTCAAATAATTATTTCCTAATTATAAATTTAAATATATATATATAGCTTACCACTTTACTCTTAATTGGTTGCGACAGTCTTGGATTTACAATGTGATTCACTCGTGCGGAAGAGATCAAGGACATTCGAGGAAGCTCGCACCTTTATCAACACAAAAATCATTAACGATAATGGAGAGTTTCACTCCGCCGCCAACCGAGAGCATCACCCCACCGACACCTCTCAACGTAAACAATTGTAATCCAGTTGTAACTATAGCGACAATACTTGAACAAATGCGATCTTTTGTAATTTATTTTGAGTAATGATCACTTTGAGTTGTCAACAATTGATCATCTCTAATGAATCTGTTTTTGTGCATGCTTGAATCTCTTTTTGTGTATGCTTGTTTTCAGAGGGCATGGCTAGCAATTCCTGAGGCTAGCCAGGAAAAACAGCAAAATTGTGGTCAGGGGTATGAGCTATCACAGACGGTTTTGTTAAAACCGCTGCAGTGAAGGCAAGTATCATGAGCGGTTTCTCTATCGAAACCGCTCGTGATATGAGAATATCACAGACGGTTATAAAAACAAACCGTCGTGATCCGAGAATATCACGACGGTTCTAAAAAAAGCCGCTCGTGATATTCACAAATCACGCATTTATTTTTATTTAGAGCCGCTCAGTGATATTCTCGATCACGACGGTTTTTAGTTCAAACCGCTGCGTGATACTAGCATTCCTGAGCGTTTTTTAGTAAAACCGCTCGTGATATTTCGTATCACGATGGTTTTTACCGTGCGTGATAATATCTTGTTATCACAGCACCAACAAACATAGGCGGTTGGAAAGCGCCTGCAGTGATGACGGTTCGAACCGTACGTGATGTAACTTCGGTAGTAGTGTGTGGGACCGACTGAAAACTTAAAAAAAATTCTAATTTAAAACATGTTGAGTATATGAGTCACTGACATGTGGGACCCACAGTTTTTGGTTTTAAAATATGTTTTAAAACTGAGAAATTGACATGTGGACCCCAGATGTCAGTAAATTAAAATCAAAATTAGGTTTAATCATTAGTTAATAATTAATGAATCTATGACATGTGGGACCACCTCTGTTTTATAAATAAAATCAAGAAAATAAAAATATGAGTCACTAACAAGTAGGCCCCATATGTAAGTTAATAAAATTAAGAAAAACAGAAAAATGAGAAAAACCGCTTTCAGTTCATTGGAAAATACACTTTCTTTGTTGGAAAGCGTAAACCTGAGAAGAACTCAGAGGAAAACACACTTTCTCTGTTAGAAAGCATAAACCTCAGAGAGTACACTTTCTGTGTCACCCTTTTTTTATTAGTTTCAAGATTTTCAAAACCAAAGCAAATTTAAACCTTAATAACTTTTGCATATGAACTCCAAATTGAATGAATCTTTTTTCTAAAATCATGCTATGTCTGAATATGCAAAAATATTTGGATTTTATTGCTGTTGAAATTATTTTTCTATAATTAATTTGTTATCGGCTCTTTTTTTAATAGACGTCGATACTTCGAAAGAAATTTTCGACGATTCTCCATCCTCGTACTCTGAGATACCAAAGCAAGGCAAGCACCTCCTTTGACCATGTTGATCTCATTATTTCAATTATCGTACTTATTTTTGTAAAATCCATTATGCATGTGTGTATGTTTGCATAAAATTGCTATATTTGGGGATAACGGTGGTTATATTTCTATCAATGCATGATCCTCCTTGAAATATTGGTATACTTACTGTTCTAGCCATTAGGTTATGGTTTAGGCAATAGATGATGTTGATTTGGCTATTTCAAGTGCGAGTATCGCACAAATGCTTAGCTAGCTCTAGATTTACTAAAATATGAAAATGGCCAAAATGTTGAATATGAATTTGGGAGATTTTGAAATGATGGTCTAGAGAAACTACCTCTGTTAATTTTGTATAAAAATAAAATTGAAAAACCAAGATTGAGACGTAGGTGAGTTATATTATGAATTGATGAATGTGATAGATTTTCTCGCATGTAGATAGGGGGGATCCTCGCCCAGATCAATTAAGGACTGAATACCGGTGAATCATATCTAAGCCTAAGAGTACAACGACATGTGCCGGTACGAGACGGCCTTAGCTAATTAAGTCATCGAAGACTAGCCTTGCATGCTGGTAGGGTGTAGTAGTACGAGCATGACCGGGTAGGCTTGCTCGAAAGGGGCTCTCTTCACCAAGGTGTTGGGACCAAAGCCTTCCGATACAACGTGGAATGCCTCACTTTGACAGGAGGTACCTGGGATTGAAGTGAGGGTTGTCATTTACCGTGCTAGTGTAAGGTTAGGACTAGGTGATGTAAAGGCTTCGTTATGTGCTCTGTACTGCTTACAAAAATATCGTGAGCAGTGGTATCGACGGATGCCGGGTAAACTAGAGAATTCATATATTGTGGGTAAAGTTGTACACCTCTGCAGAGTGTAAATATATTTAAATAGCTGTGCTAGTGGTCATGAGCATGCTTAGTGACGCCTCATCAGGTATAGTCTCTTCTTTTGAAAAAAAACAGTTTTATCGGGAAAGAAAATGTGATGGTTTGTTGTCATTTAATTTGAGTGTTATGTCTATGGCTGAGAATAAAAGTCTGATCGCAACAACGGAGGGTTGCTATTTATCATTTATTAAGTTACATACATGTTAATCCTTTAGTATTTAACTGCTCTTTGAAAATTTTCGTTGAAAAATACTACGTATTAATATTGCAAATAAAACTTACTTAATGCTGAAAATAACTTGTAGCATAAAGCCTCATCTATTGTTTGCCAAGAATGTATATAAATTTTGCGATACACTACAAGTCTTGCCAAGTTTTTTTGGATCCATATGCCAATGTTGTGAATGTGTGTACTAGGTATTAATCATGGGACTAGTACAGTACACACACGAGGATTTCAGGTATTCAAAACCCGGGGTCCGACATATGTGGCCCTAATGACTTCCCACCAAGCCTATTATGCGTCTGAATCCTACTGAATCGTCCTTACTTGCAAACGGGTGCAAGTCACTTATCGCACCACAAGGCTTACCGTGCACCATGGCTGCACCCAGTTTTCCCGGCCATTTTGGACCTCAGCTCCTCCCCTAGTATAGTCCCAGCCCACCTTGTCGTTGCCCGTCATGTCTACCGCTCTACAACCCTTGATCGTCCTTGACCTCAGCTCCCCTAGATTAGTCCTGATCCTGTCTGCCTCACCTTGACGTAGCTTCAGAGTCCTACAACTAACACCAACAAGCAAACTGTCACATAGCACCGCACGACACACAAAATCATCAATTTACATAATTGAGGAGTCACATACACATACCTTCAAAGCTTCACTCCCATAAGCATCACTTTACATCAAAAGGTCTTTGTTCAAACTTTATATTCCATGGTTCTTGTCTATTATGCACCTTGCTTGAGTCCAACCATCTCACCCGGCATCCATGACCATTCTAGACCTTGGTTCTCCTAACCAAATCCTGGTCCTCCTCACTATTGACTGTAGTTGGCTCTAAGCTTCTTTCATAACAATAGACCAAGCAACTATTTTCAGGTACAAGTTCATCGCAACTTGACTCACATTAGTCAAAATATGCATCATGTAACACATATGCAACATTTCCATGACCCTATGTCAAATCCCAAAATTCAGCACAACTCACTGTGCCAGGAACTCGCCACGACCGATCTGACCGCCGCCACCAGACCGGTCTGACCGCCGCTATCTTGCCAGTTTGACCGCACCCACCAGTAACAGGGCACCGGTCTGACCACCATGATGTGTCCGGTCTGACCACTTTCCATCATCAGAAAACACTATTTCTAGACTTTTCAGTTAATGTCTATCTAATTTCACGTCTAGTTTCTATTTTCCATTTCACCTAGTTAACTCATCCCTAAATAAGCCTACATATATAAATGTTTGGTGTCCATTTATCCTAAGCTCCGATCAAACCAACCGGCCATGGCTAGTCAAACCACCTAACTCGTGAATGCAATCCCACTTTTGCAATAAAGAGAGCTAATTCTCCAAACTCTTTGACAACAATGCCAGTTGTTCATTAAGACCAAACCACATAGTCTCTACATGGTTGATTTATTTGATCATGAGAATGAAAATATATCTAAGGTCTCGTAAGATTTTCTTGCAGAAAACCGTGTCGCATGCCGGCCGTTTGATGTACGTATAACGGTGGGTGCACGAATGCATCCTGCCCTGCATGAAGTGCGCACCGCAACCTGCTGCAGCTGGGATTGATCAGGTGGCTTAATTACTTTATCCATATCATATAAATGCATGCAGTACGTACGTATGTGCGTATGTACAAGTTGATATATGGGTACCTATCTACGCTAGAAATTTTTTCAACTGCGTATAACAGGAAGTGTTGCGAGTAAAAGATTATAGACCGTTACTATTAGATGTGTGCACAGTACAATATATAGAAGAAGAGTTGAATCAGCTCGGTTCAACATCACGCACGTCCATATACACTACAACACAAAAGCCCTGTAGAGACGCCTATTTTATGGGTTCAAGACGTTTTCAATCATCTCTATAGCATTATAGAGTCGTTTTTGTAAAGCGTCTCTGGAGCGTCTCTCCACGTACCGTGTCAAAGATCGTAGTGACGTATTGTTAAGCGCGTCTACAGTGATATGAGTCGTTTAGATTGCGTCTCTACAAGTTTAGAGACGCTTTCATATTTGCATTTCCATATCGTCTCTACTCTTTCTAGTGACGCTTTATTGCGTGCCAAGAAACATAGATACGCATTCATAGACGTATTTATATTGAGCTAGAGACGTCCATTTTTATTTTGTTCTGTAGAAATATTTTATCGCTGATTCAACTACAATGATTCAGATGATATAGTATCACATATTTTCATAAGAAGTTTAAGATCTTTGGTAAAGCCATTTCAAACGTAGAATTACATTGTCGATATATAAAAAAACCAAAAGAAAAAAACATAGACACTCCGTTGCAGACTGAATCGAGTTAACAACTGAATCTAGCATCCACATACAAATGTGCAAACACACCGAAAAAATTTCCTACAAATCCTACATCTGCCGACGACCTTCAACATCATTATATCTGTCATTTCCTCTTTCCTCTTTCCTTCTCTAGGTTGCTGCCTGAGACAAGGTTTGATGCAGCTTGACTATAGACATCAGCATCACTTCTGCATAGCATAAACAACAAAGAGCAGCATTAATTTGAAGTAAAAAAAGAATGATGCACAGTGAAAGAAAGAATCTATAAGGATTTTTTTTGGCTCAAGTATCAAGAGAACCAAATTCAGTAACCATTAAGTCACAGAGTTTCAAGATTACACATGGATGCAACAAGTTAGGCACCATCATGTACATATGCCAATTGCCAAATACACAAAACACAGGCCGAACTGCTAATTTTAGATATACTACATTCAGAAAACTATGGACAATATTGTGTATGCTCTCATAAAACGCGATGGCTATAGAAAAATGTAAGTATGTTCAAAACATAATTTTTTTTTAAATGTGAACTGATGCATTTATCAAGTTTCATTCATATTTTTTGTAAAGATTTCTACAGTAAATGTCATTGTTGAAAAATGTGCAGCTTTAGCAAATAAATACCATTAATTCCAGCAAAGATAAATGACACTGAAGCATAATCCAACATGCATTTAAATGACCTAAACAGCATAACCATATGAAGTTTCCCCAAATCATTTAAAAGCACTAATATGCTCAACATAAACCACATGGTTTTGAAGTTAAAGGGTGCTCTCAGTAGACTAGATGCAAAGGTCAAAGTCCTTGCCATGACAGTCCTTAAGCCTAATATACTTCTCAAATTGAATCAAATAACAAAAATTCAGACTATGAGCTTTTTACGCCTAAGCGACCGACAAAAGAATTTACGGACAGAATGTATATGAATCAGATTATCATTAAGCTAGCGAAGCTAATAAGAGTACAAGATCATAGAATCAAATGCGATATCGATAAGCGAGAACATAGAAGTGCTACTAGAACAAAAGGAGCACAGATTCAATGTTAAACTTTGAGGCCTTTGCCAATACAAGATCGAGACAAACCCGAGCAGTTAGAAGCTAATCAATCCTCTGAACAAAATGATCCAATGCTCTTGACTACTCTTTGAAAGTAATTACGAGGAACAAACACGGACAACGGTGGCTTCCTCAAATATAGAGCTCAAAAATTGAATTAGATATTGAAGCGATTATCGAGAATATGGCTATGAACATCATAGAGCATAAAAGGAATCCACTTAATTCTTTGCAATATCTTCTAGAGCTAGCCTCTGCAATCTATCACATGATTAAAGGAACTAGCACAATATATATATATATATATATATATATATATATATATATATATATATATATATATATATATATATATATATATATATATATATATATATGTGTGTGTGTGTGTGTGTGTGTGTGTGTGTATATGCAAAGATATACTCGATGTCTGGAAAGCGTAAATACTCACATTAGGTGGTAATCAAAACCACCAAGTAGATCGGCAGACTAGGCACGTCACAAGGAATGACTCGAAAACCTAACACCCCTCACTAGATTGCAATGAGAGGTGAGGTTAACTGAATCTGAGTCAAACTTCACCTCTGGACACACCAAGGATGAAGGCGAGGGACGATGAGATCTTTGACAAGATCATCAATAGGATGCTTCGGCCGGAGGCAACCCATTGAACACTAAAGCCAAACCACTTTTCTTCCACGAACTCAATCAGAGAAAGAGCTCCAGCTAAACCAGCCGAGAGTATTCGGTGATGGATCTCCTCTATTCCACCGAGTCAAGAATCAACTCAATGCTCAGGGACACCCAAAACCAAAGCAGCCATTGTTAGATAAGAAAATCCTTTTCTTGTCACAACTTGAAAGCGATTAGAATGGAACCCATCAATTATATAATTCTACATCCATTCTTACTGACAACATGAATGAAAAATAGGTGGGAAAAACATCATAAAAAATGGATCATTGTTTATAGACATTATTCTACACATGCCACCAGACAATAACACAAAAATAGAATGCGATTTGTAGTTAGAAATCACAAGGACAAAGCACTAGAAATATAGTTAACAAAACTTGCTCCATACATTATGAAATAAGTTTAAGTAAAAAAAAGTGATAGAATGAAAATAAAGGCGCTGAAAGGCACTCACAATGCAGTCACTATGACAGCTGGAGGCTGTGCACTTGGAGGTACCCTACGAAGGAAAAAAAAAGGCAAGAAGCCCATCACATAATGGCCGATATAATTTGCATCTACTTATATGCTTCAGAGTAATAGCATCACTCAAAACTTGTAACCATGATAATACTAGTTTACATGAGTCCATGGACAATTGGCTTTGCAAAAAGGGGAAGATTCGAGTGCCGGTATTCCGAACAAGAGATTTGCAAAAGACAAGCTTTGACAAAACTGAGGTAGCGCATATCGGCGTGCATATTTACCTCAAGAGATGATCCGATCTGCGGGTGGTCGGCGCCGTGACAGGAAGCTTCTCTGAATTTTTCACCTTGTGCTAGCGGTGAGTATTTTACGCTCACGGTGGGCCAAGCAATCCGTCGGCGGGTGGCGCCTTGACGCGATGACGGAAGAGTACCCCAACCCACCCAATTCGACACCGAAATGACATAAGAATAGATCGGAGAATGCGGGTTGGGGAATGGGGTCGCATCTGACGATGCAAGCGATCTTGAAGCGGCCAGGCAGTCGTGAGGGGCGGGCGCTTCCACCTAGAGAGGCGGGAGGCGAGGGCCTTGTCGCGGTGGAGCAGCAGCAGCGCCGCCTCGCCCTCCCCCAGAATGGTCTCGTCTCCAGGAACACATTCTCATCCATCATGTCCTCCTCCGCCGACGCGGCCACCGCCACCGGTGGGGGCGGTGCTTGATCTTAGGGCATGGGTGGACCCTTCACTTCCAGAGAGGGCGCTGGGGTGGCGCCCCCCCGCCTTGTCGCCGTGTCCACCTGAGCTCATCGCCGGAGGCAGCAGCCGAGGAGGAAGCGAGGAACGAAGGCTCGAGCGACAGAGCTCTCTTCTACGACGCCCCGGGCCTCCCCTACTATGCCTCCCGCATGGATCCGGCACCCTTGGCCTCCCGTGCTCCACCTCGGCTACCCGATGCTGCCCCGCCCTAGATCGGGTCGCCGCCCACTCTGAGCGCCACCTAGAGTTGCCCCGCACCGGATCCGTTGCCGAGCGACACCCTGTGCCGCCCCGAACCCCCGTCAATGTCCGATGCCGCCCTCTGCTCCGCGCGGCCCGACGCCGCCATTTGCCCGCCGCCCACCAGCTCTGCTCGCGCGATGCGCCCGAGTTCCTACCAAGCCACCACGTCGGGGGTGTTGTTGAAGAAGTGGGGAGGTGGAGAGACAGGCGTGGGGAGGTGGAGAGATGGGTATGCCGAGAGATTTTGTGACGCTATATAAAACGTCTCGAGGAGCGTCTTTACATATGAGGTATTTTTTGGCGTAAAGACATATATAAAAGCGTCAAAACAAAAACGTCTTTACATGATAGTTTTGTTGTAGTGATAGTAGAAGTAGTCGATCATCCAATGTTCTTGACCGTCGATTGTCTCCTCCAGAACCTCCTCACGTTTCTCACGTACGTCGCGGGTTGTCCTCACCAGCGCGTATAGCAGGGCTTTCAGAAAATGGTGACTAGAGTTTCATTGGATGGTACGACATCCTCCTAATAGCTTCACGTCTCTCCTTATAAAGAGGAGCTCTACGCTAAGGGACCATTAAGGTGCAAAGCCTATATGAACCGATCCTACCTGAACTGTTTCGTTTCAACCCATTAAATGCAGTGGTTTGAGATAAATTAAAATGCATGTACGCTAGTGAGTTTTATTATTTGATTGGACATGAGAGAGAGTATGCATAACACTATTAGTTTGCCATATATGTAAGTAGTATACAGCTGGTGATTTAAACAAAACAACGCATAGAATTCAGGCAGGCCAGCAGGCAGGGAGAAAGGGACCTCCGTACCAATATATATGTGGATGAAGGGATGGTTGGGATTTGGGAAAGCAAGCTCCACGTAAAAATTACTAAGAACGATCGATTCGAGAGCTGGCTATGATATATGATATTATGATGCCGATGGATGGATGGATGGATGGGTGGACAAGTAAAGGAAAAAGAAACTGCTGGCAGTGAAGCTAGGGCAATGATAGAGATGAATGGCGAGCGGTGCAGCGCAGCGCTAGCGGGCAGGAAAGGTGATAGAGTACTTCCCGTGTAGAAGGGAGATGGAAAGCTGGGTGAAGAGATCGAGAGATGGATGGAGTGAGACTGCAGAATGACCGGCTGGTAACTCGGATGCAGGGCAGGCAGTAAATCCATAGCTAGGAGGGAGTAATACCTACTACTGAAATGAAGCACCGGATGAGTCCGAGTCCTCGTCCTCGTCCTCTTCCTCGTCAGTTACCGCTACTAGAGGTGGTAGTAATTCGGATGGAATCAATCACTGTGCATGGTGAGTGTTTGTAAAGGGGCGACAGAAAGTGGAAGCGCCCGGCCGGCCGGCAGCTCATGAGGCGAGCTGCAGTACTAGCTAGCTGTGCCCGTGACTGCGCCCCCCACCCCCACTGGCACACGTCAACTCTCACGCAGCAGATGCAGTCATGCAGGCCAGTCGTGCTCCCAGCTACAGGTACACTTTGATCTGCTGCTATTGCTGCAGCCATCCATCCATCCTCGCCGGTTAATTTTGTGTTTCTCGTACATACAATCGCTACCTTGGTTGGAGCTAGGACATTTGTCAAGAGATCGATGCATATGACATACACTACAACACAGCACTCTCTCTCTCTCTCTCTGTGTCAGTGTGTCACTTGGTTTCGCGACGTGACAGCTTCAAACTCAAGTGTCAAATCAAATGGCTGGCATCCTGCATGTATGGTCGCTAGCTCGGCATATCCATAGACGCACAATTAAGTTAATCTTAACTTGCCTGTTTTTCTCTATAAAAAAAACAAATTCCTCCTAACATTAAGTTGTGCTCAGGCTAGAAATTAAAATTTGAACGAACCTGTAGGCTGTGGCACTGTTATCAATTCCCCAGCCGTCCCCATGAGATTGCTTTTTGAATTTTTGCGCTATTTTATTTCTGAATTAAGAAGCAAATTAGAAAGAGTGGGAGGCGCACCGGCCGGCCGGGTCGGATAAGCTAGACTTCACCGACCGACGTCCCCTAGCCTAGCTGTTAATGGAACTCTAGTTGCATCGATCATGTACGTGTGTGAATAAAAGCGCAATAATCAATATATATACTCCCATGCCGGCTAGCCTCGTGCATTTAATTTGTTTGGCTGGGATGCTTGATATATTATATCCGGTCACAAATACACATCGCGATTTGCACATGGTTATGGTCTCTAAAATCTGACTTTGATCACTAATTTCTATTGTAATATAGTTATAATACCCAATAAAATTATAATATTTAAATAATATTTTTTGAGATAAATCAGTACATTAATCATGCATGCGTTGGGCCGATCGATCGACCTGTGCATTTATCAAGAACGAATTCCCGATCGACGCAAAATAAAGAAAAAAAAACTTGTCCAAAATCGACCCAGCAAGCTAGAAATTAACGTACGTAAGTATATCCATCGATCGTTTCTTCTTTTTTTTCTTACTCTGAGATAATAAGTTAGTGATACGTACGATCACTGTTCTTTGCTGTGGATTCGAATTAAGCTTCAAGAAGGAGATATATATATATATATATGAAAATGGTATAGTACTCATGGGAGTATGTACTTCCATTTCTCATATACCACTTAAATCGTATGATGATACATCTTTATCTATTTGAGCATACTTCAAAAATGATTAAACATACCCCAAAATAAGGTTCATGAAAGTCCACATTTATAGCAAAATTTTATGTATATACTTCGTTTATATATGAAAAAGGGTATATAACAAAAAAAAAAAAAAGGGTTGTAATGAATTTTTTTCAATCAAATCGCATTGGAGTATATTATAATTGGTATTTAAGTATATTGAAAGTAATAAAGAAGTATAATATATGCGTTTAAGTGGTATATTGGAAGTGAGAATACATACTCCTAGGAGTACGAAACAGGCGTGTATATATAGGATTAATACCTTCTACTCTCGGGTGTAGTTACTCCCACCACTAATATACCACCTAAAAGATCTTCACATACTCTTTATCACTTTAGATATACTCATATACTAATTATAAGATACTCACTTTGGGGTATCTTATAATCATTATTGGATTATGCACAAATAGATAAAAAGTATCATCATACGATTTAAGTGGTATATGAGAAGTTAGAATGCGTACTCCGTGAGTATCGTATCATTTCATATATATATATATATATATATATATATATATATATATATATATATATATATATATATATATATATATATATATATATATATATATATGTAGCGTAGAATAACTATTCTATCTTGCAGAGGCCACTGTGGCGCTATTCGGCTCTGGGTCGGCCCAATAAGAATAGATATGGGTCATGAACCTCTCGCGCCCCACGTGCAACGCATATTGATAGTAATTGGCACTATCAGTGACAGTAATTTGTGTAACATTTTTACTGCCAGTATATGATGTAGGGTAATGCTTTTTTTTGGGGGGGGGCACAGTTACACGCCCGCATACATGGTATTAAAACATAACGACTAACAAAGTAACGTGTTAACGTTTTTATTGCTGAATCATACATAATTGTATTTTTTTTATCGGGCCACGTTCCCACGATCCTCCCGACGCGTGAGGTGACATCCGGCAGTAACTTGAAACATATGTGATAGTAATTACACCGAACATATTTCAACCTACTCATCATGTTACAGCGAACTTTTAGTGTATATTGGGACAAGGACCCACGATCTTACCCGCGTGAGATGTGAGACGTCACGTCTGGCAGAAACAAAAATGTACCACATGCGAAGTAATTTTTGTGATAATATTCAACTGCCAACAACTACCCACCTACCATCAGATTTACTGCATCAGACATTTGTTTTTACTTGTACGTATATAAAAGTTTACTTTTACAAATATATGCCGCTTTGTTTAAATATGAGCAGTCCAGTAAAATATGACAGTAAAAGTGCATTCACGTGGAGGTAAAATGGATTGTGGAGAGAAGTAAATGTGTTATGTTTCTAGCATTCTCAACAATACTACCTCTTTTTGCGTCGGCAGTAAAATAAAATGAATAATCCAGTAAATAATATTATAAATAATAGTAAAATGAAGATAGAACTTCTTAAATATATTTTCAGGGGGCCAAATAGCGTGGCTGGTCACCTTCTTACAAAAGACCATCCCTTTTTTACATTGCATGAGAAAAAGAAAAGAAGGAACAAATGGGTAAAAGATGAAGGTCCTAGTGGCTAAGGTGTGATCCTATCCTAGTCTTTAAGCATTCGTAAGCCTTCTCATGAGCATTCGCGGGGGCGGGATCAGCGAACATATGGAGAAACACCTCCATCTGCTTCTTCGCGTTGTCGAGTCGCGCTTGGAGCCGTTCATACAGAGGAATCAAGTTGAGATAGGCCAGAAGAGATCATTACCCTCTTCCACGGTCTCGGCGAGGGCGGCCCTCGCGTGTTGCCTGCTGAAGGAGCGTTCTCCCTCTTGAAGAGGAGTTTTGGGGAAGGGTTGGGCAAGTGGCACAATTGTGGCCGATTTTCAGGCCACATATGTCGCACGCCCTTGTCATCTTCTTATCCACCGGCGCAGTAGTAAGATCTAGTTCGTCATTGGCTCATTTGTGACTTGGGCCGAGAGAAAGGAGGCGTAGATGGATTGATCGTCGGGTCGTCCGCTTCATCGGGATCAATGGTCTTTCAACCACCGGGCCAATGTCATTGGGTATGGTATCAAGCTGCACTCGGAGCGCCTTGAAGATCTCCATGGCTCTATATTACGTAAGAATCGATGTGCACCCTGACCTCACCACGCCCATAGCCTCTGTTAGTAAGGTGGAATGCCGATACATCTCAGTCGTCCCGTCGGGACCGACCTGCATGAGGTCATGCCTGTCGTATGACACATCCACCCCTGCATTCCTCGTGTACCTACGGAGCACGTATCGGCTAGGGAAATCTTCTTCGACCAGCACCTTGAAATCATGCTAGGACCATGCGAATGATGTAGACTGCTTCCCGTGAGACACAACACTACTACAGAAAAGGTCTTCACAGATGGTTCAAAAACGTCATCACAGATGGTTCCATGAGTTGTCTGAGTTTATGGGTCAGTAATGACATGAGGTCATCCTGAGCGGTTTTGAACCATCTGTGATCTGGACTATCATAGGCGGTTATTAACTTCGAAACCGTTTGTGATAGTGACTATCATAGGCGGGTTGTAGATGAAACAAATGCGTGATGACTCTTCTCTATAAAGTCTCCAGCGGCGGTTGCTTGCGCCTTTATATATATATATATATATATATATATATATATATATATATATATATATATATATATATATATATATATATTGTTTATAGTCCCCGGCCACTTTGGGGTGCGTCCCACGTAGCATGAGGAGGATGAGGCAGCTGACCATATGAGCAACTTCATTGAGTGCAAGTTCAAGAAGCATGGGCATGTTCGTCGTAAAGAAGCGTGGACATCAATTACAGGATGTTGCCAATAGGTAATTGGACTTGATATCAAGAATGGATAGTTCTTGATACATGAAGCCACTTCGATCAGATACACTTGTGTCACGCCATGTTGAAAAAGTGGCATGGTCGCCATCTCATCCTCCTCATGTCAAGGGATGACCCCCAAAAGTGGCTAGGGACTACGATAGTATATATACATATACATATATATAGGTATATATACATACATATATATATATATATATATATATATATATATATCGTATATATATACGTATATATATATACGTATATATATATATACATATACATACATATATATATATATATATATATATATATAATATAATACAATACAATACAATATATATGAAGCCGGATTTAAAGGCACAAGCAGCCACTGCTTGGAGACTTTATAGAAAAGAGATCAGGAATAGAATGGTAGGACGTACTTGGGACGCATGAGAGGAGAACTTGATCAGTATGAACATGGTTACACAGACATAGGTGAAATGAATAGCGAGAGACAAGTGAAGAGGTGTTGTAGTAGTTTTTGACTCATTTGTATGTTAATTGCAGCTTTACAAATTAGCTTAACCTTTACAAATTTGAAAAGTTAATTGCAGCTTTCAAAAGCAGAAATACCATATAGGAACATACCATAAGATTAGTTACATGTACGAAAATTTGTATGTGTACAAACTGATGTTTTGCCTCATCTGAACCAACATCATACACAGAAAACCCACCCATATCATCCAACCATCATAGAACACCCACCATAGCCCACATCATTCATCACCCACATCATAGAGCAAGGGGATAGAGAGTAAAGGACAGTAGTTACCCCATTGCAACCGGCAAATTGACCACCGGCAGTAGCTCACCACATCCATCTCCTTCATGTATGCATAAGCAGCAACAACCCACATCAGTAAACAAGTCAAACTCAAACCCAAAAACTGAAGCAACAGAGAATGGAAAATGAGAAAAATAAGAGGAGAGCACCAAAGACGCCATCCTCAACCTGCAAACCAAGCCCAACAGAGGTAGCCCATCTCTTTCCCCCACTGATATTTGGCCCCATCCAAACCACATCCCATGTAAGCCAACCAAGCACAAAGAACCGGCATCAATAACCCTAGCCCTTAGTATCCATCATAGAGCATTAACCAAACCCACCATTTTGCCCCCAATCATTTTTGTCAATCCGAACCTATAGCATAAACTAAGCAAGATGCACAGAATGCGCATACACCAATAGCCCCCAGTTTACATCACTGAGCAAGAGGAGGGAAAGGGATAGAGAGTAGAGGAGAGTAGTTACCTCAGTGCGATGCAATACCGGCGGCAACACCTCCACCATGCATTAACCCACCTCTATTTCATTTACCATGCTTAATCAACAAATTAACCCACATCAGTAAATAATCAACTCACATCAGTAAACTAAAACAAGCTCAAGCATGAAACTAAAATAACAAAAAGAGGAAATGGGGGAAAGGGGGATTGAGTCCAGGGAGGAGGAAGCCCCAAACAACCTGTAACATCCCTAAATTCTATTTGTAAAATTAATAGAAGTAGAATTAATTACTATGAAATTGGGCCTCTTGGGCCAAGAGTGGTTGTAATTAAATCTTAATCGAAACCTAATCCTCTTAGAGTCTGAATCAAAGTGGGCTTTTAGTCTAAACCCTAGCCCAACTAATACCGTATTTGTTTCTTTGTTTCGGTGACACTACGCCTTCCTCCTCTTGTGTGCGTCAGTCTGTTGCTATCGCCGAAGCGCAAGATCTCTCTGTTGCAACCGCCACACCGGTAGTCATTGCCTTGCTTGGCGTGTGCACAAGCACTGCGCCATAATCACCACGCCGGCTGCCGCTTTTGCCCCGTGCATCGCCCATCGCCACTGCCTGGTAAATCGCGTGCGTCGCTCATCCCACCGCGTGAAGTCAAATGCGGATTAGTTCTTGCCACAGTTGCATGTCTTTGTTAGATGAGTTGTTTGATTGCTTTGCAAATAAGCATTTAACTTCTCTATTTAGGTCCTTCGGTAGAGAGAGCTGCCCGTTGCCCACGTGAGTTAGTTATATGCATGTTAATTAGTGTATGCCTGTTGACACTAGATAATTAGTGCTTTGTGCCTCACGTGAAGCCATCCATTTGCTAGCACTAGTAATTATCTAGTCTTGCACTAGTTATTGCTAGTTGCCTTATGCGTGTGCAACGAAGGCTTGATCGAGAGAGGAGAAAGGAAGAAGGCAAGAAAGAAGAGAAGAGGAAAATTAGGAGAAAGAAAGTCGGGATCTGGTTTTTTTAGATTTGTCAGCGGTAACGATCGGTTTCCTCTCAATTTGGTTAATTTAATTAGAATTAGAATTGAGATTAGAGAGGGTTTTATAATTTGTCTAGTCGTCGGAAACGATTTCTAGATCTGTTTAGTGCATTGATACATTGTGCGATTAATTGGTACCTTAATAGCGAATTTTGGGAATATCATCTACTAGTCAATTGTACATAATCACTACTACAAAAGGCTATCTTGGATGCCTCATCACGCACGGTTGACCAAAACCGTCGGTATTACATTCAATCACGAGCGGTTTTGGTTTAGAGAAATGCAGCTACTCTTTAGCTAGCGCTAAAAACCGTCGTGAAGAGCAATATCTGAGGCGGTTCATATTGAAAACCGTCATGAAGTATCACTGAGCGGTTACGAAAGAAACCGTCTTTGATAATAATCGATATCCTGAGCGGTTTTACTTCTAACCGTCTGTGAAGTATCCGCGAGCGGTTAACAAAACCGTCTGTGATATTAATTAGTATCTAAGCGGTTCTTAACAATAACCGTCTGTGATAATATCGCTCGGCGTGAGTTTCTTCATCGCCGTCGTCTCATTAAATCGCCATCGCCCGGCTCCCGATCGTCTCTTCATCGCATCGATCCGCCGCTCCCGTCGTCTCTTAAATCTCACGCTCAAATTTATTCCTTGTTTTATAAAAGGATCATCCGCCATCAAGATGATCATCCCCACATACTTATAAAAAACAGAAATTGCCTCTTCCTTGTCGCTGGCACCGATGGCCTTCTGGCCTCCTTTGTGCGACACCTCTCTCGGTGTAAGTTGAGCCGTCTTCGGAAGAACCTTTATTTGATCAGCAGTGTCTTCACTCCTCTGCGGCGGAGAATTTGCGGAGCGGTGGCGCCACCTTCCGCCGTCTTGACATCCTCCTCCGCCATGTCTTAGGGTGATCTCCACTTTCGGCGAGTTTACAGCGTCATCGGCGTAGTCCTCCAAAGCGGCGTTGCCGTCTCTGGGAGGCTTGCCGTCACTTGGGATATGTGTCGAGGCGGCGAGCGGCCAAGTCGACAGGCGAGACCCTCAAGCAAGGGAAGAGAGCCTATGGGCTCAATTCTTCTTGGTTCAACGATCTGCGGGTCTTGGGAGACACTTTCGAGCAGCCAGCGTCAGCGGGTGGGCGCATTTGAGCCGTTCGATGATCGAGAACCGTCCGATCTTGACACCGTCGCCTATGAAAATTGCAGATGGAGATAGCAGCCTACCTTCGCCACTAGAAAAACCTTGTTTAATTATAGGTTTATGCTTTTTAATATAAACATGTAATTTCTTCATGTCATGTAAGTGTATATACTTGAAAAAACCACCGGTACATATCACGAGCGGTTCCATAATTATAAAATGCGTGATATATCCCATATCACGAGACGGTTCTATTATGGAACCGTCAGCGATATATCCATATCATTGACGGTTCTATTATGGGCAAATGCGTGATAATATCACCGACGGTTCCATAATAGAACCTGTCTCGATAAATCTCTTTATAAGTAGGAGCTAGCCCGGTAGGCCGCTAGGGTTTGCGCTCTAACTAAATCACTCCCCGTGCCTTACTCTCGTCCGTTCCTCCTCCCGTCGCTGGCGCCGCGCCATTCTTCCGTCGCCGGCGGTTGTAGACTCGGTGGCCTTGCAAAAGATACTTTCGTATGATAAGAGTGTCTTTGCGGCGTCACGTTAATATAACTTCTGATGACGCCCTAATCTCGTCACTCCCCGGCTCCGCTAGGTTTGCGCCCGCCTAACTCCGTTCCCCCCCCTCGATGCTGTGCTCGACCTCGTCGCCGTCGCCCTTGAGCCCATGCACCCGCTAGGGCTCCTCGGCCGAGCTTTGCTTTCCCCATCCTCCTCTATTCTCCTCTAGATCTGTTAGCTTAATGTCTTTTGTTGAGTTTGATTTTTATGCATGAGCCTTAAGTTGTGTCACGATGTTTGTGTGATTTATGCAAGGTAAAGAAATGGATGAGGGTTGTCTTTGGTGGTTCTTGTTGTACTAAGGTCCTCTCTGTCTCTACCCTCCTTGCTCTGTGATGAAAATGGCTAGCTAGTGCTTTCTGCGATGGATCTGGGGGCTACTCTTGGTGTGGTGGGTTTGGACACCCTTGGTCTTGTTCTCTTCGATGATGCGCTCAATGATGTTAATAGTCTTATGCTGAAATTGAATTGATAATTAGTTCATATTAATAGTCCCCTTGCTCGTGATGTAATGATGTAAATAGTCTTATGCTGAAATTGAATTGATAATTAGTTCATATTAATAGTCCTCTTCTTGTGTGATGTAATGATGTCAATAGTCTTATGCTGAAATTGAATTGATAATTAGTTCATATTAATAGTCCCTTGCTCTGTGATGTAATGGTGTCAATAGTCTTATGCTGAAATTGAATTGATAATTAGTTCATATTAATAGTCCCCTTGTTCATGCCGGTCAAGTTCTCCTACCTCTTGCGTGCAGTGCGTCCTACCATTCTATTCATAATCTCTTCTCTATAAAGTCTCCAAGCGGTGGTGCTTGTGCCATTAAACCGGCATCATATATATATATATATATATATATATATATATATATATATATATATATATATATATATATATATATATATATATATATATATATATTATTAAATGATCCTCGGCCACTTGGAAATTAGTCCACATGACATGAGAAGAATGAGGCAGTATCACGGGCAACCTCATTGAGCCCATGTAAGTTTAAAAAGTATGGATGCAAGGAGGCGTTGGACATCCAATTACAGATTGGGCGTCGCTATGTTGAAGAAAGTGGCGTTGATCTTAACTTCTCCAGTGGGAAGTGGCATCATGTATTAGCAACCAACAATTCTTGAGTATGTAATTGTCTTTAAATCCAACAAGAACACCAAGCAACAAGTTGAGAATTCTTTTGAAATATGAGAATGGTTGCAATGGTGTTCTTGTGAGATTTGCAATTCATACTCAAGAAGTGAATGTTACAGTCTACAATGATCAAAGTGGTCAAAATGTGAGATCTTAACAATATATATATAATATATATATATATGATGCAGATTTAATGGTACAAGCGACCCTTTGCTGGGCCTATAGAAGAAGTCATCCACAGCGGTTTGACCACAAGCAAATGCATGATATGTGCTTATCATAGGCGATTTGTGGCTGAAACCGTGCGTGATATGTGCTTATCATAGGCGGTTTGTGGCTGAAACCGTGCGTGATATATGCTTATCCTGAGCGGTTTATGGATGAAACCGTCTGCGTGATATTACTACTCATGAGCGGTTTGAATCACAAACCGTCGTGAAAGTCTCTCATCACGAGCGGTTCAAAACCATACATGATGACCTCATGTCATCAACGACCCATAAACTTCGAGATGGCTCACGAAACCGCAAATGCGTGATGGCGTTTTGAACCGTGCTGTGAAAGCCTTTTACGTAGTAGTGAATTTTGGTAGCTTTCCATAGAGTATTTAATCATGTTGAGCGGATGAGTAGTTTTCGAGTTATGAATTTTGTAAGCATCTTTGTCTAGGGAGTTATCGTCCTTTGGTATCATCTTGGTAGGTGTAGATTAAAATTAGTAAATGAGCTAATTAGAATGTATGATCTACATGAAAATTGTAGCTAACTGCCTAAGGGTTCTACAGAATCCAAGAACACGAATTTTTGGTCGGTTTGGCGTAAACATGTGAGGTTGGTTAGTGTGATGGGTTGGTGTTGTGATCATATTTTTGAGTGCGTGTTATTACTTGCTTGTTCAGTGACTGTGGCCTCTGGCGTCGTGCCATAATTTCATCATCCGGTTTCGAAGTGCTAAGAGGCAAGTACATGGTAGAGTGGTGAACAACGGGTTGTTTGCCATTGTCATTGATATTACTTATCATGCTATTTATTATGCTTTCGTTAAGCTTATTCTCATGCATGATATTGATGACATTGAATGAATGAGATTACGATATGGAGTTAATGAGAATGATATATTGAGTTAATGAGATGAATTATGTTGATGAATAATTAAAGATGTTGCATCATTTACATTCATCATAACATGAGTTGCATGAGCCAGGTCGGTGAGAAAGTCATGTAACTATTCCGGTGAGGTCGGTGAGAAAGATACATGACTAGTCAGGAGTGCTCTAGATAAAATCCTACTTGGTGGGGACTTCACGGGAGTGAAGGATAGAGTGTGTCATCGACGGTGAACACTCGCTATCTGGAATATCGGTGATGAGATGCATATGAGCATGAGCATGATGGTGCATTCGCTATATGAGTAAATTGTTAAGATGTGCAACTTTACCTATATGGAATATGACTTGATTATTTCATTATGAGAATGGCATTAAATAGATAGATGATGATGATAGCTTTGATTATGGTTGATAAAGCTGTTGTTAATGGCTTTATTATGTATTTCTTTGAGTCTTAGACTCATTCTTGCTCTATTGTTGTTTTTAGGTGGCGTTGATGACGTTTCACTCGGGAAGGGCTAAGCGCACTTAGAGTCTAGCGCACACCCAATTACTTGATTCATTGGACATGATACATTTTCACTATAGCATGATGATTTATATTTAGGACATGATGGTGTTGTATAACCTTAGATGATAAGTTAGAGTTGATAATTCAATCATTAGACTTTATTCGATTGGTTTTGTGTTGTTGATGAATTAGTATCTTGCTATGCTTCTTAGAGATCAATTATCTAAGATTGTTGTATCATTATACTTGTTCTATTGTGACCCGTGGATGGGTTTTATTAATGCTTTAGTTGCTGAAATTTTATAGTGTGTTGATGAATATTAGTTGGAAGGGTGGTTTAGTGGCATTCTAGGCTCAGTGTTGGGCTGGGGTGTTACACAACCGAGCCTCAAACCACAGCCGGGTCGGAGCCGAGCACAAGGAGGCACGGAGGTCGAGGAGAAGGCGTGACTCGGGCGGCGTCATCGATGTCGGGGGCGGCGGTGTCGAGGTCGATGAAGAGGTAGCCAGGGGAAGTAAGTGGAGAGGTAGTCGGGGTCGCGCAAGTTGGGGGGAGAGGACGAAGAGGGGAAGGCAGATCTGGCGGCAGGGAGGTGGATTTGGCCAAGAGGAGGTCAATTGAACTGGCAGCGGTGGTGGCAGCGTCACCATAGTTGTGTCACGATGGTGACACTACACAAGACACTCTTATCATAAGAGTGTCTTGTGCAGTGAACCGTGGTGTCACAACCGGTGGCGACGGAAAGAAGGGCGGTGTCGGCGATGGGGTCGGGGAGAAGGCGCGACTTGGGGAGGGGAACGGGCAAGAGTAAGGGTGCTAGGGAGTGACGAGTTAGGGTGCAAACCCTAGCGGGCTCCTATTAATAAAGGGATATCACAGACGGTTCTATTATGGAACCGTTAGTGATACTTATCACAGATGGTTCCATAATAGAACCATCCGTGATTTTGGTTGTTCTCAAGTTCTATGTTTTGAGCATATTATCCTGTATACATTTACATGACATGAAGAAATTACATGTTTATATGTCAATTTTGTCATTTAAATACTGCTGAAAATATGCTTTAACTATGATACATATCACAGACGGATATTTGTTCCACTAAACCATCTGTGATATATAGTTCAACATATAATAGTAACTTCACCTCCAAACTAGATTTTTTTTCATTTTTGAATTTACATATGGCCAAACAGCGTGGCCAATCGCTTCTTACAAAGATTAAAAAAAAATAGAAACCTAAATAAACAAAGTTTTTCTAGTGGCAGAGGTAGGCTGCTATCTCCGTCTTTAAAACTTCGTAGGTGGCGGTGGCATCGAACGGTTCGTAATCATCAGTGAACGAAGCCCAAAATGCATCAACCCACTGACACACTTGTTTCGAGTGTCTCCCGAAGACCCTCGAACTGTTGAATCAAGAAGAATTGAGCCCATAGACTCTCTTCCCTTACTTGAGGGGTCTCGGCATGGTTGACTCGGTCACCCGCTGCCTTGATTAAGCACTCCAAGTGACGGCAAGCCTCCTGGAGACGTGCAACATCGTTGTGGAGGACCACGTCGATGACGAGGTTAACTCGCCGAAAGTGGGATATCACCCGGAAGACGCGGCGAAGAAGAATGTCAAGACGGCGGAAGGTGGTCATCACCTGCTCTGGCAAATCCTCGGATAGAGGAGTGAGGATACTATTGAAACAATGTCCTTTCACAGCATCCGTCAACGTACGGCCAGAGAGGTGTTCGTACAGTATGGCCAGGTAGGCCATCATTGTCGGTGACAAGGAAACAGAAGAGGGAGCTATTTCTGCTTTAGAAGTATATTATAGAGTTATAGGGATGATCATCTTCGATGGCAGATGATCCTTTTTTATTAAAAAAAAAAGGAATAAATTCGGTGCGTGAGGTGAAGGGACACATCGGGGAGCCGAAGCGGCATTGATGCGACGAAGAGATGCATTGGAGATGAAGAAACTCATCGGGCGACGAAGAAACTCACTAGGAGCTGAAGCAATATTATCACAGATGGTTATAATTAAAATCGTCTGTGAAGTCTACAATTATCACAAAAATGTACATGTTCAGAATCGTCTGTGATACTTCACAGACGGTTTTAAACAAGAACCATCTGTGATATTACCTTTTCACAGACAGATTTAAGCGGAGCCAGTAACACAGACAGTCACTAAACAAGCCTAAAAACCCTAGAAGTGGCGTGCACATAGTATATATTGTAGGAGAGGCGGCGGCCACAAGAAGTGGAGTCGGACCCTAACTCTATCTCTTGATTCACCATCTTGTTTCGATGATTTCGATGTTCTCCGAACAAATTTGGAGGTTGGGCCAGATCCGTTCGAAAGGTCTCGGAATAAGCTTTCAATCAAGTACTTAAACACCCTAATCGAACTCTGTTTGTGAAAGTTATGGCCTTTTATTACGGACCCTGTGGGCTGTCCCAAACCGAATCCGAGTTGAGTTCTAAGTTGATTCTGAGTTTAAATTCGATTGGACATGTGGGAGCTCCGAATTGGGCATGGAAATCTTATCCAAAACTTGGGATTTAGATTCTTGGGCTTCTCCCCTTTTGTTCTTCCACTGTATGGGCCTTGTTCATAGCCGCATGGGCCTTCTTTCTCCATGCTAGCCACAAGGCCCTTGGTCCAGCCGCATGGACCTTCTCTAGCCCTCCCATGGCTTTGGCAGCAAGTGTTGCTACCCCCTCCCTTGTGCCTCTCTATTGCTTTGGCCCCGGCCTCTCTCTCCTCCCCCTCGGTTCCAAAGTCTTTTATTTGTCAAACCTGAGAATGCACAAAGTAGTGACATGAGGTAGTATTCCATTCTCATGAATAACATCATTAGGAATAGATAGAAATGAGTTCACCTCAATGTTATGCTTCTTTGCAAAAGTTTCAGCCCTCTTTGTAAGTTCATGTTGTTCTGAGGTACAACAAAGATTTAACACAACATATGGAACAACATAGCTAAGGATGTCCTCATCAGGTAGCCAGTCTGACCGCTCCCCTCTACTGACAAAAAAAACAGGACGATGAAGGATCCACAAAATGACTTAACTTTTGATCTAGAGATCCAATCACTTAAGATTTCAGACATAGCTCGATAAGAAGGTCAGGAACCTATTCCAATCGAAGATCAAGAAGATCATGGCCAAGGTTCCATGAAGTTATTGATTGAATACAAGAAGGCTCCAAACCAGGGGGAAACCTAAACTTGATCTAAAGGCCTGCTCGTGGTTGAAAAATGGTCAGGATGACCTTAGGTCAGTCCTACAAGTCCTAGCAAGCTAGATTACAATAAAAGACCACGGCAAAACCCCTACAAGACAAGAACCCCAAAATCACAAAAAGAGAGGAAGAATAAGAGAGAACTCATCTTTGTACGAATTGATTGGATTGATATTAAGGAATTGTCGATTTACAGTCACTCGATCATGGAGAACAATAGTGGGTAAATGACTAAATGTCCCTTCTGAGTTGTGGAGTTGTGGTGTCACTCACTAGTCAAAATCTACTTGGTGAACCCTAGAACCCTAACTGGTAAAGTCCTAGTGAATCATGAGTCCTAAGGCACTCTCAAGGATGGTGTTGACTCCTCGGGATTGCCAACCTAGGCGACAATGTCACTACTGGTGGCTTGGTCCAATACTAAGGAATGGATTAATGAACTGAAAAGAAGAATTAAACTAAGAGATGAGATGGAGATGAACAATTGTAGAGACCATGTGGTTTGGTCTTAGTCTAGGTGATGAATAATTGGCATCATTGTCGAGGAGTTTGGATGGAGAGAACTTTCAGGATTGCAAATTGACAAATATGCTGTCAAGTGACTAGCAGTTTGACCACTGATTGGCCATGGGTAGCGATCAGACCGCCGTTACAACCTTCTGAAAAATAGACACTAAACACTTGTGTGGGAGTGTTTGGGGATGGGGTTTACACCAAGTGCCACTGAAAATGGAGACTAGACGTGAAACTATATAGAGTTTTGCCGAAAAGTCCAGAGAGGGGTGTTTTTCGGAATTAGGAGGTGGTCTGACCGGCCGTTGGTTGGCGGTCACACCAGCGGCGGTCTGACCACTCCCCTGTTACCAGGGTCAAACCGGCCTAGGGCTAGCGGTCAGACCGGCCAGGGCGAGTTCATGCACAATGAGTTTAACATCCCAAATTTTTAATTTTGGTTAAAAATGAATTTTAATTATTTTCCTTGAGTTTTCTGAATTTTCTGGAATTTTAAAAGCTTTTTCCTATCTATGTTAAAGCCAAATTAAATTATCTGCAAAATAAAATACCAATGTTGATTTGAAAATATTTTATTTAAGTCCAATTTGTCTCAAGTCAAATATATGAATTTTCACTTAATTTTTGGACTTCATTAGCTATTTTCTAAAACCCTAAAGGAGTTATTTCAATTCCTGAAAATATTAAATCAATAAAAATTCAAAACTCCAATCAGGCCGAATGAATTCGGCCCATCTTTTATTTTGCGCCGCGGCCCAACTGTCGACCCATCTCCTCCGCGTCGGCCCGCGCCAACTCCCTACCTCACCGCCATGTGGGCTCCACCGGCAGCTCGTTACCTCCACGCACCCTCCCCTGCCCTTGCATGCTCGCCACCGCCGCTCCTTGCCCATGCCGGCCACCATCGTGCTCATCGCCGCACATCTACAAAAGCTATGCCGAGCCGGCCTTGCCCCTCTTGCTACCATTCATTTCCTCCCTTCCCGTTCATTTCACCTCCCTCCTCAAGCTTGGGGCTCAAAGCTGCGCATGTGTGTCCTCATCCTCGACGCCGTGCTCGCTGTAGTCCCGGCCGCAAGCGCTCTCCTCTCCCCGGCAGCATGTAGCGGGGTTCCACGTCCTCACGAGCAGGTCCCCTCCGTCAATTCAGGGATTGAGCCACCGGAGCGCAACGCGCGGCCTTCTTCCCCGTTCCCGGCCAAAAGCCATCGCCGCCGTCGCACTTCTCCCATGGTACATCGCCGATCGATTCATTCCCCAGGGAGAACATCTGCACCTCCCTCCTCCTATCCCCCTCACCGACTCCGGCTTCCCCTCTCCCCAACGGTGTCCCCACGGCGACCAGCCAGCGCCGCCGCCGGCTCACGCCGCCGGCCCGCCACGGCTTTTCCCTGTTGCTATCGAAGGTTCCGGAAGGTTCCCTGCGCTCCACGGGTTCCCATGCGCGCGCTCGTTCTCCTCCTCTCCCCCTCCGGCACCGGCGCCTCTTTTCTCCCTCACGGCCGGCCGCCGTGAGCCACCCCGAGCCCGCCACCGGCCACCTCGTGCATAACTAAATTATTCATGAGAGCATATAAGAGGATTGATTTTGACTGTACGATCATCGTGGTTATATACATAGAATGCTTGGAGAGAGTGTTTGTGAGTACTAGGTGGCCTGTTAAGGAAAAAACATCACTTATGCTCTAGTGACCATTCGTCATCATCTGTTCTCAGTAGCAAAACCCTTCGTGACCCGAAAGCAGATATGAACCAGGTAATCTCTCCTATCTAGTGACTAGTGAGGAGTGTTCATATGAACATTCCCCCTCCCCCCTCTCTCTCTCCCTGTTAGATTTATCTATTTTTGTTTGTAGTATTTCCTTCGTCAACTCCACTAGATACGATTAATTTTATCTGGAATGCTTCTATCGTTCAAAATTTTGTTAGTTATGTTTACCTTCATACGAAGTGTTTCCTTTTGAATATATTTGAATTTGGTTTGTTTTTAGTATAGATCTAAAGCGACTCAGGGAGGCGATCTTTGTAAAAATTAGATCCCAAGCATACGAGCAAGAAAGTTACATCCTTTGATCATATTTGATCGATATTTCAAATTATTAAAATTATGTTTGAAATTATTATTGCATGTGTATTTCTATTCAATGTAATTTAAATTCCTATTTTAAATTATAGTTATTCCTAATACCTTGGTATAGGAAAAATTTTCTATTGAATTAGACATTCCTTGACACCATAGTTAAAACCTAGTTGGTACATTAGTATGACCACAACATGTTTGAAAATTTCGCTTAGCAATGCATAGACCTGAAATACTTAATTTGGGGAAATTTGGCCAAAATGTCAATTACGATTTAAATTGTTTTACCATAGGACTTTCTGCAAATGATTTTCGAAAAGCAAAACAAAATAAAAATTGGTTTAGACTTGGGCGAAATGGATGTTTGGATGGGTGCAGGTTTATGCACGGGCTCAATCCGGGTATGGGTTGAAGCCCAGGGGTTCTTTTGGAAAGTCGCCCAAGTCAGTTAAGGACCGAACTTCAAAACGCATCTTGTCAAGCCTTACCGTACAACCACATGTCCAGAGTGGAGAGCACTTGGCCAAATAATTTATATCATTTCACCGTGGTTGTGCCATCCGGTTGCGTGGGTGTCTTTTATGACCTACTTTTATACATTCCTACATGGCGCAAGAGGGGACTTGATCCAGCGGATGGTTCAATCCAAAGGAGGCGAAACCTTAGCGAGGCGGGACTACGGTGGGATGATACATTGTAAAGGCCTTGTGATAATGACTTAGTCGCACTCCTTCGGTAGTGTGTCAGATTGACATTATCAGTCAATTGTCTCTTGTGGGTAAAGCTGTACAACCTCTGCAGAGTGTAAAACTATTCGAATAGCTGTGTCCACGGCCATGGACATGCTGAAGCAAAGCCAATGCAAAGTATAGCTTTTGGTCTTGAATTCAAAGGATTTTATCAAATGTTACGGGATATCTTATCCAAATGGAATTTTGGGCAGGTAGCCATGTGATAGGAGGGTATCCTTCACCATTCTTGTATGAATGTTATCTAACTATAAAACTGAGAATTTTAGAAAATAAATTTTAGTTATAGAGTACCTACCTTGGAACTTAGTACAAGTATTTAAAGAAAACATCGCTTTACGCAAAACAAACCCTATAAGCCACCATTTGTTATACCCTCATGCATTATCATCTGTTATTGGGTGTAACTTGCAGAGTACATTTATTTGTACTCACCTTGCTTAATAAATTATTGATCAGGAGATGACTACTCCGAGGAGAATGAGAACGTGGATAACTAGGCTACGCCCCCAGACGATTGCCTGTGGCGAATTGTGTAGTCTACTATTACTACTTTTGCTTCCTATGTATCTTACTTATAGACTTATGCTCCTTTCGTAACAAACTTGCACTTTGTGAATATATCGCGCATTATGGTTATGTTATCACCTTTTTTTAAGCTGTGTACTCTAGCTCACGATCATAGGACTAGAGTGGAATACCTGAGAGGATCCGAGATCCTTCGCTCAAGGTGCGACAAGAAGTGGTATCAGAGCTATATTGACTGTAGGTCGTAACCAAGTTAGAATAGCTGTTAGTTAAAAAACTTTAAAACTTATTTTATAATAAGAAAAATAAATTGTTCTCTCCTTATCTTTGGTCATCCATCTACTCTTACCTTTTTCGTGGCAATTCTTTCTTACCTAACTCTCTTCACTAGTTTATAATATTAGATGAATCCTCTTACCCCTGTAAATTTTTATAGATAGTCAACGCAACCATTACATTCAAGACCACAAGTTATGAAGCTTTCAAGAGAGCATCGTGATACAAGAATCATCGAAGACCGTGAACCGAAGATTGCGATATCCACCGAACTATATAGCTTAAGTTTGCTAAGACTCACTCTGAGTACTGAGTCGCTCCACCAGATTAAGAGTTTGGACCGAGTAGAACGTTGTATAAAACTATTAAAGTTTATCCAAAAGGCTTTTGAGTCAGTTGTTTCGTTTTGGTTGTTACTTCCGCTTTACTTCCCTTAGTTTCTCCTCTTCTTTCCTAAGTCCTTAGAAATCATGCAGATGGCGACTTCTGGCAACGGCAGTGGCGGCACCAGTAGTCAGGACAGACAAAATACGGATTCGCAAGAGATTCCGATTCCATTGCCACCACCCCCTGCAGCTGAAGGACCCGATTGGCATCAAATGATGGCCAATCAAGCCCAATTGATTAATCTTCTTGCCTAGTCACTTAATCAGAATCAGCAAGCAGCAGTAGCAGCTCAACCTCAAGCTCACGCTCCACCTCAACCAAGAACCAACATATCTGAGTTTATGATGATGCGTCCCCCAACCTTTTCTAGCAGCACCGAGCTAATGGATGCTGACGATTGGCTTAGGGCAATCGGCAAGAAACTGGACATTACTCAATGCACTGATCGCGAGAGGGTACTGTTCACATCTCACCAGTTGAATGGACCAGCATCAGAGTGGTGGGACAATTTCACTCAGTCTCACGCTGATGCTCAGACTATCACTTGGGACGAATTCGTGAAGGCTTTCCGCCATGCTCACATCCTATCAGGCATGGTACCCTGAAGAAGAAAGAATACCGCTCCTTGCGCCAAGGCAGCCGCTCCGTTAATGAATATATGCACAATTTCAATTAGTTAGCCCGCTATGCACCAGAGGATGTGGCAACTGATGAGGCCAAGCAGGAACGTTTCGTGGAAGGACTCAATGATGATCTCTCCGTCTGCCTCATTGCTCAAGACTACACCAACTTTCAGCAGTTGGTGAACAAGGCTATCCGCTAGGAGGGCAAGAACCTAGAGATAGAGAACCGCAAAAGAAGGAAGGCATCCCAGAAGTTCAACTCTGGGGGTTTTCCCAAGCCCCGCACCGCACCACCTCAGCACGGGAAATCCCTGTCTCCTTCATCCAGAACATCTGTACCAGCTCAACGCCCAAATAACTCTAGTTTCTAGCACACTTCTTCTGGAAGCCTGTTTCGGAAGAAGGCACTTAACTCAGCTGCGGGAATTACTTGCTTCCATTGTAATGAGTTGGGACACTATGCCAATAAGTGCCCGAAAAAGTAGCAACCAGTAGCCCCAGTCAGACCGAATCAGGGAGTTCCAGCCTCTGGCAGTACTTCAGCTGCAAGACCACCAGCTCAGCTCATGAAGGGACGTGTGAACCACGTCACAGCTGAAGAAGCTCAAACTGCACCAGATGTGGTCCTTGGTATGTTCTTTGTCAATTCAATACCAGCATCAGTTTTATTTGACTCAGGAGCTTCACATTCATTTGTTTCAAGTAAGTTTGTGGGAAAATATGGGTTATCTATTTCTCCCTTAGTTAACCCTATGATAACCCATTCTCCGGGCTCGGAAATGAAGACTAGTTCCCTATGCCCAAACCTTACCTTGGAAATATCAGGAGTACCCTTCCTAGCAAACTTAATAGTCTTGCACTTCCAAGGATTAGATGTGTTTCTCGGAATGGATTGGCTATCCAAGAATCAAGGTAAAATAGATTGTGCCAATAAGTATATCACCCTCACAAATAACCAAGGAATTAAAGTAGAGTTCAAACCCAAGACCTCTACTGGAGAAAAGTCTGTCCTGACCAACTTAAAGGAAGTAACGCTTGAATATATACCAGTGGTGCAAGAATATCCGGATATATTTCTTGAGCAATTACCCTACATGCCACCAGATAGGGACATCATGTTCTTAATTGACCTAGTCCGAGGGACAGCTCTAATCTCAAAGAGACCTTACAGGATGCCTGCAAATGAATTAGCATAATTGAAGAAACAGATCAAAGAATTACAAGACAAGGGTTATATTCAACCAAGTTCCTCACCTTGGGAGCACCGGTACTGTTTGTCAAAAAAAAGACAACAATATGAGGATATGTGTAGATTACAGATCACTCAATGAAGTCACAATCAAGAACAAGTATCCTTTACCTAGGATCGACGATTTCTTTGATCAGTTGAAAGGAGCAAGTGTTTTCTCCAAGATTGATCTAAGATCCGGCTATCATCAACTAAAGATCAGACTAGAAGACATCCCCAAGACTGCTTTCACCACAAGATATAGACTGTACGAGTTTATAGTAATGTCATTTGGTTTGACGAATGCACCAGCTTATTTCATGAATATGGTAAACAAAGTATTCATGGACTTCTTGGATAAGTTTATCATCGCATTCATTGACGATATTCTCATATACTCAAAGGATAAAGATGAACATGAGAAGCATCTCAGGGCAGTTTTGGAAAGACTCAGGGAGCAACAGCTCTACGCTAAATTCAGTAAAAGTGAATTTTGGTTAAGCCAAGTAGCTTTTCTCGGACATATCGTGTCAGTAGAAGGAGTTGCAATAGATCCTGCCAAGGATGAAGCCCTAATGGATTGGAGGCAACCCAAGTTTGTCACCGAAGTAAGGAGTTTCCTTGGTCTAGCTGGTTACTATCGAAGATTCATCGAAGGTTTTTCTAAAACCTCTAGACCTATGACCTGGCTTTTGAAGAAAGAGAAGAAGTTTGATTGGACAGATGCTTGCGAGAAAAGCTTTCAGGAATTGAAGAAAAGGCTAGTCTCTGCACCTGTATTGACTTTACCTGACATCCATAAAGACTTTGAGGTTTTTTGTGACGCCACTCGTGAGGGCCTTGGATGTGTGCTGATGTAGGAAGGTAAAGTTGTAGCGTATGCATCCCGCCAATTGAAGCCTCACGAAAATAATTACCCAACACATGACTTGGAGTTAGCAGCAATTGTGCATGCCTTGAAAATTTGGCGGCATTATCTCATTGGTAATCGCTGTGAGATTTTCTCGGATCACAAAAGCTTGAAATACATCTTCACTCAGTCAAAACTCAATCTTAGGCAAAGAAAATGGTTGGAACAGATAAAGGATTATGACCTTGGAATCCATTATCATTCGAGCAAAGCAAACATAGTAGCAGATGTCTTGAGTAGAAAGGCGTATTGTAACACCATGTTGGTTCAGGAGAATCAGCCAGAACTGTATGAAGAATTGAAGCACTTGAACTTGCAGATTGTCAGCCAAGGCTGTGTGAACGCTTTGGAAGTTCAACCAACCGTTCAGAGTCAAATCAGAGAAAGTCAGAAAGAAGATGAAGACATCAAGGAAATCAAGAAGAACATGAGAAGAGGCAAAGCCCCAGGATTTTCAGAAGATGAGCATGTTACCATCTAGTTTGGGAACCGCATCTATGTACCTAATCATCAGTAAACCAAACAGTTAATTCTGAAGGAGGCCCATGAATCACCTTACTCCATTCATCTGAGCAGTACCAGGATTTGAAGGAAAAAAATATTGTTGGGCTAGCATGAAGCGAGAAATTGCTGAGTTCGTTGCATGTTATGATGTGTGCCAAAGAGTCAAAGCAGAGCATCAAAGGCCAGCCAGATTGTTGCAGCCTTTACCAATTCCCGAGTAGAAGTGGGAACAAATCGGTATGGACTTTACCACCGGATTGCCTAGGACCCAATCAGGATATGATTCTATCTGGGTTGTAATTGACCATTTGATTAAAGTGGCACACTTCATTCCTGTCAAGACCACTTACAAAAGCGATAAATTGGCAGAGTTGTATATGGCCAGGATCGTCTGTTTGCATGGAGTGCCCAAAAAGATAGTGTTCGACAGAGGATCACAATTCACATCTAGATTTTGGAAGAGCTTACATAAAGCCTTGGGGACCAGACCCAACTTCAGTACAGCGTATCATCCACAAACAGATGGACAAACAGAATCGTCGTCAGTTCGGAAGACATGCTTGATGCGTGCTATAGATTTTGGAAATAGTTGGGATTAGGATCTTCCTTGCATAGAATTTTCGTACAACAACAGCTATCAAGCCAGCTTGCAAATGTCTCCATTTAAAGCATTGTATGGCAGGAAGTGTAGAACCCCTCTCCCTTGGGATCAAGTGGGGGAACATCAGTTCTTTGGACTTGAAATAATATAGGAGGTCGAAAGTAAAGTAAAGTAAAGTAAGAAAGATAAGGGAACGCTTGAGAGTGGCACAATCCCGACAAAAGAGTTATGCTAACAATCGTCGGAGAGAAATATCCTTTGAAACGGGAGATTTCGTTTATCTCAGAGTAACTTCGCTCAGGGGAGTAAGAAGATTCCAGACCAAAGAAAAACTCACACCTAGATTTATTGGAACATACAAGATTCTAGAAAGAAGAGGCGAAGTTGCCTATCAATTAGAGCTACCGACATCCTTGTCTGCAGTTCATGACGTCTTTCATGTTTCTCAACTGAAGAAGTATCTACGAGTCCCAACCGAGCAAACACCGTTAGAAAGCGTTGATCTCCAAGATAACCTCACCTATGTGGAGCAGCCAATCAAGATTCTTGACGTTGCAGAACGTGTTACCAGAAGCAAAGTTATCCGTTCGTGCAAAGTACAATGGAGTAATCACTCAGAAGAAGAAGCCACGTGGGAACAAGAAGAAGATTTGAAAGCCGAGTATCCCCACCTTTTTGCTAACCAAGTCTGAATCTCGGGGTCGAGATTCCCTTTAAGGGGGGTAGGTTTGTAACATCCCAAATTTTTAATTTTGGTTAAAATGAATTTTAATTATTTTCCTTGAGATTTCTGAATTTTCTGGAATTTTAAAAGCTTTTTCCAATTTATGTTAAAGCCAAATTAAATTATTTGCAAAATAAAATACCAATGTTGATTTGAAAATATTTTATGTTAAGTCCAATTTGTCTCAAGGCATTTCTGTGAATTTTCCCTTAATTTTTGGACTTCATTAGCTATTTTCTAAAACCCTAAAGGAGTTATTTCAATTCCTAAAAATATTAAATCAAAAAAAAATTCAAAACTCAATAAATGAATGAATTAGTCCCATCTTTTATTTTCTTGTGACTAAGCGCCAACCCATCTCCTCCGCGTCGGCCCGCGCCAACTCCCTACCTCACCTCCATGTGGGCTCCATCAGCAGCTCGTTACCTCCACGCGCCTTCCCCTGCCCTTGCATGCTCGCCACCACCACTCCTTGCCCATGCCGGCCACCATCGTGCTCATTGCCGCACATCTACAAAAGCTATGCCGAGCCGGCCTTGCCCCTCTTGCTACCATTCTTTTCCTCCCTTCCCCTTCACTTCACCTCCCTCCTCAAGCTTGAGCTGGGCTCAACCAAGCCTGCCTGCCCATTGTCCTTGAGCCACAGTGCTTTCATTGTCCAGCCTGCACCGATGCTCTCTCTCCGTGACAGCAGCGTCCTGCAGGGGTTCCACGTCCTCACGAGAAGGTCCCCTCCGTCAATTCGGGACTTGATTCAGGGAGGCCCGCCCGTGCCTTCTTCCCGTTCGGCCAAAAGCCTCCGCACTTGCAGTTGCACTTCTCCCACGGTACATCTTCGGTCGATTCATTCCCCAGGGAGCACCTCCGCACCTCCCTCCTCCTATTCCCCTCACCCTCCGGCTTCCCTCTCCCCAATGGCGTCCCACGACAAGCGGCGGCCTGCCCGTCGGCCATACAGCTTTCCCGTTGCCATCGAAGGTTCCAGAAGGTTCCCCGTGCTCCACGGTTTCCCATGCGTGCGCTCGTTATCCTCCTCTCCCCCTCCGACACCGGTGCCTCTTTTTTCCCTCACGGCCAGCCGCTGCGAGCCACCCCGAGCCCACCACCGGCCACCTCGTGCTATGCCGCCACTCTCCATGTGCTTGCCTCGATGGCCCGGTCCCGTTTTTAGTACTCACGATCGCCGCCATCCCCACTGAGCCGCTCTACCTCCCTTGTTTGGCCTCCCTCTCTGTCAATTTCATTGCTGTGTAATGAGCAAATCTGACAGTGGTTAGTGTAGGGTATAGGTAATTAAGAGCTGGGTCTTATTAACTGAATTAATCAGAAGCCTATTGTCAGTTTGATACAAATGACAAGTACTTTGTTAAGTTAATTAGTGTTTAGCAAAAAATGTTGAAGAAGGCCAAACTAATTAAGAGTTAGGATTGGATAATTTTTGTTAGGTATAGTAGTTAGTAGGTCAACTGGCTCCCTTGCTAAGGACTAAACTAAATTGGTTGAAACCAAGTAATTCGAAGGTTAACTAATCATTGATATAATAGGGTTACAATCAAGGAGTATGAAAAATGTGAGTGCTTGTGTGACCAGTAGGGCATCCCAACAAACTAATTAGTAGCTAGCAGAGCATGTAGTGTAATTGAGTAGTTAACTATAAGGCTTGCAGGTAAGATAGTTAGCTAAGTGAATGTTGGGATACGGGTAGGCTACGATAGTAATCAATCGAAATTTCTACCACGCAAACCAGAAAGCCAAGCAAGTAGTTGATCATAGATCGTTACCACCAGACGTGCAGAGCAGCGGAAGAAGGGTTGGAGTACCTTGGTCCAACGTAGAGCGCGTCGATGTAGTGGTCGTAGTCGATCATCCAGCGTCGAGCACGTCGGTGCGGTGGTCGTGGTCAATTGTCTCCTCTAGTGACCTCTGCAGTTCCTTATGAAGATCGCGGATCGTCTTCAAGCGCAACAGCAACCGCAGTAGCGCCTCTACTGTATCCACACATCCAGGGAAGAACAACCATGCGCTGGTGTTCTAGCACTAAGTCACACGGTGTAATATCCGAAAGTGCTGTTACCAAAATAAAAATAAATAATGTTATTATTTTGTTGGATTTTCTGAAATTTGAAAGAGTTTTATTGCTTTTCTTGAATTTCTGAAGTTTTAAAAGTCAAAAGTAAAATTTCTTAAAGTTTTTGAAGTTTTATTTGAGTTAAAGTTGAAAAATAAAAATTAAATTGATTTCTGGAATTTTCTGAGATTTTAAAAGCTTTTCCCTAATCATTTCAAAGCCAAAATAATTTATTTGTGAAATTAAAAGCCAACTTTAAGTTGGAAATAATTTTATTAAGTCCAAAATAACTCTAGGAATTTCTATGAATGTTTCAAGAATTTTTGGATTTTATTTGCTATTTTCTAAAGCCCTTTTTGATTTAATTGGATTATTTAAATTGGAAAAGCATTTGATAATCAATCAATAGTTCTTCGGCCGAATTCTAAACTCGCCCCGTTCCTGTGCACACACACGTGGCCCAAACCGGCCTCCCTCGGCCAAACCTCCCCCTCTCTTGGTCGTTGGATCTCAATCCAACGACCCACACGCCTACTTCTTCCTTCATCCCATCCGCGCCGTCGAATCAACATCCAACCGCTCGCGCCCTTTATTTCTCCTCACTCTCCTTCTTCCTCACGTAGCCGCATGACTCCGCCATGGCTGCCTCGCCAAGCTCCATCACCGTGCCGCCGTTCGTTGGCGCCATTCGGGCCAGAGCACCGCCCCCTTGTTCTGCTGTGGCAAGCCATCGTGGCGGCCACCTCGACACCAAGTGGGCGCCACGTTGGCCAACCGAGCCTAGTCATTGCCCACGTGGTGCTGACGTGGCAAGGTGTTTAAAACCAAACAGAAATCCAATTGATGACATCAGTGTGACGCATTAATTCGATTTTTGTTTGTAAAAATAATTCCGAAATCTAAGAAATTCCAAAATTCATCATTTCATGTGATTTTGAAACTTCCTGGGGTTCGTTCTCCTTCATACAAACTCCGAATTCGTCGATTAAATTTTCTAAATTCATACAAATTCAAAATCTAGCTAACTAAACTAAAATTATTTAATTTGGAGTTCATTTGAATCTTCATTTGAATTTTATTTGAATTTCTCTTATTTTCACGTATAGAGTTCGACGACTTCGGAGAGTCTGATTTTGTTGGACCGAAAAGGCGACTAGAGGGGGGGTGAATAGGAGCACGCTCATTTTTTCACTTTGATTTGGATTCAACACCAATGTCACTCCGATAGCTATGAAAACTATGAAGATCAATCTACAAGTATAGCGGAAGCCTTGTATTGAATCCTAATCAAAAACCCCAAGCATAGCAATCAACAGACACAAAGATAGGCTGAAGAAACCAAAATCGGTTCAACCACAGTTATATGGGCGGTTGTACCAATGATCGGTACAACCGCAAGCAAACGAGCGGTTCAACCAATGATCGGTTCAACCACAGTTATAAGGGTGGTTGAACAGATTTCCCCGGAACAGCCCGACGACGAAAACTAAAAGTGGCACAACTTTTGATCCACTTGGCCAAACTCCATGAAATTTGAACCACAACTTCCTAAAGATATTAGGAACCTATTCCAATCAAAGATCACAGAGATCCATACCAAAGTTCCTATCTTTTTCAATTTGAATGAAGGTGGTTCAAAAACCGAGCCAAATGCAAAATATGATCTAGAGACTTGCTCGTGGGCGGTTGATGATCAAGATGATCCTGATGGGTTCCCACATATCACAACAAGTTAGATCACGGCAAGAAACCAAGCAAAAACTCGCGGATCAAAGAAAGACCCCAAATCACCAAATAGAGAGAAAGAAAGCAAATGAATTCATCTTTGAGAGAACTTTCTTTGGATTAATTTGATATGGTATTGGTTTACAGCCACTCCATCAATGGAGGACAAAGACTCAATACATGAACACGAAATCAAATCCAACTCTCTAGAACCCTAACCTCCACTAATCCTCTCCCTAAGCAAACTAGGACTTCAAACACAATGAAAGGGTTGAGAGAGCTACCTCCCTCCTCTATTTATAGTGGAGGCTTAGAGCTTCTAGAAGATTGAAGCCTAATGGGCTCCCGTTAAGGCCCACACACAAACGGGTTACATACGCACGTATTTTAGAGCGTCATCTTCTTCTCTTGACCTAATCCGCTTCACCTTGCGCCATCTTGCACCGTGAGTTGGCAAAAGGTCACCAAGACGGTATTTGGTAAAATTACCTAAATACCCCTTCTCGATCTTTTGCAAAGACCGAGTCCCAATCGCATGAAGCACCTCCCATGCCATGCGTGTAGAGTTGATCCGATGGCTCTCATCATGTCGGTAAGTCTCTCCCATTCAGCTCCCACTGAAACCACCATGGCACTTGCACCGACCCCCGCGCTGCTTGATCGAACCCGTCGCACCGAACTGCCCGTTCGGTCACCTTTGTCCCTTTTGCGCCATACTTGACTCCATTGACCTCACCCGGCATCCCCGATCGTTCTGGACCTCAGCTCTCCAAGCTTAGTCCCAATCATCATCGCCGTTGACCGTCATTGACCTCAAAGCAACTTACACAACAATAGACAAAGAAATCGATTCCGGAAACAAGTTCTTCACAACTTGATCCACGTTAGTCAAAACATACATCATGCAACACATATGCCATGAAACCCATGAACTTGACCTAACCCAACACTCATTGCCACCGATTGGCCGATGAACAGCAAGAGCATTCCGAACTTCGACGAAAACTCGTGATTCGACAAACCTTTAACTACATTGCCAATTCTAACATCATCCTAAGATCGTGCGCATATTCCCATGATATCCACAATCTCCCCCTTGATGAACGCATTGGCAATTTCCCACAAATGCAAATTTTGAGGTTTTGAAAAGTAAGAACTTGACGTTTTCGCACAAAGTCACAACTTGGTCCAAATGCAAGAGAAAGCAAAGGAAATGACCAAGTTGGCTCTAGAATAGCATCAGCAAGTGAGGTAAGGCAAAAGAAAGCGAGAAAGCTTCAATTTCCGGAAAAGTGCAAAATCTCACTTAAGTTCCATATGAAAGAACAATTGTTCGATATGATCTTTGATCATTGTGAGGATCAAGAATTGCAATTCAAGTTCAGAAGTAGCAATAAGACCATAAGAATGCAAATAAGAAACCCCCCCACTATGATCCTCAAAATTCAGAAAATCTCAAATTTTCAATTCTTCTCCAAGTAGCTCCCCCTTTTTCGTAACTCCCCTTTTTCTCCCCTTTTTCAACCATCTTCTCTCCCTTTGACAATGGAGACATCAAGGAATCATGCCATCCTCTCATCTAGAGATGACAAAAGCAGAATGAGGAAAAAGCATAAGGAGCATGCATGAAATGCAATGGAGTGGCTTCATTTTTTTTGTATTTTTCAATTTTTGATTACAAGAAGCTTTGGAGATTATCCAAAAGAACCAGCTAGCATTTCTAATATTGCACAAATAACATATCAAGCCTAACAGCGCTAGCAAGATCATGATAGCACATATATATCAAAGCTAAGCTCGAAGGTTCAAAGTAAAGCAATGAATTTTAGCATTTTAAGCAACGCTTCAAATCTAGCAAGTTCATCAACAGGGATCCTAAAATGATACTGGCCATGTCAAAATATCAATGTCAGATCAAAAAGCTAACAAAGACCACACTAAGAGACAAACAGGTCCTAAAATAAATCATTTTGCTCAATTTGCTCAAACGCCCATTTTTCAACAGTTTTTCATTTGCAATGAATATTGAAGTTTTCTAATGATCTAACTTAGTGAAGAAGATCCTGGACTAGGAGCCATCCACAAACTC
Organism: Phyllostachys edulis; assembly: GCA_036346405.1. Lineage (NCBI taxonomy): Eukaryota > Viridiplantae > Streptophyta > Magnoliopsida > Poales > Poaceae > Phyllostachys > Phyllostachys edulis. The sequence goes on along the minus strand of CM070557.1, from coordinate 1,606,017 downwards.
TTCCTAAGCTTTGACCAAAAGTTGATTAAAAGTATATCTTAGTGAAGAAGATCCTGGACTAGGAGCCATCTACAAACTCTTCATAAGCTTCTACCAGGGCGACAAATCTTGAAGTTCATGTCAGTTTTGACAAGCAGTCCCCATGAGATCGTCTGGATCATCAAACTATCTCCAAGTTCACGTCTTTGACATGCAGTCTCGTAAGAGTAGTTTGACACAATTTAAGCATAAGACAATCTTGAAATTGATTTTTCATTTTTCATTTTGCACAAGAGAAGTTTTAGATTCTCAAGAACACAAGAAGCTCAAGTAATGATCAATTTTAGATTCAAGAGCTAACAAATCAATTTTGACAGGGCTAATGTCACAAAAGGAGCACTAATTGCGCAACTAGCTAAAACATCCACAAATTGTAGTTTTTAGATTCTAGTTGTTTTAGAGTTCTAGCTCATTCAGCAAAGACTTAGCTACACATGTGAAAGCATGATAATTCTAGCAAGTCAAAGAACTAGACATGGCATTGAGCAAGAATTGAAATACTAAAGCTCCAAAGGGTAATAAGCAAAGCTTCATCAATTTTAAAAGATAAACAGAAAACTTATATTACAATGCATCTTTTTTTTTGTTTTTCATATGAATGCAATATGATACAATGAGATGCAAATAAAAGCTCAAAAAGCCTAAAAAGCCTAAACATATTAAAAAGATCAACAAGTTCAAAAGAAGATCAAGAAAAGATCAAATGAACAAGGTGAGATCAGAAAAGATCAAACTCCCTCTCAAACCAACCCATAGGGATAAATTACCCCTAACTCGCTCCTCAAGGTGACAAACCTTGTTGGGTCTAAAAGCTTGGTGAGGATATCAGCCAATTGAGCCTCGGACTCCACAAAATGTAGCACAATATCACCCTTCTCAACATGGTTTCTAAGGAAGTGATAGCGAATGTCTATGTGCTTGGTCCTAGAATGTTGCACTGAGTTCTTAGCAATGTTAATAGCGAAGTGTTATCACGGACAAGAGGAACACTATCAAAAGCTAACCCAAAGTCCTTAGAGTGGACACCATCCACAAAATCGACTCTGACAACTAGCGTGACTACATATTAAACCGATGAGTGGATTGTGCAACGATGGGCGCTTCCTAGAAGACCAACAGACAAGAGAAGTGCCAAAGAAATGACAAGTGCGAGGTACTCTTCCTATCTAGCCGTGACATAAAATCGAGAATCGAAAACCCTCGAATGGGCCGAAGAAGAAGCGGGAAAACCAAATGCCATCTTGAAGGGTAGAGTGTAAATACGAAGATGCGCTTAACGGCTTAGCGATGTGAAGTCCTCGGAGGCGCTGAAACCTCGCCGAGAGCGGACCACGGCGTGGATGTCGGTCTTGAGCCGTCAGTGTGAGGAAGAGCTGATCATCTTTGCGGTACTCACGTTGATCCACGGCTTCTCCTTCCTCATCTGGATCCAAAGCGATCGAAATCGCCATGGGCGTGGCGATCGACTTGCGATCACCCATCTCAAAACGCTTAAGCAAATCCTTAGTGTACCGTTTGATGGATGAAGATCTCTTCCTTACCATTGCTTGATTTGTAGCCCCAAAAGTAATTGAGTTCTCCCATCATGCTCATCTCAAATTCCATGGACATGGTCTCAGAAAAACTGGAAACAAGAGCATTAGAGGAACCACCAAAGATAATATCGTCAACATAAATCTGAACAAGCATGAAGTTATTGCCATGCCTAAGAATGAAAAGAGTCTTATCTACTTTTCCCATTTCAAAATTATTCTTCAGCAAGAAGGTCTTAAGTCTATCATACCAGGCTCTAGGGGCTTGCTTAAGACCATACAAGGCTTTGGATAGCTTGTAAACACGATCTGGATGCTTGGGATTCTCAAAACCAGGGGGTTGCCTAACCTACACTTCCTCCTCTATAAAACCATTCAAAAAGACACTCTTAACATCCATTTGATGCAATCTAAAACCTTTAGATGCAGCAAATGCAAGTAAGATGCGAATGGCTTCTAGTCTAGCAACAGGAGCGAAGGTCTCATCAAAATCTAACCCCTCAACCTAGCTAAAGCCCTGAGCTACCAATCTAGTCTTGTTTCTAACCACAGAACCATCCTCATTTTGTTTATTTTTGAACACCCAACAGGTTCCTATAACATTATGACCACTAGGAGGTTCTACAAGGTTCCAAACTTTATTTCTTTCAAAATTTTCTAACTCCTCATGCATGGCATTGACCCAACTAGCATCAGATAAAGCATGTGATATACCTTTGGGTTCGAAAGAAGTTACAAATGCAGAGTGAAAGAAAAGACTCGGATCATGATACCTAGAGTGAGTGACTCGCTCATAGAGATTACCAATCATCTGATCCGGAGGGTATTGCTTCTGAATGTGCAAAGGAGCGCCTGGGGGAGATAGCGTCTCCTCGACCTCCACAGGTATTGCTAATGAAGAAGTCGCAGCAGGAGCCTCAATTGGAGGTGAAGCAGTCGTAGCAGGTTCTGGAGCTTGGGCAGCTTGCACAGGAGCATTAGCAATAGGTGGAGGAGCAGTATCAAGTTCATTCTCATCTTCTTCGACAAAAATGCTCTCTGTCACCTGTAAGTCACCTGAAACATCGGATCTAGCTCTAGGGCTAGTCTCATCAAAAGTGACATTGCATGTCTCCTGGACAATGTTAGTTTCAACATTAAAAACCCGAAAACCCCTCGAATGAGCAAGATAACCCAAAAATAAACCATCACAAGTCCTTGATTCAAATTTATCTAGATTTCTTGTTTTCAAAATAAAACACTTCGATCTAAAGACTAGAAAATCTGAAAGCAGAGGGTTTTTCGCCAAATCGAAGCTCATAAGAAGTCTTGCCCAAAGGCAGGTCTCAAAAAGACACGGTTTGAAATATGGCAAGTATAGCAATAGCTTGACCCAAAACCTCCTCGGTGTGCTATACTCATCTAGCATCATCCTAGCCATCTCGACTAGGGTTTTGTTCTTCCTTTCCTAGCGCCATTTTGTTGAGGGGCGTGTGGAGAAAGAAGCGATGCTCAATACACTTTCGGCACAAAAGAGGCAAAGAAGCATTCTTGAACTACGTGCCATTGTCTTTGCGGATCGGTCGTAAGGCACCGGGAAGTTCGAAGCCAAGCGAAGAACAAGATCATGATAATGATCAAAAGCCTCATCCTTTGAAGCAAGAAAGAACACCCAAGAGTATCTCGAAAAATCATCGACTATGACAAGAATGTACCATTTGCCACCGAGTGACCGAACCCTAGCAGGACCAACAGTATCCATCTGAAGCAACTATCCGGTCCGTCGGTCATGACCATAGTCAATAGCGGGTGTGGCGACAACTTACTTGCCATGCCTACAGGGCGCACATACAGCATCCTTGACAACTTTGAGTTTAGGCAAACCTCTCAAGAGATCAAGGCCGCTAACTCGTGTCAGATGATCAAAACCAATGTGCCCCAAATGTCGGTGCCAAAGCCAAATATCAGAAGAAGAAGCAATTAAGCACTTAAGGGATCCGGCAAGAGATTCAGAAAAATCAGCTCCAAAAATTCTACCAATTCTAGAAATCCCAAAAACAAGCTCACCAAAAGAATCAAGCACACGACAGGCGTTCTTCTTAAATCTAGTCTCATAGCCATCATCGAGAAGCTGTGAGACAGAAAGGAGATTGTACCTTAGCTTGGATACAAGAGCGACATCCTTGAGAATGAACTTGTCGTTCACCCTGATCAATCCAGTTCCTTCAATGTGCCCTAGTGTATCATCTCTGAAGGTGATGAAGTCATTACCCGTCGATCGTGTGAAGGAGGTGAACCATCTTGAGTCTCCGGTCATGTGGCGTGAACACCCGGAATCGACGAACCATGTGTTCTTCCCCCTTCCGCGGCAATCCTGAGAATCAAGGAACAAAAGAACGATGTGTCTCAATACTGGGGTTAGTTAAAAGCGACTTGGGAACCTAGTACTGAGACACACGTCTGCGAGTAGTATGCAAAGCAGAAATGCTATCCTTGATTTTATTAGCAGTTCTATTATGAGCAATGGTTACTTTAACATGAGATGCATCCTGTCTAGGAACATGATGAGCGTGTGCAATAAATCCTAGTCCAGGTTTCTTATTTTCTAAACGACCATGTCTCATAAAAGCTCTAGGTTGATTAGATGACATTCTAGCAATATTTTTCTTAGCGTTCTTCAACCTCATGTGAGAACTCAACCAAATGTCCACTCTTCTTGCAATAGGTGCAATGGTATTTTGTACCCTTTGGGAGAAGCACCTTTTGCCTCAAAAGAAGGTTGGACAAACCTGCAGATTTAAAAGCAGTTTTTTGCGGGTTGGGTTTTGAATTCAACTAAGCCATTTTCCAAGACCTCAATGACATTAGGCTTGGATTTGTCCTGGGCTGAGTTGTATCCTAACCCTTGCTTCTCAAAAGGAGTTTTAGACTTGTCTAGAATCATGTTTAACTATTTTTCACCATTAGAGAATTATTCTAGAGTATTCTTGTGATATGCATTCTCTTTTCCAATATCAACACATGTCTCACAATTCTTAGCCTCAACGGCTCTAGCATGTTTCTCCTTAAGAAAAGCAACTTCAAGCTTATAGATTGTACATGAGGCACAAGGCATGGATTCAATTGTGTTCTTAAGCTTGGCATATTTTGCTCTAACTGCTTCTAGAATGTCCTTAACTTCATGTTCACGTTCTAAGCAAAAAGTGCAAAAGCTAGATTTAACATTACCAGAAGCATCCAACTTGCTAGACCCTAAGCATTTTTCACATGGAGCAGATTTGACATTAATTAGCTCAGTCCTAACATTTTTCAAGTTGATGCAAAGCAATATCATGAGCAGATTGCAGTTTAGACAATTCAGAGTGCAAAGCATGGCAGGATGAACATTCATCAATATCTAGACTCTTAGCATTCACAAGCTCTAATTTCAAATTCTCGACTTGTGACTCTAGATCCTTATTCCTAGCCATGGTGAACTCTAAAGCCTTATCCTAACTAAGCAATTGTTCATACATGTTATCGCATCTAGTAGAAAGAACATCATAGGAGAGAGGTACCTCATAAATCGTCATCGGCGTCCATGAGTCGACCATGAAGCACATCTTGGGTGAAGTCCTTGGCCTTTCCCTTCTTGTCTTGAGGGAGCTCCTCCTCCTCCTTGTCCTCCTCGCTCCCGGAGTCCACATCGCTCATGGATTGCTCTCCAAAAGCGGCAAGGATCCGGTGAGCAGCCTTCATGAGCTTGGCAGCATCATACTTAGGCTTGCCCCCTTGAGGCTTCTTCCAGGCAGGCTTCTCATCCTTACGGTTTCCCTTACCTTTCAGCTTGGGGCAGTTTGCCTGGATGTGATATAGCTCTCCACACTCATAGCACTTCACAGAGCCACCTCTCTTTCTGTTTCTAACATTGTTATATGCCCGTGTGACTTTCTTGGCTAAAAGAGCTAAATCAGCCTCAAGAAGACTCTCAAACTCTTCTTCTTGAATAGCAGATAAACACGCAAGAGAAAAACCAGAAGAAGACTCAGAAGAACCATCAGAAGTTCTTTTCAAAGGATTAGCTACCAAAGCCATGTTATCCTTCGTAGGATTACTGCCTCTCTTGATCTCATGAGTTTTTAGCTTGCTATAAAGCAGCTCCAAAGTGAGATTAAAGAGATCGACGTTCTCCTCTATGACAGTTGCCTTTATCTCCCACTCCTTGGTGTTGATTGCAGCCAAGAGGTGGGTGGCATTCTCAGATTGAGAGTACTCACTATCAACAGCTCTTATCTGATTGATAACCTTGTTGAAGCGAGTAAAAATATCATCGATGCTCTCGCCAGGACGCATCTCGAATTTGTTATACTCTCGCTTGTAGACCGTCTGGCGCACTTGCTTGATCCGGACGATCCCTCATGGTAAGTTTCGAGGGTGTGCCAAATCTCATGTCTTGATCGCAAGGTTGCAAATCCTATCGTACTCTTGCTTACCAAGCCCGGCATATAGAAGGTTCTTTGCCTTGTTGTTGTTAGCCAAGAGGGTTCTTTGGCCGTAGTAGCAACCGAACAAAAGCAGTGGGGCTCGAACAACCTCCCATATAGCTTGTCCTTCGCTCTCAAGGAAGACTCGCATCTGATTCTTCCAATAGGCATAGTCGAGCCCATCGAAGACATGCGGCAGTCGATACTTATCCATCGCTAAGTTCGGTGACGGTTAAGATCAAGATTGAACTAAGCGGGCTCGATACCACTTGTTGGACCGGAAAGGCGAATAGAGGGAGGGTGAATAAGAGCACGCTCACTTTTTAACTTTGATTTAGATTCAACACCAATGTCACTCGATAGCTATGAAAGCTATGAAGATCAATCTACAAGTATAGTGGAAGCCTTGTATTGAATCCTAATCCAAAACCCCAAGCATAGCAATCAACAGACACAAAGATAGGCTGAAGAAACCAAAATCGGTTCAACCACAGTTATATGGGTGGTTGTACCAATGATCGGTACAACCGCAGGCAAACGAGCAGTTCAACCAATGATCAGTTCAACCACAGTTATAAGGGCGGTTGAGCCGATTTCCTTGGAACAACCCGACGACGAAAACTAAAAGTGGCACAACTTTTGATCCACTTGGCCAAACTCCACTAAATTTGAACCATACCTTCCTAAAGATATTAGGAACCTATTCCAATAAAAGATCACAGAGATCCATGCCAAAGTTCCTATCTTTTTCAATTTGAATGGAGGTGGTTCAAAAACCGAGCTAAATGCAAAATATGATCTAGAGACTTGCTTGTGTGTGGTTGATGATCAAGATGATCCTAGATGGGTTCCCACATGTCACAGCAAGTTAGATCACGGAAAGAAACCAAGCAAAAACTCGCGGATCAAAGAAAGACCCTAAATCACCAAATAGAGAGAAAGAAAGCAAATGAACTCATCTTTGAGAGAACTTTCTTTGGATTGATTTGATATGGTATTGGTTTACACACTACTACAAAAAGGCTATCTTTGGGCGCCTCATCACGCAGAGCGTTGACCAAAACCGTCGGTATTACATTCAATCACGAGCGGTTTTGGTTTAGAGACCGCTCGTGCTCTTCGCCGCGCTAAAAACCGTCGTGAAGAGGCAATATCACGAGCGGTTCATTTTGAAACCGTTTGTGAAGTATCACGAGCGGTTACAACACTGAACCGTCTGTGATATTAATCGATATCCGAGCGGTTTTAAAACACAACCGTCGTGAAGTATCACGAGACGGTTACAACAAAACCGTTTGTGATATTAATTAGTATCACGAGCGGTTCTTAACAATAACCGTCTCGTGATAATATCGCTCTGACTCCACGGTAAATCGCCATCGCCGGCTCCCCGTCGTCTCTTCATCGCCGATCTTGCGCGTCGTTAAATCGCCAATCCGCTTCGGCTCCCGATCGTCTCTTCGTCTCACGCTCGAATTTATTCCTTGTTTGATAAAAGGATCATCGCCATCCAAGATGATCATCCCACATACTTATAAAATTAAAAAAGAAATGGCTGCCTCTTCCTGCCGCCGCGGCGCGATGGCCTTCTGGCCTCCTTTGTCGAGCACTCTCTCGGTGTAGGTTGAGCCGTCTTTGCGGAAGAACTTTGTTTGATCAACAGTGTCTTCACTCCTCTGCCGCGGAGAATTTGATGGAGCGGTGGCGGCCACCTTCCGCCGTCTTGACATCCTCCTCCGCCGTGTCTTCGGTGATCTCCCACTTTCGGTAGCGTTCTGGCGTCATCGGCGTAGTCCTCCAAAACGGCGTTGCCGTCTCGGGAGGCTTGCCGTCACTTGGGCTGTGAAATCGGCGGCGGCGACCGTCTGACCGGGCCGATACCCCTCAAGCAAGGGAAGAGAGCCTATGGGCTCAATTCTTCTTAGTTCAACGATCTGAGGTCTTGGGAGACACTTGAGCAATAGCGTCGTGAGTGGGCCTTATTCGAGCTTCATTCGTGATGATCGAGGAACCGTCAATGCCGACGCGCCGCGCCTATGAAGTATTGAAGGCGGAGATAGCGACCTACCTCCGCCACTAGAAAAACTTTGTTTTATTTATAGGTTTTACTTTTTAAATCTTTTTATGTTTAGCGGCCACATTTGTTTGGCCATATATATGAAAATTCCAAAATGAAAAAAAAAGTTTGGAGGTGAAGTTACTATATTTAATTATATGTTGAATTATTGCGCTCTCTCTCTCTCTATATATATATATATATATATATATATCGAGACGGTTTTGTGGAAAAACAAAATCTAGTTTGGAGGTAAAGTTACAATTAATATTAATTATATCGAGCAATAGCGTCAGCGGGCGGGTGGGCGCATTTCGAGCTTCGATTATTTGATCGAGAACCGTCGATCTTGAAACACCGCCGCCTATGAAGTATTGCGAGATGGAGATAGCAGCCTACCTTCTCCACTAGAAAAACCTTGTTTAATTATAGGTTTCTGCTTTTTTAATATAAACATGTAATTTCTTCACATGTCATGTAAGTGTATATACTTGAGAAAAAAACATTTCACGGACGGTTCCATAATGGAACCGTCGTGATATATCCTATATCACAGACGGTTCCATAATGGAACCGTCGTGATGATATCATATCACGCGGTTCCATTATGGAACCAAATGCGTGATGATTATCCTTGATGGTTCCATAATAGAACCGTCTCGATAAGTCTTTATAAGTAGGAGCTAGCACTGACTTGCCGCTAGGGTTTGCGCTCTAACTCGTCACTCCTAGCGGCCTTACTCTCGTCCGTTCCCTCCTCGTCCCGACGCGCGCCATTCTTCCGTTGCCGGCGGTTTAGCAGCATCTGGTGACCTTGCAAAAGACACTAAATGCGATAAGAGTGTCTTTTGCGGCGTCACCGACCAATGCCTAACTCTGATAACGCCAAACTCTCGTCACTCCCGGCTCCGGCCGCTAGGGTTTGCGCCCGCCCTAACTCCGTTCCCTCCCCCTCAGCGACGCCGCTCGACCTCGTCGCCGCCGCCGCCCGAACCCTTTGCGCCCGCTAGAAATCTGGCCAGGCTTTGCTTTCCCCATCCTCCTCTATTCTCCTCTAGATCTGTTAGCTTAATGTCTTTTGTTGAGTTTGATTTTTATGCATGAGCCTTAAGTTGTGTCGATGTTTGTGTGATTTATGCAAGGTAAAGAAATGGATGAGGGTTGTCTTTGGTGGTGGGGTCGCCACCGTGGTTCTTATTTGTACTAAGGTCCCTCTCTGTCTCTACCCTCCTTGCTCTGTGATGAAAATGGCTAGCTAGTGCTCTGCGATGGATCTGAGGGCTACTCTTGGTGTGGTGGGTTTGGACACCCTTGGTCTTGTTCTCTTCGATGAAGCGCTCAATGATGTTAATAGTCTTATCTGAAATTGAATTGATAATTAGTTCATATTAATAGTCCCCTTACTCGTGATGTAATGATGTAAATAGTCCTATGCTGAAATTGAATTGATAATTAGTTCATATTAATAGTCCCTTGCTCGTGATGTAATGATGTAAATAGTCCTATGCTGAAATTGAATTGATAATTAGTTCATATTAATAGTCCTCTTCTTTGTGTGATGTAATGATGTCAATAGTCTTATGCTGAAATTGAATTGATAATTAGTTCATATTAATAGTCCCTTGCTCTGTGATGTAATGGTGTCAATAGTCTTATGCTGAAATTGAATTGATAATTAGTTCATATTAATAGTCCCCTTGTTCATGCGGTCAAGTTCTCCTACCTCTTGCATACAGTCGTCCTACCATTCCATTCATAATCTCTTCTCTATAAAGTCTCCAGCGGTGGCTGCTTGTGCCATTAAACCGGCATCATATATATATTATATATATATTATTAAATGATCCTCGACCACTTTAGGAAATTAGTCCACATGACATGAGAAGAATGAGGCAGTATCCACGGGCAATCTCATTGAGCCCTTGCAAGTATAAAAGTATGGATGCAAAAGAAGCGGTCGGACATCCAATTACGGATTGGGCGTCGCTATGTTCGAAAAGTAGCGTTGATCTTAACTACTCTGGTGGGAAGTGGCATCATGTATTAGCAACCAACAATTCTTGAGCATGTAATTGTCTTTAAAGCCAACAAGAACACCAAGCAACAAGTTGAGAATTCTTTTGAAATATGAGAATGGTTGCAGGTGTTCTTGTTGCCTCATCCTTCTCATGTCTGTGGACGATCCCCCAAAGTGGCCGAGAGACTACTAACAATATATATGTAATATATATATGATGCCGATTTAATGGTACAAGCAACCACCGCTGGGCCTTTATAGAGAAAGTCATCACAGACGGTTTCACCACAAACAAATGCGTGATATGCACTTATCATAGGCAGTTTGTGGTGAAACCGTCGTGATATGATTATCACAGAGCGGTTTGTGGATGAAACCGTCTGTGATATATGCTTATCGCAGACGGTTTGAACCACAAACCGTTTGTGAAAGTATACATCACAGACGGTTCAAAACCATCGTGATGACCTCATGTCATCACGACCCATAAACTCGGGCGGCTCACGAAACCAAATGCGTGATGGCGTTTTGAACCGTGCTGCGGAAAGCCTTTTACGCGATAGTGATGACCACTCCATCAATGGAGGACAAAGACTCAATACATGAGCACGAAATCAGATCCAACTCTCTAGAACCCTAACCTCTACTAATCCTCTCCCTAAGCAAACTAGGGTTTCAAACACAATGAAAGGGTTGAGCGAGGTACATCCACCTCCCTCCTCTATTTGGAGGCTTAGAGCTTCTAGAAGATTGAACCCTAATGGGCTCCCGTTAAGGCCCACACACAAACGGGTTACATACGCACGTATTTTAAAGCGTCGTCTTCTCCACTTGACCTAATCCACTTCACCTTGCACCATCTTGCGCCGTGAGTTGGCAAAAGGTCACCAAGGCAGTATTTGGTAAAATTACCAAAATACCCCTTCTCGATCTTTTTGCAAAGACCGAGTCCCAACTGCGTGAAGCACCTCCCATGCTTCGCCACGTGTAGGTTGATCCAGCGGCTCTCATCATGTCGGCAAGTCTCTCCCATCCGGCTCCCACCGAAACCACTATGACACTTGCACCAACCCTCGCGTCGCTTGATCGAAACCGTCGCACCGAACTGCCTGTTCGGTCACCTTTGTCCATTTTGCGCCACGCTTGACTCCATTGACCTTACCCGGCATCCCCGATCGTTCTGGACCTCAGCTCTCCAAGCTTAGTTCCGATCATTCTTGCCGTTGATCGTCATTGACATCAAAGCAACCTGCACAACAATAGACAAAGAAATCGATTTCGGGAACAAGTTCTTCACAACTTGACCCACGTTAGTCAAAACATGCATCATGCAACACATATGCCATGAAACCCATGAACTTGACCTAACCCAACACTCATCGCCACCGATTGGCCGATGAACAGCAAGAGCATTCCAAACTTCGACGAAAACTCGTGATTCGACAAACCTTTAACGACATTGCCAATTGTAACATCATCCTAAGATCGTGCGCATATCCCCATGATATCCACAGATTTCGACGCCGTTTGAGAGCAATTAATCAAGCAAGGCAAGTTATACCTTTGATCATATTGATCCCATTATTTCAAATTATTTAAATTCTGTTTTAAAATTATTATTGCATGCGTATTTCTATGTAATTTAAATACTTGTTTTAAGATTGTAGTTGTGCCTAAATCCTTTGTACTGCCAATTTTGATATTGAAATATTCATACCTTGTCACCTTAGATAAAAATCTAGTTTATACAATAGTATGAACTAGAATATTTTGAGAAAAATTGTGCTTAGCCATGCTTAGACCCAAAATATTTGATTTGGGAAATTTCAGCCAAAAATCAAATGTTGTTTAAAAGTCTATAGCATTGGTTTGTCATGGAAGATTTTGTAAATATTTTTGAAAAACAAAAAGGAAAAAAGTTGATTTGTACTTGAGCGAAATGGATAGTTGGTGGGTGCAGGTTTATGCACAGGCTCAATCTGGTCAGGGTTAAGGCCTAGGGTTTTTATTGGAAGTCGCCCAAGTCAGTTAAGGACCGGCCTGAGAGCCGCTTTTGCTAATCCACATCGTACTACCATATGTCCTGAGTATGGGGAGGGGACCTGGCCATTTAATTTGTGATGTTCCACCGTGGTCATTCCCTTCAGATGCGGTGGGTAGTCATGTTATGACCTACGTCGTTAGTCCCACCTAGAGCAAGAGGGGGCCTGAACCCGGCGGATGGTAAGTCCAAAGGGGGTGAAACCTTAGCGAGGGGGGGGACTGCGGTGGGATGGCGCATTGTAAAGGCCTTGGCATATGCTCTAGACTGCTTACCTAAGGTAGTGAGCGGTGGCATAGATATATGCCGGACAAACTAGAGAATTCGTGTTATGTGGGTAAATCTGTACAACCTCTACAGAGTGTTAAGAACTATTCGAATAGCCGTGTCCATGGTGATGGACATGCTTGGCAAAGGCACTCAAAGTTAGACTTTGGTTTTGATTTCAAAATGATTTGTCAAATGATTTCTTTCCAAATGGGAATTGGGCGGGAAGCCATGTGATAGGAGGGTATCCTTCACCATTCTTCTGTGAATGTTATCTGACTATAAAACTTGAGTATTTATAAAATGAATTTTAGTTATAAACTAACTGCTTTGGAACTAATACAAGTATTTAAAGAAAACATTGTTTTACGCAAATTCAACCAATAAGCCTTCCTTTGAGATACCCTTATATGCATGCATTCAATCTGTTACTTGACGGGTGTAACTTGCGAGTACAGTAGTTGTGCTCATACTTGCTTTATGCAAACAAATTTCAGAGCAGAAGGACTTCGCTATTGGTGTGGATCTCGACGACTAGGCCGCTACCCCAGTCGATTGCCTGTGGCAGATCAGCTAGACTCTACTACTTCTTCGTCTTCCGCTATGTTCTTTATTATTGGCTTGTAAGCCTTTCTTGTAATAAACTCTGTTTATTATTATTAATATTGTGCGATTTATAGATGTTACCATATCTGTTTACTGTGTGAACTAGCTATTGATCATGGGACTAGTTCAGAAATGCATGGAGGATTTGGGGTGTTACTCCCGGGTCCGACACACGGTAGAGCTCTCAGGAAGATGGTGGCTAGGGTTTCGGTGGAACAACTCAACTCACGACTTTTGTGTGTCTTATCTGTTACGTTCACCCCCTGTTCCCAACAGCCTCATGCATCTCCTTATATAGTGCTCGTGACGGATCCTATCCGAACACATTTGACGAATCATATCCGTACTAATTTGTTCCAACCCGTTAAGTGTGTGACCTTGTAGGTTCATACATAATCGGTTGTGACTCGGAAACCCTTTCCGATCACGAGTCGTTAGTGGTTCCTAGCAGGATATAATGATTTCCAAATACACATAAATTATATCGGACGAACCTTAGTACAATATGATCTACGACCAGGTCCCCATCACTTACGACCAGGTCCTATCTCTATACGACCAATTCGTATTTGGTCACGACCAGTTTGTAACTCCTTACGATCAGGTTTCGACCACTCTGTGATTTTGTTCGACCAGTCTACGACTAGCTCGTATCTCCATACGACCGATCCAGAATCGATCGAACTAAGCATTTCTCATGTATTCTCCCTTTGCCTCACGATGTCTGGTCAAACTCTAGGTGAGATGTTGTGTCATCCATGGACTGTTCAATACTTTCTCGATTGAGTGTCGGATAACTTCGCGTGGTCAAACACTTCGACCACTAGTAGCATGGCTATGCACTTTCTTTATCCGACCACAACGAGGGGCTCAGAGACATCTCTCTTGTTATGTTAGGAGGGGCAAATCCCATATCCGACCAGTCACATTCCTCCGAATGTTTCATAGCATACCCGAAAGCTACATTTATAACTACCAAGTTACGAGTAGCGATTGGCAACCCCTAAGAGTGCTATTACACATGTAGAAAACCATGCTGATCTCAGGTCTAAGGATTATACATCATCATTGCTTGAGAACAACTAACGACACATAGAATCATAACAATCTCATTAGTGTCTCAAGGTGGGTCAATCCAACCCCATGTTCTCTAACATGTGTTCACATTATTGATTCGATATCCCTATATCCATGACCGGTGAAACATGGTCATCAATCAATACATGTGCTAGTCGATAGAGTCACTGGTGTTTCGGCCATTGACATCCGACCATGGATTCATTTAGAACGATATCATATAAGTTAATAGTTTCACCAACAAGTCACATACTTGTTAATCTTCATAACCAATGATTCATTCAAGGAACAGGATAACATATTATCCATTATTATGAACATAATGAAATATAAGCATCTCTATGATTGCCTCTACGGCATATTTCCAACAGTGAATGATGCAAATAACAAACTACTTTGTTAATCAAGGATTTAGATAGATTATTGAAGTAGGTCTAATTATCATATGCTTCCTTTAACTAAAACCAATTAGTATATGTTAGGGGGCTAATTAGCTAATGAGTACTCCAATAGTAATTGTTATACCTAAATGTAGTTAATCAAGAGATGATTAGAGAGCCTTTTGTTATTTGGGCAAAATACACTTAGATTAACTTGGTATATCAGTTTAAGGTAATTGGTTAGTAAATCAATTAGTGATTAATTATGAGGACCAAATCAAGTAACTAAAAAGATAATTACTTGAAGGTTAAATTAAAAGTAATAACTAAATTATTCATGAGAGCATATAAGAGAATTGATTTTGATTGCATGATCATCGTGGTTGTATACATAGAATGCTTGGAGAGAGTGTTTGTGAGTACTAGGTGGCATGTTAAGGAAAAACAACATCACTTAGGCTCTAGTTATCGTTCGCCGTCATCTGTTCTCAGTAGCAGAACCCTTCGTGACCCGAAAGCAGATATGAGGGTATTACCTAACCAGGTAATCTCTCCTATCTAGTGACTAGTGAGGAGTGTTCCTGTGAACATTTACCCGCCTCTCTCTCTCTCTCCCTGTTAGATTTATCTACTTTTGTCTGTAGTATTTCCTTCATCAACTCCACTAGGTACGATTAATTTTATCTAGAATACTTCCATCCTTCAAAATGTTGTTAGTTATGTTTACTTTCATCCGAAGTGTTTCCTTTTGAATATATTTGAATTTGGTTTGTTTTCGCGTATAGATCTCGACGACTCCGGGGAGACTGATCTTTGTGAAGAATTGGATCCCCAAGCATATGAGTAAGGCAGGTTACCTCCTTTGATCATATTTGATCCCAGTATTTCAAATTATTAAAATTCTGTTTTAAATTATTATTGACGAGGATATAATAATCCTCATTTAATCATTTATCTATAATTGATATTATGGATAATAATGACGTCATATAACTCTTGAGTATACGCCTTAATAGCCATAAGGGAGAAGCTGGAGGTTGTAAGTTCTTCTACGACCACCCCATAGTCGTAAGTCCTATGACTACCCCATGGTCGTAAATCCTTCTACGATCAGCCTGTGGTCGTAAGCTTTTCTACGATCACCTCCTGGTCATAAGTTCTTCTACGACCAGTCCCTAATCGATAAGGCTCGCAGACATGTGGCCCTAGTCGATCAAGGAATCTTTTGTACCGTATCCAAGGATATGAGCAATCAATTACGCTGTTATTCTCTGGAATAATAGCACGATTTAGACTCCCTGTTATGGTGATAACTGCCTAACAAAGTGGGAACATTACTACTCCCGCAATAATCTCCAGTAACAGCTCCACGATCTGAGACATTAAGGCAGCCTTCAGATTGGAGGTACAACGGTGCGCTTCGAGGACTATATAAAAGGCAGAATCATCAGGACAATGGGGGAGGATCAGAGGCCAATTAGAAGCACAAGACTCTAGTTTCTGGCTCCATCTTGTAATCCAGCATACTCAATACATACACACTGGAGTAGGGTTGTTATTCACCCAGGTGAAGGCCCGAACCTGTATAAAAATCCCCGTGTCTCTATCTCTGTGTGATCTTGAGCCTAGAGGAACCCCCGCATCAAACAATCTTTACGTAAGTTCGGTTCTAAAACATCGACAATTATTGCATGCGTATTTCTATTCAATGTAATTTAAATTCCTGTTTTAAATTATAGTTATTCCTAATACCTTGGTATAGCCAAATTTTGCTATTGAATTAGTTATTCCTTGACACCATAGTTAAAACCTGGTTGGTACATTAGTATGACCAGAACATGTTCGAAAATTTTGCTTAGCAATGCTTAGACCTGAAATACTTGATTTGGGGAAATTTGGCCAAAATGTCAATTACGATTTAAATGCACCTATGGTATTGTTTTACCATAGGACTTTCTGCAAATGATTTTTGAAAAGCAAAACAAAATGAAAATTGGTTTAGACTTGGACAAAATGGATGTTTGGATGGGTGTAGGTTTATGCACGGGCTCAATCCGGGTATGGGTTTAAGCCCAGGGGTTCTTTTGGAAAGTCGCCCAAGTCAGTTAAGGACTGAACTTCAAGCCGCATCTTACCAAGCCTTACCGTACAACCACATGTCTAGAGTGGAGAGGACTTGGCCAAATAATTTGTATCATTTCACCATGGTTGTGTCATCCGGTTGTGTGGGTGTATTTTATGACCTACTTTTATACATTCCCACATGGCGCAAGAGGGGACTTGATCTGACGGATGGTTCAATCCAAAGGAGGCGAAACCTTAGCGAGGCGGGACTATGGTGGGATGATGTATTGTAAAGGTCTTGTGATAATGACTTAATCACATGTCAAACCCGGGAACGAAAGATCCCGAATTCTCTGTGTTCATACACTAGTCCAGGATTTCTAGTGTACACAGTCAAACAAAAGTGATAACACAAACATATCACGTATTTTATTAATAATTATTCAGAGTTTATTACAAAGGGCCTGAGGCCAAATAAAGTAAAACACAGCTGAAGCAAAGCAGTAGTAGTAGGCCACACGACTTGCCACAAGCAATCGTCTGGGGGCATAGCCTAAGCGTCTGGGTCCTCACCGTCTTGATAGAGGTCTTCTCCTGAATAAAGATTATTCAGCAAGAGTGAGCACTACTACCGTGCTCGCAAGTTACACCCAATATTGAATTATGATGCATGCATAAGGTAAACAAGGGATATTGGCAGGGTTTATTTGCATAAAGCAGCATTTTCAATTTTAAATACTCATATTAATTTCCAAGGCCATTTTTATACCATATCTAAAATCAGATTTTAAATGACAGTTTTATAGTGTGGATAACCTCCATATTTGAATGGCGAAGGATACCCTCCTATCACATGGCTAACCGCCCAATTTTATCACAAGGATTACCCATCCAAAATCATTTGTTGAAATCATTTTAAACCAAAAACAAATCTAACTCGGAGTGGCTTTGCTAGCATGTCCATGACCGCGGACGCGGCTATTCGAATAGTTTTCTACTCTGTAGAGTTTGTACAGCTTTACCCACACGAGATAACTTGCTCCTTATGTCGGCCAATCCACGCTTCCGAAGGCGTGTGACAAAGCAGTTATCACAAGGCCATTACAATGTTCTACCTCAAAGTATTTATGCCCGCTAAGGTTTCGCTTCCGTTGGACTGACCATCCTCCGGGAGCCCCCTCTTGCGCCAAGTGGGACTACTGTCTGACCGACACCCACACATACAACATGGCACAAATGACAATGAGGTATCACAAATTATTAAGCCAGGTCCTGCCCATATAGGACATGTGGTGGTATGGTAAGGCATAACAAAATGCGCTCAAAGACCGGTCCTTAACTGACTTGGGCGTCTTCCAATTTAAACCCTGGGCCTTAATCTTAACCAAATTAAGCCCGTGCATAAATCTGCACCCACCATTCATCCATTTCGCCCAAGTCAAAACCATTTTTGATTTTATTTTAGATAAAACCACCTTTATAAACTCTCTATGGTAAAACAATACCATAGATTCAATTTTAAACAAATTTGTAATGATTTGGCTAAATCCTCCCAAAAATCATAATCATGGTCTAAGCATTGGCTAAGCATGTATTTATTTTTCCATAATAATTTATCTAATGGTAACAAGGAAAAGACAATCAATATTCAAATTGGCCATACCAAAGGGGTTGGAATAACTAAGCATTCAAACATGGAATTAAAATATTTGATTAAAAGTATGCATGCAATAATAATTTAAAACCTGAATTAAATAACTTTAAAATAATGGGATCAACATGGTCAATGGTATAACTTGCCTTCATTGAATTTTCGGAAATCTAAGTCCTTAGAAGGATCTACCTCTCTGGAGTCATCGAAGTCTATACACGAAAATACGACAAATTCAATTGAAATTCAAATAAATGCAAAAAGTCAAATCAAACTAACTCCAAATCAAAATATTTTATTTTAGTTAGCTAGATAATTATGTTATATAAATTTAGCAATTTGAATCACCCAATTTGGATTTTGGATGCAAAAGATATGGATTTTAGAAACTTAAACCCTAAATCTACAATTAAATGAATTTCCCGAATTATTTTTTCTAAAGGAAAATCCATTTATTGCGCAAGGCCGACGTCAGCCCTGAGATTTTCGGGATTAAAGGAATTAAAATAAAATTCTGACATGCGGGGCCCACGTGTCATAGACACGGTCCACATGAACTAAGCCCACGAGCTTTTTGGCTCTGGAGGGCTGTGCTGACACGGCGCCACATCGGATCCACGTCGGATCCAATCGCTGAGGTGGCGCACATGGTGGCGCTTGCGTGGCTGGGCCATGGCGGCAGGGACGGCGCCGGCGTTAGGACCGAGGGTCGCCGACGCTATGCTGCACGGCGGTAGGTGGCGAAGTGCACAAAAGAGAGAGGGGATCGCAGGGATCACGGTGCGCTCACCCACTCGGCGAGAAGAGGACAGAGGCGGCCAGCGACGAGGAAGAAGGCAGCGGCGTGGTACGGTTGACGGTGAAGTAGATGTTCCCGTGGTCCTCCGGCGAAGTGAGAGTGCGCACCGACTTCGCGGTGATGCGGCAATGACGAAGGTGGCGGCGGCGAGGACGCGGCGTCAACGGGGGCGTCGGAATCGGAGAAGAGCCGAAGCTTGGCCGCTGGTGAGAAACTTCAAAATTCGGGCTCTAAAGAGAGATTGGGGAGAGGCACTCTGAGGCATTGGGATGAGAAGAGAAGGGTGCACCCGAGGCTCTATTTATAGGGGCGCGGGTGTGGCCGGAGCTGTGTGGGGAGCAAGAAGGTCTCACGGCACAGCGGAGCGAAATCGGGGATTGAGGGCGCTAGGAAGGAAGGTAAGGGTCATGATGGGTGCGGATAGACGCGACAAATTCAATGCGCACGATAATCAGGGAGATGCGGCCGGATTCGAGTGAGTATGGAAGGTTTTCGAATTTGGTCATGGCGGTCAGCGTGGTGAGAAAGGAAGGAGGTGCAAGGAAGAAGGAAAGGGGTGAGGAAGACGACACTGTAGTGGGTCCACTTGTCGGTGATGGCAGAAATAGGAAAGGAACGGGTGCGTGATAGCCGTCCGTTTTAGATCGGACGATCCGCACCGATCGAGACGTTTGGACGTCAGAACGTCCAACGAAATCAGACCGTTCAAGTTAAATCGGACGGCTGAGATGGGTTGATGTGTAACGTGCGGGAGGAGCGGGCCGTGCACGTCGAGAGATTTGGGCCGAAGAAGAATTCGGCCCAAAGACTGTTTGGCGAATTTCTATTGATTTTCCAATTGATTTAATTCAGATAATTCAAAAGGGCTTTAGAAAATAGCAAATAAAATCAAAAAATTCTAGCAAAATTCACAGAAATTCCTAGAGTTATTTTGGACTTAATAAAATTATTTCCAACTTAAAGTTGGCTATTAATTTTGCAAATAAATTATTTTGGTTTTAAAATAATTAGGGGAAAGCTTTTAAAATTCCAAAAAATTAATTTAATTTTTATTTTTCAACTTTAACTCAAATAGAACTTTTAAACTTCAATAAATTTTATTTTCAACTTTTAAAACTTCAGAAATTCAAATAAAGCAAATAAACTCTTTCAAATTTCAGAAAATCCAATAAAATAATAACTTTATTAATTTTTATTTTGGTAACAGAACTTTGGGATGTTACATCGCACACCTTCGGCAGTGTGTCAGATGGACATTATAAGTCAATTGTCTCTTGTGGGTAAAGCTGTACAACCTCTGCAGAGTGTAAAACTATTCGAATAGCTGTGTCCACGGTCATGGACATGCTGAAGCAAAGCCAATGCAAAGTATAGATTTTGGTTTTGAATTCAATGGATTTTATCAAATGTTTCGGGATATCTTATCCAAATGGGATATTGGGTAGGTAGCCATATGATAGGAGGGTATCCTTCACCATTCTTGTGTGAATGTTATCTGACTATAAAACTGAAAATTTTAGAAAATGAATTTTAGTTATAGAGTATCTGCCTTGGAACTTAGTACAAGTATTTAAAGAAAACTTCGCTTTACGCAAAACAAACCCTATAAGCCACCCTTTATTATACCCTCATGCATTATCATCTATTATTGGGTGTAACTTGCGGAGTACATTCATTTGTACTTACCTTGCTTAATAAATTGTTGATCAGGAGATGACTACTCTGAGGAGAATGAGAACGTGGACGACTAGGCTATGCCCCCAGACAATTGCCTGTGGCGAATCGTGTGGTCTACTATTACTACTTTTGCTTCCGCTGTATCTTACTTATGGACTTATGCTCCTTTTGTAACAAACTTGCACTTTGTGAATATATCGCGAGTTATGGTTATGTTATCACCTTTTGTTTAAACTATGTACTCTAGCTACTGATCATGGGACTAGAGTGGAATACACAGAGGATCCGGGATCCTTCGCTCCTGGGTCCGACAATGAGTGTACTGGATTTTGTAGAATTGTCCAAAGTCATAGGATTCAGCGCTTAGGTGTTGCAGGATGCATGTTTTGACTAACACGGGTCAAGTTGCGAAGAACATTAGCCCGGAATCAATTTCTTAGTCTATTGTTCTGTAAGGACGCTTAGAGTCAACTACGGTCAACGACGAGGATGATCGAGACTAAGCTAGGAGAGCAGATGTCCAGAACGATCAAGGATGCCAGGTGAAGTTATTGGTTTCAAGCAAGGCAAGATGGACAAGAACAACCGAACGAGAAGTTTGGTCCAATGGGTTGCATTAAGTGGCATGACCGGTGCAAGTGTTGAGGCAGTCTGTGGGAGTTGGATGGGAGAGACTTACTGGCATAAGAAAAGCCATTAGTGAACCTTCACATGGTGAAGCATGTGATTGCTTCACGATGATTGGACTCGGTCAAGGATGGAAGGATCTAGAAGGCGTATTTTGGTATCTTCACCAAAATACCTGATTGGTGACCTTGGAGAAATTGCAGCGCATGACAGGCAAAGGAGAAGCGGTTTAGGTTATGAGAAGGACAAGATCACGAAGAGACATATTCGGGAGACCCGGGTCATCATCCACTTTTAGAAGCGTGTGTGAGTGTGACATATTTGTGTGTGGGTTTAACAGGTGCCCGTTAGTGTTTTCTATTTACACCTAACCTCCACTATATAAGGACTTGCACAACCAAGCCTTGATACCCTAATTTGAGATTTGCGGAAAGTGGAAAGAATGGAGGAGGCTAGAGTTTGAGAGTTGTATTGAGAGAAATTATGGGATTGGATGCTCATGAGTGAGATTTTGTTCTCCATGGTGGAGTGATTGACAATTGTTCAATATCAATCCAACCAATTCGTGCAAAGATATGTGTTGTAGGGGGTTTTGCCTTGGTCTTTTGCTGTGTTCTAACTTGCTAGGGCTTGTGGGATCTGATCTAAGGTCATCTTAACCATCTTTCATCAACGAGCAGACATTTAGATCAAGTTTAGGTTTTCCCCTAGTTTTGTACCTTCTTGTCCTCAATCAAGAAATTCATGGAACCTTGGCTATGATCGTCTCGATCTTCAATTGGAATAGGTTTCTGACATTCTTGTTGAGCTATGTCTAAAATCTCAAGTGATGTGGATCTCTATATCAAAAATTAGGTCATTTTATGGATCCTTCGTCATGTTGTCTTTTCTGTCAACAGAGGGGAGCAGTCAGATTGGCTACCTAGGAGCGGTCAGACCGCCAGTTGCTTGCCGGTCAAATCGGCCAAGGGGAGTTGAGGGTTGATTGTCTTGGTTTCAACTCAAATCTTCCGCTGTAACTTTAATGTCTGAATCTTCGTAGCTTCTTATAATTATTGGAGTGAAAAAGGAGTTGAATACGAGAGATGAAAAGATGGGCTCCCATTCATCCCCTCTAATCGCTAATTCGGTCAAACAACAATATATATGTATATATTATATATGGATGCCAGCTGCTAAGCTACCTACACACGATCATCAATTCGTTCCTGCATGCATGCATGCACCATGCAAGCGGCGCCATCGACGACGTACACGCTCCCTAATGGAATTGGAGTACTAGCTAGTACTTAACTCTGCGCGCGCACACGAAATCATCATCTTAATTAGTCGGTCCGATCCATCCAATCATCCATCGAGTAATTAGCTAGGATCATCGTCTTCGTCTTGATTCGCAGGGCACCTTGATTGAGCTAGATCTCGTACGACATGCCGACCTTGAGCACCTGGCTCCTCGGGATGGCGAGCATCTTCTCCCCATGCCTGCAGTTCTTCCTGAGGAATGCGTAGGCGTAGTTGACGATCACCTTCTTGAGCAGCGACGAGTGCGGCCTCGCCACCACCTCGCTCTCGCCCAGGATGTACACCACCCCCTTCTCCATCTCCCTCTGGATGAACTGCTGCTCCTCCTCGATCTTGGCCATCTCCTCCAGACTCATCTTCGCCGCCTGGAGCAGCTGGTGGTGGTGCCCGCTCGCCTGCAGCTGGCCAATCGCCAGCTCCGAAAACGACTCCGCCGGCGTCAGCATCTCCTCCGCGAAGATGGACCTCGCCCGGGACAGCTGCCCCTCCCTCGCCGCCAGGCTCTCCGTGTACGACGCCGAGTGCATGGGCATGACGGGCATGGCGACTGCGGCGCGCCCCGACGACTTTGCCCGCGTCAGGCTCTCCGTGTAGGACGCCGAGTGCATGGTCATGGTGCTGATATTACTGCGGTTAATGGAGGCCCTGGCCATGCTGTCGCAGCGCGAGCTCGGGTAGCTGACCTTGCCGGCCTGCTGCCCGCGCTCGGTGTCGACGCCGTAGAGGTTGACGTCGCGGATGTAGTACTGGAGGCGCTCGACGAGGTTGGCGACGAAGTCCCTGGCCTCCTCGAGCGGGTCCCGGTAGCCGTAGCGCGCCACGCAGCGGAAGAGCTTGTGCTCCCCCTTGGGCTCCACCTGCCGGAAGAGGAAGCGCTCGGAGGCGTCCACGTGCGGCACGGGCAGGTGCTTGACGGAGACGAAGAGGAGCACCGCGTGGATGGAGGGGATCTTCTCGATGAGGTGCAGGAACACCGGCGGGATGCCCTGCACCAGCTCCGTGTAGAAGAGCCCCACGCCGGGCACCTTGCGCAGCTCCCGGCCGGCGAGCAGCTCCCGCACCCTGCCGTGCGACACCGTGCGCTCCAGCTCGTACTTGTACCGCTTCACGTGCACGTAGTGCCACACCACCATGACGGCCATGAGCACCGCCGAGATGGCCACGGGGATGTAGCCGCCGTGCAGGAACTTGTAGAGCACCGAGGAGAGGTACACCGACTCGGAGGAGACGAAGACGGCGAAGAAGAGCACGACCCACCAGGCGTTGACCTTCCAGACGAGCAGCATGACGATGGTGAGGAGCAGCGTGGTGATGATCATGACGAGGACGACGCAGATTCCGTGCGCCTCGCCGATGACGACGGTGGTCTTGAATGCGACGGTGACGACGCAGGCGGCGGCTCCGAGCAGGATGTTGATCTCGGGGATGTAGAGCTGGCCCTGGTACTGCTTGGAGGTGTGCAGGATCTTGACGCGCGGGAAGCAGCCGAGCGCCTGCGAGTGGGAGACGGTGGCGAAGGCGCAGGAGATCATGGCCTGGCTGCCGATGATGGAGGCGGCGATGGCGAGGACGAAGGTGGGCCAGAAGAGGGCGCCCGGCGTGGAGCGGTAGAAGGTGTTGGCGACGTGCTCGGGGTACCTCCGGAGGAAGGCGGCCTGGCCGGTGTAGGCGAGCAGCACGGAGGGGACGAGGCCGCAGCCGAAGCTGAGCTGGATGGAGCGGACGCTGAAGTAGCCGAGGTCGGCGAAGAGGGCCTCGGTCCCCGTGAAGCAGAGGAGGATGCCGCCGAGGGAGACCCAGGCCTCCTTGCCGTTGCGGCGGAAGTAGTCGACGATGTACTTGGGGTTGAAGGCGCTGAGCACGCCGACGTCGTACTTGATGAGGTTGTAGACGCCGACGCCGCCGATGAGCAGCAGCCAGAGCAGGATCACCGGCGCGAAGAGGTAGCCCACCTTGTCCGTCCCGAAACGCTGCACCGCGAACAGAACCACCAGGATGCCCACCGTGATCCACACGATCTGGTCTGCAGCGCAACGCGATTCCGTTCATCATTTTCTTCTGTTTTTCCATTTCTTCTCTTCAGACCGACTGTAAATTCGTGAATTTACTTACTACTCGAACTAGCACCAATCACTATCTTTACGACGATGCGCGAATCATACGATGCTGATGGCAAGTGTGTGTGAACGCACGTACTCAGCTGAGCCTGCAAGAGTCCACTCCATTCAGAGCAGAGAGCGTGCTCCAGAGCTTTCACATGCTGATAGGTAGCTAGCGCTCTACAGTTACTGCTATTGCTTTCGAGCTCTGAGAGTGACAGTTTATCCGTCATGAATAATACAATACTAGCAAAGGAGCATTGCTAATTCAGAAATGGAAAAATATCCCAGCTACTCCAACCTAACTAGTAAGATCGATTGATTGATTGATTTTTTTTCTTCTTCTTTTATGTGTGTGATTTTTTCTTCTTTTCTGTGTGTGACAGACAGCACCAACACCATCATTGTATTAATGCCTGGAGGAGATGCCTTCAGCTGGGGTCCGCCGCTGATATCCAACGTAAAAGTGAAGCGTCTGAGGGCTAATCAGCTCTTCGATTTTCAGGTGTGTATGCATGCATGTGATTCGCAGAACTAGCTAGCTAGGCAATTCAGCTAATTGAGGATCATATATATCGGACAAGACAAAGCACATGCAACAGATCAAGCAATGGCCGTAGGGCTGGCAAAATAGCTGGAGACTCGCGAGTCTGCTCGAGCTCGTGAATTTTCGAGCTGAGCCAAGCACCTTATCTAGCTCGCAAAGGAAATGAGCCAAGCCCGAGCTTGCTCGCGAGCCTCATTTGGCTTGGCCCATAAAGGCCCAACTAGCGATTCCCCCATCCTCCCAAATCCATTCCCCAATTCCCCTTTTCCCCACCCACCCATCCTGAATCGGGATTCCAGATCCCCTTCGGCCCTTCCCCTCCACTGCCGCCCACCGGGAGTGGCCTAGGACGCCCTTCCCCTTCCACCTCCCCCGGTCCATCCCACCGCGTCCTCCTCCCCGTCCGCCGCTTCGAGCACCCCCTCTGCCTCCCGCGCTCCCCTTTCCCCTCCATCTCCCTCGTCTCTGACCACCTCCCCGCCGACCTCCCCGATGAGTCAACGACATCAAGCCTCTCCAACCTCCACTCCTCCGCGATCCACTCCCTCCCCGCCGCCGCACGCCGCAGCCTGGTCTTCTTCAACCACCATCTCAGGGCCCACTCCCCACTAACAGTAAGGCAGCCAAGGGGTCGTGCTCGTCGACCCGGTGTAGGCGGAGATGCGGAGTCCGCGAGGAAGGTGGCGCGCTATGTGGTGTGGAGCTGCGGGTGGAGGCCGGGACATGCCGCGCCGTGTGGGTGGGCCACGCAGTGATGACCGATGGTGCAAGCTGAGGCGGTGGAGAACATGGTGGCCCTCAGCCTCTACTCCGCTCCCGGCGCCAGCAACGACGCAACACCAATGCGGAAGACACGACGCGAAGCGTGAGGGTGAGGCGGTGAGGAGCAAGGGAGGCCCTCCTAGCTGTGATTTTGTGAATCTGAGATATGAATATGTGATGCTTCCTTGTCCAATTTGCCTTTGCTTGTGCAATTTTGATCGGTGATTGTATCGCGATGAACTATTTTGATGAGAATTCTGCACTGTGTTTTTCTTGTCTGAGTAAGAACCAGGAGGAACACCTCAACACCTCGAGCTTGGCTCACGAGCCTGTTCGAGCCAACTCGAGCTTAGTTCCTAGTCGAGCCAAGCCTCTCTCCTAGCTCGTTTCCAAAACGAGCCGAGCTCACTATTCATCCAAGCCTGGCTCGAGCCGGATCGGCTCGGCTCGTTTCTACCCCTAAGTGGCTAGATGTATCAGGTGAAGTCAGACTAATTCATTACATACATGTTTAACTGATTTAGCCCATAAAATCATTACATACATGTTTAACTGATTTAGCCCATAAAATCAGCCGCTTTTTCAACCGCATGATCTTAATCCAACGGTTCAGATCCTTTCCCCTATTTCTATACAAGCCAAACCTAATCCTAACCCAGCCTCATTCCCCATCCCCTCCGCGCCGGCGTTGGCAAGGCTCGCCGGCTCCACCCCAGCCACCGGCCCACCACTACTGCCTCCCCTTCCTCCACCGGCACCGCCCGCCTCCTACACCGCCACTACCACTTCATCTTCCTCCGTCAACGCCACTCGCCTCCCCCGCCGCTATCTTCTTCCCCGTCTCCAGCGGCTACTGCCGTCGGATCTGCCATCGCCACCCCCGCCACCTAATTTCTAGTCGATTCCTGTCGCCCTGCCGACCTCCACCGCCCACGGCCAGCGGCGGTCACCGCCACCTCACCGCCCCTCCCTCCCTCTCTCTATAGCAGGTCCCCGGTGAACCCTAGCCTTAATCCGGCGAAGCCCCGCCCTAACTAACCACCGTCGCCACCGGAGAAGACGACATCGCCGGCTGGAGCATGGATCTCCAAGCAAAATCGTAAGGTGAGAAATTCGACTATTTTCAACAAAAAAAAACAAGAAAAAAATATGCAATGGTTTTTTTTAGCAATTCCGTATAATAAATAGAGGCACGTACGTAGTTACATGGTGTATGATCTCTAGGTATGAACAGGCAGGGTTCACAATTTCGGCACGATTTTGCCGAAATATCCGAAATTTCGTTTCCATCCGAAATTTCATTTATTTTTTTGGGATTTTTTAAATTTTAAAATTCAAATTTGTTCAAACCGTTTGGCCAAAATTTCGCCTGTTTTGCCCATTTCGCCCCAAAACGATAAAAATATCAAACCGAAATTGTTTTCCCTGTGAACAGGTAGCTAGCAACAAGGTGGTTCGCCATCAAATCGATCTCCATCCATTCTTAGAGTTAAGGAGTTGATACGGCTGGATAGATGGTCCAAAAAGATGGACGATACGGATCTCCATGGAGGCATGGACGGATGGAGATGGTGCTACAAGAAAGTCCTCGCTTGACTTGATTACTTTGATAGCTACGGCCTATACAGCGATGCGATGCGATGCGATCCAGGATTGACGGTGGATGCTGTCTGATTTCTTGCACCCGCTTACCTCGATATATATTTCCATCGATCCATCAATTCATATATGCATCAATCAATCTCTGAATTACTGTATAATTTGCTTGGTGCTTAGGTGCTAGCTGCTTTGCATGGAAATTACGCTAGCCTCCCTACACTGCAGATGCAGATGCAGTACTACGTACCTACTGGTTAAGCTAGCTGTTGCTTTCGATCGATTTCAGCCTGCGTTAAGGTCATTTTTTTCCTCTGTAATTAATTTTGGGTGATGACCTCTGTAATTAATTTTGCGTGATGACTAAGCAACTAGCTCGTAGCAGCAGTGGCTAGCTCTTGGACATGCATGCGTGTTACTTACAACGCCGGCCATTGTAGACAGTACGTACGTACGTAGGTAGGTATAATGATCGAATGAACGAGTCTATACATGCATGCATACCTGTGGTTAGGTGGGGCGCCTTCTCCTTGAGGCCTCCGACGGCGGAGAGCACGGAGATGGCCGGCGTGAGGCAGGCGTCGGCGATGACCATGGCGGTGGCGAGGATGGTGAGGAGGAAGAGCGAGATCCTCACGGGCTTGCTCGTCTCCAGGAGCTCCTTCACCTTCTGCGCCCGCTGCACGGCCGGCGACGCCAGCTGCAGCGTGGCGCCGCCGCGCCGCCGGCTGAAGGACTTAGACACGTGGTCCACCAGGTGCAGCTCGTCCTCCGCCTGCTGGTCCGGCACAAGGCTCACCTTGGCGTGCCGCGAGATGAGCGAGTAGAGCGCGAACGTGCCGCCTGCATGCATGCACGCACATATATCATTGTACGTACGTATTTTCTTCACTTGCTGAATATTCAGGGTGCAAACGGGATAAAATGCGGCTGCCCGCATCAGCCGCCTGATGTTAAATGGGCAAAGCGGCAGTCCGTCTGCCATTATGCGGGTATAAGCGGCAGACACTAACCCGCATTGCTACGGCTATAGGGTGTGAAAGAGCAAGCACACTAGAAGAACAAGCTTCATCTCCCTGTGAGCAACGACCATTCCGTCGAGCATTTCGTGAGCGCAGATGGACTCACACCCAGACCAGCACCCGGACCACACCACACAAAACAATAAACATACGGAGTCGAGGGGAGCGGCCGGCCACGATGTGATAGCACGCGGTGGGCGACCGGCGATCGCTGGCGGGGAGCTCGTCGCCACGGCCGGGCACGCCAGGCTTATCCACTGATTCGAGACGTGGAAATGGCTAGGGCTTGGGGTCTAGAGGAAGCCAACCCATGGGTGTAGTAGGCATTGCGAATACCGTTGGGGGGAGGTCAACGCCACTGGGGCGGACGGTGTCGTGGCTTGGGTTCCGCCTCCGCCGCCGGCGTGCGTGCTTACCTCTTCCCCCCATGGTTTGCAGGATTCGCGTTCTGGTCCTTGGGTGTTCTTTCTCTTTCCTTTGAAAAGTCTTCATGGTCAAATCGACTGATAACACGGTGACGTAGAGCTGTTTGAAATCTTGAACGAGTCCATTTCTAGCTGAGCATCGACGTCAATAGGGGAAGCATGCACACTTCACCTCTCCTCTCTCATCTACTCAGTCTCTCCGACATGGCAGAGGCGGCTGCTGCTGCTTTTGCCAAGAACGTCGCTATTTTTGTGGGACTCGACGAGCTCTGCCGCTGCTACGTGGGCTTAAGTGGGCTGCCGCTTAAGTTCATTTAAAAGAGAACCTAGTTTGCGGAAGTTCGTTTAGTGTTTTTCGCGGAATAGGCTAAGTGGGTTGGTAGGCAACCTGCGTCCACTTACACCCCTACTGAATATCCCACACCAGCTAGATTAATCAACAGTTACAGACATGCAATTAAGTAGCAAACCAGTTACAACACTAATTAGTGTTTCCCGTGCTCACTACTCATGTTCAACAGTTTTAATCAACTAGCTAGACTGAATGGAAAATGGGTGAAATAAGCTCCACTCCCGTTGACTTGGGCCTCTCAATCTCCACTGCTGTTGACTTGGGGCGCTCTCTCTCTCTCTCTCTCTCTCAGTTTGTCAACAGATGCATGGATGCAAACAGTACGGTCGCTTGTCCCATTACTTTTTGAAAATTTTTCGTTAGGTGCAGCAGTACAAGACGGCCGTACCACTGTACCAGCAGCAGACTAAACGATCATGGCATCATTTCTTCACGCACTAATCTATACGTACTGTCAGTTGGGACTACAGTTAAGTTGTGTCAGTACATGCAGAGATACGTACGCGGTCTTAGAGTATATACAATGATACAGACAACGGGTATCTATATCAGCCATTCATGTCACCTATAGACAGCACTAAAGACGACTCATATAATAAATTGTCTGTTAAGTTGTTTATATGAGATCCCACATTTTTTTAGTTTTTGCTTGAAAAAAATATTTGTAATAGACAACAACTCATACAATGGTGTTTTGTGTTGTCTATAAGGGTTTTATAGACTGTCTGTTGCATACTAGACGGCTTCATTCTCTCTCCTTGTTCTCTCTCATCCACATCATTAAAAATCTTACGTGGCAAATATTATAAACTGCTGATGTCACCTACTGTACATGCCCTTATGGATCTCTTGCCACGCACGCGTCTTTGGTGGCTAGGGATCAAAGGAGTTATTAATCGATCGACGAAAGAAGGACGAAGAGTTTCTAGTTACCGTCTCCGTCGTCGTTCGCGCGGAGGGCGACGTAGACGTACTTGATCATGGTGAAGAGGACGAAGCTGTAGATGATGAGGGAGAGGACGCCGAGGAGGTCGTCGATGTGGTGGATGCCGGCGGTGAAGGTGCTGGAGTACACGTACAGCGGCGACGTCCCGATGTCGCCGTACAGCACGCCCACGCACTGGAACGCGAGACGCAGCGTCTTGGCCCAGCTATCCTGCAGTTGAAGAAATTTAACTAGTGCTAGTATCTAATTAATTAAGCGCGCATGCATGCGTTAATTTGTTTCGATCGTTTTAATCCCACCGATCGATCGAGTTAACCAATTGTATTGCTTGCTGAATATCGTCCGCTGAATATCGATCTATATATTTTTGCAGTTTCAATTCATTAGTGCTGGCCTACCTTGAGACAACACACTACTGGACTAGTACACAGGAGTAGAATAGAAACTCCAGGTTCTTCCAATTAAGTAGCCGATGGATCGGAGTAGCATGCATGACAAGCAACTAAGATATATATGGTGCGTAGGTTGTGCAACACAGAAACAACTAAGACATCTATCTGTAGGATGCGTATATCGATCGATCGATGCGATGTAATGGTTACCTGGCCGTGGTGGTCGGCTCCGGCTGCTCTGGTGGCATCCCTGTAGAGCGAGTCCTGGCGCACCACCGGCGGCACATCCAGCGTGCTCTCCAGGTCTATCATCATCTCCTCGCCGTCGCCGGCGCAGCAGCTCGGGTTCCTGCTCACGCTCATGGCCGCCGCCGCAGCCTGCTGCTGCTGCATCATCATCGATCCTATGCTAGGCTAGCTCTAGCTAACTTGGTGATGGATTCAAGTGAGGCTAGCTCCTCAGAACGATGGATCGATCCAAGCAGCTAATTGCCTTTCTGAAATCGCATATGCATACATATATGTAGTAGCCTAGCCACTTGCTCCTTGCTAGCTTTTGACTGATTCCTCTGCTCTGCTCTGCTCTGCTCTGGTCGCCACCCCCAGGGAGTTGCCTATATGTAGAGTAGGACGCGGCTGCTCTGCTCTGGTGGTCACGCTCAACACAAGTAAGTAGCAGTATGTGAACACGAGACCGCTGCTGCTCTTCTCCGACCTGGGAACACCGCACAGTAGTATAGTATAGTATAGGAGGATGTGTACAGTAATAAATTTGTGCCGAGAGAGAGAGGCGATCATCGATGTTGATAGCTGAACAGATGTAATAATCAACAAGGCTTGCTGCATCTGCCGCTGCTTCTACGGATTGCTGGATACGCGCCTAGTGAATGATCGATGCCATCTAGTCAAATTCTTGAGTGAGAACAAAGCTAGACTGTTGGCTTCCCTTCCTTCATTGACCTCATCATGCGTCTCTTCTCCATCCATCCATCCATCCTTGCATGCATATCGATCCGTCTAAGGCAAGCTGTTTATTGATTTTGCCTGTCCTGTCCTTTCCTTTGTATGCATATGTCTCGTTTTCCAGAATTAACACGCTCCTTTCTTCTTCGTCATCGCTTTCACACACACACACACACGCACATGCATCGTGTGCATATGTACAGCAAAACTATCTCTGCATTTCCTTGATACTCAACTAATATTAACACTACTGTATGGTTTTCTCAGAACAAGCTACCGATAGACACAAGAAGCTAGCTTCATTTCTCTCTGTTTATGATCGATTTTGCACTATCCATTCCAGGCATAACATATACATACATAGCTTCTTAATCAATTTGTTATGAAGAGATGTATGTGATTAGGCTATCCATTGCATCTGGCTCTTGCTGTTAAGGACAGACTACCACGCACCGAGTTAGTTAAGAGTGGGGGGGAAAAACTCTAGGCAGTAGGCACCAAACGCATTAAGCAGCCAAAGCGATGATGGCTCACGACCATAAAATTGACAGAAAATGACCTCTTCAAAATGATCCCCGCCCCCTCTTTCAAACCAAAATTAATACATGTCTAAACAGCAACGCTTCTTCAGTTCAGTTCTCTTGCAGATGTTTTACTGGTACTATATACTAGCGCAAGAAAGAAGCTAAGAAGGATATACGAAAACAAGTCAAGTAAACTACCTAGCAAACTAATTGTAATGTGTCGCTGAATATTGCGAACAAAGTCTACCGGCATTTCAGATTATTTTTAGGACTCCTCTAAAAAAGAGATTATTTTTAAGACCAAACTAATCATGCAAGCATAACTTTTCTTGCGTTGACAACAGGGGCGGAGATAGGTCTCGGGCCGGTTGGGCAATGGCCCTCGGCCCGGAGAAAATAGTAGTGGAATTTTTATTATGTATACCAAAGAAAAACATCAGTACATGGTGGCACAGCCTGGCCCAAGGCATCAGGCAAACATCCCAGCCGGCTAGCCTAGGCTCCCAACAACTCCTCTCTCTCTTTGTGCTCTGTGGCTCTGGCTCTGTCCCTCAGTCCTCACGTGACCAGCAGCAGCCCTAGCCACCTTCGGCCTTCCCCAGTCCAGTTCGGCGGTTCCCCTAGCGCTCCTCGCCTGAGTCGCCTCCTCTCCACGGCCCCCCCACCCCCCCCTCGCCTCCTCTCTGCCGTGGCGCCACCTAGCGCTCTGCTCCGCCGCGAGCCCGCGACGCTGTCCCCACTGCCTCCTCTCCACAGCTCCACCGCCCAGCGCAGTGCCTCCTCAAAGTCAGGCCTCAGCGTAGCACCGGCATGCCACAGCCTCCACCCCCATCACAGCAGTGCCCAGTGCCTCCTGCTCCACCCTCCTCACTTCCTCAGCTCCTCTCCAGCTCTCCTCACCGTCAGTGCCGACTCCCGGTGAGTTCGAATCTTCAATGTGTTTCATAGCTACTTGATACTAATGATGCATTTCCTTAGCTTTTCTTTTACATAAGTTTTGCTTTTTTATGCATTTGCTGAAGAACGAAATTTGAGTATCATGCTGCTTTTGTAGGGCATTCCAAAAGGAAGCTGGTATTATCCATCTTGTAGATGCAGTATTTGTGACTCAAGTGATTATGATCTTGATACCAACCAATTCACTGATAAGACAATAATGTGTTGTGATCAGTGTGAACATGAATGTATGCTTTTTTACCACTCAACAATAAGATATGCCAGATTTTATATTCAAATCCACTAACTTCTTGGTCATCTTATTTTGGTAGATCTTGTTGGTTGCATTAGAAATAGAGGCCATCGGCTTACCTGTTGTCCGGAAGGGTGCTGGATTTGCAGTAGAGAATGTTCAAAGGTATGGAAGTATTTAACTAAAATTCTATTTTTATGCTGAATTAATTTGGATTAAAATGTGGACTTTATGCATGCTTGTTATGCTGTCTCCCGCACATTAAATGATCGATTTTGATGTTCCATTCTATATTCAGATATTTCAACATTTACAAGAGCTTACTGGGAAATCAATTTCAACTCCAATTGAAGGCTTATCATGTACTATCTTGAGATTTGATAGAGAAAATGCCAGTGACCATGATGATTATGACAATGAGAAAGTTGCAAGATTACCTCATGCTAGTGATATGTTACATTCTTTTCTTCTTTTTTTTTTGCTATGTTTTATCTATTTTGTCATATTGTTAAACATGGAATTCAAATTTTATTTCGATTGTGCATTTGTGTTGTACTTTTTTATGCCTCAGTGTTAATAGTATTTGACGTTAGTTATAGACTTATAGTCCCTTAGTTTTGGGCCCGAGACTCTATAAAATCCTGGTCCGCCACTGGTTGACAATATATACTTGTATATGTTTAATTCCTCCCAGCTACCAGATTGTTCCTTCCTTTACTACACAATTTCACACAAACCTTTTCAGTTTACCACGAGTAAGTAGTATTAGGAGTCAAAATCAAGCAGATCAAATTAATTCGAGACTTCCTTTTCATTTACATATATATGTTTTTAATTTAGATTGGTCGTTGCCTCGACATACTGTTCCTAGCAAGCAAACTTAGCTAGGTAGGGTCATGTAGCCCGATGAAGCGTTCATACCATGAAAGCTTGACACAAAGCTGCTGGGCCAACGAATTGAAGCCACAAACAAAACAAACACGATCAACGTCAGGTCAAAACGCTGGTCCAGCTCCAAAGAAAATTAATGGACTCCATGATTCACTACTCCCTCCGTTATTTTTTTAATGTTGTTTTAGAATACGTGCAGTTAATCTTTTAAAAAGTTTGACCGCTAATATACATAAAAGTATTTGGATTTGTTACATGCGAATGCTATTACTAGAATTGTCATAAAAAATACTTTTATATCGATGCATTTTTTTATAAATTTCACTGACATTAATTAGAAAAACTAATCATCAAATGTGCGTATTGGAGATCATGTCGATATCTATAACGACAGGTAAAAAAGAACATATATTTGAAACAAGGTGCTCCTTTAACTACTAAATTATCTTATCATATATTCGACAAAAGCTATAATTACAAGCGCAATATTATGAAACTATTTTTATCAAAAATTCACTCGTATAATTTTTATATATTCAAACCATATATTTGAAACAATATCTTTGGTTAAAGTTGGTAGGGTTTGACTGCAGGCGTTCTAAGGTGGCGCTCGCTCTTGTGTGACCGGATGGAAGGAGTACGTACGAGAATACTACCGGACGTAAACGTAGCATGTAACCGATCGATTGATAGGTTGTTGCGGCTAAACCCAGCAATTTGAAATTTAAGTACTTGTCTGTGGAATTAAGTGGTAGCTAATCGATCGATTAATTTAACGTACGTGCCACCACACCATACAACACATGGGGAATAATACTGATTAATTCTTCCTTCACATTCAGATTCAGGAGCTACCCATCCAATTCCATGTGAGGCCAATGTCTCGCTGAATGCCTGCCTGCCTCGTGTTCGCTGCATTTTGTTTGTGCCAGCCCCCATTGTACCTAATTCTTGCACTCTGGCTGTGTTACGTGTTGCACCGAGGAGACTAGAAAGAGAGGGGGTGACTAGGCGCCACATAATCAACAACGGTCTCTTTAAAATATCTTTTGCCTCGAGCAGTTTAAGGAAAAATATTTTAGGACTTAGTAGTCAGCAATGTAAAATTATTGACTTAGCAGACTTAGTAGTTAGCAATGTGATTAGCTTTTAATTCAAAATCTGTGCAAGGAGAGAGAAAGGAAAGAAAAGTGGAAAACAACCATTTATAAAAAAAATCAGAAAATTCGAAGGAAAAAATTGGACATGAAAAGTTTTAATTAAAAAAATTTGAATATAATTGAAGTTTATTTTATTAATTTAAATTATTTTTATTTTCTAAAGACTACGAAAAGCAGGAGAATTGAAAAAAAAATATCAATGTTGGTATCTCACGGTTCTTGAATCCGTTACTTCACCTTATGGTGAATCCTAAAAGCGATGTTTTATGGTATGTTCATAATCAATTGAAGAAATTTGAAATTTCTTCAATTGTGATTATGAAGAAGCTCCATAAAGTAGAGGATTAAATGATGGTGAAGTAACTGATCAAGAACCGAAAGAACCGCTACCAAGATATTATTTTTTCAATTGTCCTGCTTTTGTAGTCTTTCGTAAAATAAAAAATAATTTAAAAGAATAAAATGAACTTCAATTATATTCAATTTTTCTAATTAAATCCTTTCACGTCCAAGTTTTTTTGGTTTTTGATGTGTAAAAAATCAAGTTTGTTTGCACCTTTCTTTTCACAAAAATGAGGTTTGTTTGCACCTTTCATGAAAATTTATTCCGTACATAATTACGTAATTTTATAAGAGATGTTTAAATAGAAATAGAATTGAACATAATGTGCAAGTTATATTAGATTATGAAAAAATTACGAAGTGTGAGGAAGTTGAACCAAAAATTTGAAAATATCGCTTGTTTAATATGCACCGTGTTAGGTACTTCATGGCGGAGATTCAAGATCATTCGTGTTCCACGGGAAGCTCTCGACGAGACAGGCCATACGGGCGGACGTCAAATTGTGGTCGGACCGTGATCCGGCGCCGTCTCAAGGACATGAGCTGTCGGATCTAAGGCGACGCGCGCGTTCGCGCTCGATCGCACAACCGCAAGGAAGAAGCTACGATCGAGGCGTTGTATGCCTCGGTGGTGGTGGTGCTTGACGAGATTTTTGGCAACTTATGAAGGTGACAAGTGACGCTTCATGGGCCTATTACATGGAGGTGTTTGCAACCCCGAGGTCGTGGATATATGCGCGCCGATGGTCTATGTTCATTCGTGGAGAGCGCGGGACATCCGGGCGTTGGTTGTTCGGTGAAATTTGCTTGAGGAGGAGACTGCGTTGGTCTCGGTGTTGGAGGAGACGCAGCGAGGAAGTGGGTGATGGAGACCTAAGGAGGCGCGGCCGACAACTTCGAGCCCAACGAAGGAGTGGAGCGATGGTGGGCGGCCGTATTGATTGCCATGAGTACCGCCAACCAAAGGAAGAGGTGGAAAGCGAGGAGGAGGACGTGCAAGCGGCTAGTTTCAAGACGAGCAAGACGGAGAAGCTGGGCACAGAGGTGTAGTTGGTGGTGTTGTGACCATCGACATTTCTTACGTCTCGTCAAGATTGGACGATGTTGCAACGACATCGTTGGTTACGCCACACCGGAGGGCGAGTGGGGGTTCAATCAGACACCCTACTCCTAGCGGCGCTTCACGACAAAAGCGCCGCCAAAGATGCTATTGCTAGATACGCCATTAACATTGGTCGGACATATCGGGTGCAGAGGTCCAACCCCGACACCTACATCGTTAGGTGTGTTAATGAATCTGTCTTTGGCAAGGTCCGCGGCGCTTGGCGGTTCACGGCCATGCACAAGCCCGGATAACGGTCTTGAAGGACCACACATGCGAGCTAGCCGAGCCGCTTCAAAGGCACCGCAAAGATGACGCCCTCGTATGTTGCCACTGATAAGCCACCTCGTCATTTGGAGATGTGTCCATTTCGCCAAAGCTCCTAGTGGCGGAGGTTGGCAATATGGTGGGGTTCGCGATCACTACAAGACGGCATGGCGGTAAACGGAAGGTCGTGGAGCAAATGTTCGCACATTCAAGAGGCTTACAACTTAGTCCCAAGGATCTTCGCATCAAATCGCACAATCAAACCCTAGGACATACATAGACAAGCTTGATCGGGTGCACCCGGGGAGGGGCCCAATTGTTTTGTTCTTGATAGGGTCTTCGGGCCTTCAATCGAGCGATCGAAGGGTTCAAGCATCGTCGTCCGTGCTAACGATGGACGGCACCTTCCTATAATGGGAAGTACAAAGGTACCATCCTCATCGCCAAGGTACCGATGCGAACGACCGCCATTACTCGTGGCCTTCGCAATTGTTGAGAGCGAGAACACCGATAGTTGGTGTGGTTCCGCCCAATGTGAAGCGGGCGGTGGTCCAAGACCGCAGATGTGTGTATCATCTCGACCGCAATGTCGGGTTCTTTGTCGCGTTGGATGATGCAAAATGGGACGCGATCGTCGCTCCGATGGAATGATGTGAAGAGCCGTTGGTGCATGAGGCATCTCGCGCTAACATTCACACAAGGTTTGAGCAAGGACTCGATGAAGATGTTCAAGAAGCTCTGCATGCAGAACCAAAGGCGGAAGTTCGATGCGGTGTGGAGACAACTCGATGAGGAGACCGGGAAGCATCTAAGGAACTCGGCGGCCGCCGAGGCAGGGGCAGCGGCAGGAGGGTCCGCGACAGTTGGAGAGTTCACACAGTGGGTTAACTCGCACGCACCCGACTTGGAGAAATGGTCCCTGCTGCACGACACCGGTGGTGCAAGGTACGGGATCATGACGACCAACATGTCGGAGGTGTACAACGGTGTTCTGAAGGGTGTCCGATCCCTGCCGATCACTGCGATCGTGGAGGAGAGCTGAACCGTACCGTTGGGTACTTTGTTAACAGAGCCATGATGGCCAAAAAGCATTTGGAGGATGGGAAGCAATTCTCTGAAGTAATGCACGCGTACATGGAGAAGAAGATCAGCAAGGCTCGTTCGCACGTTGCGCGTACCATGGATGGCGTCAGGCAGAAGTTCGAGATCCGGCTCAGGGAGAAGTATGTCATGGGCCACGCTAGAGGGGATCGGAAGCAGGTCTGCACAATTGCTGACGAAGCGTCGTGCACCTGCAAGAAGCCACAGCTTCTGCACAAACCATGCTCCCATGTGTACGCGGCGTGCGCGGCGTGGCGCCAGGCCTCGGAGCGTTACATCTCCGAGTACTACGATATCCACCACCTGTATGGCACTTGGAGTGCCGAGTTCTATTCGTATGGCCTGGACATGCACTATAGGGACCTCTGGCCGGGACAGGTGAAGTGGGTGCCGAACGACGCACTGAAGCACCCCGGCCGTGGAAGACGCCAGTCACGACGCATTCGCAACGACATGGACGATAGCGCCAGCGAACAACGGTTCGCCGCCCGGATCTGATCATGTAAGACGATTAGCCACTCCAAAGACATTGCCGAACATATCTAGCACAAGCAGTGCACCGTAGGTAGCAAGATATAATTACTAAGTCGTGATGTTGCATGCTTAGTTTAATGGCTTGTATGAGTTGTATCGTTGTCAAACCATGCCTTTCTGTACGGACGTAATGTTATGTTATCTGGGTCATATGTTCACTCATTATGGTCATATGTACTGTTATGTTATGTTGTATGGGTGTGCATATGTAATGTTAGTTTTGGTTCATGGTAGTAGAGAATAATCAATTACCTACGGAGGGGTGCTTTGGTTATCAATGTGCTCTTTGAACCTAACGAAACAATCGAATTATAGATTGGAGTCAATTACCTACAGAGGTTTTTCATTTGAGTCAATTGAGATTTTGTTTTTGATTTTCTATAATTCCTTTACATGAATTATAGAATTGTTGAAATACTCATTTTCTTACATTTGAAGCCTGAGACATAGATTTGGGATGTTACACTTACATTCTGTTGTGGTATGTTTCACTTTCTTTTTACGTACCATACATTACATTTGATATGCGGACTAACGTGTTGTTTCTCTCATAGGTGGAGATGGCATGACCTCCGGATGATGGCCCGTATGAGCTACTCGACACTTATTTGGGATGCGCGACACCGATGCCGAGCTCGGGAAACAGTGTCGGCCCTCCGGCCTGGTCCCGAGCGCCCTAGAGAGAGGTGGCCTCTTGACGAAGCGGTACATCCTCACATCGGGGACGGCGCCTCCCCTTGCTCGCATGTTGGACCATCCGCACGCGCTTCAGTTTGACGCGGCACTCCTATCTGCTCTCGTGGATCGTTGGAGACCAGAGACTCACACCTTCCACTTCCGGTGGGGGGAGATGACCATAACTCTGGAGGACGTAGCTATGCTTACAGGTCTACCGCTCAGCGGTCTTCCAGTAGTGCCACCTCCGAGACGACCGGACTGGAAGGTGCGTACGGCTGAGAGATTCGGTCACCCGATTGCTGACAACATATCGGGTGTGCCGCATTCCTTGCTGCGGGAGTACATGACTTGCCCTTTGCATGCGCCCGTCGCGGCAGTTAGGACACACCTCCTCGCATACCTTTTGTTCCTGTTCGGATGGATCTTGTTTCCTACGACTCAGGGAGACTGTGTGTACCCAAGCTACATCCATCTCGCAGAGTCTTTGGTGGACGCTCTTCCCGACGAGGTGCCACAATCTGATTGGGGCTCGCGGTGCTTTTGTGCCACTTACCGAGGGTTGTGCGATGCCACTCGGCGTAGTATGCAGGCGGGAGCGATCCTCGCGGTATGCTACACACCGCTGCAGCTATGGTCGTGGGAGCACTTTCTCGCTGGCCGGCCAGATTTTGAGAGGAGGTGCACCTTTCCGCTGACAGACGCGCTTTATGGTCCTACTCGAGGGCGGACCTGCCGATGGGCCTACAATGGGAACGCTGCTGGACACTTGCCGAGCACGTTGGGCGAGAGAGACCGAGGCGTCTGACTCGAGTTCCACAACCTATTCGAGACTCTACACGAGGACGAGGTCATCTGTGGCACCTTTGGATCGCATAGCTTCCTTGCGAGACGGCCCCTATGGATTATCCTCGCAAAGGCACTCGGGACGAGACGCTATGGTTGACGACATGCCACCTGGTCTTCTCCCACATGGTCGAGCCGTACAATCCACAGCGGGTCATGAGACAGTTTGGGCTTTACCAGGAGGTGCCACCACGGCCAGGACGACCTCTCACCGAGAAGGCACACCGGTATGTCGTTTTTTTTGCCTCATATTAGCCGCATTTCTGACTTACATTTCATGACATCCGAATTCAATTGCAGACAAACGAGGAGAGGCCGGAGGAGCGACGACTGGAGGCAGACACAGCAGCCGTGGACGGCGTTGTGGGGCGAGAGCGCGGCGACAGACGTTGTACACGAGTTACGAGGCTACACCATCGAGACGATGTCGCGACTTGCGAAAGTGCGTTCGCGTATTTAGGTGTAGGCTTATCGGGCAGCGCCAGAGCGTGCAAAGGATGTCATAGAAGATCTTTGTTGTACTAGAAGGTCCCGACCGTCACCGAGCGGCACGCCAGGACGAGACGGTAAAACATTCTTCGTACAAATTTGAACAATACAACTCGCTTCTAACTTACTATGGGTTTCCTTGCAGCACTACCACCTTGATCAGACGAGCGTGAGGGTTTAGAAGTTCTACGCCATGGTCGAAAAAGACAATTGATCGCATCCTACGGGCGGTGCGCCCATGACCGAGGACGCGAGGGCCGCAATTAGGACCAGAACTTGTGGTCGCCATACGACGTTCATGCACAAGATCGAGGACGCGGAGGGCACCTCCACCTCCTCCGCCGTCGGCACCTCTCCTAAGCACCGCCCTCGACGTCCGTCCACATGCCGAAGTCGTCCGAAGCTACGGTCGCCGGCCTCGATCGCCTCGGGCCTGAGTTGTTCTCTCAATACTTGTCCAGCACTCCTTTCGAACGATTCGACATAACCGTTTGTTCTTGCAGCACTTGAGAGGGGACAACACTCTGCTTCAGCCGTCTTCGTCACGGAGGGAGCCGCAACATGTGACTTCCTCGCCGACGCGCTTCGGGCCACAGGTTGGTCTCCTCAATACTTGTGTACGAACTCTTTTTGAACGTATCTGACATAACCGTTTGTTCTTGCAGCACTTGAGAGGGGACAACACTCTGCTTCAGCCAGCTTCGTCACGGAGGGAGCCGCGACAAATGACTTCGTCGCCGACGCGACGCAGTTCCACTATCGACAGCGAGCCATGCTCGCCGCAGCGTCCAGACGTGGGGTTCGGATCATTTGCGCGTGGCATTCATCCGCGCACCGCAGAGCGCGACGCTGGTTGGCGAGATGCACCACGCATACACCGCGGCAAAAGAAGATGCAAGACAGATCGCCAGAGGATCCTCGCCCACACAACAACCTACTCAGGCATCGACCGCCAGAGGATCCTCGCCGACACAACAACCTACTCAGGTAATCGAGTGGCGTGGAGGATCCTCGCCCACACAACAAGCTATGCAGGTATGCTTTAACGTAGTTACAACAATTTTCCCGTTGCATAAATTAAGGACTAACGAAACGAAGTACCCTTTCCCGCAGGATGAGCACGAGTGGATCAACAGACTGCTCAGATTTGATCAGGCCACGTACACTGCGACGCCTCCCACGCAACGCCCCTACTATGACTTACGAGATGTACACCACTCCCCTGACAGGTTTACCTTCCCTGAGAATCAGTTACGCCGTCCGGGCAAGCGACGGGGAGATGTACCATAACTAATGTCATAGTTGTATAATGCATGTTATCTAATATCATTGTGTGTTGTGCCATTGTGATTTATGTAGTGCCAGTGTGCAGTATGACATTGTGATTTATGGACACAAAATGTTAACCGAAATAACCAATACAAATGACAACCCGGGCCCGCTACTTTGCGGACGCGAATTACCTTGAACACTGCCACACGATTCCTCGTCGGGCCCGCTACCTCGCGGACGTGAATTTCCTTCAATCCAATTGCAATACCGCCACATGCTATATATGGATGCTTTGGCTGCCATTCACCTCACTCTTCATTTCGTCCTCTCCTTTCTTGCAGTCTTAGACGGGATGTCTTCGACCTCATCTAATTTTCGAGTGAGCAGACAATTGCAATCACTTCGGCAGCAGCTGGTTTGCCCTCGTTGCAATGATCCGGTGAATGTTTTCACCTCGCATACACCAACGAATCCATCCCGAGTATTCATGAAGTGTTCAAATCTTACAGTAACTTGCGCCTAATCAATTCCATTCCAAACAGCATATTGTTTTTTTTTCACTTGAAGCTCCAATTCCTTTTCAGAGCACAACATGTCGGTTCTGGCAGTGGGTTGACGAAGCTATCCCAGTGTTTCAAGATATTGCAATGCAAATTGCAACCTTGCAAGATGACTCTCGTGGTGTTACTCTGCATTTCGTCCAGTGGCTCGACCCTCCGAACCAGTAATGCATAATGAAGAGAATAGACTCAAACGACTGGATGATAGGATGGAAAGAGTTGAGAACATGCTGAAGAAATTAGTTAAGCTAATTAGTTTTGCGGTCTTTCTTCTATTATTTCTTGTTGTTGCCAAGTAGAAGTTCAGTTGTAATGGGATTTACTGTCCACTCTTTATGTATGCATCGCAGTCCGTCGTCAATGAGAATAAACTAGTAACATTACGTACCCATGAATGCATTTGTTGAATGCATATCGACGCCTATAACTTCAAGCACGCGACCCATCGATGCAACATCTCAACTCGATAAAAGACAACCGCAACGACGCTTCCACCATTTAGTTAAATGCTTTAGGAGATAGAACATAAGTGCGTACAAAACGGGAGACTACGGAGGTACAAGCTTGTCCGTCCGTGCCTAATGGTACGACCAAAGGAGACAGCTTTCTGCAGTGAGAAGACCACACGGGGCAGCTTTGCGCAGTGACAAGACCACACGGGACAGCTTTGCGCAGTAATAAGACCAAAGGAGACAGCTTTCTGCAGTGACAAGACCACATGAGCCAGCTTTACGCAGTGACAAGACCACACGATGCGACCTTTGCGCGTGATAAGACCAAAGGAGACGACTTTTTGCTAGCTTTAGGGTTTAGGTTTGGGTTAGGCTTTTCAGATCGACTTGACAACCCCGACCACCCTCGCCACTTTTAAGACCGAAAAGTCAAGACTCCGCAAATAAAGACGTGAAAACACTCTGCCTCGCCAGATTTTCAGACCGATAAGACAAAGACGTCATAAAGCAAGCCATGACTTTCACCGCAAAGTAAGACGTGATAACACTATGCATCGCCAACTTTTTCGCATCGACATGACAACACTCTACCTCCTCGGCTTTTTCAATTAAAAACAAGACTCTCTACTCGCATGAAATTAACCACACCATGCCAACCATGGAGCTTATAAAAGAGGGTTGAACCAAACCCAACTCTACACAACACATACCCAAACTATGGACTCTTCGCAAACTTCTACGCGAGGTTGTTGAAGAAGCAAAAGTGGCTAGCGTAAGAGAAAACAGCTACAATACCCAGATAAATCAATGAAAGATGCTCGGTACCACCACGCTTCCCGATCCCGCGGTGTGTGTGTGGCGAACCGCAGAGATCATTCATCCACACCAGCACACACGCCCCGGGCGTACTACACACGCGGGCACCACCTCGTAAGTGTTTCTTTTCGCACAGACGATTTTCCTCTCCCAACGCTCAATTCCTTAAATTTTTAACTTCATCCCCATGTAATGGCAGCCCGAGATGCGCTGCCACTTCTTCCAGTGGATCGACGGCCCGGAGATGTACGACAGGGCATTCATCCAGCAGAAGTATATGCTCAACTACTCGGTGCGGGCCGAGAACTTCGTGCGGTGGAAACCTTACGTACCGGACCCTGTTCAGGAGGCACCGAAGGAGCCAAGTACTCGCCCGGGCGTAATCCATATCAACGATGTGAGTTATCAAGAATTTACATCCTTATTACGTTTTCCACTGTACGGTGTACTTACATCATAGAATCGCAGGACATGGACGACTTCGACATACCAGCCCGACGTGGACAGTCCCGCGACAAGGGCAAGGGAAAGGCTCATGCGTCGAGTCGGCCGCCACAACAGATCCGGCCGCCGGCGAATCCGTGATAACGATGTGAGTTACGAACAATTTACATCATTTTTGCGATTTTCACTATACGGTGCACTTACATCATGGAATCGCAGGACATGGACGACTTCGACATACCAGGCCGACG
Source organism: Phyllostachys edulis (assembly GCA_036346405.1). Classification (NCBI taxonomy): domain Eukaryota; kingdom Viridiplantae; phylum Streptophyta; class Magnoliopsida; order Poales; family Poaceae; genus Phyllostachys; species Phyllostachys edulis. The sequence continues at coordinate 1,561,421 of CM070557.1, read as the reverse complement.
TGGACACTCCCGCGACAAGGGCAAGGGAAAGGCTCATGCGTCTGAGCCCGGCCGCCACAGCGTATGCGGTCGCCCGGGCGTACTCCGTATCAACGATGTGGGTTATCAATAATTTACAACCTTCTTACGATTTCCACTATACGATGCACTTACATCATGGAATCGCAGGATATGGACGACTTCGACATACCCACCGACGTGGACACTCCGCGACAAAGGGAAGGGGAAGGCCGGCGAGGAGTTCAACGCCGACCTCGCAAGGAAGGGAAAATGGCCCCGGTCCACGCAGTAGGTTATGTTGTTACGTAGTAGTCCCGCGTCCTACCCCCATGTTTTTTACTATCCCCTAAAGGCATGTATACTTATATGGTTCGGATGCTCGTGTGGTCGGTAATCAGAGAAGTACCGATGATGACTACGGCGATTAGCGAACCATCATGCCATGTCACTACGTGTAACGATGCTTCGCATCTGCGGACTCTTATGTACTTCGTTCCGCGGTTCCACTAAGCCTATATTGCAAGTATGCCTCTTCTAGTGCAATCCCGTAAACAACCATGCGCACGTAACATCGACTCGCCCATGTTTTAGGCATCTTCAAAATCATAGGATGGAAACAGATCGAATACGCATATACGTTCAGACGACTCCATCGAGCAGAGACTCCAATATTACATCATCAAGGTTATACCTCATCTGATGTGCTTTTTAATCATCCTTTCTCACAACGCATAAAATAATACACAAATTACAAGAGCAACAACAATGTGACAGGAGGGTTTCGTAATTTTGTAAACTCATTTCCGTCAACAAACAAATACAAGAACCCATGATTTAAACCACGATTTTGCCCTAAATTACAAACCTCGGTGCCCATACTTCTTAATGAATGTATTTTTACAAATATTAGTGCCCGTTAAAACCCTTATTTGAATGACTGAAAACCTTAATACCATTCGTCGCATTTTTCCAAACCCTAATACCAAATGCAAAACCCTAATACCAAATGTAAAAACTAATACCATTTTTCAAACCCTAAATACCATTCATCGCATTTTAGCAAACCCTAATAATAAATGTAAAAACTAATACCATTTTTCAAACCCTGAATACTATTCGTCACAGTACCGGTGTTATCCGGCTGTTATTTGTGTACTCGCCATATTGTATATCGATATCTCGATTCGAGTTGCAATGCAGTTCTCTTCCATACATTCCAAGTCACATAAAATCATAAAACCCTAATGTCCGAAACCTATCCAATTTTTCGCAACCTAAATCCTAAATTTTTTAGACAATTCCATAACACATATCAAATTGTCCAAGTAGTACACAATCAAGTCCACTGTACAATTCCTGATTTTGTAGAAAATGTAACCCTAATTTACAAACCTCCGTGCCCGTATTTCTTAATGAATGTTTTTTTTTACAAATATCAATGCCCGTTCAAACCCTTATTGAAATGACTGAACAAAACTTCAGATTAAAAAGCGCTAACCCAAACTCGAAACCATAATTTTTTCCTCATTTTTGCAAACCATAAAAATTCTTTTCCATTCTTTTTCCCAAACCTCTCCATTTTGCATCTAATCCAAACGCTAATCCATTTTTTTTCATCCAATCCAAAAACCCTAATCCATTTTTTCGCTACAGACGGGTAACAAAGTCTGGTTTGCCGAGCGGGCCAAGAAGAACAGTGTCGCTTAGTCGATTATAAAGACCTAGTTGTCGCCGCCCCACTCGGTAGCAACTAGGTTCTCGTCCTGTCATGGCGCAAGCAGTCCTTAGGGGGGCTAGAAAGGAATTTTTTGCTAAGGGGGCCAAAAATGGAAATAAAAGATACTACAGGGCTAAATCAGTCCAAAGTTCTCTTTAAAATATCTTTAGATGTCATCTTCAAAACTTTATCTTGTTTGCAGCGGTGGAGGATCCTTGTAAAAAAGGATGATGGTGTTGTCGACAGCCTCATTTCGCTTCAAGACCTGGGTTAAAAACTTTTGTAATAGGGCAGCTAGTTCTTGTTAGTCCTCCTACAGAGGATGTTCTTCTTTGTTCTGTCCCTTGGTATCTTTAGCTTTGGTTGGTCTTGTGGGTGCTGGAAGGTCTTTCTACCGCTTCTGCGGGCTTGGATTCTCGCGACTTCTCAACTTGGAGGTTTGGGGTGTTTTTGCAAGATGCTCCTAGATGAGTCTGGTCATCATTCGTGGTGGCGATTCAGTTTGAAGGTCAAGCTCCGTGAGTTTTCGATTGCTTTAGCTCAAGATTTTGTTTGTCTTTCTTTGTTGCTAATGTCTGTGAAACTGGTATCCCCAGTTTTTTTCATATCTTGTTACTTTTGTAAGAACTTATATGGCTTTCTATAAAAAGCTGGGTGAATGTCCCTTTTCAAAAAAAAAATATCTTTTGCGTCGAGCAGTTTAAGGTTCTTTCACCCCCAATAGCTACGTGGAGCTATAAAAACCAGAGAAAATCATTCAAACAAGAATAAGACAACAAGAAGATCAAGACTCGCCAAAATCCCCATTGGACCGGTCAAATCGGATGAACACTAGTTTATCCAGGGCAGGGGAGTCTGCCTCAGACGAGGCCGACTTTCCTAGTTTATGAGGCCAATTAGCCTGCCTCGGATTCCATGCCATCGTGTAGTGACACTACGTACTACACTGTACTCACTCCGGACATAAATACACGTCGTTTTGGATATTGATATAGTCCCCAAAACGCAACTTTGATCACAAATTTCTACTGTAATATAGTTATACCACCCAATAAAATTATAATATTATAAAAATACTTTTCGAGACAAATATATACGTATGATTTTCATATATCCAATCCAAATGTTTAAAATGATATTGATAGCCAAAGTTATGGAAGTTTTACTGACCGAAGGGAGTACATCATATGAAACTTATTAGCAAACAAGCCCCTTGCCTGTTTCTTATTTGCTATAATTAACAGGCGCGTGGTTTTATTTTTTGGTTGTGACAAGTCAGATTTCCTTGCCGTTAAATGTGTTTGTAGATGTTTATGATTTGGATGTTGATTTGATGGACGAAGAAGTAGACGTTCAGGCTTTACCTGAATTCCAGCGAGCGAAGGGCGCCCTCAGACGGCACGTCTTGCTTACGCTTTGGTTCACGCCCACCTGGCAAAGCCATCACCAGGAACAGTTTGACCGTCCAAGGGCCACACAAAAACACAATCGCTGTGTAGGATTTCGATCCATCCACAGAGATCGATCGTATCTTTCATTTTATTTCTGGGTCCATCGCTGTATAAAGATGCGATAAGATGCGTACATACATAATTAATGTTGGATGCGTGTCCTTTAGTTTTGTTTCTTTACTGGTCCTTAATTTATTGCTACTGAATGAATACTGATCGCCCAGCCCAGCCCTCATTCGGTTCACCCATCAAGATCCAAGGACGATCATCGATTAATGCATGCATCGATGGAGGGAAAACGTGATAATAAAGGGGCGAAATTATTCTTCTCTCTTCCCCCTCAAAACCAAAAAAAGAATCATGGTATCTCAACGCTAGCTAGCTAGGATGTCAAATACATACCTGCTAGTCTTGCACGCATTCACACACGCGAGCTAGCGGAAAAGTCCCCCGTTCATATTAGTACGTACCTGCATTTACAGTTGGCAACCTTTTTGGTTTAGACGAGACGACAAGCTAGGCTATCCTTTGCTCCCTTCCCAGCCAACAATACCTGCGGACCAAGGAGGCATTAAATCCAAGAAATGGTCAGTGCTAAGGTTATGTCTAATAGGTTTATATCAGTTGTCTATAGTCTCTGTTACGTAGGATTTAAACTAATGTAGATGAAAGAGAGTAAAGAAATAGAAATGTAATATCTACGATCCTGTAGTCGACTGTAGCACCAGAACTAAGAAAAGTATTAAAAGATTATGTGTTGTCTACAATCCTCAGAAGCCGATCAGAAGACCACAACCCATCAGATGAGTTGTCTTTAGTCTTGTCTACGGTGACATGAAGAGTTCTATAGACAAGATGGTATGCAACCAGACATTGTACATGACCTAAGGTCATGTACAATGGGCTTACATCATCTGTCTATAGCCTCTACCACGTAGAATTTAAGCTGATGTAGATGAAAGAGAATAAAGAGAGAGAAATGTGATGTCTACAATCTTATAGCCAACTGTAACACCAGAACCAAGAAAAACATTAAAAGATTATGTGTTGTCTACAATCCTGTAACCAACTGTATCACCATAACCCATTGTATGAGCTGTTTTTAGTGTTGTCTATATGTGATATAGAGTTGCTATAGACAGCAGCTGTCTGTACCATTATACATACCCTAAGTGATCATACAAATCTTTATTAGATGGCGTACCCCGATCATTTAATTTCTTTCAAAGCATTTAAGGATGTGTAGAGAGTGAATAAATTACAATAACAACGCTTTAAATTTTCTCAATAGATAGATATAAAAAAAAAAAGGATACTCTTGAGACCATAAATAAATATAACAAAACGGAAGAGCAGATGTATTCACTCCACCGGGTAACCTCTCGTTTCATTCTTACGCAGCAGCAAGTAATAAAAGAAGCGAAGAGGATAACCACAAATGTTGTGTGTACCAACTTTGCTTACGCCCTACTAAAAGAAAGACCATTAATTACAAACACAGTGTCAGTCAGTAGATTAAGACCACTCGTAAATCAAAAGATTTTTTACGCATTCATGTTCATATGCTACCACACATAGCTTAGGTTAAAATCATTACCCAAAAAAGAAAAAACACCACCGTAACCTACTCGATCATGATGCCATACATATGTCTGGACCACTCGTGCCGCTATTCAGCGCGCTGCGTTGGTGGTAGCCTAAGCCGCGCTGCACGGCACGTCAGCACTTACGTCTCTCGTTTGAGATCGATAGTAAAATCTACGCACATATAAAAAAGACAGTAAAAATGGCTCGGTGCCGTTCCAAATCGATGGTAAAAAACACTCACAACACGCAAATGGCGGTGAAAATTTGACAGTAAAATGATCATGCGCCACCCGTGGTGTTAAAAAACGTTTATCGTCATATTTCAAGAGAAAGATAGGACCGTAATATACATGATGCTGGTTTGTAACACCCTACCTTTTTGGAGCCTTTTTTAATTTTTAAAATAAAAAGAACCATTTTGTTTTGATGAGAGTTCAAATCTTAACTTGAGAATTTCAGAATAGACTTCAATTGACTAAACCAAACTTCAACTAAAAACTCTCTTTCGGTTTATTGGGTGTGTTGGAGCTTTGGTGATTTCCTCCCCATCTGAGCTTACTTCGTTCTTTTCTGATCTAGACCTCCTTAGGTTTAAACCTCCCAAGGGGTTGGATTTTCTCTGACCTAGACCTCCCTTCCTAGGTCTAAACCTCACTCATGTTCATTTGAACTCACTCCCTGTGTCCTCTAGGATCTCCTCTTTGTCTAATTAGACCTCCATGTGTCCTTCAGGACCTCCCAGTGTCCTTTAGGACCTCCTCCTTGTCTAATTAGATCTCCCTGTGTCCTTCAGGACCTCCCCGTGTCCTCTAGGATCTCCTCCTTGTCTAATTTGATCTCCCTGTGTTCTTCAGGACCTCTCTGTGTCCTTTAGGACCTCCTCCTTGTCTAATTAGACCTCCCCGTGTCCTCTAGGACCTCCTCCTTGTCTAATTAGACCTCCCCGTGTCCTTCAGGACCTCCCTGTGTCCTCTCGGGACCTCCTCTCAGGTTCATTTGGACCTCCTCGATCCGCTCGAGCCTTCCGCTGATCCGCACCTCTATCGTTTGTGTACCGTTCGATCTGCGTTGGACGGTTTGATCTTGGTGAGATGTTCGGATGGTCCGAACATCCTACTCCGTTAGAACCGTTCGATTTGCGTTGGACGGTTTGATCTTGGTGAGATGTTCGGATGGTCCGAACATCCCACTCCGTTAGAACCGTCCGATCCGTATTGGACGGCCCCGATCTGTTGAGGTGTTCGCTCGGTCCGAACGGCCCAATTACCTTGACCCGTTCGATGGAAATCCAATGGCTCCCGTTTCTCCCGCTTCTTATCTCACTATCGCCCCACCTCCCTTATTTAGATCTGACCGTTAGAACCTCCCCTTTGGAGATCCTAACCGTCCAGACCTCCCCCTTATTTAGATCTGACCGTTAGGACCTCCTCTTTGAAGATCCTAACCGTCCAGACCTCTCCCTTATTTAGATCTGACCGTTATGACCTCCCCTTTGGAGATCCTAACCGTCCAGACCTCCCCGTTGCTTTTGATTTTGACCTTCGGACCTCCCGTGAGCAGGTCCTTTGGACCTCCTGTCCATAGGACCTCGTCATTGTTGTATCCTTTGGACCTCCTGTCTATAGGACCTCCTCATTATTGTGTCTTTTGGACCTCCAGTCCTGTGCTTGGACCTCCCTCGTGGGTGAGGGCCTCCTTGACCTCTGCGGGACCTCCTCTAGGTCTCCGCAGGACCTCCCCTTGGGCTTTGAGGCGTAATATTACTTCGAGAGCATGTCGCATTACTGCCGACCGCTTGTGCTTTTTTTAGTTACTGTAAGTGTGGTAAGGTTTTACTGTTGTTTGAAAAGTATATTACTAGTATACCCCAAAAAACATTTTCTTACTATCTGTTACGCAAGTACTTTCGAGATTCATAGGTTTTACTGTAAAAATGAAAGTGTCTTTACTGCTAGTTACAAAAAGGTTTACTGGAATGTTTAGGAGTAGAAAATAAAACTACTTCGACATGTTGCATGGCCTCAACTTCTCTAGTGTGTCAGGGAGGGGCTTGACGTTGTTGACCTTGTGGAACGACAAATAAAACATCAGCTAGACCTTGTACTCGTTCCTCTTCTCCTGCATACATATGATAAAAAGGTCACATGTCGGACGCGAAACATCTAATTACTGAAAGGTGCGAAGGTGATTAGTTTCTTACTATCTCTATCTGTCTGGCTAGTGTCGTGCTTTCGCCATCCCGCAAAGGTCAAGGAGGCCCTCACCCACGAGGGAGGTCCAAGCACAGGCGTAATATTATTTTTACTGTAAATGAGGCGTAATATTACTTCGAGAGCATGTCGCATTACTACCGACCGCTTGTGCTTTTTTTAGTTACTGTAAGTGTGGTAAGGTTTTACTGTTGTTTGAAAAGTATATTACTAGTATACCCCAAAAAACATTTCCTTACTATCTGTTACGCAAGTACTTTCGAGATTCATAGGTTTTACTGTAAAAATGAAAGTGTCTTTACTGCCAGTTACAAAAAGGTTTACTGGAATGTTTAGGAGTAGAAAATAAAACTACTTCGACATGTTGCATGGCCTCAACTTCTCTAGTGTGTCAGGGAGGGGCTTGACGTTGTTGACCTTGTGGAACGACAGATAAAACATCAGCTAGACCTTGTACTTGTTCCTCTTCTCCTGCATACATATGATAAAAAGGTCACATGTCGGACGCGAAACATCTAATTACTGAAAGGTGCGAAGGTGATTAGTTTCTTACTATCTCTATCTGTCTGGCTAGTGTCGTGCTTTCGCCATCCCTCCGAGAACTTCATTACGAAGAACGCGTAGTCGTTCTCTAGGACCTGCTTCGGCGTCACCATGGTGTGCACCCTCCAGTTCACAACGATTTGGAATTTCTTATAGGTCATGGACTGCAGGGCTGCACATAGATGAGGGATAATACTTTTCCTCACTAGGTCATGGTGATCCTGCACTTTTGTACCCTTTTGCTTGTAGTTGTTGGAGTCCAGCATTTCCACACACTTCTGCACTATGTTGAAGCAGTAAAAGGATTAGTGCTGATTGTGTAGAATGGGGAGGAAGAGCTGCAAACAAAAAAACCCGTAAAATACAAGTCTGGTAAAAAAAAGACTATACAATGTATGAGATTTACTGTAATGAAACATATAATTTACTGAATCATGCTCGATATTTACTAGAGGCACGGTCTGATAAAAAAAGGAAATTACTTATCAGCTTAACATGCGTGATGTCCACCCCCGCCATATGCTCCTTCAGCGTGCTCACGACATGTTCATTGTTCTACTGCTCATTTTTCACGTACTCCTCTACGTTTAGCAGTTTCTGTCAATGGGCAGAACACATTTGTTTAAACTTACCAAGGGCGACGGTAGACTTTACTGCTATGCGAGTAAACATTTACTGCAAAAAGTTTTTTGCGAAAAAACAATTTACCGATGGTTTGATGGGGAGGAACGTCTTGTACCCATCGTTGTCTGGCCTCAGGTCGGTGTCGTCTTGGCGCAAGCACTCGATGAACTGGGAGATGAACATATCTTTGGTTATCTGCTTGCCCTTGAACGACTCTGTCATGTCTTTTCCAATGGTCGCACTGGTTCCATCACTAGGCTTGAGCAGATAGAGGCTACAGTAAATATCGTTCGCATTAGCAGTAAAACATAAGTGTGTATGTCCAGTAAAAAAATAGGGGCAATAAAAAACGGTGCAATACAGTAAACTCTATATTGATATAATAGTAAAATAACGTTTATGTATTGGTAAAAAGGTGGCGATATTGACATACCTTTTGAGGCTCTCATTGTTGCATATCAGCTCCCTCACTTCCATGGCCGTGGTGACGGGCGCTGTTGGCTGCCTTATGTATGACTTGAATGGCGACACCAGCTTGCTGGGAGCTTTTGTCAACCTCTTCCCAAATGCACCGGCGTCGACAGTGCCCTTCTGGATAGAGGGAGCCATGCTCCTCCCAACAGTGGTCTTCTCGGCGGTGCCTTGTTGGTCGCCGTTGTGCCCGTCGTCTTTGCTTGCCTGGAGGGGTGAGTTTTATTTTGAGCTTTGGTTTGGCAGCAACATCCTATAGTAAAAAAAGTCTCATGTTTTACTAAAGTATGCTTTTGTGTTTACTGAAAATATTGTGATAAGTTACTGCTATGAACCCTGGTACCTTTGCCACACTGGGTGTACCAAGGAGGTCTTTGTCGGCATCGGTAGACACCTTCTTTGACTCCTTTGCTGGGACAGGCGCTTTGGGGGCGTCCGTTGCTCCCTCTTTCACTGGTTCCTGCGGTAAAAATAAGGAACAATGTTTTACTGTAATGTGTTCAACAAATTACTGTATGTATCGTCACATAATACTTCCAGTGACCCAGGATGTACCTTTGGCATGTTTATGCTAGCCACGTGCGCCTCCTTTACTTTGCTCACGGCGGTAGGAGCCTCCTCTACCTCCTTTATTGGCGAAGGCGCATCAGGTGTGTCCGTTGCAACACCTTTTATTGCAAGAAAAAATGGACCAAGTTACTGTCAAAAGTCAGTAAAATTACTTCTTTTCCTATCATGTTTCACTACGTCGTTACCTCCGTGAGCTCCTTTATTGTTGGGAGCTCTAACGCGACATCGTTGGAGCCCTCATTTACTGTCTCCTATGATAACAATGAATCAGATATGAACTACAGTAAAAACGACCAACCTTACTTAATCATACATATTCATTTTACTGCATTCAGTACCTCGGTTTGCTACAGGATGGTGGGTAGTAACCCGTGGCCCGCTGGAGCTGCCAGCTAAATTAGAGTCTGTGTAGGGAATACAACGGGGTGTATCCCCGGGATGGTGTCGGCTTCGATCGATAGTAAAACCTGCGCACACATCAAAAAGACAGTAAAAATGGCTCGGTGTTGTTCTAAATCGATTGTAAAAAACCCTCACAACACGCAAATGGCGGTGAAAATTTGACAGTAAAATGATCACGCTTCACCCGTGGCATTAAAAAAACGTTTTGCTGTCGTTTCGGCGAGAAAGATAGGACCATAATGTACAAGATGCTGGTTTTACTACAAAGAGCACGTCACATTACTAATCTAGTGAATGATATCGTAGATTCGGTGATCGTTTTTACCATAAATGAGGCGTAATATTACTTTGAGAGCATGTCGCGTTACTGCCGTAATATACGACCACTTGTGCTTTTTTTTGTAGTTATTGTAAGTGTTGTAACGTTTTACTGTTGTTTGAAAAGTATATTACTGGTATACCCCAAAAAAACATTTCCTTACTATCTGTTACGCAAGTACTTTCGAGAATCATAGGTTTTATTGTAAAAATGCAAGTGTCTTTACTGTCGGCTACAAAAAGGTTTACTGGAATGTTTAGGAGTAGAAAATAAAACTATTTCAACTTGCTGCGCGGCCTAAACTTCTCTAGTGTGTCGGGGATGGGCTTGACGTTGTTGACCTTGTGGAACAATAGATAAAACATCAGCTGGACTCTATACTTGTTCCCCTTCTCTGCATACATATGATAAAAAGGTCATGTGTCAGACGTGATACATCTAATTACTGAAAGGTGCAGAGGTGATCGTTGAACGAAGGGCGCGGGTGGTCCACCGTGGGGGCGGCGTCCGGGCGAAGGAGAGCCCCAATCGGGGTTTGGGGAAGGATGAGAGGGGTGAGGGGATACTCTAGTGCCGAGGGATTGGAGAGGAGATCGTTGAACGAAGGGCAGCGACACTGGTGGTGGCTTTTGGCCGAAATCGGGGAAGAGGCTGGCGGCGCAAACTCCTGCGGGTGAAACCCAAAATTGGATGAGGCCTTTGGTGTGGCATGTCTGGGAACACGTCGTGACATGTGTAGCTTTGGATAGAACTCATCAAGACAGCGGCGTGGTGATGGCGGCACCGACGGCTGAAACAGAGGCTTGCGCCCCACTTGCTTTTTGCGCCCGGTGGAGAAGTGAAAAGCGGAGGGGAATGTCAAGATGAGGCTGGGTGAGTGTAGTGCTGGCTTTAAATAGGTGAAAGAGGGATGGGAAGCCGGTGAAGGGGCGTGGGATGATAGGATAACTCGAGGTCGAAGAGGCATGGCTCCAGTGGCGGTGAGATGACGAGAGCGGTAGGAGGCAACGTGATGGGGTGACGTAGGCACAGGCGGGGGCGTGGGCATAGGCGGGACGACAAGGCGATGGGGTGGCATGGCTCTAGTAGCTGTGATGGGACGACAGACGTGCGCGCGAGGTGTGGGCATTGTGGCTGGCGGCATGGCTCCAGTGCAGCGGTGTCGGGTGAGGAAGAGAGCAGAGAGAGCAAGGAGGAAGAGAGGCTGGTGGGTGGGCCGGGTGTCCGGGTGGAGCAAGACGAAGAAAACAAAGGGAAGAAAAGGAAAAAGAGAGAAAAGGAAAGAGAAAAAGAAAGATGAGGTGCCGGGCTAGGTCGGGTCATTTTCAACCCATACCACACTTTCGAGGGTTTTATTTCTTTTTATTTTTCTCTTCTTTTAAACTCTGGTTCGAATTATGTCATAATTTCGATTAACAACCCAGAAATTCAAACATCAATGAAGTGCAACATAAAATTCTAAAAAAAAATCCATCATTTTTAAACAGTTTCAAATGCTCCAATTTTTTAGGATGTTACAGTGAGAAACCAGTAGGGCTGGAAATGAGCCGAGCCGAGCTCGGCTCGACTCGGCTCGCTCCGGCTCGTTTTCAAAGCCGGCTCGGCTCGGTTCGGTTGAAAAACGAGCTCAAAAGCCAGCTCGGCTCGGCTCGGAAAAAAGCTCGAGCGGCTCGAAAAAGCTCGTTCAAGCCCGGAACAGGAACTGTCATGAACTGCAAAGGAGTTTCTCCTTGAGCTATCTTCGCCGGAAAGCATGAACTCTTGTTCATCTGAAGAACATCACATCATCCACGCGGCGCATACAAAACATCAATGGAAATTCACATTTCACAAACCAAAAACATCATCCACAACCACATCTACGAAACTGATATCTATGAAACCTAATAACCCAAGATTCCAAGAACATCATCCTCCCTCCTCCAGGCTCCAGCGCAGGACCACCAGGGATTCGCCGCCGCCGGATGTGGAAGTGGAAGATGACCTCGGTGGAGCCGAGCTAGAGGACGCCGGTGTCGACGGGGAGGCAGACCATGGTGTGGACTACGAAGGCCGAAGGTGTAGCCGTGTAGCCGTAGGCCTGGACCGCCTGGTGTGCGCCGTCGCATGGCGTGTTGGAGAGGGGCCTCCTCCTCGATGGCCTCGTCGAGGCGGCACACCAGCGCCGAGCCGGAGCCCGGAGATGACGGAGTTGAGCCCTAGAGGAGGAGGCGGCGCTGCTGCAGGCCTACAGCGTGTCCTGGCGAGGTAGAGGCGGAGGCGAGCACGGGGGGGGAAGCACGGGGCGAGGAGCACGCGGAGGAGGTGGAGGTGGTGGGGTGGTGGCGGTGGGTGGAGCCTCCACCGTGAGGCGTGGATCTGGTCATCTGGGCGGGGAGAGCCGAGAGGGAAGGGAGGCGCGAGCTGAGCCGGGCGAGGCCGCAAGGGGAGATCAGAGAGGGAGGGGGAGGAGGCCATGGGCGGATTCGGGCGAGGCCGCGAGGATGAGAGAGGGAGGCGTGGGCGGATCTCGCCGAGCGAGACGGGAAAGGAATTTGGGAGGGCCAGAGCCGGAAGGGCATTTATTCGGCGGACTGGCCTGGCCGGGCTGAAAAAAATGGGCCGAGCCAAGTTTGGCTCGCGAGTTGCTCGCGAGCCGGCTCGAGCTCAGCTCGAAATTTGACCGAGCTAAAAGGTGGGCTCGGCTCGACTCGAAAATTCACGAGCCGAGCCCGAGCCGTGACGAGCCCGAGTCGAGCTACGAGCCTCGAGCTATTTTTCCAGCCCTAGAAACCAAGGCTTCAGGAGAGGAGAGCGAGGCAAAACTTTTGACGCGGCTGTGGGGCTATTTGAAAGCTCGGGCGAGAGAGTTCTAGGCGAGGATGGCGTCGACGGCATGCCAGAGCTAGAGACCGAGTCCAAGCCAAAGACGAGAAAGATAGAGCTGACAGGCAGGGGCCACCGGCAGCGGCTCGGCAAGGCAACTGGTCATGGAAGAATGGGCCATGAGCAGAGTCTGTCTGGGAAATGGGCTAGCAGTGGGAAAGCAGCCAACAAATGGGAAAGGAAATAGGCCGAAGGAAGATTAAGCCCAAGGGAAATTAGGAAATGGAAATGGGCCAAGCAAAGAATTCAGCATGAAAGAGATTTGGAAATTTAAATGATTTTTTTATTTTTAGGAAAGGATTTAAATAAAACCGAGCTCAAAGAAATAGCAAATAAACTCCAAAAAATCCAAGAAAATTTCAAAAAAATACTCTAGAACTCAAGGAACCCAAATAAAATGGTTTTAAATTTAATTGAAGTTTAGATTGGTCACATTAAATGGTTTTAATTTCTGAAAATTCAATTTAAGCTTTAACTTAAACAAAAAAATTCAAATGGTTATTTTTATTTGTAAAGGCTTCAAAAGAACTCTAAAAATTGCGATGTTATAGGGGGAGGGAGTTCCATATTTACAGCGACGCTTGGGTATCTGCTCCTATCTGTACGAGCCTCTCTCTCTCTCTCTCTCTCTCTCTCTCTCCGAGGTTAATCGTAGCATTTGTCGGCCATGAACCCACGACCCCCACGATGACGTCACATGGCCAGTATGCGCACGGCTGGATGTGCCAATAATTAATCTCCAACGAGGTGTCCAGTAAAATCATTAGCGTAGTAAAAGCAGCTACGCATGGCAGTAATTTGGAATGTATATGGAAGTAAATATTGTGTCCATTTTTACTACCGCACACCTCACAACCATTTTAATTTTTTCAAAAAAATTCAGAAATCACCAGTAGGGGAAGTTGCATATATTATGGGGGTGGGCCGTGACTTTGGGGTTCTTCGCTCCTTTCTCTACGTGTTTCTCTCTCTTCTGCGGCCCTCCAACCCTCAGAAACCCGTGGTGAAATCGTAAGCTCTTCGGCGATCTCCACCGCCCCACATTCCCATCAAGATAAATAGTGGTCTTCAGCTCCAATCCCCACCCTACATGTACATTGTTGTGGTGCGATTCTCAACCGCGTGCGTGTTTTGTGGTGATCGACCGGTATCCTTTCTTTTTTGTTCAGCCGGCTGCATGGATGTGTATCCTCGTTTTGATCTAGGATTTTGGTGGCTTTCGCCCAAAAATTTCCCCAATTCCGCACAATCGAGTTCTTACCATTGATTCCCCCCAAAATGCGGTTTTTTTTTCTTGATGTCAGTGAGTCTAGATCCACTAAATCCTGGCATAGGATACAATTTTGAAGTAAATACACAACACTTTTACAATAAAGCTTATGATTTTTGCTCTCTTTTGTACATCTCTGGCAGTAAATGAGGACATTCAATGAGGTCCCCTCGAAGGTAAGGAAGATCACCATCACGGACAGGCAGACAGTACTGGTGGTACATGTGGACCATGTTTAAACCTATCCTACCGTATCACAAACCTCAGAGACGTCGGTTGCGTATCCACGTGTGGGTATTTGTCGATAGAAAGGACGTCGATGCTTGAACTCGCCATGCCTTGGTTGAGTTGGTTGGGACTCAGAGATAATACCACTGAAGCGAGCTCCATGCTTTCTCTATGAGGTCGCACGCTCGAGTCAACTCTTCTTCTCGCATGCTTGACTCAAGAACATCTGAACATGTAATTAATATGATTCTTTTTAAAATTAATCTGTTGCAATGCATGAGCATACAGCTAGTTACCTTAAAAGAGCCGAGCACTGTGCAAGGTAACTTTAAGGCCCGAAGGGGTTTGACAAAATGTCAACATGTCTTGTTACTGTTGGTGCCATTTTTCCAAACTTCACGGACCATAATGTATAGCATACATGGAACAATTAACGATTGGATTTGTCTCTTGTCCTTAAAGATCAAATGGCCTTCTTCTTCTTGTCCAGCCAGGTTTGATTAGGCTTATATTCATGCATGTTCATACTATTGGGCCAAGCTCACATTAACTGCGATATTTTCTTTTCCTCTCCTTTCGCTGCTAGATTGTTAAGCAACACAAATGATACATTGTGAGGTATCTACAGCCCAACTCTTCGGCCTGACCCAATTGTAGTTATTGTACACAACCCATCATGCCGATTCAGCTACAACTCAACTTCCTCTCAAAAAAAAAAAAAACAACAACAACAACTCAACTTTTCTATTAAAAAAAACAACTCAGTTCTCAATTCCTCAAAAAATGGAAAATACACTGTAACTGTACGGTTAATAACATGCCTCGTCGCAATGCAAGATGCTTTTTATATATATATATATATATATATATATATATATATATATATATATATATATATATATATATATATATGAGTGCTTATGAGACAATATAGCACCTACGCAAAATTCATTTTCTCCGATGCAAACATCTTTTTTGTAGGTACTTAGATGTTGTAATTATATATTGTTATATGCATAAGCATTGATGCCTACTTAAGCGTCAATGCTACAAAATAAGCATTTTACCTATCCTACGTGGCAAGAAAAAACAATTTTTATTTACTAAACATATCTCTAAGCATTTGCATTGTACATACATGCTCAAACTAGTTAATTTTACCTTATACAATATGTATATGATAATGCACTGCAGCACTGTAAAGAGGAACTAGAACTTCAGCTTGGAAAAAGGCACAGAGGAACTAGCATAAAAGTATAGAAATTTTATTATTTACTCATTTTTATTGTGTTACACAATAGCCATCAGCAAGGTGCTTGATGCATGTACTTGCCAAACAATATTGGGGGAGGAGATCACTCTCTCCCTCTCCTCTCCCTCTTCATGTACTCCCCTTTATCCTCTTTTTCCCCCAATTGGGTAAACATGGTGCTAGAAATTGATTGGCAAATAACAAAGTAGATCAAGAACATGAAGACACCGATTTTTACGTGAAAAACCCTTTTGGAAAAAATAAACCACGGGTGCACGACGACGACCTTCACTATATCAGAAAAAAAAAAGTGTTTACAAAACGCAGGGATTTTAATGAGTCATCAACTCTTCCCATACGGCTTACAAGGGGTATATATGATGTCATAAAACTGACTCGAGTTAAAGACGGAAATAAATCCAAAAAAAAAAAGAATTCGTACCAGGGGGGGCTCCGCCACCCGCACCCCCTGAGCTACGACGTGGGCCTCTGTATGGGCCAGGTCTGTCGACGCGACGCTACACGTCTCTAGACCTTGGCCTCTTTAGAATTTAGATCATATATCAATAATCTCCACCTTGAGACAAAATTCCCTCCTTGTAGAATATGAAAGAAAATGACTCCTCCAACAATAAATAACCACCGTGCGCCGAAAGTCTCTTGGACTAATCTTTAATACCAACCAAGCTTGAGCAAAGCTCAAACTTAGTAACTGGAACTGGTTTTGTCATCATATCAGCAGGATTATCATGAGTACTTATCTTGCATACTTTAACATTACCTTGAGCAATAACATCTCGAATATAATGATATATGACATCAATGTGCTTTGTTCTTTCATGAAACATCTGATCCTTTGTAAGGCATATATCACTTTGACTATCGCAAAAAATAGTAATGCAAGAAGTATCTCCACAAAGCTCAGTGTATAAACCTCTCAACCATGTAGCTTCTTTGCCTGCTTCAGAAATAGCCATATACAATACTTTAGTGGTAGATAAAGCTACAGTGGCCTGCAAACTTGCTTTCTAACTCACAGCACAACCACCAATGGTAAACACATAACATGTAAGTGACCTACTCTTGTCCAAATCCCTAGCACAATCAGAATCCACATAACCAATAAGTCCATCTCTAGATTTTTTTAAACTGTAAACAAGCATTAGATGTACTACGCAAGTATCTGAAAATCCACTGAACTGCTTTCCAATGCTCTTTACCAGGATTAGCCATGAATCTATGTAGGACCGCATAGGCGACTAGAGGGGGAGTGAATAGGAGCACGAATCCTTTTCACCTAGTTTGAATTCAACACGATTTTCACTTCAATAACTATGAAGCTATGAAGATCAATCAGCAAGTACATAGTGAGACTTGTATTGAATCCAATCTACCCCAAAGCAAAAAAAAAACCAAACCACAAGGCTTAAGAGCTACAGGCGGTCAGACCGGCGGCATATGGGCGGTCAGACCAGTGGGCGGTCTGACAGACGTTATAAAAATGGTCTGATCGAACCTAACGATGAACAGAACAGACAGCCCGAAAATTGAAACTCAAATCGATCTAACTTTTGATCTACACGACCAAACTCCACCAAACTTGAAACACACCTTCTTTAAGATATTAGGAACCTATTTCAATCAAAGATCACAGAGATCCATACCAAAGTTCCTATCTTTTTCAGATTGAACGAAGGGTGCTCCAAAACCGAGTCAAAATCGAAATATGATCTAACGTCTTGCTCGTGGGCGATTGATGATCAAGATGATCCTAGATGTGTTCTCACATGTCACAGCAAGTTAGATCATAGCAAGAAACCAATAGAAAACTCATGGATCAAATAGAGACTCAAAATCACAAAAGAAGGAGGAAGAACACAAAGAGACTCATCTTTGAGAAATCATGCATGGATTGATTTGAGATTGAAGAGGGTTTACAGCCACTCCATCAGGAGGTCAAGAGCTCAAACCAAGAGCACATCATCAACTCATCTCTCTAGAACCCTAAGCCTCTTCTTTCCTCTCTAAGTCCCTAAAACAAATCTAGGGTTTTCTAAATGAAGTGCTTAAAGGTGCTGGACAGCAGCCACCCCTATTTATAGTGAAGGCCTAGCTTCTAGAAGAGTAAACCTTAATGGGCTCCCGTTAAGCTCACACACAACTGGGTCACACACGCACGTATTTTAAAGCGTCGTCTTCAACTCTTCTTGACCTAAACCACTTCTCCATGCGTCATCTCGCGCTGTGGTTTAGCCAAAAAGTTATCAAGGTGGTATTTGGTGAAATTACCAAAATACCCCTTCTCGATCCTTCTCTGAAGACGAGTCCAATCTTGGTGAAGCAAACGCCTACTTCGCCACGTGTAGGTTGATCAACGGCTTTCATCATGTCGACAAGTCTCTCCCGTCCGGCTCCCACCGAAACCACCAAGGCACTTGCACCGATCCCCGCACCGCTTGATCCAACCCGTCGTACCGAACTGCTCGTTCGGTCACTTTTGTCCAATTTGGGTCATGCTTGAATCCATTGACTTCACCCCGCATCCTTGATCGTTCTGAACCTCAACTCTCCAAGCTCTGCCCCGATCATCCTCACCGTTGACCGTCATTGACCTCCAAGTGTCCTGCACAACAATAGACAAAGAAATCGATTTTGAGAACAAGTTCTTCACAACTTGACCCATATTAGTGAAAACATGCATTACACGTTAGTGAAAACATGCATTATGCAACACATAAGCATTAAAAACCATGAACTTGACCTAACGATCAACCATTGCCGCCAAGAAGGATGACGAACCAAAACACAACCGGTCAGACCGCCATTTAAAAACTGGTCTGACCGCCCATGGCCGATCTGACCGCCGCCAGAAGGCCGGTCTGACCGCCACTCTGGGACTTAGCCAAAATTCCACCCTTGGAAATCCGAACCTTTTTGGAATTTTCAATCGAATAGAACTTTTGTCTGGAGACTCCAAAAATTATGGGACCAAGTGCAGTAGAACCCTCTCACTTGCCTACACCGTCTATTTTTGGTTCAGCTCCAAAATCCAAAGTTCCTAAGGTGGCCGGTCTGACCGCTCAGTAGTAGCCGGTCAGACCGCCTCACTGGCTGGTCTGACCGCCACCCTGGCCGGTCAGACCGCCAGCAACCAAAACAGCCAACCAAACGGAGGTATGGCCAGTCTGACCGTCCCCATGGCCGGTCAGACTACCAGAGGCCTGACAGAAGCTGAATTCTCGCCGAAAACGTGTGTTTCCGCACACCCTCAACGCTATTACCAATTGTCTCATAATCCTAAGATCGTGGGCATATCCCCATGATATCCACAATCTACTAACAACACTTAGTGCATATGATAAATTAGGACGCGAACATATCATGGCATACATAAGAGAACCAACTGTACTAGAATATGGAACTTCAGACATGTACTCAATATCATCATCTGACTGTGGACATAAAGCTGAAGATAATCTGAAATGTGTAGCTAATGGAGTACTCACTGGTTTAGCCTCGTGCATATTAAAGCGACGAAGGACCTTATCAATATACCCTTTCTGACTTAGGTATAATTTTCTAGAGGGTCTATCTCTGGAGATCTCCATGTCAAAAATTTTCTTTGCTGCACCTAAATCATTCATCTCAAATTCACCACTCAATTGCGCCTTTAACTTTGCTATCTATGTTTTATCTTTTGCTACAATCAGCATGTCATCAACATATAGGAGCAAATATATAGCTAAACCACTGACAATTTTTAAATAAACACAGCTATCACAATCATACCTCTTTAAACCTTGAGAAAGCATGAATGTGTCAAATCTCTTATACCACTGCCTAGAAGATTGTTTCAATCCATAAAGAGACTTCTTTAACTTACAACAAGGTTCTCTTTTCCAGGAACAATGAAACCTTCAGGTTGATCCATATAGATATCTTCTTCTAACTCCCCATGTAAAAATGTATTTTTAACATCTAACTGTTAAAGCTCATAATAATGCATAGCAACTATACCGAGCAAAGTGTGAATTGAGCTATGTTTAACAACAGGGGAAAAAACCTCATTAAAGTTAATACCTGAAATCTGGCTATAACCTTTGGCAACTAACCTTGCTTTATACCTTGTCTCATCATTTGGAGAAATACTTTCTTTTCTCTTGAAAACCCACTTGCAACAGATGTGTTTCTTCTCTTTTGGCAACTTTACTAATTCCCAAGTGCCATTCTTTTCAAGTGATTCCATCTCATCATGCATAGCAGTGATCCACTTATTGCAATCAGTGGAGTTAATAGCCTCAGAGTATGATGAAGGTTCTTTATTACCTTCAATTTCTTTTACCACACTCAAAGCATAAGCAACAATATTAGCTTCTTCAATCAACCTCTTGGGTAGATTAATCTCTCTCCTAGGTCTGTCAACTGCAATGGACCGTTGTGGTGGCTGATCAACAATAGGAGGATCCATGAACAACAAAATTTTACTTATCTGATGTGTCACCTGAACCAACAGAGTACCCCACTTGAACACTTGAATTCTACCCACTCTCAATAGGAACATTAATAGGCAGTTTATCATAAAGCATAGCAGATTCATTAAAGACAACGTTTCTGCTAATCACAACCTTATTTATTTCAGGATTCCACAACTTATATCCTTTAACACCAGATTTATAACCAAGAAAGATGCACTTAACAGCTCTAGGCTCTAATTTTTCGTTATCAACATGAGCATAAGCAGTACAACAAAAAACTCTCAATTCTGAATAATTTGTTGGGGAACTAAACCATACCTCAATTGGAGTCTTATTTTCAATTTGCAATAGAGGGTGACCGATTAATAAGATAGCAAACAGTGGAAGCGGCTTCAACCCAAAAACGCCTATACAAACCTGCATTTGACAACATGCAACGGGCCTTGGAAATGATGGTCATGTTCATACGCTCAGCTACACTATTTTGTTGAGGAGTATGGGGAACGGTGTAGTGCCTAACAATGTCTTCAGTCTTGCAATATGATTCAAATTTTTTAGAACAGAATTCCATCCCATTATCAGTGCGAAGCTTCTTTACCTTGTTTTCAGTTTGCCTTTCAAATAGTCTTCCACTCTTTAAATGCAGAAAATGCTTCTAATTTATGCTTTAAGAAATAAGGCCACACTCTTCTAGAGTAATCATCAATAATTGTTAATATATAACGAGCACCTCCTAGCGATGACTTGCGAGATGGTCCCTATAAATCAGAATGCACATAATCCAAAATACCTTCTGTAGTATGAACCAAAGTATTGAACTTCACCCTCTTGTGCTTGCCGAAGATGCAATGCTCACAAAATTTCAGGTCGCCAATGCTATGTCCTTCCAAAAGTCCTCTCTTGCTTAATTCCGCCAAGCCAAGTTCACTCATATGCCCAAGACGCATATGCCAAAGATTAGTAGCATTAGAATCTGGTAACCTTTTTAAAACAATAGTAGCATTACCCGTAATTGTAGTACCTCAGAGATAATATAGGCCATTGGAAGCCTTTCTGTCACCTTTCATTACAACAAGAGAACCTCATGGTGACCTTGAGGACTCCACCTCCACCTAAATACTTGTAACCTTTATCATCAATAGTAC
Source organism: Phyllostachys edulis (assembly GCA_036346405.1). Classification (NCBI taxonomy): domain Eukaryota; kingdom Viridiplantae; phylum Streptophyta; class Magnoliopsida; order Poales; family Poaceae; genus Phyllostachys; species Phyllostachys edulis. The sequence goes on along the minus strand of CM070557.1, from coordinate 1,540,292 downwards.
TTAACGAAATAAGATTTCTCTTCATATCCAGAATGTATCGAACATTCGATAAGGTTCTGATGGTGTCATCAAACATCTTGATCCGAATAGAGCCAATGTCTGCTACCTTACATTCTGAGTCATCACCCATCAAAACAGAACCAACACTATTGACTAGCTAGCTCATAAGCGGTAAACCAATCTCTATTCGGGCACATATGAAAAGTGCAGGCAGTATCAAGAATCCATTCATCATTAGTTTTAGCACATCCAGCAAAAATAGAAACAACAAGCATCTCACTATCAGAACTACTATCACAAGCCATATTTGTCGTACCTGCATCTTCTGTTTTACCTTTCGGTTTGTATGTGCCGTTCCTCTTTTCTTTGTTCTACAACTTGTAGCATTCAGATATGTCATGCCCACTTTTTTTGCAATATTTGCAAGACTTGTACTTGCCTCTGGATTTCAACCGGTCCTTGTAGCCGTTCGAACTTTTGCCTCGAGGTCCATTATTTGAATTCTTCTCCTTTTGCCTGCCACCAACAGACAAGCCTTCTGTGTGAACCTGAACCTTCAGAAGACATCATCTGTTTCATCTTTGCAAGGCTTCATAAACCTCATTGAGGGTTAGTGTATCACGCCTATACAATATGGTATCTCTGAATTTTAAGTATGAACTAAGCAAAGAACACAAAAGAATTAAACCCAAATCTTTCTCGTCATATTTTACCTCTATTGACTCTAGGTCAGAGACGATCTCTTTAAATTCCGAAAGATGATTCAACACCTTACCTCCCTCTTGCAACTTGTGTAAGAACAATTTCTGCTTGAGATGCATCTTGCTGGTGAGATCCTTTGTCACGCATATCTCTTCCAGCTTCAGCCATAGAGCACCGGTCGACGTGATTTTTAGCACCTCTTGTAGAATATTATTATGCAGGTGAAGTTGAATTTAGGACAGTGCCTTACGATCCTTTCTCTTCTCTTCATCGGACCAAGTATTGCATGCCTTCTTCCCGAAGCCATCCAATGCCTCATCCAGATTGGATTGCGCCAATAATCCTCTTGACCTGCCATAGAGAGAATCGCGTGTTCCGCTCCAGCAGTGGAAGATCATACTTTAATGACGCCATGTCGAACAAACCCTAGATTGAAACGAGCAACGAACGTGGCTCTGATACCACTTGTTAGAAATCGACAGACAAATAACAAAGTAGATCAAGAACAGGGAGACACCGATTTTTACGTGAAAAACCCTTTCGGAGAAAAGAAAACCATAGCAACATGACGGCGATCTTCACTATATCAGAAAGAATGTTTACAAAACGTAGGGATTTTAATGAGTCGTCAACTCTTCCCATGTGGCTTACAAGGGGGTATATATAGTGGCATAAAACTGACTCGGGTTGAAGACGGAAACAAATCCGAAAAAGAAGAAGAATCCGTACCGCGGGGGCTCCGTCCCCCGCACCCCCCGAGCTACGCCGTGGGCCTCCATATGGGCCAGGTCTGTCAACGCGATGCTCCGCATCTCCAGACCTTGGTCTCTTTAGAATTCGGATCACATATCAACACATGACATCTTTTCAAGCAACAAAATGGACAAGTTACCCCTAGGATATATTCCTAGAAAAAAAAAGCAACCAAAATAGCCTAACTATCACATCTTTCACATATATACACTTTCTTGAGAGATTAATTCCTCAGCTCAGAAAGGCTCCACCGACCGACTGTATTCAAGTGTAAGATGTGTGAATTGCAGTTCTTTCTTCAACAGGTGGACTGAACTTTGAAGAGATTGGTGCAGTTGGGTTCAGAAGTTTGCAGTCCAAAGCGCATCATCTCCCTCCCCGCAGCGCTGATGGACCTCGCGGAGCCTATCAGCTGATTTGCATATGCCATTGCAGCTCCAATCGAATGATGCCGCGCACACATTGCCTGCCTTAGCCTTCCCCTCGCAATCTACACAAGAGTATCGATGCAAATAGTTAATTAGCACCTAGGAATTTCGGAGCCCACATACATATATGCAACAATGATCTCCATCGAATGACTGGTTTATTGCTGAACTAGACTCAACTCTTGCAAAATATATAGCTAGAATTGTCGGTCGGAAAGACAGGTTACAGACACTGCTATTTTTCAACAACAGCTAGCTTTGCTCCCTTGAGACTATAATTGCCTGAAAATCACCCAGCACCATCCGCTGATAACATGTCATTTTCTACTTTGGGGTGCACATGTTTATATCATAGGACATTAATCTGAATGGAACTGTCTCTAACCACTAGGGCCGGGATGCAATGCTATTTTGATGCCTCGGGCAAACCTTGATGGGAAGAGAAAGACGGCCTATTTTAAAGGAAGGTTTAGCTTTCACAAATTCTGGAAGACAGATATGTTCCCCCACAGTAGATGGCGCACCAACCCGACAAAATTAATCGAGTCACTAGAACCACCTTGTGTACACTAACCAAGTAATTAACTAGCTCCAAATTAAGTTTACCTGGTGGAGTACCACAGCAAAGCCTTCGGTCATCAATATGTTCAACATCTAATCCAATAAACCACGCTCCAATCGAGACATCCTCATTAGCATACTTATGCAGGACATGCCTGAAATGTCACCAACACCATTGAGCCATAACCATTAGCAGGGAGACCAAATGTTCAAAGAGGGGGCAAAGCTGAGGATTAAGTAGCTCACTGGTTGAGTGATATGTAAGAGGCCAGATCCTTGGAAATCGCATACAGCTGACCGGCCGCGTGACGGAAGTACTTGTTTCCCCACTCCCCAAACTTCCAGTACTCAGGTTCGTGATATTTGACACCCCTGAAACACGCGCACAGATTTTAGGCTCTAAAAGAAAGATTGAATGATTTTAGGCTTTAAAAGACTGAATGAGCTCAACATTTGCAAAGGCGCGCAGCTTACATCTGAGCTAGCACAGTGCCAGTTTTCATACAACCAATATAAACATGCTGCTTTGAACGGTGCCTGCCCAAAATATTCCAAAGAGTTGCTGCGAGGTAGGAGCACCGAGTCAGTTTACTTCTGTATTTGAGATTTAGATGAATTTAAGCCAGTCGTAGGCGTTTTCCAATTTCTGAACATTTACAATTGTAAACTGTCGGTTGGTTCAGTACCTATATTTACATGTACATCATCATCCACCTTGACGTACAAGTCAGCATCCCACATGGACACTGCTGCCACAAAGTATGATTTGGTCTTTGCAGACAGTTCCAGGTACCCCTCAACGTGGTCCTGATAGATAACCCGATTGATTAGCATTCCGACGATTGTGCAACATGTGTGCTTAAACTGACAAACAGAGTAGCGCAATAATTTAAATCACTACCTACCAGCCTCATGATGTCCCCATGCTCCCCATCTTCTGCTTCAATGGCTCTATCCAATATTCCACCAGAGGTAGCACTACAAGACATATGTATATAACAAGTAAATCATCAGATTCAGTAACCCCTCTAGATCATAGTTCCAGTTTTGTTGTCAACACCACTGCTTTCTAATTAAATCAACCGTGCAATAAAACTCAACTGATATATCATCCTTGTAGAATTTTTGAACTGACCTGTGCCCAATAACAAATCGAATGATGATGCCTTTCTCTTCCTCCAGCTTCCTTCTTTTCTCACCTGTTTTAAACCCAACACGTTACAGGCCCTGAGGAAGTAAGTTTGTACTGCTAAGCAAAGCAGCCTGATGAGAAATGAGAACCTTGAGGCAACCAAGTGGCACGAACTGAATCCCTTCTTTTTCGACTACTGAATGCTGTATTTATGCCAATGACCATCAAGTATCTTCTTCTCCCAGATGACTCCGAGAATGGTGGTCCATTAAGGATGGATTCCTGCATCGCCTTTGCAGCAGCTAACTCCATTTCTAGGTTGGATATCGTCTTGTCTAGAGTCCTGGTAGCCAAAGTAAATAAATATAAATTGCGACAAACATAAGCGGGGAGAGACGAACAGCGCATGCATCAAGAACTTACTGTACAGCAGTTTGGGCTTTGGGGACTTCACCGACAACTTGTTCTTTCCCCTCGTTGATCTATGAAAATGCAAATGCATGGCATTAATGGTGAACTACTATTCTGGGTCTGGGCTGAAGTCTCCCAGCTCGAAGAATACACATACACTTGTTTGGGTGCAATCAGCAGAGACAAGGCTCATCTTTTCCACTCGAAGGGCTGACCTCCTGATAATCAGTTTGGGTTCTTCTGGCATTGTCCACACCCTGCATTGAGCAGTTTTAAGCGAGCATTAGTACAGTTTGATGTATTCTCGGAATGATGGCTGGACTATTCGAGATGCTAGCAATGTACTTAGTGGCTACTATATGATGATTTACGTAGAGCCAAAACATAAACCACCACATTAAGTGCCGCAGTGTCATTTTGAAAGAATGGCGTTTTTGGTAGCGGCACAGTGCCGATTTTCCCAATTATGAAATCTTAATTGTGTGGTCCTTGATAATAGCTTCCTCGTGCTCTAGATCTTGAAACACATGAGACGAGGAGCGTAACCATCTTCAGTAGAGTAGCAGCCAAAAGGACAAGGATCCCCTATATATACATATTAATTATACACCAGGAGCGCAAGATGGAACTTTTAACGTATGAAGAGGGGAAAGGTCCTCTAACTTCAACTTGGATGAATCCGTATGCCAGTGCCGATGGAAAATGACGAGCTCGGGAGGAGGAGAAATGGAATGGGAATGGGAATGGGTCACTCACTAACCGATTCGTCCGGTCGGGCGGGCTCCAATGCAGAATTGCAGAGTATCATGACGAGTGACCAAGCAGCTAGCGATTAGTAGGATTAGGATCAGGAGGCGGCGGCGAGAAGCTCAAACGATCTTCCTGTAGCAGCGCCACTCGCCGCTTCTTCCCGGCGGCGGCGACCAACCAAGAAGAAGAAAGAAACGGCGGATCGGATCGCTGTTGGTTCCTCCGATCAAGATCGGGTGGGCAGAGGTCATCGTAAACATGACACAACTCCCTCCACCCTCGGCTCAAATGGCTGGCGTGCGCGTGCGCCATTGTTAGTGCATTCTCAGCTCTCCAGTCTGCATTTTCTTCTCTTCGTAATACAAAGATGCGCGGATCTCCCGCGTATTCTCGTAAAAAGGAAGAGGGGAATGCAATGCATACCATGACACCAACGTAGGAATTGGGGCATATTAGGATCAGAATTAGTAGCTCTATATGACTATATCAAAGAATGGATGATGGATTGGCACAAGTGAAGTGAATTCAGAACTTGTAAGAAGATGGTGAGCAGCAACAAGCTAGGCATCATGCACGGTAGGTAGGCACCTAACCTAACCTGTTGGTGAAGAGGAGGCCAAGGCAGAAGCTGGCGATGCAGAGCAGGGCAGTCCATCTCTTGGGCACCGTCCTCCTCCTCATGCTGCTGCGGTTGCCAGCCACCAACTCGTCCCAGAAGGCTCCCCTGCTCTTCACCATCATCACCTAGCTCATCGATCTGTCCCTGTGGCGGGCAAACAATCTGAGCATGCTCCAGCCTCTTCGATCGCCTTGTAGTATATTCTAGCTGGAGCTGGCCCTCCCCAATCTTGTCACAGTTACAAGCGAGCAGGGTACAGGGCCACCCCTTCCTTAATTCATCTGTCCAACTCCTGCTCTTACTCTGCTGCTGCAGTGCTGCTTCTTATTTTTTTTAATAATAGCAGATAACCTATTTTATTAAGAAGTAAAGTGCTGCTCGTCATAGATCCTCTGCTTTAAGTAATAATGTTTGTCTCTAGCTTGTTCGGTATTCCATTCCAATTTCCAAACAAGTAATTCAATTTCCAAACAAGTAATTGGTTGTGATGTGGTGTCTTTCTTTTGGGTGAAGCAGCAAGCAAGCGAATTAATCAAGCAGACAAGCTAGTGACCCACCAACCCCCTGACACTGCCCACTTCCACTAGCACCAGCACTAGCCAGGGATCTTTGATTTGATATGCTATTATCATGATTTTTGCATTGCAAGTTAAGTTGCCACATATTAGTATATTACGTACTACTCCATGCCATGCCATGCATCCATATATAATTTAGATACGACTAGCGCTAAGATGTACGATTCGTATGCTATCTCCGTACGCCATGACTTGCCGTTCAATCTCACGCTATGAGGTTCAGCCGCCTGATCTCGGTGCGTTTTTTTTTCCTCCTGAAACAAGCGTAAGTAACTCTATACAACATCACGCACCCGAGGCAACAAAAAACTCCTCCACCCGATCTCCTCCGAAAAAACATTGAGAAAAATAACATATTTTCACCGAAATTGCATGAAAACCATCAATATAGAACCTAGCTGCGCTTAAAAATTAATTCAAATATACCAATCGAACATATTTTGATGTTACAACATTGCAACATTTGAAAATAATAGTTGCAACATCCGAAAATAATTATTGCAACATCAAGAAATTTGCAATGTGTAAAACTAACTTACGAAACAATTTGATTTTGTGTGTGCAACAATCGGCGACAATGGTTGCAACAAATCCTTTTCCTACAAAATTTTAGGAAGATGTATTGCAACAAACAAAATCACTTTCTGCAACAATGGAGAAAAGCTGCTGCAACAATTCGAAAGAATGCATGCAACATTTAAATGGTGAATGGGCTGCAACAAAATATTTACTCTTGTGCAACAAATCAAAAACACCATTGCAACAAAAAAATACCTCTTGCCGCAACATTTGTCTCCATGGACTTGAGGAACTCCGTGCGGGAGGAGTATGTTGACACCGAGATTTGTCGCACCGCGTCGTCGTCCTCCTCGCGGGCTCACAGGGCCTTAGAGGGAGTGGTGGCAGGGCCGGCACTGGCGCCTCCCGACGTTGAGGACACGATAGAGGAGATTGGAGGGCAGATCGTAGAGGCACATCTAGAGCTCGTGGAGGCTGCGGCCTCGCGGTGGTGGAGCTCACGAGCGATGGCGACATCCTGCGGCCTTGGATGAGACACCCGCAGTAGGCCCTCACGAGCTTGAGCAGCAGCAACGACCTTGGAGCTCCCCGAGAGAGACATGGGGGGAGTCAGGGAGAGAGATGGGAGGAGACAGTCCATGGGAGTGAGAGAGAGAGAGAGAGAGAGAAAGATGTGGGGAGTCAGGGAGATATGGGGGGAGGCAGTCATTGACTAATCGTGCAAGATGCTAGCGGATAAGAAACAAGTGGACTGGTGGCATCTGATTTTTCTCAGGAGTTTGGGGGTGACGAATAGTGGAGAATGCGGGGAAGTGTAGGACAGCTGGAGCAAGGTGAATGGAGCTCTGCATCTCGCGTGTGGACTACAGGTTGCGTGTGCGAGTGGAGCTCTATGTGGTGTATGATTTGTCACTTCCTATCGTATGCACGAGCCAAATCGTTATCCATATAATTTGGTAGTTTTTGGTGCTTAGCTTTCGGTATTAGTTCCTCTTCTCATAATTTGTGAGCATGTATATAATAGGGTTAATTCCTTATTTGCCATTGGAAGTTGACGAGCTCCTCAAAATGCCATCGCAAAATTTCTCTTCCCTCCATTGCCACTCGATCTCAACTTCTATCCCCATTTTGCTATTCCTGTGAGAGAGAGAAAGATGTGGGGAGTCAGGGAGATATGGGGGGAGGCAGTCATGGACTGATCATGCAAGATGCTAGAGGATAAGAAACAAGTGGACTAGTGGCGTCTAATTTTTCTCGGGAGTTTGGGGGTGGCGAATGGTGGAGAATGCGGGGAAGTGTAGGACAGCTGGAGCAAGGTGAATGGAGCTCTGCATCTCGCGCGTGGACTATAGGTTGCGTGTGCGAGTGGAGCTCTACGTGGCGTACGATTTGTCACTTCCTATCGTACGCACGAGCCAAAGCGTTATCCATATAATTTGGTGGTTTTTGGTGCTTAGCTTTCGGTATTAGTTCCTCTTCTCATAATTTGTGAGCATGTATATAATACTGTACTAGAATACTAGCTAGTACAAGCAATACTATACTAGAATACTAGCTAGTACAAGCAAGGAAGGAAGCGAGAGAGTAACAGGGGAAGTTAACGGGAGTGGATGCTTCAAGATTTGTGCTGCCACGTGTTACGGTCTAGGGGAAATTGATATGCTAATAGATCTGGTTTTTTTCCGTCCAAGGAAAGGAAAAAACAAGAGGGCGAGAGAGAAGCAAGGCCCAATAAGGAAAGGCCCAACTAACATTATCAGCCCACCGCTTGCTCCCCTCCGCCTCCGGCGAAGCTCTCTCCGGTCCGGCCGCCATGGGGATGGGCACGGGCATGGAGGACAAGGCGAGGCAGCTCCTGGCCCGCCTCGCCGCCACCCCGGACTCCGCCGTCCCCGACCTCCCCTTTCCCCACCGCGTCCTTCTCCTCCCACTCCTCTCCGCCGCCTCCGCCCTCCTCCGCCTCTCCCTCCTCCTCTCCTCCTCCCCGCGCCGCGGCCTCCCGGTACCCGTTGTCAGCGTCGGCAACCTCACCTGGGGAGGCAATGGCAAGACCCCCATGGTCGAGTTGTTGGCCCGAAGCTTTCACAGCATGGGCATCTCGCCCCTGCTCCTAACAAGGGTCACCACTCCACTCCTTACTTATCTCCATCCCATCCCCTCCTCCTCTTTTCTTTGCTGATTCTTGGACGTGCAGAAACTAGCCTATTCTGGAATGCTGCTTGCTTGATCTACTTCTTCAATTGGGATTGCTTCTTCTTCAGTCCATTAGCGCATTAGATTGTTCCATCAATAAAAAGTTTAAAACTCATCCTTCGCCAATATTTGCTTGTCTCCCAAACTAGACGCTTGAAAAATGTCACCTTTTTTCTCTCCCAAGTTTCTTTTCATTCCTTGTGCCAGCAACGTCTGCATCATCTTAGTGATGCTATCTTTGCGGGACAATCATATAATTTGTTGGTGTGTGTTGTAGGGTTATGCAGGCGGCGATGAGTCAAACATGCTCCAGAGGCGCCTTTCTGATACTTCGGCCAAGATTGGGGTTGGTGCAAATAGGGCTGCTGTGGCTACTTTGATGCTGGAAAAGTATGGCTATATCGATCATTGCGACACCTTCCGCAGGGAGAATCTTTCATCAACATGCAACCTGGAATCCACTAAAAGTGCCAAAATTGGAGTGGCCATACTAGATGATGGAATGCAGGTATGAAGAATTATAGTTGTTGTTAACTTGTTTTATAGAATCCAATGACTACTTGTGTGAATCAAATTATCAATACCATGGTTTATGTTCATCTTTCGTAGGAAATGCCTGACGTAGAGGCATCTTGTACCCCTAATATAATTTGTTTTATTGCATTCCTTAGTAACACATTTTTTCCGTTGTAGGCAGCATCGAAGCTTGCTTCGAGATTTGGAGATTGTGATGGTCAATGGGTTGACACCTTGGGGAAACACTCATTTCATTCCGCGAGGACCCATGAGGGAACCGTTGAACGCACTTAATCGAGCTGATATTGTGGTTATTCATCACGCTAACCTGGTACATGATCGTCTCAGTCTCTCAGACTTTTGTTAGCTTATTTTGTTTTCCAGATGAATTTCAAAAATTTACCAACTGATAATGTTCTTGCATGGGGCATTGATGGTGCATACATAAAGCTGTGTATAATCAAGCATAATTTTGAGGGGGCACATAACAAGTATTTTATGGTGCTCCTATGCTTTTAAGTAGTTAGGAGGAAGTAAAATTGATCCAAGGTGCATTCTTACTCTCGTGCGTGGTAAATTGAACTTTCATCTGCTATCTGGTAAATAAGAAAAAAGAGATAATACTCATGAGGAACTGGATATCTTTGTTTTTAAGAAGAATGGGGCCTTGAACCCATCACCTCAACCACCACCACCTCATGCTCTACCACTAGGCACATTGGTGTCCCCCATGATCTTGTAAATAAGAACAATGTGAAGTTGAGGGGAACTTCCAACTGATGAGCCATGCCGCAAAATGTAATTTGAAAAAAAAAGTGAAGGAAAAGATTGCCCATTGCTTACTGTTCACCAAAAAAAAATCGTTTTTTCCTTCTGTCAATGGATGGACTTAGGATTGAAAGTTTACCAAATATAGACCATTACAGTCACCTTTTTTGGAGATTTTTATTCCTGTAGTAAAGATTAGATTTCCGACATCAGTGGGAACCATGATGGCATTGTAGGAGGTGAGAGATGTAGATATTTGTCTGAAGCAAATGAATAATTTCATCAGTTGTTGTCTCTAACATGAATAACCATTTACTACTTACTACCCAGGTTTCTGAAGTGCAACTTAAAACAATTGAATCTACAGTCCATGATAATAGTCCGACATGTCCAGTGTTCTTTAGTAAATTGGCCCCATCACATATTTTTGAAGTAAACGAACCCTTGCGAAGACTGCCTCTTCATGTGTTGGATGGTATGATCGTGTTATGTGTTTCTGCAATTGGCTGCCCAGATGCTTTCATCCGTACAGTTGGAGAGGTACAGTTTCTGTTTACTCTTGTTTTCCTTTCTTTATCTAGAACCTTTTAGCCCTGGCTTTACCTATCCTTAAAAGGGATGCTAGCTGTTTAATCCTTTTTTTATGAGAAGACAATATGAACATTTAGTGTATTTATTAAGGAGTGCTGTTTATCAATCTTTCTCCGAATTATTTAGTGATATTTCATCTTCCTTGGAAACTATGATAGACAACTTGCAATAGTAAGAAGATTAAAATATAGAATGTAAACCAATCAACTCAATAAGATCTAGTTTTTCTGCTTTGGAACTGGAATTGAACATATTTTCCTGTAAAGCCTTAAGACATGGCTGTATAATTTTCACCCGTTCATGCCTATTCCGCTTTTCTTCCTTTCATGCATACGAATAGAATACAAACAGTAGGTAGTCAACTCAAATCACACCACATCTGTGATGTGTATAATTAAATCTTTATCTCCGACTAATATGCAATGCTTGCCTTTTGGAGTATGCTTTTACTACATTATTTTTAAATTTGGTAATTCCAGGTAAAAAAAATGTCTGTGAACTGAGTAATATTTAGTTTACAAGAAAGAGCATAGGTCTTCCAAATAACAAAGACTGGGTAATTTATCAAAAATATAAGTTCCATATTAGCTCCATGCTATGGCTATTATCTTTTATAACCGTTTTAGTGACGAGTCATACCCTGTTAAATTTAAACACAAATCTGTATTGGAATAGTCAGCTCACCCTTCGTGCCAGGAAAACATGCAAATAATCTTTACTCATTGGCTGCTGTAGATTGGTCCACTCAAAATTGATAGGTTGGATTTCAGTGATCACCATTTCTTCAATGCTCATGTAAGTATTGCCATCTCTTGTCCTTTCTTGCCACTGTGGCATTGTCAAATTGGAATGTTTGACACCCAAATCAAGATGCATGTAATTTCAAAACGTGCTTAGATTGGAAAGCTTGATGATGCATATGTCATGTAATTTGGCTTTCTAATGGGACAGTAATATGAACCACTTCCTAAAATAAAGCAACATATTGTTCTTATTGTTAGCTCAAATGATAGTCTGCCTGTTTCAAGTTGCAACACAGCATTTGTAAATTTGTAGTTTCTTAGTGCTAGCTCTTTGTCATTCATTACGTGGTGATTATTTTTCTCTGATTGTTTACCTACCATAGGACCTAGAATTAATCCAAGAAACAGTGAGGAAGCTTGTGGATCAACATAACAAAGAGACCATTGTCTTAGTTACAGAGAAGGTATTACCTTCTTAAACCTTGTTGTCTGCCACTTTTCGTGATCATTCATTGGACTGCGTAGTTTCATTCCTTTTTCTCCACTCCCCTGGCAGGATTATGACCGCGATCCAGATGCCCTTAGGACGTTGGATGCAAAGGTCTGGGTGTTGTCTTCTTCTTTGCAAATTGTGCCCCTCAAGGAACAACAACCAGAAGAGTTTATGAGGAAAGTGAAGGAGATTATTAGAACTAGGAATGCAAAGTCACATAGGCAGAGGGTCCAACCATGAGTTGTTGATCATTTGGCTATATCCAGCTGAAAAATATCTGGAAGCAAAACAGTTTTGCCATTAGGGTCTCTGCTGTGCAGATCGGCCTGGCTGCCCTCGTCCACAACAGTCTTTCTGCTGTACCATGTTGTGTATCAGTGTTAACTGTTTAACAAAAAGAATGCAGTATTCTAGTTTTCTTTCCATTGGGTCAGTGAACTGAACTCCAACTTAACCTGAACCGGATCCAGCAGAAAGTGATGTGCTACCCTCAAACATCTGCTTCAGTACCTGCTGCTCCTGTTGCCCTTCCCTTTTTGAAGACCAGGTAACAAAAAGGTGGATTAAGGGGTGTTTGGATGGTTACCTGCACGGGATACGCCTGGCTGGATGACTTCCTGCGCTGCGCCTGCTCCTCATTTGGTTCGCTCCCTGGCAGGCTGCTCGCCCCAGGCGGCAGAAACGAGCGACTGGAGACCTGCCTGGGAGGTAGCTCCATCCACTCTTAATTTCTTTGATCCAACGGTCTATTTTCCATTCATCAATTTCAGGCACAACTTTTCAACCAAACAACTTATCTTCAGGTTTGCCTGGCCAGGCAAAAATCATCTACTTTCCAGGCTACCTCCAGGCACCACTTTTCTCCAGGCATGAAATCCAGGACACTAACCAAACAGGCCCTAATTGACACGGGAGAAAGCTAGCACAGCAACAATGGAAAAGGCCTTCATACAAGATATTGAGAAGGTGCTCCCTCTTTTGTTGTCCACATAAATCCTCAGGCAGGCGGCCCCCAATATATCGCTTTCGTTTTCAGTTCTCTCTTGGAAATGGTTGTTGGTAGGTATATATCCATCAACACCTGCCTTTGTCTATGAGTCTCCTCCGGCCAGAGAAAGATTCTTCAGCTATTTGTCCATGCCAGTCTTTATGCCAGGCAAATACACCACAATACATGCATATTACACAGCCGGGTACGGAGCAAACTACCTAGGCTATCCAAATCCCAAAGCATCACCAACGCCTCTGATTTGGGCTGTATCACAACTTGCTGTACACATTATTGTTCTCTGTCTCCCCCACCATTATATATAACTCTCTTTGTCTAGCCATCGTCTCGACTAGTCCTAACATCTCTATGCCTACCTAATTTCACATGTCCATGTGTTTTGTTTCTGGGCATGTTTTGAGTGTGGCCATTCTTGTGGTGATTTGTAAAGAGAGAAAGACGCTTGTTTTGGTTGGTTCAGTTTAACTTGTTGGATAATTTAGCTAGCTAGGGAGATATTGTCGTGCCTCAATCCCAAGACATGGCTGAGATTATATATTGACAACAGAAGCAGCAGACATGTAGTTGGATTGAGCCGCGTCAATATCTCTCTCCATGCCATCTTAATTCCCCAGTTTGTTTTCAGATGAAGTATTGCCACCTCACTGCACAATTAATATTCCCACTCTAATCTGTGCTGTACAGTCCAAGGTATGTGCTACTACTAATTACTAGTCAGCTCTTGGTAGGAAGTATGCAGAGTTTTGACATGCCTTGCCTGCCTTAACTGTGTGATGTTGGAACCTGCAGACCAATTATGCGTCTCCTTGTGTATGCATGGCTTGCCTTTGGAGAGATGGATGCATATTCATATGTCTCTCGATGCTGCAAGTATCTGATTAAAATGCACACGGTATTGTCTTTTCACCATAGATCTATTGGGTCTCTAATATATTTTTGCGTGCCTGTGTGTATTCATTAACTGCCTAGTGTTTTACTCGACAAATATTTGTCATCATATTTCTTTGCAGAATTTTTTTACAGTCCAGCTTGTTTGAGAGAAGTATGTAGTATATATGTTGCTTTCAAAAGAAATTAATTTCTCTCTTGCCCAATAGATTAACCCCACGTGTCTTATATCTTTATTAGCGCCTGCTGCTAGCTAGGTAGTGAGACTCGGCTACAGTCAGAGATGAAGAGGGTTGAAGCTCCAGGCCGGTACAAGTTTGCCCTGGCCAACTCAAGTGCCAATATAATTAACCTGCAGAAACCTCGGCTATATATCGTTCATTAATCTGCTGGATCGTCGTCGATCAATGCAACTTGGCCATATGTCTTCAATTCAATGGAGTACGTACTTGTGTGACCATCTAGTTTGATGATGTGCACGCATGGATGCATATCTGTATGCTCGCCCATGGTTCATGCATTATATATATATATATATATAATATATAGCAGAACGTAGAATATTTATTCTACGCCTAGCCAGCCCACTGCGCGTGACGTAAGCCAGGTGTGACTCACACGTGCGCAATCCCCATACGGCTGGCCCACCAACTACAGTCGGCGGGGCAGAAAATGCCCACACCCGAGCGGAACTCATTTCGACGGTAATTGTTAGTTGTCGTAACGGTAATTCATGTATCCCTTTTATTGCATGTTTTTCGGGAATACAATATTCTGAGCTCGTACGACAGTTAGTAAAACATAACGGCGTACACAGTAATCGGCTTCCTATTTTAACCACCGCTGTTTGGCTATCTCTTTTTTTACAGTAAAAAACTTGTGTCATGATAGTAAACCTTAGTTATATGTAAGGTAATTGTGCTAGTTTTTTTTTTTTACTGAGTAGTTCCAATGAGGTAAAACACGTATATCGTATATCGTGAAGTCAGTAATATAAAACACGTCATTCAGTAAACATGTTCAACATAGATAGTAAATACAAGTTCAAACCGTCTTTAGTTTGAAGTTCTTCCTCTCGCAAAGTGGATTTTTCTAGGGTTCCGCACAATAATTTAATCCCAAACTTCATAATTTCTTGCTATACTGGGGTAATTTTTTCCTCCCAAATTTTGGAGTGTTTTTTGGGATAGTTTTTCCTCTTCAGATTTTAAGTAAAACAACTCCTCACATGCAGTAATTCATAGGATCCCCTTCTGTTTTTCTTCTTCGCTTGTATCCCGCTCTGGCAGTAAATGAGGACATTCGGCGACGTACTCTCCAAGGTGAGGAAGATCACCATCGAGGGAAGTCAGTCGACGATGGAGATTTACTTGGACCCCTCCCAAGCCGAACACATCGCCTCAAGAGCAGTGGACGCATTTGTCGCAGATGCTTGCGCGGGTGTTTCTCGGAAGAAACAGCCGAGCAAGAAGAGGAAGGCAGTAGTGTCCGCGACAGAGGACATCGTCACCTTATCGCCTCGCGATGAGACCGCCCCCGAGATTACAATGGTAACTTAGTGCACATATAGCAGTAAATGCTTGTCCTTTTTACAGTAATTCGATAATATTATAGAATATTATCTTTTTCACATCAGCAGTAAACATGAGTTATGACTGAACTAATTAGTTAGTCATATCGTCAGTAAAACGATGTTACGTTGAATGCAGGCTCTACGCGATAGGAGCAAGGGACCTTGGACGATGTGCATAAGGTGTGTAACTGCCCTCGTCGTCACCACCATCGGCGAGCTGGAATTAGAGCAAGGGAATGAGATCACGAGGATGGGTTCAGTGTCCTGCTGAAGTTCAACCTCGAGGGATTGGAGAAGAGGGATATGTTGTGCTTCCTAATGGACATGATTGATCCGGTCGAGATGGTCATCAGCACCGACCGGTGACCCAGGTTGTAGGGACCTCTGAGTTGGGCAAGCTGAACGCACTCATCAGCACCGAGGGTGACCCAGGTTGTAGGGACCTCCGAGTTGGGCGAGCTGAAGCGTACGCTTAGGGTATAGTAGAACTCCAACATCAAGAACGTGATGCTGATCGCGTGGATTAAGACCGGAGGCACAGACGCTCTCATGATGAGGTGTTTCTTCCTCCTTGTCTTCAGCAAGCTCCTTTTCAAGACCACTAACATCAACATAACCGAGAAGGATGCTTTGCTGATGAAGGATCTGGACAAATTCGTCGGTGTCAACTGGTGCAAGGCCATCGTTGACGACCTTCGGGAGTCCGTCCGCAACTGGAATAAGAAGAAGGACAGCACCACCAAGTCTATCAGCGGATGTGTCGCCTTTGTGCTTGTAAGTTCCACAACAAACTTATTAGCTGCATTTTAGTATTCTGCACATTGATAAGCAATAAAAATGTGTAGAGCAGGATAACAGTAATTATTAATCTTAGAACCCAGTAAAACAGTTCACACACACCGTTAACTTTTGTCGCACAAAAACGTAGTCTACCACACGTAGTAACAATATCTTTCAACTTTAGTAAAACGAACACTAACAAGTAGTAAGTAGGCCATGTTCACAGTAAATAGAAGATCACATCCCAGTAAAATAGCTCACGCATGCAGTAAATACATGAGTCAACTTTAGTAATACGGATTTTAACAAGCAGTAAATTGTACGTGACAGATCTACTACCTCGACAACCTGAGGTGCGTCCACAGCATCGACGCCATTGAGACTCCATGTGCCGCACACTTCACGGCCACTCTCGTCGACAAGATAGTCGTGGTCGACAGGATGAAGGCCCCGGACGGCGTCGACACGTTCGGCAAGCTCAGCGTGAGTTACTGATGTTGTCCGTTAGTAGTAAAACAT
Organism: Phyllostachys edulis; assembly: GCA_036346405.1. Taxonomy (NCBI): domain Eukaryota; kingdom Viridiplantae; phylum Streptophyta; class Magnoliopsida; order Poales; family Poaceae; genus Phyllostachys; species Phyllostachys edulis. Next base: position 1,523,766 of record CM070557.1, on the reverse strand, counting down.
GATGTTCATTACAGTAATGTTCATAATATACAATCGTAATTCATTCATGTCGTTTGAATGGCCAGTTCAGGAGCAGGGAGGGGACCTGTTACTAGCACGGGGCGATGGCAATGCCGTACCTGCCGGAGTTACCCATGCAACTTGCCGCAAGGCATTTCCCGAGCCTGCACGCATTGCTCGGCGACGTAGTGGGATCATTTGGCAAGGGGAAGCGGCGCCTTGCGATGGAGGTGCTAGAGAAGTTCGATGATGAGGCCGGCAAGGCGATGAGGTAGGCGAAGAAGGCTATGGCGCAGGTACAGGAAGCACATCAGAAAATCAAGACGGTGTAGACGAAGGTCGTCAGCATCATCACGAAGCTACTCGGGGCAACAGATGCATCCGAATCGACGTCCCACGCAGGCGGGGTGAAAAAGGCAAGAAGCAGCAAGAAGGCACAGGCGTCGGAGCGTGTGGGCACAACCCCCACGCCGATACACACAGTGTTCCCGAACTCTTTGGCGCAGTCGGCGCAGGAGGAGACCACAATACCAGTCGCATCACCGTCGTCGGACGTGGCGATGGCAGCCCCCACGCCCGTCGATACTATCATCCCGGCAGCAGCATCGTCGTCCACCCCGATTTTGGAGATGGCAGCCCCCGCTCCCGTGTCAACAAAATCGCCTACAACTCAAACGCCGGTTGAGTCCGCCGCCCCATCTACAACGTCGTTGGCACCAGCATCGCCGCTCCCACCGTGGTGTCTAGGAGGTCCCCGCTACGTCTCAACATCATCATTGTTCCCCCCAACCAAAGAAGAGGTGCAAGGCGACGGACCCCAAGGTAAACCAACGTAATATGTGTAGTAAATAGACACGTTATACATAGGAAAATGACATCAAACACAGTAATCTGGTAAAGAAACAAAATAGAGTGAGTAAGGAGCATACAATAATTGTGTATTATAAAACAGTAAACATTAAAGCAACTCACAATAATTTTTGTGCTGATGTTGTGCAATGTTCTCATGCAGGCCATGTCGAGTCAAGCATCGACAACATCATAGACTCGATTGAAGATGACACGATACCGGGGATACACCCCGTGATGAGGAGATGACCCCCTATGGATACAACCATATTTGCTATGTTTGCTGTTCTAAGTACAAGAGCACGTACGCGTGACTTAAATTATCAGGTGAGCTCGTTTTTAGGAGCGTATTTATATTATATGAACTATATGATGCTATCTAATGATGAAAATGTATATTTGTGCAGCACCACGTCACTTTTTGTCCAAGCAAAGTAAGAGTTCGAACTAGATACGTTTTGGAATCCAATTTGGCCTTCGAAGATAGCACTAACTTCAAACATACATAACTTTCACATGCGGAGTCCGTTGGAAGTCCACGAGTACTTGATGGAAAGCTTATCTCACACTCTTTCCAACGGATCTGGCCCCACCTCCAAATTCCTTATGTGTGCGCTGCAATCGCTAAAAGAAAGTTTTGCATCACCTATTTGGGCTAATTTGGGCCTTGTAATCGTACCGGATTTGGCCCATATGCCAGGTGGCCACCTAGGGAGCTGCACTGTTCACATGAACAATAGTACCACCTTCCCTATCTCATGCTATGTGCGGTTGCCCACCCCCTATTTAAGGAGACCGCACCCTTCTAGTTTTCCTTGGATTTCGTTTAGTTAAAAGTTAGCTACATTGCAACTTCATTTATTGGCTTGTGTCGACTAGACCAACCCTGAATACTACTTCGGAATCCCACCTTATTGAGTATTTAAATCCTATTTGTAATTTTAGATTGCTTATTATCTTGTTATTCCTTGTTTTTTGATTGCATACAGGAATAGACCTTCATGGTCAGGTCAATCGTGCTTCTAGCAAGGTCGATAACAATCTCAGAGTTGGTTCAGCGATTGCCGGGCATATTGGTCATGTACGATTGGTAGCCGAATCTTCAGAGTCGTCTCCACCAAATCGAAATTATACTTCTCATCGAAAGATCATGATACCCATTGTCGCATCAAGTGGTATCAGAGCTCAAGTTGATCGATGAGATTTTTCCTTTACCTACAGCCACGAAAATCACAAAAAAAGGGTTAGTTCATCTTGTCCAAACCAATCTATGCCCTGCAATTTTTCTTTTCAGTATTTTGCATTGTTGAATTTTTGGTTGCATCATCGTGTCATGTTGCTTAATTCTAGTTTTAGTTGGAGTCTAGTTGACCTTTGTCGAGTTGCATCTCGTGTTTCCTTCGCGTCGCTTGATCGTTCTTTTAGGGCTCTTAGTTTTTGCATCTAAAATAGAAACTTTGTGGGTTAGAACTCCTCTAATCCGCACCAAAAAAAGAGAGAACTCTTTGCTGTTATTTGCGACTTGCGGAAGACCCTAGGGCCGACAAAATAATAGAAGGAGAAAGAGGCCACCGCACAGAACAAAAGACGCAGTAGAAAAATAAAATCTTACGCCAAAAACCAGTGAAAATTGGTGGAGTCCTTCTACATATAGCCACAAGCTTTCACAAAAAATTTCAGCAAGTTTGCCCCACGGGTTTGAAAGATATAGCAGTTTCAAATTTGAACCCGAGACGGTTTCGAGTCCGAGTAGGATTCTGTTTCCAAGACACCTTTAATAAAACCGACGTAACTTTTGCATAAGGTGCCCATTTTCGACATTCTTGTGCTCGTTGGAAAGCTAACAACGAGGCGCATCAAAATAAAACGACTAGGACTAGTGCAAGTCGCCCTACAGGGGCCCCAAAATCTGCCATCTTCAGCCCCGAATTCGCGTCGCAAGTTTTCGGTTTTTGTTTTTTCTATTTCTTTCAGTCTTCCCTTCGGAATTTGGGGTTCGCCTCAATTGCAGAGTTGTATATCTCGTCGAAACCTTTCAAATGAGTATATATAAGCTATATAAAACTTTGATATTTCATCTCTTGAGACTAGCTGTTGTTTACTGCTTAAACTAGAGGGCTGTTTACATTGCACGTTATATTGTTTTTGAGCTCTACATCGTGTGAACAATCTTGTGCCCCTACAAAGAATTTTGAGTAGTTGGCTAGCGTCTCTCCTAGCACTTGGTATGAGATTTTCCTTTGCTTACATCAAGTCACATTGATCGTTGCGTGTGCGTTCATACACTTCTCTTCTTGGGCTTTGATTAGCTAGCTTTGTTTAGGCTAGGATCAGCAATATTGACTAGTACATTGAACAATTTTTCAACTTGCATTACTGATTTGATTGTTGCTAATCCTTGCTATCATATTGAAGCCTATCCTAGCTCCACCTACTACCATTGTACAGGTACCAATTGCTTGCAATCGCTTTGTTAATCTTCAGAGAGCGTTTGACACCAACACTAGATGCTGATCACCGCCTGTTGCTTGGTAAGAATTGATAAGAACTTGGTATTAGCTTGAGTGTGAGCGACTTTGAGCCTCCAGATCCTATTAGCTAATAGGAACATATACTTGCGATTTGTTCCTTATTTTCTGTAACAGCCCAAAGTTCTGTTACCAATTTAATATTTATTAAAGTTATCATTTTATTGAATTTTCTAAAATTTGAAAGAGTTTATTCGCTTTATTTGAATTTCTGAAGTCTTAAAAGCCAAAAATAAAATTTATTAAAGTTTTCAAAGTTTTATTTGAGTTAAAGTTGAAAAATAAAAACTAAATTAATTTTGAGAATTTTTGAAATTTTAAAAGCTTTTTCCTAAATGTTTTAAAGCCAAAATAATTTATTTGCAAAATTAAAAGCTAAATTTAAGTTGGAAATAATTTTATTAAGTCCAAAATAAGTTATGAAATTTCGTGAATTTTTCCATAATATTTGGATTTATTTTGATGTTTTTAAAGCCCTTTTTGAATTATCTGTATTAAATTAAATGAAAAATCAAAAGAAAACCTTTAAACATTTTTGGGCCGAATTCAACTCGGCCCAGCTTCTTTCACTCACGACCGCCACTCTGGCCCACTCCACCCTTCGGCCCCACCTGCACCCACCTCCTCACCACCACACGGGCCCCGCCATCTCCCACCTCCGGCTTCTTCTCCGCTGAAGAGCCCGAGCAAGGCCGCCATTTTCGCCACAAGACTCTGTCACAAACCGGCGCCTAACCGCCCGCTCCTCCCGCGCACAGGCAAGATCGGCCCCGCGCCTCAAACCGCCCCATCTCCCCACGCGTTCCCTCTTCTCCTCTCTCCACGCTACTAATCGCCACCGCCATTGCCGCGCCACGACCTCCACGCCCACGCCGATCCGGTGCCCCTAGCCCCTATAAAGGGAGCACGGGAGCTCTCCTCTCACTCCATCTCTCCTCTCACTCACACCTCTCTCCTCTCAATCGATCGGATTTTGAGTTCTAGCTTGTGCCGCAAGGTCTTCTTCTCGATTCCGCGCCACTGTCGCCTCTCGCCGCCGCCCGGTACCCTCGGCATCGCGCCACCACCGCTTACACCGCGGCGCCTCTACTCGCCCGAGGACCACGGAGCCCATCGCCGCCAAACCCGATCCGCACCGCCGCTTCTCTCTCGCCACGGCGAATCCAACGCGCTTTGCGCCGCCACGTGAGCACCGCTGACTGTCGCCTCTCTCCGTCGCACCACCCACCTCATTGTCGCCGCCTTCACGGCAAGGCGTCGCCGAGCCGAGCCACGGCCAGGTCGACGTGGCACCGCCACGTAGGTGCCACGCGTGCACCACCTCGGCAAAATGGCCTCGTGGCATCCCGCTGTCCGCCAAATTTCAACGCCACATGTGCACGGACCGCCACCTCATTTCAAATTTCTAGCCCACTCTTCCCATGGACTTGGTCCACATGAGTAGTGAGACCCACATGTGGGCCCCACATGTCGGAATTCATTTTTATTCTGTTAAATTCAAAATCAGTGCTGATGTCATCTTGCGCAATAATTAGAATTTCCTTTAGGAGAATAATTCGAGAAAATTGTTTAAATAATGATTTAGTTTAAAATTTGTAAAATTCATAACTTTTGCATATTAGCTCCAAATTAGATGATTCAAATTGCTAAAATCTTAGAAAATTATTGTCTAACTAAATAAAATATAATTATTCAATTTGGAGTTCAGTTTAGTTTTGTTTTAGAATTTAGAATTCAATTAAATTTCAAAGTTAGGTTAAAATTAATAAAATCCATATCATTTGAATCTCAACTCCAATTTTAGTGAGTCAAATTTATAAAATCTTATGAAACTATGTTTTAGTTAAAGAAAATATAAATATCTTGTTTTGGAGTTAGTTTAAATTGTCTTTTGAAATCAAAATAGTTTAAATTGCGATTTAAGATTTAAACTTGTAGAATATATATCTTTTGATTCCTAACTCCAAATTAAGTGATTCAAATTCCTAAAATCATATAAATTGAAGATCTAGCTAACCAAACCAAAATTTTTTAAATTGTAAACATTTGAATCTTGTTTGTATTTAGGATTTCATTTAAATTTCAATATTAGGATTAAAACTTGTAAAATTCATATCTTTTAAATCCCAACTCCAATTTGAGTGTTTCAAATTTCTAAAATTTTATAAAACTATTATCTAACTAAATAAAATAGAATTATTTAGTTTGGAGTTATTTTGAATTGCCTTTTTGATTTGTTATTTGATTTTCGCTTGAATTTGGATCGTTTTACAGATAGATTTCGACAACTTGAGAGTCGATTTTCAACGTAGTTGAAGACCATATAAGAGGATTGATTTTGATCTGTATGATCATCGTGGTTGTACACACAAGCAACCTAGAGAGAGTGTTTGTGAGTACTAGGTGACCTGTTAAGGAAAACAACATCACCAAGCAAGGCAAGTTACATTCTTGACCATATTGCACCCATTATTTTAAATTATTTAAATTCTGTTTTAAATTATCATTGCATGCTTATTTATATTCAGAATTTAAATGCCTGCTTTAAATTCATAGATATTCTGAATCCTTTGTATGGCCAAATTTGTTGATTGAATCAAATACCTTGTCACCCTAGATAAAACCTAGTTGATACGATAGTATGAACTAGGATCATTTGAAAATGTTGCAAAGACATGCTTAGACCAAAAATATTGATTTGGGGAATTTCAGCCAAAAATCAAATATTGTTTAAACTGTATCCATGGCATTGGTGTGTTATGGAAGTTTATAAATGATCTTGAAAAATGAAATAAAATGATGGTTTGTACTTGGGCGAAATGGTTATTTGGATGGTGCATGTCAATGCACGGCTCAATCTGGTAGGGTTGAGGCCCATGGGTTTTGTGGAAAGTCGCCCAAGTCAATTGAGGACCGGCCTCGAGCTGCCTTTGCTATGCCTATAATGGGCTATGCCTCACCGTGCAACCACATGTCCCGAGTATGGGTAGGGACACGCTAATTAATTTGTAAAGTTCCATCGCGGTTGATCCTGTTTGTACGTGGGCGGTCTTTCATGGCCATTTCTTTTGACAAAGTCTTTCATGACTATTGTTCCCACCGCGCAAGAGGGGCTAGGAACTCATGATTTCTATTCCAAAGGGGCTAAACCTTAGCGAGGGAAATCATGCGGTGGAATGGCGATTGTAAAGACCTTGGCACGTGTTCTAGATCCTTACCTAAGGTAGTGGCGGTGGTATCGACGGATGCCAAGCAAACTAGAGAATTCATGTCATGTGGGTAAAGTGTACAACCTCTGCAGAGTGTAAAACTATTCGAATAGCCGCGTCCGCGGTCATGGACATGCTAGCAAAGCCACTCAGAGTTAGACTTGGAATTTGTTTCAAAAAGACTTTGTCACCTAGTTTATCCAAATGGGATTTGGGCGGTTAGCCATTGTGATAGGAGGGTATCCTTCACCATTCTTGTGTGAATGTTATCTGACTATAAAATTGATTTAGAAAATGAATTTTAGTTATTGAATAACTGCTTTGGAACTTAGTACAAGTATTTAAAGAAAATGCTGCTTTATGCAAATTAACCCTATAAGCCATCCTTTGTTACATCCATGTATGCATGTCATTCTATTATTTGACGGGTGTAACTTGCGAGCACGGTAGTTGTGCTCATACTTGCTTTATGCAAACAAATTTCAGAGAAGAAAGACTTCACCATCGGTGTGGATTTCGACGACTAGGCCGCTACCCCAGTCGATTGCCTGTGGCAGATTAACTGGACTCTACTACATCTTCTTCGTCTTCCGCTGTGTTTATTTTTGTTGGCCTGTAAGCCTTCTTTGTAATCAACTCTGTTGTTATTTATTAATAAAGTTGTGATATGATTTTGTTACCATATTTGTTTACTGTGTGAACTAGCTACTGATCATGGGACTAGTTCAGAAATGCACAGAGGATTCGGGCGTATTAATCCCGGGTCTTACATTTTCTACTAACTATGGCAGGTTCATGGAATGATTACCAAATAGATCCACGTCTTCTTTGAGCCATTGAACAGGAGCGCAAGAAAGTACATGAGGAAGATGCATGCTTGAGACAAGATCGCCCACCACGGGAGGTACATGGTCGTGATAGTACGTTTGGTAAAACTAAAATCAATGTACCTTCTTTTGCTGGGAAATATGATCTTGATGCCTATGTTGACTGGGAGATAGTATTAGACAAAGAATTTGAATATTATGAATGGTCTGATAGGCAAAAGATTAGAGCTGCCACTAATGTTTTTGTTGAAGATGTAATACTTTGGTGGAAGTATCTTCGTAGACATAGAAGAGTGCCTCAAACTTAGAATGCATTAAAGAAACTTTTGAGAGGTGACTTCGTTCTTAAATATCATGCTGATTATTTGCTATCTAGATTGCAACGTTTAAAACAAGGTAGTAGAACTGTAAGAGAATACTATCATGAATTGAAAACTCGTTTGTTGCGTTGTGGCTTAGAGGAACATGTTGAAGCTACAGAGAATATATTCTTAAGTGGGCTTAATCAAGAAATTCATAACCTTCTTGTTCACAAAGAATATAATTCTCTCTCATTTGTTTATACTTACTTGTAAGGTTGAACATCAGATTAAGAAGAAATTCAGAATACTTGATGATAAGGAACATTAGAACAAGCATGTGTTTGTGTCTTTTTCTGTAACTAACAACTTGCAGGAAGTTGAGAACCATGCCGAAGAGGAGAATGAGTTGATTGAATCACCGACTCCATTGGTTGAGAAGGAAGATGAGGAGATGGATGCACCTACATCATTTGAGGAGAGCCCAAAAGGTAACGATCATGGTGCTATCATCACTCAAGGTGAGTATGCTTGTGAAGAACTACAATTGTCCATTGTTCATGCTATTTTAGAGCAAAAATTAGTGAAAAACAACTCTGCTATGCACATGTTTCAAGTAGAGAATTCAGACTGCATTAATTTGAGTGCACCATGTGATAAACTTATTGATTTACCTATTGACTTGAGTGCACAATGTGATAAAATAATTGAATTGTCTGCTGTTTTGAGTTATTCATGTGATGAGTTAATAGCATATAATGATCATGTGGAATTGGTTAGATATAAAAAAATTTTGACTAGAATTTCTCCTAGTAATTCTTTATGTTACATTATGTGGGATCCACCTATGAAATTGTCCCATGCTATGGAAAAAGTTTCTGCAATTGCATGTTCGAAATCCTTGTTTAGTGCCTACACCCCTGGATATAAGTTTAATTTGATTGGAGATTATGGCATAGACAATCAATTTCTTGTATATCGAATATGTATAACTTGTGATCACATGGATGAATTGAAGTTTGCTGTTTTAAACAACAATTCTTGTGTGCTGAATCTTGTTTATTATGATAGGAAAATAAAATTTAGTGATCATCCAATGTCTGTGTGTTCATCTCTTATTGCACCATTAAGTATTGACAATCTAAATAATGAAGTTCAAGTATGGAAGAACTTACAAATCTTTTCACCATTGGTAGGTGAATTTGCTATTGCTAGATTGAAATCGGAATATATAGATGAACTTTGTTTGATTCCAAAAGTTGTAGTTTTGCTCATATGTGCTACCACTACAAGTTTACAAGTTTACAACTTCAGATATTTGAATTGCATAAATGCTTCACTTACATTTGCAAAACTAGTTGCAATAATTATTGTGTGACAAATTTTGTTTTGTTCATTAATATATATGATTATTTTTGGGGAGATAATACAATGAGCTTTTATGATCGCTGTTGTTTTATAACATTAATTAATTGTGCAACAATGAAGAATCATTAAAACAGATGACATATACATATACTATGCATACACCTTGGCTTCTTTGTTACCCTATTTTCCGCTTATCAAAAGCCAAGGACGGCTTTGTTTTCAAGAAGGGGAGGATGATGCGAACATGACCCCTATAGATACAACCATATTTGATATGCTTTTTGTTCCAAGTACAAGAGCTCGTACGCTTCACTTAAATTATCAGGTGAGCTCGTTTTTAGGAGTGTCTTTATATTATATGAACTATATGATGCTACCTAATGATGAAAATGTATATTTTTGCAGCACCACGTCACTTTTTGTCCAAGCCAAGTAAGAGTTCGAGCTAAACACGTTTTGGAATCCAATTCAGCCTCTGGAGACAACACTGACTTCAAACGTGCATAACTTGCACATACGGAGTCCGTTGGAGGTCCACGAGTACTTGATGGAAAGGTTATTTCGCCCTCTTTCCAACGGATTTGGCCCCACCTCCAAAGTCCTTCTGTGTGCGCCACAATTGCCAAAGGAAGCTGTTGCATCACCTATTTAGACCAATTTGGGTATTGTAATCGTACCAGATTTGGCCCATATGCTGGCCGGCCACCTAGGGAGTGCACTATTAACATGAACAGTAGTACCACATCCCCTATCTCATGCTGTGTGTGGCTGCTCGCCCCTTATTTAAGGAGGCCGCACCCCTCTAGTTTTCTTTGGATTTCGTTTAGTTAAAAGTTAGCTACATTGCAACTTCGTGTATTGGCTTGCGTCGACTAGACCAACTGTCGGGACCTCGGATATACAACTCCAGGACCCTCTGTGTATTCTGACCTAGTCCCATGATTAGTGGCTAGCTCACACAGTTGCAACATTGGTGTAATCATATCCACACAACCAAACTAAAGATGAAGCAGACAAATTAATATTATTTAGTAAAAAAGACTTTATGGTCAAGTCTTACAATGCCTGCCTTGCAGGGCTTAACAACAAAAGGAAGTTTGCAGCAGAAACCAAACATCTGGTAGAGGTCACCCAATATGCCCATAGGCAATCGAGTGGAGGACGCGACTTAATTCGCATAGTCTTCAAAGTAGTCTTCTTCGTAGAACTCGGTGCTTCCTGGTTCTTCTTCAGCGACTGATCAACCAGAGGGCATAAAGCCGTGAGTACTTTGAATGTACTTAGCAAGTCGCGGAGAAATGTATGCAAGTAGTATTTATGCAAGGTTTGACAAGGATAGCTTTATGGCTATTTTGCAGAAAGCAATCTTGATAGTAAATACAGTAACTAGATTGTAAAGCAATATTTAAAAGATTAATACATAAATAATCAAGTTTCTTTTCAACAACAAGTGAACACCCCGTTAACTTCCCAACCATCAACTATCTACAAGATCTGACCAACCCATTCCAACATTTTTGATAAAAGTCTACCCCTCGTGTGAAATCACCAGGCATTGTTCATAACCGGGGACACGGCTATTCGAATAGTTTTACACTCTGCAGAGGTTGTACAGCTTGACCCACAAGAGATAATCATCTTTTAATGTCAGGCATTTCACGCTTCCAAAGGCGTGTGACTAAGTGATTATCACAAGACTTTTACAAAGCTCTGTTTTGACTCGGTTCTGCCCACTGAGGTTTCGCCATTCTGGGCCCTCTCTTGCGCCGCTTATCAACCCTTGACAGAACCGAACCAAAACATTGCTAATTAGTCGGCCAGGTCCACCCCATAAATGGAATTGTGGTTGCACAGTATGGCCCAGATCAATGGCGCACAAAGTTAAGTCCTTAGTGGTTGCTTAGACAAGACTTTCCGCATCCCAATGTGATTCCACACCCACCTTTACCACCACCCACTCGCCTGAGCAAAAATCATTTTTGTTCGACCCGGCCAAGTGACAACCCTTGCCATGGCACAACAAATTTTATCAATAGTGGCTCCGCCACAATTCTATATTTCCTTTAGTCAAATTCAATCGTTCTTTGAGCATGTGATCATGAATCTATCGTATAGCTAAAGCATTGGCTAAGCATCTACGATACCCCGGTTGGTAGTACAATAGTGTCCAACTAGTAATTAACCATCCTATGGTATCCAAAGATTTATGTCATTCAAGGGTACATGTCATTGCAATTTAGCAAGGAGGCATAATGGCAATTAGGTAATTAACTAATTCCCGAAACCATTTACTATAAAATTAGCAATACATGTTTATATCAATCAAAATACTTTTATAAATTGGGTTCAATATGATCAAAGGTCTACGACTTGCCTTCGTTGAAGAGTAGAGATGCTTCGGTTATCGGGTCCATGAATTCGTCCGAAACACTGGAATCTATACATGCGAACAAAGCTAAATAAATAAAACAATACCAAATAAAATCCAAATAAATACTAAATAAATACTAATATAAAGATAAAGAATTTAGAGGAATTTAGAAATTTGAATCACTCTAATCGGAGTTCGAATGAGGAAGTTATGGCCTTCGGAAGTTTGAAACTGCATGAAATGATGAAATCGGGATTTTCTTGATTTTTTCAATTTATTTTTCTAAAGAAAAACCAGGAAAATCCACGCGGGCTTGCTTGACGAGGCAGCCATGTCGACAAAAGGGCTGAGGTGGTCACGACTAGGCGCCACGGTGGCGGCCACGTCGGACCCGGCCGTGGCGCGCCACGGCCGATGGTCGCCGTGAACAGCGGGTCTTGGTGGCCGGTGAGGGCACCTACGAGAAGAGGACGGCGCGACGAAGCTGGTGCACGCGGTCTCGAGGACGCGGCGACAAGGGGAGGCCAGTGGCGAAGACGAAGAGCGGCGGTGGCAGAATGCAGCGAAGGCGGTTCGAGGGGCTTCCGTGGCCGGGAAGGTGCGCACAGGAGAGGCGGCGGCCTGGTGAACCCGTACGTGGAGGCGGCGGCGCCAGAGGGGGCTTGACGACGGCGGCGGATGTGGAGGAGTGAAGCTCGGCGGTGGCGGTTGGAGCTCAAAATCCGGTAGCGAGAAGGCGAGAGAGGGAGAGTGAATGGTGGGAGAGGGAAGAGGGGTCTGAGGGGCGCTCGGTGCTCCCCTTAAATAGTCGCGGGGGAGGCTAGAGGGCGAGATGGTCAGTGGCGTGCTCGCGGCTGCGAGGACCGACGCTGATGGGGGCAGGTGAGCGGAGGTGACAGGGCACGGGAGGGGGAGCAGGTGGTGGCAGCGGGTGCGGAAGTCGTCCGCGCATTGAATACGCGCGACGGGAGCAGGTGCGTTGGCTGAGAGCGCGACGCTGGCATGCTCCACGGCAGCGATGACTGACACGGGCGAGAGCAGTATGTGAGGACGCGACAGACACGGAAGCGGAGCAACAGCGCGACGAAGGGCGGCGCGTGAATACGCGGCGCCAGGTGACCGTGGACGGCAAAGCGTGGCAACAAGAACGGCCAAGACGCAAGACGCGGCCGACACGGCGGCGAGGGCGATGGCGTGAGGGAAGGAGACGACCAGGAGCGTGGGTGGCTGTGGTTGATAGGGCGGGCCCGCCGGTCAGAGAGAGAGAGGGGGGGGGGAAGCGGGGAAACACGCGAGGGTGCGAGCCGTCCGATTTTAATCAGACGGTGCCCGATTGAAGGGGCGCGGGGCTACGCGCGCAAAACGGGCTAGCGCGGTTGGGCCACGCGGGAGAAAGGAAAATGGGCCCAAGGAATTCGGCCCAAGATGAATAGGGAGGATTTTTAAGGATTTCCGAATTTAGGAAATACCAGAAAAGCAAAAACCTTTTTAGAAAATAGCTAAAGCCATCCAAAAATTCAAGAAAAATGCACAGAAATCTCTTGAATTATTTAGAACTTAATAAAAATATTTTCAGCTTAACTCTTGCTTTTAATTTTTGTAATTAATTATTTTTAACATAGGGACAAAGGAAAACCTCTTTTTAAAATCCAACAAAATCCAAGAAAGGCTTAAAACAACACTTTTGATTTTTAAATCCGATTAAGAACCAGAAAACTTAATGAAACCAACTTGAATTAATTGAAGGTTTGATTAATCCAAATTAAATTGCTTTTCAATTATAAATTTTCAAATTAAGCTTTTAGAATTCAATAAAACTAAATGGTTAATTTTTAAAGTTTTGAAAATTTTCAAGAAGCCCAGAAAATAGAGATGTTACACCAACCCTGAATACCGCTTCGGAATCCCACCTTATTGAGTATTTCAATTCTATTTGTAATTTCAGATTGCTTATTATCTTGTTCGTGCTTGTTCTTCGATTGCATGTAGGAATAGACCTTCATGGTCAGGTCGATCGTACTTCTAGCAAGGTCGATAACAATTTTAGAGTTGGTTCAGCGATTGCCAGACATATTGGTTGTGTACAATTGGTAGCCGAATCGTGAGAGCTGTCTCTACCAAATCAAAATTACCATTCTCATCGAAAGATCGGGACACCCATTGTCGCATCACCCCGACGCATTCGCTACATAGGTTCCAATCGAGCCGACGGCTATGGCGGGCCAGGGGTGCTCACAACCATCACGGAGAAGTAGTTTTTTTTTTGTGTGTACGCGTAATATCCAGTAAATTCTTCTGTAAGTGACAGTAATATGCGTTACTGTTTACAGTAAAACGTATGATTACCGAAGAACTTGCATAACAGATAGTAAAGACATGTTTTTTTAGTGGGGTATACCAGTAATGTCATTCTCAAACAACAATAAAATGTTACAAACTTATAGTAACTACAAAAAAACATAATGTGCAAGCAGGTTTACAGCAGTAACATGACGTGCCTCTCGAAGTAATTTTAGGTATCATTTATGGTAAACGATAACATTCACTGGATGAACAACGCGATATGCTTTTTCTACGGTAAAACCAGCATCCCAAATATTACGATCCTATCTTCCTCACCGAAATGACAGTGAAAACTTTTTATAACGACACGGGGTGACACGCGATCATTTTACTGACAAATTTTTACCGTCATTTGCGTGTTGGTAGGTTTTTACCATCAATTTAAAACGGCATCGAGTCATTTTTACGGCTGTTTTGATGCCTGCGTGAGGGTTTACTGCCGATCTAGATCGGAGGCCTAGGTGCTGGCGCACCGCGCGTAGCGCGGGGGAAGCGTGGGCTGCCAAGCCACGCGCAACGTGGCTTGCACGCTGAATAGCAGCTACGGTGTGTGTGTGTGTATTTGAGAGGATTGCATTACGGATGATTGATCTACCTAATCTTGAATGCATGGTGATATCGAGCTGAATTGCAGGAAATTGGTTGGGTTCCTCGCAATTACTAATACTGGCCAATATTGACGCAAAAAAAAATTGACAGCCCTGGCCTCAACTCACGAAATGCTATAGAAGAAAGAAACAACTGTGACACATTTTATTTTGTACGTCAACCCCTTGACAAAGCATATCTATATAATGTATACAGGCTAGATGTGCATATAATTGTGCAAATCTATGGATCGATCGATCGTAGGGCTGGCCGGAACTCCCATTTTAAAAGTGCTTACTGCATGCATGCAGCTTACTCCTATAATATAGGGATACATTTTGTTTTTTGCGAATCTATAATATAAGGAATACAGATACATGCCAGCATTGCATATTCACTTGTCAGAAAAAATTACAACGCAACGAGAGAAAGAAGCAAACAAATTAGGCTAGGAACCGTACAAAAGAAATACTGCTTCTTCTGTTTTGCAAAGGGTGCAACTGCTTAATTATTACTCCATATGTAGTCAGCCTTAATACATGATCAAATCCCCAAAAACTCAACCAATTAATAAACACTTGTAGCATATAGACAGTGAAACTCCAGCATGAAGTACCGCTTAATTGATTAATTAGCCATTAGGGGTTTACCTAAGCAATAATGAAAGAAGAAAGGAAGGACACACATATATACAAAACAAACATATGTAGGGCTAGCTCAATATTCTTCGAATTTTTGGCAGATACATCATCTTTTCAACCTGTTTTTGTAGAAATGACCACGCGTTGCACGTATTTGCATATATAGCACCGTTGCCGTACGGCCGCCGTGCGGCAACCGTTGCCACACGGCTGCCATGCGGCAACACACCTGCTGCTGCCACGTGGTCTCCCTGTGTCAACCCGCCGCCACGTCAGCCCCGTTGCTGCATGGTGGTCGTGGCCATGTGGTAATGCACCCGGCGCTGCCATGTGGCACTGTAGCATTTTTTTTTTCCTTTTTTTTTAAAAAAAATCATTTATGCATAATTTTTGTAGGAATTTTTAAATATAGCAAATGGGCTTTAAAAATTATGATTTTTGTGTGGAGCCTCCTAACATAGTGTACTTGCTTGTGTAATTTTTTTTTAAATTATACGTTCTGAATTTTTCTCTAAAATTCATTTTTTTAAAAATTATACATTCTAAATTTTTCTCTAAAATTCATTTAAGTATACTGTTGGTAGGAATCTTGTAATGTAGAAAATGAGGTCCAAACATTATGAATTTTTTTTAAGGATCCTTACACAGTGGAATTGATTGTGTAATGTTTTCCAGAATTTCATATGTTCTGAAAACATCTCGAAAATTAAGGGTTTAGGTCTCGGAAATTAGGGTTTTAGGTTTTAAAAATTAGGGTTTCATGATTTCATGTGACTTAGAATGTGTGAAGTTTAGTACCACATGGACCACTCTAGATGCAGCAGCATTGCTATAGCAATGGTGACAGAATTTGAACTCCCATAGCAGTACTAATCATACTACTATTATTTAGATTTTTAGTACCATACTATTTTCTTTCGCTACGAGTAGAATTTGAACATACTATTTCTTTCGCTCCGAAAATCATACAAAAGTGAAGAGACACCACAGGCAAGCTTGGGCGTAGAAGAGACCCTAATACCAGTATTCGTCACCGTCTAACGGTTCCTCATGATCGTAGAGATCACCTGATTCTTCCCAAAATTATAGCTTGCTTGTGAAGCCACGACTTTACAACTGTACATCCTGTTACAATAGCTATACATACGGATCGAAGTATATGTATACTGTACAGTGCACTCACTGTACGCATGTTTAGACTAAAGAGTACTCCAAGTCCCTACCAGGTGCATGAGAGCTAGCTGATAAGGGAGTGGGGAGAGAGAGAGGAATAATTTGCATATGCATGCAGATGCGCGCAGTGCACAGGCGTGCGCAGTGTTTGAATTATTCCTTGGCCGTATCGATCGATCGTATGCATATGCATGTGGTTCTTCTGTGCTGGAATGTGTCAGTGGCATATATTGTGAGTGGGTGAGAACTGAGAAGTAGTAGCCTACACAGCCACACTATCTTGTGATCGGTCATGCATCTCTGCCCTGCAAATGCATAAGCTACCATGCATCTCTCTCTCTCTCTCTCTGACCAAACCGAACCAAAACTATGGTGGCAGCATCTATCTATACCGGCCACCCGGTGTTTGGTTTTGTTCCCTCCCTCTCCATAGTCCATACACACACTTCCCCACTGCACGTACACCAATTGCTATACATATGGATCAAACCAAGACACGCAAGACTAGATGGTAAATCCAAATTAACAAGCCAAAATTAATTATGCCGGAGTGGAGATTAAAGATAAGTGACTAGCAGTTAACGAATAATCAGCTGGCCGGACAAAAGAGCAGATGAGAATTATGTGCTATATATGCGTGAAAGGGCAGATGAGAATTGTACTTTATGCCCGCCTTTCTATCAGTCTAATCTTGATATGGTATAATATAAGAGAAGCCAGTACTTGTGCCCTACAAACTACAAAGGGAGTGCCAAGACAAGAACATTAATTTGATCACTTTGCCGTCTCTAGTGTCTGCTTGTGGCCTAACTTAAAAGAATAAGCAACCTTAATTAGCTTGCTAATGGGTGCATGATCGAAGAGGAAAACACCAGTGTATCATATCACAATTCACAAACTATAGTTGAGAGACAGACTTAAAGGCATCACGAGACAAACATGAAACATATATATAGCAACTTGGTTAATTGTACTGATGGACATATAAGCTAGCTAGGAACTTTGCTTTAAATTCAATCAACTATGAGATAATTAATATATAGCTAGCCTCTGGCGAAAACCCTAATTATTTCTATTGTTTGAATAAATTAATGTTCTAGAAAACATATAGTTTCGTTGAAGAAATCTAGACGTACACAGCTCATTAGCTAGCTCAATGTTACGAACAATTATATTGATACTTGTCTATTAGTTTCAATTTCGAATTTATCGGTTTTACACAAAGCTAGGCCCGAGCAAGATCCTCTTTCTTGATCAGTCATCAAGCACGTCGACAAATTCGAATGACCCACGGCAGCAATCCTTGCAATAAATCAAAATATTAACAACTGGCAGCACCAAAATCTAGGTGCTGGCCGTGATCATCAATACAATGATAACTCACAAATAAGCAAATCATGTGTCAATCGGCATTAATCGCAAACATGAAGAGATCAAATATTACAACCCGATCATGCATAATCTAAATGAATAAACTATACGTGCATGCAGTTGGGAAATTATATGAGGAACTATATAGTATTAATCTGACAATTAATTGACATACAATCTTTTACAACACTTGGGTACATATTGTAACATGACTTGAGATGTTGAGCTATGTACGTAGAACTGCACATACATATGTAGAGAAATAAGGCCTTGGGCCAAAGACATGTGCATTCCGATTGAATCAAGAACAATCAGAGAAGAAGACTGAAAGAGACACAAACAAATTAAGAAGAGAGGGGGAAAGAAGAGCTAGCCGGAGCATGAGCACACGCACACCATACATGGTGATCAGAGGACAAGAAACCGCAAAAATTAAAGGATTCATTCATGCGATAGGACTACTCCCAAGCCTAAGCTCAAGATCTACTTCTTGCGGGCCTACAAGATGAAGTGAAGTAGAGCTAGGGCTTGCGATTGCTTTGGGTACCTTTGCATCAGGATCAACCCTCTCGCATGACGCCGACGGCCGCACGAAGAACGGCAGCACCACCGCTGGCGGCTGATCGACACGCCTCCGCTTCCTCCTCTCCTCCTCTCCGTCGCTTTCTGCAGCTTCCCTCGCCGTCGCTGTAGGCATGGAGATGAATACCTCCTTCTTGCTCTCCTTGATGATGGTTGATATGTAGGAGGGAGAAGTAGAACTACCTATCATGACCTGATCCTTGTTAAGAGGGAGATCACCAGTAGATTTAGGGCATGGAGATGGATACAAGCTGGGAGAGTCTGCTTGAAGGTGCTGATCAGGCTGCAGGCCGGGCTGTTGTTGTTGCGTGTCCTGGACGGCGTCATGATCCGGGGAGGCGCACTGCCGGAGGCGAGCGCGGTCGCGGCGGTGCACGTTCATGTGGCCGCCGAGCGCCTGCGCGGACCGGAACTCTCGCCGGCAGAAGCTGCACGTGTAGGAGCGCGGCGGCCACACGCAGCCGCCGAGGTGCCCCGCCGCGTCCCGCGCGAACGCCTGCTCCTCCCACGACGGCTCGCCACAGCCATGCGCTGGCGGCGCGGGCGGCCAGGTGGATCTAAGGCGAGTCGTGGTCGTACCAACGACGGCCCTGCTTGGGCCCCTCATGCCCCAGTAGTACTTGGCGATTTGCTCCATTGCGGTGGTGTTCATGGGAGCTTGTGCGCTATCTCCCTGGTCTGGTTGGTACTAGTAGCGGTAGCGCGCGGTAGGAGAAGTAAGTAAGTAGTGCATGCCAAGTTGAGTTGGACAAGTGTGGCTGTGTTTTTGTTGTTGGAGTTTATAGCTTTAATTCCTTGTGTTCCTGATTATTTCAATTCAGGAGGAGGCAAGTGAACATGATGGTGCCTCTCTTGCTTTGGTGCACAGTGGCCAGTGTGCATGCCTATACATGCATTTTGTTCAGTACTACTGCTAGGGCACCAAACTGTTCTTGTCACTACCAGAAAACAGAGAATACTTGACGGTTAATAATTTTCTTGACGGGTGCCACCGTCACAGTTTATAATTTTCTTGACGGGAACAACGAATACATCAGCAAAATACAGCTCAGAGCAAACCATCAAGACAATCCATTTTTCGTCCAAATCCCTAAGTCTCCATCCTCCTCCACGCCAAAGCCGCAGCCGCCTACACACCCACCGTCGAAGTCCGTCCCAAGCCCTCGTCATCATCCCCATCTTTATCCCCAACGTCGACGTCCGTCCCGAGCACTGGCCACTATCGCCTCATCCCCCACCATCGCCCTCCATCTTGAACCCCCCACAGCAATGTCCGTCCACCTCCTTGCCTACGCCCGTCTCCCACCTCTCAAATCCCTTTCCTCCACCGCCTCCAGGGTTTGGGTAACCGGTTTATATTTTTTTACTGGAGGTCACCGGTAGGACTGGTTTGGCCGAAAATCGGAAAATTTCAGCCAATTTGGGCTGAAATTTTTAAATCAAAATTTGAATTTTTAGAACTTAAAATGGAACAAGATAAAATTCAAGCAAATCCGATTTTTTGTGCTGATTTTGGCCAATTTGAACTTTTAACGGGGTACCTGATATAACTGATTTTCGGTTGATTTTCGGCCAGTAATCAAAACTATGACTGTCGTCCACCACCACCTCAAGCAGATCTAGACTAGGACAACCAGCATCCACCGCATCGAGTAGATCGGGGCGCCGAGCCTCCGCACCATAGATTTGAACGACACAACACCGATGAGCCACCACCTCCCATTGCCACCACCCGCGGTAGACGAGTGCTGACAAATAGTTTGACTGTATTATGCCAAAAGTTGCACTAACAGACAGTCTGACAGTGAAATCCATATTGGTGATTTGAAGGGATCTGTAGCTGTTGTCACCCTACGGCTCTCTCTGCCTCTGCTCTCCATCTGACAAGAACAAATGTATAATTTTTCTGTTGTTGATTACCTTCTGATGAATTATGAATTGTGATTTATGTGCCTGTTGAGTTGGGATGCTTTGACTGCTCCATTTTCCTGATAGTTACAACCATCGGGTTAATTATATGGCTCCAGTACCCACTCGACTCCCCCAAAATCCACAAATAAGCTGCTTTAAATTGGCTAAATCCCTAAGTCCCCATCCTCCTCCACACCAAAGCCGCAGCTGCCTCCACACCCACCGTGAAAGTCTGTCCCAAGCCCTCATCATCATCCCCATCTTTATCCCCAACGTCGACGTCTGTCCTGAGCGCTGGCCACCGTCGCCTCATCCCCCACCATCGTTCTCCATCTTGACCGCCCCCCTCCCCCCCCCCCCAAACAGCCATGACCTCCTTGCTACGCCCGTCTCCCACCTCTCAAACCCCTTTCCTCCACCGCCTCTAGGGTTTGGGTAACCGGTTTATATTTTTTACTGCAGATCACCGGTAGGACCGGTTTGGCCGAAAATCGGAAAATTTTGGCCAATTTGGGCTGAAATGTTTAAATCAAATTTTGATTTTTTTTTTTGCAAAGTTAAAATGGAAAAAGATAAAATTTAAGCAAATCCGATTTTTTTGGGCTGGTTTTGGCTAGTTTGAACTTTTACCGGGGTACCCAATATAACCGATTTTCGGTTGATTTTCGGCCGGTAATCAAAACTATGACTACCTCCCACCACCACCTCAAGCGGATCTAGACCAGGACAACCAGCATCCATTGCATCAAGTAGATCGGGGTGCCGAGCCTCCGCACCATAGATCTGAACGACACAACACCGATGAGCCACCACCTCCCATTGCCACCACCCGCGGTAGACGAGTGCCGACAAATAGTTTGACCGTATTATGCCAAAGTGGCACTGACAGACTGTCTGACGGTGAAATTGCGAATTTCTAACATATAAGTAGCACCTGAAGATCCATAGATTTACCGATAGATAGTTAGTCCCTACCTGACATATTCCCGATTGTCGGATATTTTTACCCGGCAGATAATTGGTCGGTGATGGTCGATTATTGCTGACTGATGTCTGACGGGAATATTGGGTCACGGTATAGTGTGCTAGCTGGTTAATTAATGTGAACATGACTGATGTCGAGTAGTAGACATGATGGTACTAAGCGTTGTTTTTTAGAAGTTCTTTTTCTTCTGTACATGCGATCCAATCGTGCTCTCCGAATGAACTTGTCTTTAAGAAAAGAAAGCGAAGATTTACTATTAATTGTTGTATAATTAGACATTTGTAACTTAAAGATTTCATGTGGAAATTAAACATGAGTCAGCACATTTCTTACGTTTTTTAAAGAAATACTGACTTGTACATATATATACGTTATTGTGTGGGTTCTAATTGCTTCTAGAGAGCAAGACCATATACATACAATACAATACGTGCACAGGTATATTTATGCGAACAACGAACACAAGACTAGCATATACTAGCTAGTATACATATATAGCTGACCAGGTCAGTCCATTGGACTGTCAAACTTGAGCAGCAGTTTGACTGTGGAATGTTATAGTTGGACGAGTAAATCAATTAACTAATTAATTGAAGAATAAATTGGTATATATATGTGGAAAACATTGATACAATTAATTACGAAAACTTTGACGAGTAAATCAATTAACTTATGCGGATCGACGAGCACGATTTATTTGCTCGTGTAGACTTGATGAGATATGATCGATTGGTTGCTACCATTTTGCATCATTTGTACCGGCAACATGCATATCCAAGCACATTAATTTGTCTTTTCACTTGTTCGATATTGATGCACCAATCACGTCACCGATTGCAACTCTCTCTCTCTCTCTCTCTGTGGTCGGTCAATATACCCAGATAGATTAGTCTCCCAAGTCATAATAAAGTTGATGCTTGTGTGATACCTTTGTCTTGTGACCTTTGTCTTCTTTTCTCATTATCTATCTGTAAACTCCACTGCGTGCATCCTGATCTTCCGATATGCATGATCAATAAATTGACGATATATGCTCATCTTGTTCTTATATAAAGGGACCCACACTGATTAATTAATTAATCTCTAGTTGTTGCACTCACTAGATAATGATTTCATCGGTACAATAATATTCATTCCTTATTGCTAATTTATTTTATGCGTCGATCAGCAATATACACACACACTAGTATTATACACCCCTCTATTGTACATATCACCACATGTGTGTGGTGCCACTGGGCTTAGCTACGGATGCACACATACGTATATGTAGGTTTTGATAAGGCAAACTAAAATCGGACCCTATGTCCTGTGCATTCCTAAGCCCTCATGTGGGTTCGGCCTTGTGTGCACATGAAACTCACTTTGGGGTATCTTATAATCATTTTTAAAATATGCTCAAATTGATAAATAGATATTATTATACAATTTAAGTGATATATAAGAAGTCAGAGTACATGCTCCCAGGAGTACCATCCATTTTCCTATATATACACACACAACCAACAATGATTCATCCATCAATCTTTTATTTTGGAGTATTGGTAAAAAAAAAAGGTATAGTATTGTGTGGAATTCAGATTTTGTATCATGTCCATCAAATTTGGGTCGATATATAATATATAGGCTTGTGCGGGCTAGAGTAATTCAAAATTGCTTGTAAAATGTATATAAGACGATAGTAAGTCGAAATGAAAGCTGAGCTGAGCTAAGCTAGCTAGGTTTCCCCATTAATTTGCATTGCTTGGCCCTACAAATTAGTACTCCTAGTAAGTACTAGTGGCACTATCTTTTCGACGCCGCTGCTCTCATGATAGGTACACGTTTGACATCACACACTCAATAATCAATCGATCGGGGGGCCGGGGGGGCAGCGAAAAGATTCTTGTGCTCTTGTCTCTACCATTAGATTAGCATTGCTCGCTCCGCTCATCCGAGATCGAGCTACACAAATTAAAGGATCAATTAGTTAATTAATTATCATCTTTGTGCTAGCTCTTTCATGCACACACTTTGCTGATCGATCGACCGAGACACTGTACGTAGTTAATTAGAATGATGCGAGTACGTACGTACGTACGTGCAGCAGCAGCAGCAGCAGCCTAGCTAGCTACGCTAGTTTTTGCACGTACGGGATCAGATATTCAGTGGTAGGAGTAGCTGGCTAGCTCTTGTATTTTTCTGTTGAGCAATCACAAAACACTATTGAGCGCTCAAGTTTGCCGACAAAAAGTCGAGAAGCAGAGACAAACTTTCTACTCGCAAATAAGGAAGGACAAACGCACTGCCGGTGAAAACTAGCAAAAGTACCGAGTCTCTATCGGTAATAGTATTGCCCTTTTACCTCCAAACTGTGTGTCCGAAAAACATTGCACTGTCGGAATGTCTATCGGGCATTCGCCGCACCTCCCCTAAAAAAAATCGTCATCCCCTAAACAAAATCCCTAGCCTTTCCCTCCCACAAATAGACCCATTCATGGGTGGTTCTATCCGGATGGGACTTGATTTTCAGTCCGAAAGCCCGCTAAACTTTTTTAAAAAAAATAAAAAAAATCTATTTATTTATTCTAGAAATGAATTAAATATTAATTTTTATTCAAAAATAAATTTTTAAAAATTGGAAAAATGATTTTTTAGGCTAGTTGAGCTCGAGCCTACCCGTTGGAGGTCGAGCTTTTCAGAACCAACCCGGTATTTGAACAGGTCTACCCACAAACACCTTCCCCAAAATAGCCCACATCACAATCGCCACCGCCCTCCCCACGCCTTTGCTGCCATCTTGCCCCGCTGCCACCCTCCCCAAGGTTGCTGATCTCCCGCAACCCTCACCGTCCTCCCTCGTCTGACACCACCGCCGTCCTCCCGCAACTCGCCATCGTCGCGCCCACTCGTAAGCTCTGCCATCGCCCCCTCATACCTCACTGCTGTCGTCCTCCCGCAGCCCTCACCACCCTCGCCGCCGTCCTCCTACAAGCCCCACCATTGCCCCCCATCCCGCAATCCCTCTACGTAGATCCATCACCTCCCTCCACTAAGTCCACCACCGGTCGCCGCCTCCTTCTCCCACCAGCTAGATCCACGCCGTTGGCACCTCCCTCCACCGATTGTGCTGCCGCCACTCCTCCTAAACCCCCAACACCTCCACGCCGTCCACTTCTGGTGCCGCAACCACATCACGGCTACCGCCTCCTCCTCCCACCAGCTACATCCACGCCGTTGGCACCTCCCTCCACCGAATGTGCCGCCGCCACTCCTCCTAAACCCCCAACACCTCCACGTTGCCCACTTCTGGTGCCGCAACCACATCACTGTTGCCCCTTCCGCCTCTCAAACCCTAGCCGTCGCCCTCCTGCATCCCCACCGCCACCGCCCTCCTCCATCACCGCCACTGCCGCCCCTCCCCCTGTGCTCCTTGACCACACCGTCGTGTCCCCTCTCCCATGACCATGCAGTGTTCCCCTAGGCGGCCGCCTAGGCGTTGGGCGCAGGGCAACCGCCGCGACTCGGCCTCAATCGGGCCCCTAGGTGCTTGGCCCACCTAGGTGGTCAACGCTGGTCCAAGGTGGGCCGAGGCGGGCAAGGTGCGGCGGCGGTGGCTGGGCGGTCCAGTGCTGCGCAAGGCTGTGCGAGGCGGCGCTGGGTAGGGTCGAGCGGATGTGGGAGAAAAAGAAGAGGTAAGTGAAGACTGAAGAAGACTCACCCATGGCGCCGTCGCCTCCCCGGATCCCCGTCGCGCGCCACCTCCTCCTCGAGTCCCCTTCGCGTGCCGTCTCCTCCCCGTCGCGAGTTGCCTCCGGGCTAGGCTCCCCGTCGCCGCGCCTCGTCTCGTCATCTCCCAGGTCGAGGAGATGGGACAGGGGAGAAAAGGAGATGAGGAGACGGCGACGGGATTGGGAGAGTGACAAGGAGACCTAGAGGCTGGAGCCTGGAAAAGCAACGTGCAAGTGATGGGCTGGGTTGGGCCAGCCGGGCCAGTTAAGTCTTTTCTTTTTCTCTGTCGTCGTTTCTCTTCTGCCTTTCCTTCTCATTTTCTTCTCCCCAACTGCTCCTTCTTCTCGTTTGATCTGTTGACTGCTAAAGTTGCTCTGTTCCGATGCCTAGGCGGCGCTTAGGTGGGCTAGGCGCTAGGCAACTACTCTCCGCCCGCCTTCCGCTTAGCGCCTAGGTGAACACTGTGTCCACGCCACTGCCATCCCTTCTTCCTCCCCGATGGTCCTCGACTTGACAATCCCTAGTTGTGTTTCTACTTCTCTGGTGATTCCTTGGCTTCTACAACCGCACGGCAGCAATCTATGTTGGTGATTTGAAGGGATCTGAAGCTACTGTCACTTGACAGTTCTCTCCACCTCTGCTCTCCGTCTGCCAGGAGCAAAGGTATAATTTCCCCTTATTGATTACCTTCTGTTGAATTAGGAATTGTGATTTATGTGCCTATTGAGTTGAAATGCTTTGATTGCTCCATCTAGTTGCATATTAGAGGGCAATGAGTTGCACAATATTGTTGTATGATTGTGAGGCTATATATTATATTGTTTGAGATTAATTTATCATATGTAAATATTTTGGTTTTGCCAATGATGACGCTTTCCTATTATCTTGTTGTCCATGGCATTGCCCTTCTTATGAAAGCTCTTGATGACTTCATGGTCATCTCAGCACACTCGGACTCCGTTTGCATGCCTCCCAGGAGCTTTGAAAGAAGGTCAGTGACATGACCAACATCACTTTACAGCCATATTTGGCGATGTATGAGGCCTACCATTATTTTCTCTTCTGTTTTATGAGCTACAATTTGTACAAACATGTCTTCTTGTCTGGAAAATGCAAGTGACAAATTTTCTTGCATGATGCACCTTGTTATCTTGGCCTAGGATGACATGTAGATGAATTGATAATCGTGCCTCTCAGTGCCCTCTCCATGGTTATCAAGTGTGGTCTTGGCACTCTCGGCCAATTCCCCTCATTTGGTGATGTGGTGAGGGCAATGACTTTCACAATATTGTTGTATGATTGTAGTGAGGCCACATATTATAGTCTGAGGTCAATTTCTCTTATGTAAATATTTTGGTTCATGAAAATCTGATGTGATGGCACAAAAATTGAGTTTGCTTGTGGCTTGGCTATGCTAAATTCATTTTTTGGACTACAAATCTAGAAGGTTCATTTAGGTTTGTGGCTCTTGGAGTAGATGCACTAGTTGATGATATTATTCCATATGTATGTGTTATTGATGTTAATTTTTACTTAACAATTTCTGCACTCTTGTACTTTATCCTTTCATTGAGCATGTGTTGATTCTTCTATGCTTGTTGTGTGTACCTCCATTGGCAAAACGAGGGTAGATGCGTCGTGGTTGGCGTCGTGGTTTAGCTTCCTCTAATGACCATCACTTGCAAATGTACTTGTTTTTGGTGGCTACTGAACTCACTGCATGATTTCCCCTGTTAAATGACTTGTGCATGATTTATATCTTCAAGTGGTATGTTTTGGGACTTGTGTTTTCCCCTCTGTTAAATCAAAACTTCCATATGATTTATATTTTCAAAAAAAATAAAGTAAGGTCAGATGATTAGCACCCAAATCGAGCATCCAAAATTTAAAGCATGAAATAGAAAAATTGATTGGTTTAAGGTTGGCACAATGTGAATAGTCATGATTTTTTAAGTGACTAATAGACATAGTGATCTAGCTACTTCCATGAGAATCTTCAAAATAGTCATGATTTTTTAAAATATGTCCATTAATGGTGTGTGAACAGGAACTGCACTGCCCACTATCTAAACTTCCATATGGTTTACATGTCAATCTGAAACTAAATGACTATTACTTCTGATATTTTTTATGAGTAAAACCCTGAAATAGTTTACATGTCAATATGAAACTAAATGAATATTACTTCTGACATTTTTACAATAATATTGCTTGGAAATTTAATACTAAAACTACACATTGTGCTTGAAATAATGAGCAAGGGTTAAATACAAATTATTCATGTATTCAATCCTAGCAGTACAGAACTACATATGGTTTTAAGTGACTAATATACGAAACAGTGTTCTCCATACTAGTTCAAATATGTTTATTTGACTTTTGTGCTTGGCTTAATTCAACTGGTGTATTATATGACCTACTTCAATGCCATTATTACCCAACTTTTTCCTTGATTGCTAATATGCCAGGTTTTGGGCAAAACTATTGTGAAGTTACTGAATGCTTTTCATTTTGCAAATCTAGATTACATTGATTTCGGAAATTTAGCATCTAATATTGTTGTTTGTTGGTAGTAAAATTCCAATTAGCACTTCCCAATTCTTATCATTTTTTCATTTCTCTTGAATTTCTATTGTTGATGTTATTTGTAACACCCCGGCCAAACATGGAGTCCAGAATGCAACTAAACTACACTCTAGCAATTTTTACCATAATTAACAATAAATTACAGCAAGCAACTCAAAGATAAAACCCGTCCACGGGTCACATTAAATCAAGTATAATGATAAGGCAATCATAGATAAATAATCCCTAGGAAGAGTAGCAAGATAATAAGCCAAGAGCAACGTAAAACAAACCGAATAAAGTTTATTGAATGAATAATCAACTCCAACCTATCATTTAAGCTATTCGATATCATCAAGTCCTAAAGATAAATCATCACACTATAATAAAGTTTCTCATGTCCAATGAATCAAGTAATTGAGTGTATATTGTGGTTCCAAGTGCGCTAGTCCTTCCCAAGTAAAATATCGTCAACGGTCACCTAAAAACAACAATAGAGCAAAATTGAGTCCACGACTCAGCAAGCACAATAATAAACAATGAACAATGATTAATTCAACCATAAACAATATTATCATCAACATCAACTATTTACTCCTCTTTCTTCTCATACTCAAGTCTCAATTTCTCTTTTCATTAAATGCAAGGTATATCTACACTACATGTACACATGCTCATTTCATCGCGTATAATGGCCCCCTTATGGCCGGCAGCCCCCCTTGGGCCAAGACGCCGTGACCGAGAGCCCAAGGCCCAAGTTTTCCACCTTTTGCGAAAATCCCCTTTTTAATTCCTTTAATTCCCTCTCTACTTCATTTAATCCTCGTAATGTGATTCAGGATATTACACTATTATTATTTCCCTATATTATAATGATGCATGCCTCCTGTAGTTATGTCTTGGACTAAGTTTTAGTTCCTTTTGCAGGATATATAGGTGCAATCAATAAAATGTAATGCACGTTGGAGTGATACAATGTAATACAAGTTGGAGTGGTGTGAAACAGATTGGAAGCAACCATTGACAATTGACTAAATGTTTAGTTAATTTTAGAATCACAAATATTTGTAAAGATGGTACCATTGTGGTTGTTATGATGTACAATAGAAAGTTGTTATAAGACTTGAAGTTATGTAATTTGCACTTGCAATGTTGATATAAATAAAAATAGTTATGTTTGGCGCTATTGATTGATACTTGTGTTATGAATTAAAATATTTGAATGGCTTAATTTCAAATAAATACTCCTTTAGTACAAAAATTATATCATTTTCTTAAACCTCAAACCCCTATAAAATGGCAAACCGTCTGTTGGCATAGTTTTAATTTGTGGTCAAATAAGTTGCCGAAAATAATATTTTTTATCGGCAAAGAAAGGTCTGCCGAGAATAAGATGTCTGTTGGTAATGACATGTCTATCGGGGAAAATATGGTCAACAAGGATTGTCTGTCTCCTAGAAAATCTGATGTCTGTCGGTAAAGACAATTGTGGACGGCTGGATCCCTGGTAGACACTTTCAGCAGAACGTGTGTCGATGTTTTAATATCGATCTTATGAAATAAATGTTGGGGACACTATAATCGAGGT
Organism: Phyllostachys edulis; assembly: GCA_036346405.1. NCBI lineage: Eukaryota > Viridiplantae > Streptophyta > Magnoliopsida > Poales > Poaceae > Phyllostachys > Phyllostachys edulis. Next base: position 1,494,857 of record CM070557.1, on the reverse strand, counting down.
CTTGCAAGAGGAGACACTAGGGGTTTTTTAGACAGTTCGGGCCTTCTTCGGAGAGAATAATAACTCTACTCCTGTGTTACTGTAATGAATGTGTTTACAAGGTGAAATAAGCCACCGAAACTAAGGCTAATAGCTTCTGTCCTCTCTCCTCTTTTTGTCCACTGGTGTCACCCCTTATATATCTCTCGAAGGGGTGGTAGTTGCTATGCGCCAGGAGACGTCTTGACGGTTGGTCGATTGCACACGTTGGCAGTGGTTGTTGTCAGAGAGACACTCTCCTGCACGTTCGTCATGCGGTTACGCCAAAGACAGATCGAACTATGTGTGGTTATGTCAGAGATAAACAACACGTGCATTAATTTGCACACGTGAATGAGCGTGGCGTATAGAGTCCCTAGTCAATTTGGTCCACATATTTGTGGATTTTATTGACTATATATTGGTCGTAGTAAATCTTACGATCATAAGATTGTCATAGCAGATCTTACGACTATGAAGGAGTCGTAACCTTCCCTTGTCATTGTAGACTCTAATGTTACCTCTGATGCTAGTTAAGGATATTATTACCCATAATAAGTATTACATATAAATAATTTAATTAATTTAGGATTATTAGATCCTCAATGTGTGTCGACAAAAGCCTTTCCCGACAGACCTAGCCTATGAAGGTCATTTTTTCTGGCAGAAACTCGTCCTCCATTTCTGATCGATTAGATCCAAAGTACCGACTGCATGCGCGACAGTAATCGATTGCATGTGTACGTATGTATTGTGGCTTTTTTTTCCCTGCAAGGAATCATATATATCCTTGCTCCCGCTGAAAATAGCTAGCTAGCTGCTACTCTCAAAAGTCTCAAACGTGCAATGGGTTCCTTAATTTGCAAATTAACTCTAGACGAGAGGGAGGGAGAGAGATACGTGCTTCACAAAAACATGCTATTTTGAGTATCCACGTAGCCCCAAAGTGTAACTTTGACTACCAATTTATTTTGTAATATAAACCAATAAAATTATAATATTATGAAAGAGCTTTTCGAGACAAATCTCACTCCAATTTAAATATTTTAAAAAATATCAATAATTAAAGCTTCAAAAGTTTAACTGCATGTACCCTAATGTACCCTAAAAAGATGTGTATATTTTGTGAGTAGAGGGGGTAGATGCTTCCATTAATACTCTCTCTGTTCTTTTTTACTTGACTTCCTAGAATCCGTGCGGTCAAACTTTCTAAAGTTTGGCCACTAATAGATTTAAAACTATCTAGATTGACTACATAAAAATTATATCATTAAATTTGTCGTTAAAAATACTATCATAATATTATAAATTTATTACTACGTCTTAATGTAAAGTTATAAAAAGTAACGGTCAAAGCCGTATCTCAAAGACCGTAAAAAGTCAAAAACGTCAAGTAAAAAAGAACGGATGGAGTATCTTTTGCTTTGAACCTAGATTCATCCAACAAGATGTACTTGTACTTGATTAAGAAAGAGAAAGACAGGCCACCACACATATGATGTATACCATGCACCAATCATACATGTTGCAGCATCCACGTATACCATGCACACTAACATTTGGATTAATTTGAGAGATTGTAGCTAGCTAGCTGTAGCTGTGCACTCACATGCACCATATATACATGTCTAGTTGTAAGCATCTAGGGACCCTCACACTTTGCATTATTCTAGCTAGCTGCATGGTGATCTCAGACCGTAGGACAATTAGGAACTTGCGTTCTTGGCTCTATATCGATCGGTCGATCGACTGCGAGAGACGAGTAGATACTCTATGTATTGCATGCATCTATATGGAGTATAAATTCTTCTTCTTCTTCTTCTTTAATAATCCTCTTGCATTGCACGGTGTATTATTAGTGTCATATCTCTATCTAGCTATGTGATGGCCATATATATCTCTGACACGGGGAGCTAGCAAGCAGTGATCAATTAAGCTTGTTATCGTGTGAAATGAAGTTGGTTAAGTCCATCTTAAGGAAGGAACCAGTTACAGGTGTCGTCATGTCTATATATGAACAAGCTAGTCAGACATCTCCGTGATTGCCTGGCTACCAACCTAGCTAGTTAGCTGCACTGATTAAATTAAGTCTGATTGCGATCGTTCACGAAACACGTCATGTGTTACTTGGATTTTGCTACACATTAATTGATCTATGTAGTAGTATGACATGGTTATTGTCGGTCTTGCAAAGTAGAGTCCAACCATCTCACTCCGCATATATTCATGATATGTTCATGGTAGTCTAAACCTTGGTTGATCTATTAACCAAGTCTCGGTCTTCTTCATCGTTGATCATAGTTGACTCCAAATCATCTACATATAAATAGACCAAGCAATCATTTCTAGGCACACGTTCTTCACAATCTGACCCACATTAGTCCATAAATACATGCATCGATCCGAACCCCTAGAACCAATTCCCAACTCAAAACCCTAGTTTCGGCCACATTGGAATAGGGGAGCGGTCAGACCGCCTTGCCTATGGCGGTTAGACCACCGGCAGTTAGACCGCCAACCATTTACCGGTTAGACCGCCCCTCACTCACTCCGAACACCTTATCTCGAAAAATTCAACCACCAACTAAACTCTGGTCAAACCGGTAACGACGGTCAGGCCGCCCCTAGCAATTTTGCACCTTGACGAAATCCTGACCTAGTCTAATCGCACCCCCATAGTGGTCAGACCGCACTTAGCCTGACAGAACTGAATTTTCATATTTGCAACTTCCATAATCGCAAACTCCGCAAAATCCAAATCACGGCTCGTCAAATATTCATCACCTCCACTGAGGAAACACCCGAGTGACCTCCACATGGTCCTTCAAGTACAGGTATAGATATAGATAGATATATCCAAGGTTGTCAGGATCACGACATGGATCATGGGATTGTACGATCCTACGATCCCACAGAGCCGAAATGATACGGATCGCTATATGTATCGAAATTTCATAGAATCGTTATCCTAAAGGTAGGATCACATAGAATCTGGTAGAATTATTAGGATCATGGACAGGATCGTGTAGAATCATGATCCTAACAACAAACTATATCAACATATAAAATTTCATATTATCTATTGCTAATTTAAGTTGTAATAGTTTATTTTTGCTTTGTTTTTGCTGTTCACATGTTGTTCTAAGGTAAAAAAATTATCATTAATATATTAGATTTTAAATGATTACTTTACTAAAAATAATTTAAAAGGTTTAAAAATAAGCTTAATTGCTTGGAAAATGAATAAGTGTACCCAAATTTACGAAACTAAATTAAAAAAAATTCTATTATGCTTGCATGTTTGAAAACATAACTCAATTTATATATAAAATATATATACTTTAAGAAATCTTATAAGAATCGTGATTCTATGATCTTATCGATCCTACGACCCGATCCTATCGAACGAAAAACGATCCCACCTAGGATCACAATTGTGACAACATTGAAGATATGTGTGTGTGTGTGTGTGAGACAAGACTGTACACACACAGTTAAATTGATGGTTGCAGTACCAACTGTATCATCACACATGCACGCACGCATGCATCCGATCGAAGCGTCAAGAAACCTAGCTCAGCTCATAATTAAGATCGAGTGCTCGATCGATCACACTTAGTACGTAAGCAAGCAGATGAGAGTGAGTGCATACGAAAGCTACAGCACAAATGGATAGAGACAAACACTGAAGCATCCAATTAATCATCATATCATATGTGCAAGGGATCGGAGGGGACACACACTTGACACTTGTACGTACCATGCAGTTCGAATGCAATGGAATAATTATATCTTCTCGTGTATCTGTTGACTGTGAGTGATAATGTAGTTGGTACCATCCGGTGCTTTCTACAGCTAGTCTACATGTTTTCTTTAAATAAACTGTCAAAATTAATGGGCTGTGTGTCTCTTGTTTCAAAATAATAACAATAGTGGACTATGTATATGTCTTCCTTCATATTTCTACTCCTACTAGCTAGTCTTGATGGGACAGTCTGCTAACTGATTACTAATAAAGTAGCTTGCTAGCTAGGGACTGTTAATTTCGGAAATGTCACCCACAATCACAGCCGCTCAATGTGCACTTAATTTCATTTTCTGATTTTTTTTTTGTTGCTTGATTTGGGAAATAAGTGGGAGGGTTTAAGCACTGATTACAAGGGGAATAAAGTACGTGTGACCCACTGTTGCTACGGTATTGCTACAACGTCGCTGCTGAGTAGTGTTTACGTACACGCAAATCACTGTGATTCTCTGCTTTCCTTGCTGCTGAGCAGTGCTAACATGCACGCAAATTACTGTTCATGCAGTGATTCTCTGCCTTCCGATCCGGATCCTTGCTCAGCCAGCCAGCTAGTTAGGTCGACTTGGTTGGTGTCCACGCGGTTTTTAGCATGGAGTCGGCGATGCCTTGAGAAGCCAACAAACTTGCTAATTAAGCATGCATTTCCAACCTTGTTTAGATGTGGTGAAGATGGACGAAATTAAGCCTTGATGAACTAGCTAGCTCCCCAATTGAAACGACAAGATCGAACAGCTAGCTGCTGATATGCATGCTAGCTAGTAACAGGCCGGTAGGAGTAGAATAATGATGCATGCCAAGTAGTGACTCTGCAGCTGCCTCGTGCCCAGCTCGATCTGCAAGCAGGCAAGCAGAAGTCGCTGGATACAGATCTGACATGCTATCATGCATGCGTAAGAGGTTGTGCACGCTAGCTTATTGCTGCAGCATGCATCTGGATGTGAATATATGCAGGCCTGCACACTTATTATGTAGAACTAGTTGAGTCCAGTTGAGGCCCGGCCAACAAGAAGAAGCTAGCAAACCGGCCGGCCTCTTGATTATGCGTGCATGTTCCAAGGGAATAATTTCAGTACTTGTGTTGCTTCCAGGACCACGCTACATATATATGTTAATGTGTATCAATCCCTATCTCTCTCTAGGAAATCAAATGTATCTATGTATCAATTAAGCATGAATGCATCGTATCGATTAACTTGGGGTGATATATTGAATCCAAAAGCATATACATCATGATAATTATTGTAAGATTGATGTAAACTGCATGTATTATAATACATGACGCATGTACGCATATACATGTAGACTTTTTTTAGACCAAGAGCATCACTTTCATTACTCAGCAGGATTACCATCATGCTGAATGCATCTTATATATATATATATATATATATATATATATATATATAAGCTGGCACCTGATTTATCCAGGTACACTCCGAAAACGATTCGGAAGCTTGCTTTGCACACGAATGAGCAGCTAAATTTGCTTCTCTCCTAACAAACATAAGCGGAAAGGAAACAAAGACCCTACTTAGCTCTTGGATTTCCACGAGGATTGGCAAAATGTCTGTCCGATGGTCATTCCTTGTGTTCCAGTGACCAACCAAATTTTAGGAATATGTCTCCATAATGACATGCATGTGTCATACCCTAGTCTGATATCAGTTGCACCCTACACTACTACACAAAGGGTCATCACAGACGGTAATTCTAAACCGTCATCACAGACGGTTTCTGAACCGTCTGAATTTATGTATCTGTGATAACAGGCGGTTCTCACAGACGGTTTGTGAGCCGTCTGTGATAAGTCACAACACATACGGTTTTTGGTCGAAGCCGTATGTGAAGGTCTATTATCACAGACGGCTTCTACAAAAAAAAACCGTCTGTGGTACGTCGGCCATCACAAACAGTTATATGTACCAACCATTTGTGATTGGAGACATATCACAGACGGTTAGTAAAAAGAACCATCTGTGATATCCGACATATCACAAACGGTTGTTGGTAGTAGCCGTCTGTGATAGTAGGCCTTCACAAACGGTTTATACCACAAAACCGTCTGTGATAGTTCGTTCTATACCTTTTTCCTGTTTTTCGTCTAGCATTAGGAAATGCTAGCCATGCCCTCTAAAAACAAGCAAGCAGAAAACAGATAAACCGCAGATAAGTGAATTACAACTCAAAGTGATTTACTGTCGCTAGAGTTACAATTGAATCACAACTCAAAGTGAATTCAATTGAATGAATTACAGTTGAATGAATTGTTTGAACATGTATTAAGCGGTGTCGCCAGAGTGAAACTCTCCTTTCGAGTCAATGATCTCCGTCATGATGAAGGTGGAGAGCCGTCCTCGAACGTCCAAGAGTTCGTTCAGATCGAATCTACTTGATTTGATTGTCATGCCCTGTCGCTAGGAGGAGTAAAGTAGTAAGCATATATATATATATATATATATATATATATATATATATATATATATATTGATAATTAGGAAATAATTATTGTGAGATTGATAAACCTCTGGATCATTCGTCTTAGCACTCATGATTTCCTGCATATGACGGTAAACGTAGAATGCACATAGGTTGCCTTGTAGTTGCTGGTGGCACTGCAAAAATAGAATTACATATATAGTTATAGCCAGTTCGAGAGGCATTATTACGAAATGTGATATAGGATTATTATGTTGTAGTGGGTACCAGAAATCGCGTCCTGTGTTACAGTGTAGCGCTCAATTCCTTGTATCTCCTTCCCCTGGCAACATAGGCGCTGAACGACCTATGTGATTCTAAAACATTATCCTCGGCCATTTCAAACGAAGCAAGACTACAGTAGAGTTATGTATAGAGGAAATGAGCATACCTGTCGAGTATTTCTTGCACAAGAGTGAAGTTGTGGTTGTTGTTGAGTAGAGAATCAAGGTATATTACCTTGTTCCACTTTGATACAACCACCAGTTCTCGCGATCACCGGGCTTCTTATATCATGTATCTATACATAAGCAATAAGTTATGACATTTATCGGTATTACGTGAATGTAGAACTTGATTGTACACACTTACAGTGTCCATCATCGTAGAAGTGAGGCGTCGAGGTTGAGTAGTTCGAATAAGTCTTCGAAGCCCACGACGAAGAAGCCTGGCTCAAGGAGGAAATACCTCTCCATGTATCTGACGGTAATCCAGTAGGCCGGTTTGTCCTCCGCTCATTGGTCCTCCGCATGTACCAGGCATGCAAACTCCCGCAACCCATTCCAAGGCAGGGTAATAGTGTGTCGGGACCAACAACCTTCCGAGGGAGAACGTCCATGGCTTGCAAGGCGCCTTAATATTATTTGATTTGGCCTTAGCACCTCACCTGCTATATGTCTTCCCGAGAGACGACTCGACACAATTTTCTTATTTCTTCGGTGTCGTCTCCACGAGAGCCAATACGGTGGCCTTCTGAAGTAGAGGTTGAGGTGGATCCATCGAGGGTTATGTTGGAGAGGCATGGTCGTGTAGAGATCGCGACACTGTAGGGTCTAGGGTGATGTCCCTCTTGGACCACTGGACAAAAGTGTGCATGGCATCCCCTAATGTTATGATGTCTTCGTTCGGGGGCTTCTCCAGCGAGACGGCCATGAAAGTGTCATGTACCATGTCCACCTGGACCTTGGCGTAACCTTGCGCCAGCTGGGCACCATGCAGCATTGTCCCTTCCTGGCATGAAAACGTTATCCCCTGCCCAGCCTCAATAGAAATGGACCCAACCAGCCTCACTTGGAGCTTGCAGGGCGTGGGCTCATACAAAACGATACACAATTAGCTAAGACGTCCTACAGGCCTATCTCTGGAGCATTCCAGAGATGTACATTACCTGGATATAGTCGATAGGTAATTGGACATCGCTATGTTCAGAAAGTAGTGTGGACGCGTAGCTACTTCGACGTTGAGGGGGACTGGCTCCTAAAATAATGGGGGCAGCTTGTGACTGGTTGAGAACTTGATTCATTTGTTCCTACAATGATGTTATATGTCCTTGAAATTTTGCACAAATCTCCTATTTTAATCGTTCCTCGCGCTCGACCTTGGATCTCTTCCTACTCCTATACGCATCGGAGTCGTGTGGGAATCCCTACCGTCAAGGTACATAAACCCCAAGGCCTCACATGCGAACCGGGTGCTCCTTGTTTTTCAGGGCCGTGGATAGTATATCCCTCTCCCTGACTACTTCGAAAGAGCTTTGGGAATATTGGGTACTCAATGTTTGCTGCAAAAAGCCATCATGTTATTTTAGACCCTATGAAGTTATGTACTTATTAATAACTAAGTAGTTCGACGTATCTTACCAGACATTGGGACACTCCCTCATCTGCCGGGTTTATGAAAGAGATGGCGTCTAAAGACGTGGTTGATGACCTCGCTCTTAACCAGTTTCGGGCGCACTCGTCTGTGATCCCAGCAAATGGTGGGGAGGCCTCCCACCGGATTGCCTCCTCATACCTCCCTTCTCCATTGCAGGATTTTACCTGCGTACCCAGCGGTACCGAGTCGGTAGGGGGTGAGTCTTTTGTGTCTGGATTAATTCTAGGAATGTTGATTAGAGGAGGGTGAATAGTTGTTTCTTAAAAACTCAAAGGCTAAAACCGATTTCTAATGCGGAAGCGAAAGTTAGTTCGGTTTTGCACAACTAAAACATAAATATTCTAGTTTCCCTCAAGTGCAACAACACCCTAAGTTTAAGTAAGGTTTGCAATGCTAGTTTGACATGCAATCAATTTAATTCTAGGAATGTAAATTGCAATAGAGTAAAGCTCAAGAAGGCAAACCACAATGACACAAGGATGTTTTACCGTGATGTTCGGAGACTTGCTAGTCTCCCCTAATCCACGTTGAGGTAAGCCCAAATGAATTGGACCAGCTCCACGAATTAAGCCAACACCTCCGAGGTAAGCCCAAATGAATTGGACCGACTCACAACTTGAACCAATACCTCGATCCACTCGGGGTTTCTCTTCCTCCACTCTAGAGATGGCAAGCACCAAATCATTGACAACACGACGAGCCTTCTCATAACCTTCTTGAGAAGATCACCAGACCACGACACCTCCACGTCGTCTAGGTCTCGGCAAATACCAAGAGTAATAATTGACTCTCAATGTAGCGACTGACCCAAGGTCTCCTGGGGAGGTCCCTTAGGACCACCCAAGAGGTCTTCCAGACCGCCCAGGGGCCTATCAAGACCACCTGAGAGGTCCTTCAGACCACCCGAGAGGTCTATCAAGACTACCCGAGAGGTCTATCAAGACCACCCGAGAGGTCCGAGGGTGGTCATGGGGCTCGGGGAGATCCCAAGTGCCACGACCCGACCCAAGGGTGGTCGAGAGACCACCGCCTGAGGAGGTCGTGAGACCTGGGATGACCCCAAGTCTTCTCTGTGAACTGAGCTAGTCCCAAGGATTAATGGCTAGCTCTTCACAGCAAACTAAAGTGGTAGCATACATCAAACGCAAGCTTTATTAACAACAGAGTTGATTACCAAGGGGAGACTCAAGAGCCAACAAAATAAATTACAGCAGAAGACAAAACCAACAGACCACCCGATTCACCACAGGCAATCGGCTGGAGGTCGCAGCCTGTACGTCTTGGACCACAAGCTTCTTGAAGACATCCTCACCTGCTCAATTATGAATCAAGCAAGAGTGAGCACAACAACCGTGCTCGCAAGTTACACCTGTCAAATAACAGAATGACATGCATAGATGGATATCTCAAAGGAAGGCTTAATATGGTTGATTTGCATAAAGCCAAGTTCCTTTCAAATACAAATACTAAGTTCCAAAGCAGTTATACAATAACTAAAATTCATTTTCCAAAACCAGTTTTACAGTTTGGATAACATTCATCCGCAAGTGGTGAAGGATACCCTCCTGTCACAAGGTTCCCCGCCCAAAATCTATTTGGATAGAGATCCAAAACAGTTTAACAAAGTCCTTTTGAAAACAAAACCAACATCTAACTTGGAGCAGCTTTGCCAGCATGTCCTTGACCGCGGACACGGCTATTCGAATGGTTTTACGCTCTGCAGAGGTGTACAGCTTTACCCACAAGACACGAGTTCTCTAGTTTGTTTGGCATCTATCGATACCACCAGTCACTACCGAAGGTAAGTGGTCTAGAGCACGTGACAAGGCCTTTATAGTGCATCATTCCACTGCAGTCCACCCTCGCTAAGGTTTCGCCCCACCTTGCGGATAGAAACCCGCAGAGATCAAGGGCCTCCTCTTGCACCAGGCGGGACTAACAGGCCATAACACGACTACCCACCGCATCAACAGGATCGACCGCGATGGAACTTTGCAAATTAATCGGCCAGGTCCCCTCCCCATACTCAGGACATGTGATTGCATGGTGAGGCATGGCAAAATACACTCGAAGACCGGTCCTTAATTGACTTGGACGATGACCACAACCCTGGGCATCGGATAACACAATTCCCATGCATTAACATGCACCAACCAAATAACCAGTGCCGCCCAAGTCCAAATAAATGTTCCTCCATGACAACCCAATGCCATGGTTGAAACATTTTGACAACATTGGTCTTTTGGCAGTAAAACTCCAAAAACAAGAATTTTGGTCTAAGCATGACTAAGCATCAAGTTTTGCAATACATGCTAGTACATACTAGTGTACCAACTAGCTTTTACTACGGTGATAAGGGGTGATCAATTCAATAATCAAGATTGGTTGTACAAAGGAATTAGGAGTAACTACAAAGTTAAAATAGGGATTGAAATACTTGAATTGAAATAAGCACGCAGTAATAATTTGAAACAGAACATAAATAACTTGAAATACTGGTGTCGGTGTTTTAGGACCGAACTTACGTAAAGATTGTTTGATTCGGGGGTTCCTCTAGGCTCAAAATCACACAGAGATGAAGACACGAGGATTTTTATACAGGTTCGGGCCTTCTCCTGGGAGAATAGCAACCCTACTCCTGTGTGTATGTATTGAGTATGCTAAATTACAAGATGGAGCCAAAGACTAGAGTATTGTGTTTCTAATGATCTCCGGATCGCCCCGATTGTCCTGATGATTCTACCTTTTATACAGTCCACAAGGTGTACCGTCGCGCCTCTAGTGTAAAGACTGCCTTAATATCCCATATTATTGAGCCGTTACTGGAGGTTATTATGGGAGTAGTAACGTTCCCATGCTGCCAGGTAGTTATCACCATAACAAAGGAGTTAAAATCATGCCGTTATCTCAGAGAATAACCACGTAATTTACTTCCCATATTTTGAATATGGTGCGGAAGATTCCCTGATCGACTAGGCCCACATGTCTGTAAGCCCTGTCGATTAGGGACTGGTCATAGAAGAGCTTACAACCAGGTGGTGGTCGTAGAAGATCTTACGACCACAGACTAATCGTAGAAGAACTTACGATCATGTGATAGTCGTAGACGGACTTATGATTATAGGGTAGTCGTAAGAGGACTTACGACTACTAGGTTGTCGTAGAAGAACTTACGACATCCAGCTTCTCCCTTATGGCTATTAAGGGGTATACTCAAGAGTTATGTGACGTCATTATTATCCATAATATGAATTATTGATATATAATAAAATGAGGATTGTTATATCCTCGTCATCTAGCCCCCTAGACTTAAGCGAAAATAACTTACTTGGAGAAGGAGCAGTAGATGGTCGTACGATCAATAGATGGTCATAGAAAGATGGTCGAAGGAAAGACTCTTCGACTAGTGTTTCATTTGACCAGAATTTTACTTGGTCAAGAAAGTTGTGGAGTAATCTTACGGCTTATAAGGTGGTCATAAGGAAATCTTTCGAGCACCGAGTGGTTGCAGTATAATGGTTGGAAGTAAAAACTTCCCAGTCGCTGTTGTATTTGACCAGAAAAAAGACTTGGTCAAGAAGGTAACTTCGCTTGAGGTGTAAAGACTGACCTGATTTCCTCGAGCAGACAAATTTAAGAATCCCAATCGACTCCTTATTTCATGCATTGAGCGGTTCGGCGGTGGCAATCGCAAGTAGCCATGTCTTTTTAACTTCAGGCGTGCGGTTATAAATATTCACTGTGGGTGAGGATAAGGTCTTTTACCTTCCCCCAAATTGCTCTTGTTGTTCAAGCTTTCGAGTTCTCCGCCGTCGATCAAATCGAGCCTTCTTCCCCAATCTTTTCAAATCCAAACCATCAGCTTTCGAGAGAAATGGTCGGAGCCACTTCCCAGTGGGTCGAATCGGAGATGGATGCAGCCAAAATCAGAGCTTTGGTCGACTCCGAGAAGATCCCAAAGGAGGAATTTGTGAAGTAGATTGAGGCCGTTGGGCAGCATTGGCCGTCGGGGGAGATTGGAAAAAATCCTTGTTTTCTAGGCATTTTGTGAGTGTGGTCTTCAATTGCCCGCTCATCCTTTTCTCACATTGGTACTCGAATATTTCCAGGTGGAGTTGGTGAATTTTGTTCCCAATTCTATCACACTGTTGGGGGTGTTCATGTACCTGTGTGAGGCCTACCTGGGGATTTCAGCTGATTTGGAGTTGTTTCAGATTACTACGGAATGACTCGACTAATCGAATTACAGTAGCTACTAATCAAGCTCCTGACAGAAGTCGAAGGAGTATATTCAGATGTTTACCCGGTCGTCGTGGCCGGGGTGGAAGAAGAGGTGATTCTATTGGGAGATAACCAATGAGGACTGTGAGACCCCGTGGTATTTAGTTTGTAATGCTTAGTTTTCCAATTGACCCTAACATCACAAACAAAATATCACGTGCCTCGAAAAAATGTGTACATCCCAGAAGTGCTGTACACACACCCTTTTACAAAGTCATGCATCAATTCCATACAAACATAGAACCAAGCAAGAGTAGAATAAACAAAAGACATACATAATAGAGTTGCTACGACAAGGGCCAACCAGCCACAAAAGCTAAAAAGAGATAAATAACAGCGGAAGCAAAATGCCATAAGATGGCGATAAACAAAAAGCTGCAGTTTGCCTTTAAGCCCACAAGGCAATCGACAGCCGCCACTAGTCGCCCAACACGAAGTCCGGATCACAAAAGTCAATCCCTTGGGGATCGACCTCCTCTGCAGTAAGTTAAGCAAAGCAATTGAGTACAAAATGTACTCATAAGACTTACAAGTAACAACCTATACATAGCTACATGCAAGCTTTCTCAAGGAGTAGGTCAGAGGTTTATTTTCAACATAAAGCAATTTTTCATTTGCAATAAGGTAATAACTTGAAAGCAGTTTTTGCAATCTGTTTTTAATGTTTAAATAATAGTGAGACGACAATAATAACAATAGATAGATGACAACAACAACCTGGAAGTGACTAACCCATTAGTCATCACAACAGTAGCATGAATTTCCCATTCATACCAACCAACAAGAAGTTTTAATTAAAAGGTTGTAGTCTAATTCTTGCGGGAAATAACCAAGCTTGTCCATAACCTAGGACGAGGCTATTTGAATAGATTTAACCCTGCAAGGGTGTACCAATGTACCCACACGTGAGACCACCTTTTTGCCAAGCTATTTAGCACACTTTCTTTGGTATGCCGGCACGGTTAGTCTTACATGACACTTTCCAATGGAATGCATTAACTACGAGTCACCCACATGGGAATAATACATCCCCATACATTGATGCGGAGTCATCAAAGATGCTCACCCCCTTATAAAGGATGGTGCTCCTTGCAGTGGATAACGCTCCACCACTACTCACCCAAAACACTTAACACCTGTTTCTTTTTCAACACAACCCACACACACATCCACCATGCGACTCGGAATTAACACACACCAAAGTACTAAGTCAAGAGAGGTTCTATATCCCCCTCGTGTGGTTAGCATGCAAAAGTGCTTGGATCAATGGCGCAAGTAATTTGGTCCTTGTTGACTCGGGCATCATTCCAGTCACACCAAAACAATCACACCAACATACCAATATGTCCAAGTCTAAAACAATTTTATTTTTAGTTTTAGATTTAAAAAGTAACAAAGCACAAAGTGCTGGACATATGGTAATAAATAGATTTGTGTGATCAAGATCATCGACTAAGTCGATGACCGCCCAATACTACCAGTATCTATGCATGGCTAAGCAATAACAACACATAAACTACTAAGTGACAAGAGCTCATCCAACGAACCCTAAATCATAGCAAGATAACCTAGGCTCAGTAGTAGAGGATAAACATTTACCTACAGATTATGCAACTAGAGGATCAACTAATCGAACCATAGTTTAACAACAAAATAGAGCATGCAATACATATAATTGTAAACAAGATATTTAAACTTTGAAATTACTGGGATTAGTATGATCAAACTGCTTGCCTTGTTGGAGATACTCAATATGTTGCAGAGGATTACTTTCGCAATCAATGGACTCGTCGGCACCTAACGAAAAGAACGAAAAGGACCGATAAGAATGAAGAACACCGAAAAGACTCAAAAACCAACTTCCACCAAAAGCTCTGAAATTTTTACAGCAGGTAGAGAAATATTTTAAAGGAATTTAGCAATAAGAACCAATTGATTTGGATTCTCAATGCAAAAGTTACGGCTAAAACAAAAACTGTCTGCTGGAAAATGCTGAAAATTTCACTTCGGTTATTATTCATCCAAAATTAAATTTTTGGCACAAATTTTTAGAGAGGTGTTGCACCTAAGATTTTTACAGTAAATAAAGCACCTCATGATATGAGCAACACAATTGGATTCACCTCATTTGGAGGTAGGATGCATTTTCTATGATTTTTCAAAGACATGAAAAAGGTGCACAAGTTAAATGCAATTGCAAAACTTTTAAAAATAGTAGCATGCCTAAAACCTATTTTACAAATAATCTTACTAATGCAGGAAACCAACAAAGTTGATTTCACTCAAAAAGGTGCTACAGAGAAATACTTATGCATTTTTCAAGTTAAATGAATTTTTAATGCAACAATTAAAGCTAAACTAATTTTAAATCTATTAACAAATTTTTCTGGAGCAAAACTAAGATTAGAACCATTTTTAGATTAAAGCTTAGTTAAAACTAGAACTAACAAAATTTGAATCAACCGAAAAGGAGTTAAACTGAATTAGTTATGCAATTTTAAAGTTTAATGGAATTTTTAGCTAACAAATAACTCTTACCGGGTTTTTGAAATGAATAAACTCAAAGCAAACACGCGGCAAAACGTGGGTCGTTGTTTTGCCATCCTATGGCCCACGTGCACCAAGCACAGCGCACGCGCGCACGGAAATGACAACCACACCGATAGATCAAGATCCAACGGTCCACGTTGATTGAAGTTCGACGGTCTGAACGTTCAAACGATTGTGGGCCATTGATCTAAGAACGGAGGGCTGAGATTGAAGGGAGGTTCGGACGGTCTGAACGTTCACTTCAATCTGAGCCGCAGATCAAGAAATGGATGGCCAACGCTACGGGGAGGTCCGGGGGTCCGAAGGTCCCACAGATCTCAACCGTAGATCTTAAAATGGACAGCTGACGTTCGATGGTCCGAATGTTCACAGCGATCTAGATCGTTGGATCTAGATCGGACGGTGAAGGTTCAGTGGTCCGAACGTCCCACACGATCTAGGCCGTAGATCAAGAAATGAACGGCTGAGGTTCGGTGGTCCGAATGTTCACTCAGATCTGGGCCGTTGATCAAAATCCAATGGTCCAGAGCTAGGCTAGGGTTGTGCACGCGCACAGTGCGCTTAAATGCGCTGAGCCCACTGTCAGCGGCTATTAAAGCCAACTCACAGCGCTTAAACGCACGGGGGTTTAAAGAGCTTGGGCCCACGAACCAGAGAGACAAAAAGGGATTAAGGACAGCCAATTAATGTCAAACCATTGATTAATGCCGATTAACTAATGATTAGCATTTATGACTGAATGTAAGCCCTTAATGACAACGGTCGAGAGCGGTTAAAGCTTACAGGCCCCCTCGACAGTGACTCAAAGCTCATTTACGAACTGCCATTAAATGTTAAGCACTGATTTCAAAGGATTTAATCAATGATTAGCGTTTAATGATCGGGATCAATGTCCTAACGACAACGCTACAGTGCGCTGCCGTCCGACAAACTTCCTGACGCACTCCAGAGCTTGTCGCCGGTAGTGGGGACCTCGCCGACGCAAACCAAAGGCACCACTGAGTGCATTAATAGCTTTTATGATACTGTTGGTACCACTCACGACGACGGCGGCGAAGCCGCATGAGAGGCGGCAGTGACAACCACGGCCAAAGACCAAAAAGCAAGAGGAAGCTCCGCAGCGGTTCTGAGAAGCAGGTGCCAGCTTCTAGGGACTAATTAGAAGCTACCGTAGAGAGGACCAGAGGCGGCCGGAAAGCTCTGGCGACGACGCACAGCGCCGGAGACGAAGAAGACGACACGGACAAGGCGGGCTGAGCAACAAGAAGACACAAGAATGGTAAGGATAGTTCCATTAAGGCTTAGAGATGGTCTCTGAGCAACCAATTGGAAAATAGAGGGCTTACCGAAGTTAAAGACGAAGAGGGATGAACCTCGGCCAAAAAGGGGAAAATCCAAAATTAGCCGCTTCCTGTTGAGGCAAACCAAATTGGATTAGGGTTTAAGCTCAAGGTGATAAGAGGAACCAGCTTGAGCAAAAAGATTGGAACGAGAGCCATCAGAATCTCAAGACGATGAAGCTCGCTTGCGGCCTCCAATGGCGGATTTAGAGTTTTTGGCTATTGAGCTCAAATAAGCAGCGAGGGTGCTTGGCAAAGCTCAAGGGGGTTGAAAGGAAGGCAAAGGGGAGCTCAATGGCTACTTATAGCCCAGAGAGGCAAAGAGTGTGCAACGGCAACAATCAAAGATGAGCTCGGGTCAAAGCTGCTGCCATGAGCCGAGGGGATGGGAGCAGGTGAAGAGGAGACTTTGAGGGCAACACTGGCAAGCATTAAGTGCTAAGAGCCGTTGCAGGACAAGGGGGAAGGGACTGGGCACTGCTCTCCCACGCTGCACACGCCATGGCGCGCTGGCGCGAGGAAGGGGATGACCAGGAGACGATGGGGTCCACCGGTCAGAGAGAAAAGGGCAAAGCGGCCCGGGTCAAAGGGATTGAAGGGGTTGAACCCAACCCAAATAGTGCTGACCCAAAGCAACCGACGGTTGGATCGAAGATGGACGGCCAAGATTTAAAGTCACGTTCGGATGGTCCGAACGTTCCTCGTGATCGTGGTGGTCCAAAAGGAAATCAACGGTTGAGATTGAATGGCCAACTCGGGCGGTCCGAACGGCACCACCGATCTTGATCGTTGGATTTCAATCCAACGGCTCAAACACACCGCACCACTTTAAACGCACCCGATGCACTTAAGTGGTTGGGCTGGACCAAGAAGGGAGTTAGGCTTGAGTCAGACTTGAGTCCAACAGAGGTTGACTAGGGTTTTGAATTAGCTGAAAACTTGGAGAAATTTTTAGAGATAGCAAACTAACTCCAAAAATTCTGAAATTTTGACTAGAGGTTTCTAGCTCCAGGATAAACCTTGTGTAAATTTTCTAGAGGTTTTTATGCACAGCATTTTTCTCTAGAAATTTAACAAAGCTTGTTCTAGGGTTTGACCAAGAGTCTGGTTTGACTGCCTCTTAAAAATTATCAAATAATTTCTAAAAATTATGAAACTTTTCAGTGGTGTCACACAGCATCCCTAGAACTAAGGAAAAATATTTCTAGAGGTTGAACACAAGATTCTCGACAAGGTGGTCATGACTTTAGTCAATTGGAGGTTTAGGTTTTTGATTTCCCATAATTCCTTTACAAGAATTACAGAAAAGTTCAAAGACTTCAAGATGGAAGAAAAGTTTTAATTTCTACTCATTTTCTTACATTTGAAACACAAACCCATATTTGGGATGTTACAAGGACAGCCTCTCCTTCGCCAGAAAGCCGGCCGAGAAGGTTTCTTCCTGGGATGTGACTCCCAAGGATCTTGGTCGGATCACCCCTTCATTCGAGCTATTGCAAACTTGAAGGAAGAGGGGCTCACTAGATGGCACGTGGTGAAGGATTTTATCACGCGCCTAATCAGCCCTCTAAAGAAGAGGGCTTATCCAATGTAGAGGTACTCTAGGTCAAAAGACCCGACCAGGGACTACGAGGAGGGTAAGTAAACTTCAAGTTTAGCTTCTTTTTGTTATTTTCAAAATTGGCTTATTGAAGGTTCTCTTATCCCTGCAGACCTCTCACAAAAGGAGATCGATGCTCGGGTCAAACTCATCTGTGAGAAGCCCCCAGCCCATGTGGTGGTGCCTCCAATCTTGGCTGACCTGTCCCCAGAGGACAAGGTGGAGCGTCTAAAGGTAATCGAGAGTTGATTTCATCTTTAGGACTTTGTAGTCATAGAAGAACTTATGACTAGGTACTGATCGTAGGAAGGCTTACGATCAGGTTCTGGTCGTATAAAAACTTACGATCAGGGGGTTGTCGTAGAAAAGCTTACAACATGATGATGGTCGTAGAAGAACTTACGACTACTTTATGATATCTTTCTTTCTGATTTATGTAGAAAGTAGGCACGGAGAACCGTCAGACTGATTTAAGAGGTCGAACCGATGGTCGCTTGCAGTAGTTGTAGTAGAGACTTGTTTCTCCACCCCCCCCCCCGCCCGCCAAGAGGCATCGGCTCGTTAAAGTCGCCGACAAAGGAGGCTCAAGCTCGAGCCCTGTTGTTGAGCAAGCAGATGCTCTTCAGACCAGGAGGAGGAAGCTCACGCAGGCTATTGATAAGGACGGCGCAAGCTCGAGCTCTGCTATTTCGTCTGCACCTTTGGCTAATCTTGCGGCTGAAATAATTGCCGCAGAGGAAACAATTGCCGCAGGAATAGCTGAAGTATTCAAACCCAAAGCCCCTAAGACCAAGGTACCCTTCTATTATGACAATAAAATCTTTGTAGTTTCTACTTCTAGCGGCTTTATCAAACGACTGGAAAAGGAGAACTAGAAGGGTTTCATGTCTTTTGTGAAGGAAACTGTTGTGCCAGCAGTACCTGTGGTCGAGGGTAATGATGTCCTTGAGGCGGTTGAGACAGGTTTCGACCGTCCGGAGAGCCAAGAGTCTCAAGGAGTGATGGTGCTCGATCAAGACCCACGACCAGATGTAGTCATGGCTGTTCCTCAACTTGAGTCTCGACCAGATGTGGTTGAGAAAAAGTCAAAGAAACCTTTCTTAGGGATGGTCTTTTCCAAACTCAAGATCAAGTCTGGCACTAGGAGGTGTGTAAAAGAGACAAAAGTGTAAGAACAACATTTACCTTTTGCTTTACTACTTAATTGTGCTTTCCTTTTTATGGTTTCAGCCCAGCTTCTCTCACCATCAAGGACGTTCCTGTCAAGGAACCCACTGTTGTTCCTCCGGCAGACGGGGGAATGACGGTGGCGGTGGTCGAAGGATCGTCCACCGTCCGAGTGGCGGAAGGTGTCGTTAGTGCTGAAGTGGCTACAACTAGCAGGCCGGTTGTAGAACTAGGGGTAAAGATGGTGGCAGCGGAGACATCCGGCCATAGGGGTGAAATATCCCATCACCGTGCTGGGAAGGAAGTCGCTGCGGATGATCTTTCCGGTTTCCAAGGCCAAGATGCTGACGCTGCTACCTCCGAAGGAGAAAAAGAGTTCGAGCTCTTCGATCACTCCTTTGGGTTCTTCGCTCCACCACTGCTGTGGGCTCCACAAGATTCAGATCTCGTGATCGCTCTCACCCTAAGGATATTCCCAACAGAGGGGATGTTTTCAATGACGAGCGTCTCGAAAGGGTATGGTGGAACCGAGTCGATGAGATTGATGAACTGAGGAACCCCACGAGGGTGGTATCTTCTTTTGCTCGGACTGTGATGAATGTAAGTACCTAAAGGTTAGTATTTACATATATGCCTTTTCACGCTTCTTACTGCCTTTCTTTATGCAGAATCTGTTGGAACAGATTGTCACTGTTGCTGAATACCACAAGCACTTGTCCAACTGCAGCAAGATAAAGAGCTACTCTGCGAGCAGGCGGAGAGGTGGTAAGTAACTGCTTTTCGTAGTCTTTTATGTTTCGACCACTTACACAACACTTGCGGGGTTTGTCATAGAAGATCTTTACGACTAAGCACTAGTCGTAGAAAGACTTACGACTAGATCTTGGTCGCAGAAGAACTTACGATCGCTTGTTTGGTGCTGACGTCTACTATTTCCCTTTGTAGGTTTAAGAGTGACGAGAAGACCTTAGCTGATTCTCTCGACTATGAGAAAGCCGAGACGAAAAAGCTAAAGGAGGAGATTGAATACCTCCAGAAGAAGCTTCAGGAGGCAAACTCTACAAACCAAAAGTTGTAGGGACGACTAAGCGGTAAGTGCTGAACTTAAGACCGCCTTCAACCTTCTTTTCTTTTTCTAAATCTTATTTCTTTTCAGAGAAAGACCAAGGGGTCCAGACATGGGAGCAGCGCTACCTCAAGGACACTGCTGCTCATGCCAATGAAGTCAAGAAGTTAGATTCTCAACTAGTTGGTAAGCAAATCTTTACATGCGATTAGTTGTGTTTTTCTCTCGAGGTCATTTTATCTGACTAGTCTCATTCTTTTCAGAACAAGTAGTACAAATAAAACGACTCCACGAGGCTTCGACTCGCAATCAGGAGGAAATGAAGGCTTTGAAGATCAATATTCAAGACAACGTTTCACTTCTGAACAATGTACTCGGTGGGCTTCATGCTGAGGGGATTACTCCTCGAGATGACACACTGTCTGCCCACTCAAGTGCCATTGGCGAACAAGTCAGAACTTTACAAGAGTTGGTGACTACCCTGAAGGCTAACCAATTCGATTCAATAAAGGATGTGATTGAAGAGGGAATAAGATTTGTCCTGGCAAAACTTAAAGCCCGTGATCCCAACCTTAATCTGCAACCCGTCATAGACGACTTCGTCTGCCCTGAAGCAGAGGCGGAGCAGTTAAAGATAACAATGCAGCCGATCGCTGAGGCAGTCACGGAGGGTATGCAAATAAGATCTCCTTCGCCAGAGCAGTCTGTACCAGAGTCCTGAATCCTGTAAAGATAATTTTTTATTGATGTTGATATATATATCCCTTCCTTTTTCCTAAAAATCATCTTGTCGAGTAGTTAGTAACTCATAAGATAATGAATGGAAAAAAGAGCAAGACTAAGAATTGAAGTCAAGTTAATAACTTTATCCTAGCCCTGACTATTTGCTTGGCTTATTTAGATAAACCGAGTAAATAGTGTTTAAATGGGTTTTCTAAAAGAGAGAGGTTTGGCTAACTTGTAGTTTTTCGATCACGATTATTATGCACTGGTTGAAAGAGCAGGAACGAGTCGACACTAGGAAGTTCCTTCTAGTGGGCAGGACCACGTGTAGAGAGGAAAGGCTTCGACTAGGTGATGTTACCATCTCCGACCGGAATAATCAAATTAAGAATGGTCAACTTGAGTTAGATAAACGTCTGGAGTTCCTTTAAAAAATTTGTTCTACTTATTTCAATGCACTCCGTAGGTTCGCTCTGGTAGCAAGAGTTAGAAACAGGACGACGCTAGGAAGTTCCTTCTAGTGGGCAGGACCACGTGCATAGAAGAAAGTCTTCAACTAGGTGTTACAACTTCCTTCGACCAGTTAAAACTAACCGAGTTTACCGAAAGTAGTCGAGCAAATTTAAAAAGTATACTAGGCTTAATTTATTTTTCAAAAAGATGAATGAAGAAATAAAATAAGGTACTAAGAGTTGGCTTGACATTATTTCGACCATGTTTTGAACCCAAGCTCTTTGTATTGGTAGAAAAAAGGGAGGAACGAGTCGACTCTAGGAAGTTCCTTCTAGTGGGTGGGACCACGTGCAGAGAGGAAAGGCTTTGACTAGGTGATGTTACCATCCTTTCGACCAA
Organism: Phyllostachys edulis; assembly: GCA_036346405.1. Classification (NCBI taxonomy): domain Eukaryota; kingdom Viridiplantae; phylum Streptophyta; class Magnoliopsida; order Poales; family Poaceae; genus Phyllostachys; species Phyllostachys edulis. Next base: position 1,473,105 of record CM070557.1, on the reverse strand, counting down.
TGTAAAGATGAACTGGGTACTGGTCGTAGGATGTCTTACGACCAGTGTATTGTCGTGGAAAAGCTCACAACTAGGAATTGGTCGAAGACGGACCTTCGACTAGGGTATAGTGGAAAGAATTGTCAAAGCACTACTCAAAGTAAAACAATAAAGATAGAAAAAACCTGATGCTTTATTGAATGGTTGGTTATTTACACGTAGAATTTGTGTAACTGGTCGATATTCCAAGAATTAGAGAGAACCCGGTCGTCTTCCATTGCCAGTCGTATCGAACCTGGACGCATAACTTCGACCACTATGTAAGGACCTTCCCACTTGGGGAAAAGTTTGTTCCGATTAGACTGGGATTGAATTTTCCTCAATACCAAGTCATCTATAGCAAGGCTGCGAGGTTGGACCTTACGATCGTAGTATTTGCGCAGGGTTTGCTGGTAGACCACTGAACGGATTAAGGTTTGATTTCTCTTTTCTTCGAGCAGGTTAATGTCATCCGCTCGAAGTTGTTCTTGGGCTGAGTCATTGAAACTCTTGACCATTGTTGACCTGATCTTTAGTTTTGGCGCAAGCATGGCTTCGGTACCAAAAACTAGGAAAAAAGGTGTTTCGCCTGTTGCCCGACTAGCGGTCGTGCGAATTGCCCATAATACTGAGGGTAATTCTTGTACCCAAGCCCCCGAGCGCTTAACAAGCTGGTCAAATACTCAAGTTTTGATTCCCTACATTATTTGGCCATTCGCTCGTTCGACTGCCCCATTGCTTTGGGGATGGGCGACAGAGGCATAACAGAGCTTGGTACCCAACTCGTCACAAAATTCCTAAAATTTTGCGCTCAAAAATTGTTTACCATTATCTGTGATTATTCTACTTGGGACTCCAAATCGAGTAATCACGCTTCTCATCATGAACCATTTTGCGGCTTCCGTTGTTATCCCAGTCACAGGTTCGGCTTTGATCCATTTTGTGAACGTATAAATAGCCACAAAAAGGAACTCAAAGCCCCCTGGAGCTTGTGGGAACGATCCTAGGATATCGAGACCCCAGGTCGCAAAAGGCCAAGATAGAGGAATTGTTTGTAATGCCTGAGCCGGTTGGTGTATTTGCTTGCTATGAAACTGGCATTGTACACATTTCTTAACCAACTCTTTGGCATCGTAGAGGGCTATTGGCCAGTAGAATCCTTGTCGAAAGGTTTTTTCGACCAACGTTCTGTAGGAAGCATGAGTTCTACAGATGCCCCCGTGAGTGTCGTGAAGGAGGTTTAGTCCTTCTCTTTGCGGTATGCATCGCATGAGTACCCCTTGAGTGCCCCTCGTTTATAGAGGACTCCTTCAACCAAAGTATACATTTTGGCCTTTTGGGATAAACGATTTGCTTCGAGATTTGCTTCCAGACCTCCCCCAGTCTAGATCTCTCAGTCGTCATCCCTTTTACTCTCTCTTCGCGTGAGCGTGCCCAGTTGAATCATCCGATCAAACTCAGACGACTCCGCTTCGCTGCGTGTATCCTCCTTGCTCCAGGACCTCCTCGCCCTTTTGGTCTTTTTGCAAAGACCACCTCTTTTGGTCTTTTTGCAAAGACCACCCTTCTGGGCCGTGACCTCCCCTCTTTTGTCGCTTTGCCGCGACCTTGTAACGTCCCGTTTGTCCAAAGTTTGAAAAGATTTTCAAAATAAAAATAACCATTTGGTTTTGTTGATTGCTCAAAGCCTAACTTGAAGATTTTGGAAATGTGGAGATTTAACTTGAACTAATCAACTTTAATTAATTCCTTTTGGTTGATTTGTAGTTATTGCTGTTCCTTGGCTTATAGCCTCTTTTCTCTGTTGGCCTTGTTTGTCCTCCAGGCTAGCTTCTCCCCCTCTAGATCTCTTTCTCTCCTTCTCTAGACTTTCCACTTGCTGGGCATTCCTCTATGTCCAGATTCCCCTTTTGGTTGGACACCTCCTGTTGACCAGACCTCCCTCTGTAAGGGCCTTCTCGGAATGTACATGGAACCGACCAGATTTTTTTTTGAGCGGCGGTACTACCGCACGAAGGAGCGGTAGTACCGCTCGGTACATCCCGAGAGGAGGTCCGCCAGGACCTCCCAGGAGATCTTCAAGATCTCCTGGAGGTCTTGGCCTCTGTGCACTGAGCCAGTCCCAGGAACCCAAGCTAGCTCGCACTGACAAATAAGGGTGTGATCAATCCATACAACAACTGAGAAGAAGCAAAAGAGAACTTAACATATATTAATTAAAGACCTTTCGGTCAAGCTTCTTACAGGGGGTTTGCCACCAGGGCTTACAAAAAGAGCACCTACAGCAAACACAAAAACCACACGAGCAGGTCCAACCAATCAGCCCACAGGCTATCGAGTGGAGGACGTCCCCTAGCACGCATAGCCTCCAAAGACCTCTTCTTCTTGGAGATTTGAGCTCCTTGGAACTCCCTGATCTGCTGATTCAAACAGAGGGCACAAGCCATGAGTGCTTTTGAATGTACTCAGCAAGCCGTGGGGAAATAAATGCAATAATACTCATGCAAGGCTTACCAAAAGAGGGTTGTATGGTTAGTTGCAAAAAGCAATGTTTGACAGTAAATACATAGATAGATTGCAAGGCTCAAGTTGAAAGCATGTTACATAAATACATTTGTTTGAAAGGAGGGAGTGAGCACCAGCTCACTTCCAAAGCCACTTGAGGGAGGTCTGGTTGTACCCACGACCAGGACCTCTCCCAAGACCACTCTGGAGCACCAACTCCAGAGCTCCCAAAGACCACTCGTGGGAGGTTTGGTCGCACCCACGACCAGAACCTCAACCACGACCACTCTGGAGCACCCACTCCAGAGCTCTACAACCAGCCCCTGGAGCACAACTCAAGCCAACCATTACCCCTCTAAAACCGGCCAAGGTCTCTTCAAGGCAAAGCCACAGCCTCTCGCAGAGGCGCCCAGGGACACAATTTTATAAAAGTCTACCCTTTTGCACCACTTCTCCGGGAGATGTCCATAACCAAGGACTTGGCTATTCGAATAGATTTTACGCTCTGCAGAGATGTACAACTTTACCCACAATCCACGATCTCCCTAGTGGGACGGGTTCCCGAGAAGACCCTTGCTCACTTGCGAAGGTGAGCAGTCTAGAGAGCGTGGCAAGGCCTTTACAAAGCTTTGAACTGGCTCGGAGCTGCCCGCTAAGGTTTCACAAATCCCTCCTTCCGGGTTATTGGGTGCCCCCTCTTGCGCCAATACCAAAGACGCCTCCACCACAATGTAACCAAGCCAGCTCATTGCTAATTATTCGGCCCAGGCAATCCCCATAATATGACCTTGTGGTTGCACAGATTACCCAGATCCACAGACACAAAGTTAGGTCCTTAATCCACTCAGGCAAGGCAACCTCATCCCATTGTGCTCATGGCACCCCCTTTACTGCACGATCACTTACCCGAGTGTGAAAACATTTTGGGTTCAACCTGGCCACTGGACCACCCAGTCCTGGCACTGAATTTTAACAAGGTGGCCTCGCACCACAATCAACACAGCTATGGTATCAGCACCACAGCTGCTTCATAGTGGTACCAACCACAGTTCCATAGTTCCATTAGTCAAGATTAATAGTTGATGAGGCATGATTCACAAGACCCACGGTTCTACAGCAAGGCTAAGCATAATCTTACGGTCCCATGTTGGCAATACCAAGCAATACCAACTAAAATTACCCAACCTAAAGTATCCAAGGGAGATCATGTCAACATGTCAAGTACCAAATTCCAAGGGGATATCATGTCAAGTAGGAGAATAGCTACTGCCCAAACCAGTTCTATAAAAGTAGCTATGCAAGTTTAACAAATCAAAATACTTTTGCGAAATAGGATCAAGATGATCAAGGGATTCCACGACTTGCCTCTGTTGATGAGCAAGGATTCAGTTGAGGTGGCTTGATCCACGAGCCCTTCAGCAAAAACTGAGATCTACACTTTCGCAAAAGAAACCAAATAAGCAAAGCGACTCCAAGAAATCCAAAGGAACTTACTTAAAGCAAAAAGAGAGGAGGTCCACTTAGAGGAGGAGGTTCGAGAGGGAGGTCCCAAGAGAGGGAGGTCTAGACCCAAGGAGGTCCAAACCAGAGGAGCTTGGAAAGCTCACCAGAGCCGAAAGAGTTGGGAGAAGAGGTTGAGTGAAGAACAAAGAGGAAATGAATGCCCCTGGTGCTCTATTTATAGAGGACAGAGAATAGGAGTACCACAAAAAGGGAGCGACCAGGTTTAAGGTATTGGTACAAAAGGTACACTACTAGCAAGTACAACAAAGGACTAAAACAGTCAAAAGAGGTGACAAAAAGTAGAAATGAGTACAAGGGAAAGGACAATATTTTAATGTGACTTCAACCCACATCAAATGCGCTTAAGAACCTGAGGCGGAGGAATAAAGAAAACGAGCAGGATAGTCAAAGGAACTGTTTGAGAACAGGAGGGGGTCCTATGAGAGTCAAAGGAGGTCTTGGAGAAGTCAAAGGAGGTCCCGAAGGGGAGGTCCTAAGGCAAGGGGTCCTGAAGAGGTCAGGACCCAGGGGGAGGTTGAAGGGGAGGACATGACCCACGGGGGAGGTCATGGCCCACTAGGGTGGTCCTTACAGAAAGACCAGAGGTCTTGACCTCAAGGGGGAGGTCTAAACACAAAGAGGAGGTCTAGACCAAAAGGGTCTAAACACAAAGAAGGAGGTCTAGATTACAAAGAGATCTAAACACAAAGAGAGAGGAGGTCTAGACCACAAAGGTCTAAACATAGAGAAGGAAGTCTAGATTACAAAGAGATCTAAACCTCACAAGAGGTCTGAAACCCAAAGGGGGGGGGGTCTAGACCTAAAAAGAGGTCTAAACACAAGGGAGAAGTCTAGACCTACAAGGAGGTCTAAACACAAAGGGACCTAGACCTCGAAGGAGGTCTAGACTACAAAGAGTGAAGGAATTTGAGGAGGCCCTGAGGGCAAAGAGGTCCAGAGGACACACAAAGAGGAGGTCCTATGGACACGAGGTCCAAAAGACACAACCACGGGGAGGTCCTATGGACAGGAGGTCCAAAAGACACAACAACAGGGAGGTCCTGAGGGTCAGATCCACAAAGGAGAGATCCTGACGGTTAGACCCACAAAGGGAAGGTCCTAACGGTCAGATCCACAAAGGGGAGGTCCTGACGGTCAGATCTCTCAAAGGGGAGGTCCTAATGGTTAGATCTCTTAGAAGAGATCCTAACGGTCAAGATCTAGACAAGGGGAGGTCCTGGCGGCTAAGATCTCCAAAGGGGAGGTCCTAACGGTCAAGATCTAGACAAGGGGAGGTCCTGACGGCTAAGATCTCCAAAGAGGGTGTCCTAACGGTCAAGATCTAGACAAGGGGAGGTCCTGACGGCTAAGATCTATAAAGGGGAGGTCCTAACGGTCAAGATCTAGACAAGGGGAGGTCCTGATGGCTAAGATCTCCAAAGGGGAGGTCCTAACAGTCAAGATCTAGACAATGGGAGGTCCTGACGGCTAAGATCTCCAAAAGGGAGGTCCTAACGGTTAAGATCTAGACATGTGGAGGTCCTGACGGCTAAGATCTCCAAATGGAAGATCCTAACGATCAAGATCTAAGGAAGGGGAGGTCCTGACGGCTAAGATCTTCAAAGGGGATGTTCTAACGGTCAAGATCTAACAAAGGGAGGTCCTGACGGCTAAGATCTCCAAAGGGGAGGTCCTAACGGTCAAGATCTAAGCAAGGGGAAGTCCAAAGCAGAGAAAGAGGTCTAGATCAAAAGAGATCTAAATAGAAATGAAAGTTTAGACCGAAGAGGAGGTCTAAACACAAAGAGATTCAAACCAGCAAAGAGGAGGTCTAGACTGAAGAAAGTCCAAACAAAAGATATAGAGAAAGGTCCAGAGAGCAAAGGAGGATTGAACCTACAAAGAGATCCAACTGAAAGGAGGTCTGGTCAATAGGAGGTGTCCAACCAAAAGGGGAATCTGGACATAGAGGAATGCCCAGCAAGCAGAAAGTCTAGAGAAGGAGAGAAAGAGACCTAGAGGGGGAGAAGCTAGCCTAGAGAACAAACAAGGCCAACAGAGAAAAGAGGCTAAAAGCCAAGGAACAACAATAACTCCAAATCAACCAAAAGGAATTAATTGAAGTTGATTAGTTCAAGTTAAATCTCCACATTTCTAAAATCTTCAAGTTAAGCTTTAAGCAATCAACAAAACCAAATGGTTATTTTTATTTTGAAAAGCTTTTCAAACTCTGGACAAACGGGACGTTACAGACCTCCCCTTTGGTCTTTTTGCAAAGACCACCCTCCTGACCAGCCGCTGGTCAGCCCTGGTTGCTTTCTTTTCCTTGCCTTTATGCCTCCAAGTTGTGCGCATTAAATGAGGCTGTACTTGCGGGACATGCGCAAGGCATGCTGCTGTCCTTGTGGCGGTATGGGCATTAAATGATGTTGTCTCTGTTGAGCCTTGCTGCGCCGCCATGATGCACGCCGCATCTTCCGGTTGCCTGGGTTCCCCGTTTCCACTATAAATAGTGCCTGTGAGCTCTTTTTGCCCTTCTTTTGCTCCCTCTCACTCACTCTCATTTGCTCTCCCGGCCACTTTTGTTCAAGCTCTCTTTTGAAGTGGTTCCACCTCTTTCCTTCGTCAAAATCTTTGCTTTCTTTCAGCTCTAGTTTGGTGAGTTCTTTGGTTTTCTTTTGAAGTTGTTTTTATTGACAAAATGTTCAATGAACTACCACCATCAATCAATACTCGATTTACTTGACATTTGTTGATGGTGGGTTCAACCATGATCGGAAATCGACCTGGTCGAGTCGAAGGGATCGGGCAGTCAACCTTCTCAAAGGAGATGGTGACTTCCGACCACTTCGGCAACTTATTGACAAGAGGAGGGTCAATGGAGTTTACCTCGCGTTCGACTGCCTTAAACTATCGTTTTGACTCGTATGCCGATGATCCTCCAAAGATGTGCTCGATGGTGTGCTCGGGATCTTAAAACGGCATGTCCTCGCTGTCGTCTGACTGTGTATGACCACTAGCATATCCTACCTCCTCGAGAGTAGGAAGTGGTCCTTTGCCGTTGTAGTAGTCCTCGAGCTTTCGTTGGAAAACTTAGCAATTGCGAAGGTCATGTCCTTCCTTTTTATGGAAAGGACACCACCTAGGCTTATCGGTCTTCCGTTCGGGGTGCTTACCTTTGCCTCGATCGGGGTGTTGTTTGGCAGTTCGTGGCTCTTTATCGCTTACAGCCAGGACCTCCTTAGAAGCATTGGCTTGAGGTTTTTGGCCCTTTGCCTTGTTCTTGTATTTTTTTTGGCCTTCTTATCCTTCTTCTTGCCACCTTCGCTAGTCTCCTGAGGGTGCTAGTCATCTCGATCGATAATTTTGGTCCACTCGACTGCTTCATCGGTAGTAGCATACCGATCAGCCATCTCGAAAAGTTCGGAGACAGTAGCAGGAGGGTTTAAAGCGATGTCTTCCGTGATCCTTCTGCTGCGGACTCCCTGCTTGAAGGCTCTGATAGCAGATGAGTCAGAAACCTCAAGAATCGAATTGTGAACCTGACTGAAATGCCTGATGAATTGACGTAGTGTTTCGTGGTCGTTTTGTCACATCCTGTGTAGGTCGTCCTCCTTTCCGGGCGATGGTAAGTACCCTGGAAATTAGCTAGCAATAGATTGCAAAGATGTTGCCACAAGTAGATCGACTCAACTGGTTGGTTTAACAACCACAATCGAGCAAACCTTTCGAGCACAGTCAAAAGGTAATTTTCCATGACGCGCTCTCCTCCTCCTACTGCTTGGACAGCAGTCGTATACATCTGAAGGAATTCGATGGGATTTTGAGACCCATCAAATTTCTCCATGTTCCCTGGTCTAAACCGCGGTGGCTAGTGAACTGCTCGGAGGTTAGGCGAGAATGCCCGACATCTGGTAATTACGTCGTAACGCCTCCTTTGTAGAAAAGAGGGGCTGGCGTTGCCAGGTGATCGTACTCGACGATACCTAGCAACAGGTGAATCTGACTTATGGTAAGTCTCGATCCTACAAGGGTAATGATCCTCGTACTCTGTCCGCTGTTGCAGACCTCTCGTTCGGAGTGGTGAATGATCACCTCTCCTAGGAGCTTTATGATCGTCAGGCGTTCGAGGAACTCTTTTTCGGTTTGGGGAACGATGCAACTTGTGGCGACCCCCATGCGGTGAGTTATTCGAACGACTGGAAGCTGATGGAGTCGTACTGCCATGACTTCCAACATGATGTCGGTGGGGTCGTTCGAGCTTGCTCATCGTGCTCTGCAGCCTTCGCACGATCTCTTCAGCGAAGAGGTCGTAGTCAGGTGCTCAGGCAAGTTCTCGAGATGGGTTCTCGAGCAGATCGTTGATATGCTGAAGTTCCTGAGCTTCTTCTGACTGGTATTGGGTGTGCCCAGGCAATTTTCTCTGAACCGCAATTTGTTTCCGTCGAATTGTTTCAGAATCATCCATACCTGATCCTTGAGCTTGCCTTAGTGAAGTGTGATGATCTCGAGAATTTCCCGCACGCTCATAAGAGTATTGACTCTGTTCATTGCCGGAGGTGTCCTTGTCATCGCTACGAGCAGTCGTAGGGTGTGATCTTCAGGGAGCGTCCTCAGCCTTGTCTCTAGGAGAGTTATTGCTACCTGAGGGTAGGAAGAAGACCTCACGTTGATGATCTCCACTTGTGCTAGAGGCCTCCTTGCTTGAGGAGTCATCGAATGACACCATCTGGCGACTTGGAGCAAACCCTCCAGAAGGGAATTAGGGTTATAGTCGTGTCGTCTCGCAAGTGAGCCCTGCGTTTGGATGGTCGAACTTGTAGGAAGAGCAAGTTCGAACGCATCCTTGGCTGGGCTAACCGGAGGGAGAGAACCACCAAGTGCTGACGAAGATCCAGAATTATGACTTCCAAGAGTTGTCACGCCAGGTCGGATTCACTACAACACAAAAGCCATGTAGAGACGCCTATTTTATGGGTTAAAGATGTTTTTAATCATCTCTATAGTGTCGTACAGTCATTTTTGTGAAGTGTCTCTGGAGCGCCTCCCCACGTACCGTGTCAAAGATCATAGAGACGTGTTGTTAAACGCGTCTACAATGATATGAATCGTTTAGATTGCGTCTCTACAAGCTTAGAGACGCTTTCATATATGCATTTCCATATCGTCTCTACTCTCCCTAGTGACGCTTTATTGCGTACCAAGAAACATAGATACACATTCATAGACGTATTTAGATTAAGCTAGAGACGTCCATTTTTATTTTGTTCTGTAGAAATATTTTATCATTAGTTAAACTACAATGATTCAGAGGATATAGTATCGCATATTTTCATAAGAAGTTTGAGATCTTAGATAAAGCCATTTCAAATGTAGAATTACATTGTCGATATATAAAAAAAACACCAGAAGAAAAAAAACATAAACACTCTGTTGCGGACTGAATCGAGTTAACAACTGAATCTATCATCCACATACAAAGGTGCAAACACACCGAAAAAAATTCCTACAAATCCTACAACTGAATCAGGCGACGAGTGGTTAGAGGGCAATGGCAGCAGCAGCGACGGCGTCTTCAGGAACAAAGAGCCTAATCAAGGAAAGGAAGTTAATTAAATTATTGAATCACTAAAATCATAATTTCAATGACTAACAAAAAAAACATGGTGAATAAGCACAATATAGAAAAGGTTCCATCTTTGATGGCCAATAAAAGCAGGACACCACTGTGCTTCATGAAAAAAAATATTACTTTGGATGAAACAAATTCAACAATAATTGATGACCCAATGCCATACCTTGAACCTCGGTATGTTTCTCCTGATACCGCCTTCAAATGCAAGCACTGGTAAAAAGGCCAAATTAGGCCCCTTGCTTCGTACCCCTTCTATTTGCTCATCACGTTAGGAGATGGCACTGTCGCCGATGATGCACATCCTTCGACAGAGAAGCGACTTCTGGTCCTCAAGCTCTTCAAAGAATACATGCTAGTCACCAACAAAGGCCTTCATATGACAAATATAATAACACCATGCTAGGAGACACAAGAATCCGAGAGAAAATGCTAATCTAATACTAAGAGATTAGTCTCGGATTCGGAGAAACAAAGAGCGATAAATGATGTCCATATAGAATAGCCAACATCTGTTACATACTCATCCAAACATACTATGGTTCATATATAAAGCATTAGAATGCATCCTCTCAGACAACAGAAGTTTTACGCTTTGTAAGCTGGAATTTCAACTGCAAACAAGTTACTACTATCCTAAGCACATTTTTCAGTGCAAAAAAAAACACATAACTGGGGAGTAACCAACAAAGGAGTATAGTCAGGCAAACATCATTGCTACAATAAGCTAGCAAAACTAATATAATGATCTGCCAAATTTGCTGATGGCAAGAAGCTGCACCGTGAGATAAGAAGATCTGTGTACCCAAACTGACGACAATAGCTTTAGAACTAAACATGTGGCAAGTTCTACATGTATGAATGAATGGAATGATGTGGTTTCAAAACATACATTCGTATCTGGATGGTTGTACCCAAACTGACGACAATAGCTTTAGAACTAAACATGTGGCAAGTTCTGCATGTATGAATGAATGGAATGATGTGGTTTCAAAACATACATTCAGATTCGGATGGTTGTACCTTAGACTCTCACATGCAAAGCTATTGAGGTCAATGACTCATCGCTACAAAGATAGCGTAAAAATGTATAATTAGTGTTGACACATCACAAATATATTATCTCGAACAAATGACAGGGTAGAATAATACCATTTCAAGTTTCAGGCCAGCAAGTGCTGCTCCCAAGCAAAGCCCAGTAGACATGCCCCCACAGCCAAAATAAAGATCAAGAAGGACTGCTTTTCTCACTGGTGTGCCATATGGCGCCTCTAAATCCACATCATCAGAAGAAATACCAGAAGCAGTGTCGCTACTTGATGCACCATTTTCTAGGTGACAGAAATGTCAAAGTTAGGGCTTGTGTTTACAAAATGGAACAAATTTAATATGTTTGGCACTATAAACTTAGACTTTGGTTATGGTAAGAAAAACCTTACTTTGGTGCATATCTCACCAAACTCTTATCCATAAAGTATTACCCTAGCACTAGGTTGCTGAAACAAGTCATTTGCATTCGCGTAGTAAAAAATCAGAAAGGAAGTTGTAAGCTGGTAGCAATTACCTGATGGGATATTAGCAAATGTCGAATATGCAATAGTGTAGGACATGTCATAGTACTAGTACAGCTCACAGTCTGCTACCAGCTGAGCCTTAGCTTCTGGATCCATCTAAAATGAAGGGGGAGGTGAAATACAGTGAGAAACATTATATACATGAGGTAGCAGAGAGTTCGGAACAACAGCACTTACATTTGGATCAATGTGGACTATTTTAACCTTCGAGATGATGCAGTCGAGCACATTGTCATTCTTTTCCTCAGAGAGGAAGACACGCTTAAGGTCGTGCTTGTGATCATCGATATTTTTCAACATCATCGTAGAAATAACCTACAAATAGAGCTCTCAGATCTATACTCTTTGGACATACATAAACATACTACTCCAAATACTAATACGCACCGTGTCCATCGGACTAAGAATCAACGATAGGTAAAATAGCGATCATGTCACCCCTCAAAGAACTCGCTTATTCGCCAATGTAATCGGGCTCATTTTCCCAAACCTATGAATGGCAAAACGGAATCACAAAGGTAAGATACAGAAACTATTATTAGAGAACATGATAACAAATATGATAGCACAACTATCTGGATTTCACGCATTTACCTAAATCTTACTTTATTTTGAGCATTCTTGTTCAGTGAGTAAACAATGTGAGCATTCAATTCAATTAGTAAGGACTTCCATCGAGGCAGAACTTAAGCCATAAAATCTCTCTTATGTCTCGAACACACCCAAACACCTCATGGAGATACTTTGTAAAAGCTTAAAGCTCACAAAAATTGCACACACCTCACTACTACCACGGGATTTCATCAATGCATTTCCTTTCATGAAGACAACTAGCACTAGAAGCTTAAAACTCACAAAAGTTTTTTTGAGAGGTCATGCAACAGAAAAGTAACATGTCAAGGGGGCATTTTTCTACAGAAATCTAGACCAGCAACCTACACACATCGCTAGATTCCAGATCAAGCAACAATTAGACAATGTAAAATAGGAGCTGCGAAGGTAAAAATCTTAGGGATCCCAGAGGTCGACCTTGGCAGAGTGGTAGTGGCAGCGGGCCTTGACGTCCTCCTCCTCATCCGCTCAAGACAAAGACAACAAATATGTGAAATGGGAGCTAAGAGATTTGAGAGGTACCTCTGGAGTGCGCCGCAGCACCGTGCAGTGCATGCCACTTGGCACGCGCCACGGGCGGGAAGGGTCGCCGTGGAACTCCGGCTCCCTTCATTTCGGCGATGTGCTCGACCCTACTTTTCAGCACCACCCGCTTCTTCCCGCCACCGCCGCACTGCTACTCGCTCTCTGGCGTCCTCTTCGCCCATGGCCATCTCCTCCTCGTCCCGGCCTCGGCGCAGATGTTGTCCTCCGTCGGCCTCCCCACATCCTCCGGCTCCTTCTTCCTCCCGGACGCCTTGGGCAGCTTGGGCTTGTTCACAGTGCCTTATGGCGCGCCAGGCCTCCTCGGCCTAGGCAGAGGTGAGCCGCTTGCGTGAGGACGAGCGGCTCGATGCCATGGCTCCGCTAGCGGATCTAGGGTTTGCGGGTTTGGTTTCCGAAGAAGAGAGTTGTACTTGTGGTGGAGACTGGAGAGATTGAGAACGAAACTAGATTATGATTTATGAATCCAAGCACCGCACCGCACCAAAGCAGATTGCATTGGATTTGGATTTTTGGGGCAAGGAGGCGCGGACAGAGAGCGCATGGGCGGCGGGCGGGGTGAGCTCGCGACTCGCGAGGGCTTTAGAGCGGCGGAGGGAGGGGTGGCCGCCGGCCGTGGAGGCGAGGGCGCGACTGGCATGGAGGAAGGGCGCAGAGGGATGGGTAGGCGTGGAGGGAGGGCACGGCGCCGGACGTGGTGGAAGGGCGCGGAGGGAGGGTGCGGCGCCGGGCATGGAGGAAGGGCGGCTGCCGGGAGGGGAGGAAGGGTGCGGAGGAGGACACGAGGGCGGCACATGGATTTATGTCGGGAGGTTGAAGAGGTGGGGAGGTGGACAGACAGGCGTGGGGAGGTGGAGACATGCCTATGGTGAGATTTTGTGATGTCATATAAAATGTCTTGAGAAGCGTCTTTACATACGAGGTGTTCCTCGGCGTAGAGGCGGATATAAAAGCGTCAAAACAAAAACGTCTTTATGTGATAGTTTTGTTGTAGTGATTGTCTCGGGTGGACTTGAACATTTAGAGAGGGAACCCTCGTTATGCCCTGAGTCTGCCTTAGGACAGACCTCGTTGTGGTCGGATTGACCCTTGCCCTCTGAGGAAGCTGGTTCCCCATCTGGATGTATCGTTGTGGGGGATAAGGATCCCTCCTCAACTCCGTCGGTGGTAAAGTCTCCTAGAGAAAGATCTCCGGGGGCGACATCACCATCGATGGTGCATCACTGCCAGAGTCGAAATCGCATCCATGTCGATATCTCACAGACCGCCAAGTCGAACCAGTTCTCCTCGTTCCGCTCTCCTGCCATGAGAGCATGAGAATTAGAAAGATGAAGGAAAGCTGATGACTCGAAGATCCCCACGGTCGGCGCCAACTGTCGGTGTTTTAGGACCGAACTTGCATAAGGATTGTTTGATTCGGGGGTTCCTCTAGGCTCAAAATCACACAGAGATGGAGACACGGGATTTTTATACAGGTTCGGCCCTTCTCCTGGGAGAATAACAACCCTACTCCTGTGTGTATGTATTGAGTATGCTGAATTACAAGATGGAGCCAAAGACTAAAGTATTATGTTTCTAATGATCTTCGGATCGCCCCGATTGTCCTGATGATTCTGCCTTTTATAAAGTCCTCAAGGTGTACCGTCGCGCCTCTAGTGTAAAGACTGCCTTAATATCCTAAATTATTGAGCCGTTACTGGAGGTTATTATGGGAGTAGTAACGTTCCTACGCTGCCAGGCAGATATCACCATAACAAAGGAGTTAAAATCGTGCCATTATCTCAGAGAATAACTGTGTAATTTACTGCCCATATTTTGAATATGGTGCGGAAGATTCCTTGATCGACTAGGCCCACATGTCTGTAAGCCTTGTCGATTAGGGACTGGTCATAGAAGAGCTTACAACCAGGTGGTGGTCGTAGAAGATCTTACGACCACAGACTGATCGTAGAAGAACTTACAATCATGGGATAGTCGTAGAAGGACTTACGACTATAGGGTAGTCGTAAGAGGACTTACGACTACTAGGTGGTCGTAGAAGAACTTATGAACTCAAGCTTCTCCCTTATGGCTATTAAGGGGTATACTCAAGAGTTATATGATGTCATTTATTATCCATAATATGAATTATAGATATATAATAAGATGAGAATTGTTATATCCTCGTCAACTGGGTTCAATATGATCAAGGGTGTAAGTTGCCTCGCTCAAAAGCTTGAGGAACTACTTCGGAGAACTCGGGATCCCTGGAGATGTCGCAATCTACATGAGAGAACGAAGCAAAATGAAACAACAACCAAATAAGATCCAAATAAACTCCAAACAAACCGAACTGGAAACAAACAACAAAGAACAGAGCTAGAAGAACTAAGAAGGGTCTCTCAGGAGGAGGTCCAACGATTAGGAGGAGGTCCAGCAACCTGGTCGGGAGAGGTTCGACAGGTCAAGGGGAAGGTCCAACTAAGAGGGTGGTCTTTGCAAAAGACCACAAGGGGATGGCGAAGACCAAGAAGGTGGTCTTTACAAAAAGAGAGGTCCTGAGGAGGTCGAGGGACGTCCTAAGGAGGATGTCCTGAGGAGGGAGTCCTGAGGAGGACCCAAGCGGGTCGTCTTTGCAAAAGACCAGGAGGGTCGTCTTTGCAAAAAGACCAAGAAAGTCATCTTTACAAAGGGAGGCCTTTAGGAGATCCAAAGGAGGAGAAGATCCAACAAAGGCTATGACTACACAACGAGGTCATAAGAGAAATACGACTACGCAACGTGGTCGTAAGAGAAATCAAGGGAAAAGAGCAAGGAACGAAGACACTCACCATGGCCCAGAGGGAGATAGAAGAGGGGGGGTCGATGGCTCGGCGGCGACGGTTGGAGGTGGCACGGGTGCTCCAGCGAACTCCTTCGGTAGCGAGGTGGCGGCGTGATCTCCGGCAGCTTCTTGGCGGCGAGGAGGCATCAGCGTAGCTTCAACGGACTTCTTGGCAAAGCTTCAAGCACGGAGAAAGCTGGACGAGAGCTAGAGAGCTAAGTGCGGCCAAGGTGAAGAAAGGAGGGCTGCTCAGGCTATTTATAGCCAAGGAAGAAAAAGAGAGTCACTGAGAGACTCAGGACACACAAGTCAAAGGCAGGTGAAGGACAAGACAAGGCATGGCCTGAAAAAGAAGGAAAAGATGGGGCGGGTAAAGGAAAAGACAAAAAGGGAAAACGAGGTTCTACAGAAGTGACAGCATTTGCTACGCAAGGACTTCTGTGGCGGAAGGAAGGAGGTGGCGAGCAGAGCTGACAGGTGGGACCAGTCAACCACACGGGTGAGGTGGTCAAACCAATAGGGTAGTCATGACCAAGGGGGAGGTCGTGACCAACAAAGATGGTCTTGACCGCAAGGGTGGTCTTTGCAAAAAGACTAGCATGGGAGGTCATGACCACAGAGGTGGTGGTGACCAGAAAAGGGGGTGGTCTTTGCAAAAAGACCCACAGAGGGTGGTCTTTGCAAAAGACCAGGAGGCCCCGCGGACAAGGAGGTCCAAAGGATGAGGAGGTCCTGTGGACCAGGAGGTCCAAAGGACAAAGAGGTCTTGCAGAGGCCCTAAGGAGGTCCTGCAGAGGTGGCCTTTGCAAAATGACCAAAGGTCGTGACCATAAGGGGTCGTCTTGACCAAAAGGGTGGTCTTTGCAAAAAGACCAAAAGTCGTGACCACAAGGGGTGGTCTTGACCAAAAGGGTGGTCTTTGCAAAAAGACCATGACGTCCTGAAGAGGGGGAGGTCAAAAGGGCAAGGGAAAAGGTGCGGTGAAACAGGGCCATCCGATTTTGATCGGGTGGACCAAGGCGATAGGAACATTCGGACCGCTCGAACGTTTATCTCCATCGGACCGCCCAAGCTCAATCAAACACTCCGCAACGCTAGGGAACGCTCGGACCGTCCGAACGCTTCCTCTCAATCGGACCATCCAAACTCAATCGGACGCTCCTCGAGAGGGGAAAGGCGTGGGCGCTAGATCGGACAACGCGAAGGAAAAGGGAGATCAAACGAAAAGAAGGTCTCAACGATTAAGATGGAACAAGGGGAGGTCTTGACGGTTAAGATGAGATCAAGGGAGGTCTCAACGGTCAAGATGAACTCGAAGGAGGTCTTGACGGCTAGGATGAACTCAAGGGAGGTCCTGACGATCAAGATGGAATCAAAGGGAGGTCTTGATGGTCAGGATGAACTCGAGGGAGGTCCTGACGGTCAAGATGGAATCAAAGGGAGGTCCTGACGATCAGGATGAACTCGAAGGAGATCCTAACGGTTAAGATGGAATCAAATGGAGGTCCTAACGGTCAGGATGAACTCAAAGGAGATCCTGACGGTCAAGATGGAATCAAGGGAGGTCCTGACAGTCAGGATGAACTCAGAGGAGATCCTGACGGTCAAGATGGAATCAAGGGAGGTCCTGACAGTCAGGATGAACTCAGAGGAGATCCTGACGGTCAAAATGGAATCAAGGGAGGTCTTGACGATTGAGATGAACTCAAAGGAGGTCCTAACGGTCAAGATGAAATCAAGGGAGGTTCAATTGGACACGGGGAGGTCCAAATGAGCAAAGGGGAGGTTCAAATGAACACAAGGAAGTCCAAATGAACACGAGGGAGGAAAGAAGGTTGAACAGGAGAGTTCCAGAAAGGAGAAATTCAACCCGAAGTTGAATTTCAGAAATCAAAAACATTTAAAACACAAACCTGAGCTTGGAATGTCTCGGGGGTGGTTGTGACCCAAGGGGAGGTCAAAACCGAAGGGAGGTTTGGACCCTCAGATCCAAATGAAGGGAGGTCTGGACCCTTAGATCAAAACGAAGGGAGGTCTGGAAAGAAAGAGCGGGACCGAGGGAAGAACAGAATGAGCAGAGACGGGGAGAGACAACACCAGAGCTCAGACAACTCAAAATAAACCAAGCTTTGGATTAGTTGAAGTTTGATTTAGTCGTTTTAAACACTCAAATTCCAAAAATCTCAAGTTAAGCTTTAGGACTTCAATAAAACCAAATGGTTCTTTTTATTTTGAAATTTTTCAAAAAGCTCAAAAAACCAAGGTGTTACACTCAAAAAGTGCAACACATCCACAATTGGATGCTCAATCCAATTCTAGTTGCAACACATGCAACTAGAACCTCTCTCTTTACTCACAAGGTGCAACATATGCGCAATTAAGAGGAGAAACTCACACTAGCTCAAGAGAGTAAAATAGGATGTCAAGCATTGCCCCCTCCCCCCAAACTGGTCAAGGTGAGTATTTATAGCCCACACACAAAAACTAGACGTTGTAAGAGAATCTACTGAAATCAGGGGAACCCGATCAGTCCACAGGCATAGGGTTGGTCGGTCCAGACTACAGTGCAATAGCTATAAAACTAGTCGTTATAGATAATTTTCGGTCAGTTCGCCCTCATAGGGCCCGGTCTGACCAGACCCCCGATCAGTCTGAACTTTTGGAAGGAAGAAAACAAAAAAAACATGCCCTCTGGAAAAGGTTAACCAGCCTTATAAGGGTAGTCAGTCTCCGACTTTCGGACCCCGAGGGGGATCATCCGGCCTGAATTTCAAAGACAAAGTACACTCAAAAAACAATATAACTTTTGACTCCGATGTCGGAATTTAGTGATCTTGGGCTCTATGAAAAGCTTATTCAGAGGGATATACAATCCATCTGTTTGATTGATCTCACACATATTTTGATCAAATCAAAAAGCACAACTCCAAAGAGCCAACACATGGCCTAAGTCCAAGAAAAGAGCAACAAGCAATCTTAGACCATGCCAAAGAATGATGCATGAACTTCAACAATTTGCAAAATACATTTGTAAACTTTAGTATCATGTCACAATGAGTAGGTGCGTGGACTTCAACCATTTGTAAATTATAGTCCCATGCTACAAAGAGTTAATGCATGAGCTTCAACTATTTGCAAAATACATTCACAAACAATAGATCATGCCATAAGCAGTAGGTGCATGGACTTAAACCATTTTCAAAATACATTTGTAAATTATAGTCTCATGCTACAAAGATTTAATGCATGATCTTTAACTATTTGCAAAACACATTCACAAACAATAGTATCATGCCTAGAAGAGTTAAAGCAAGCGATATTGAGCTATCAACATATGATGAGACTCAAGCTACTAGACAAGACCCCTCTTAATAGTACGCCAACCTATACTAGCAATCTGGTATTCCAACCAAATACCAAGACCAATAAAAGATTATGAACATATCCTTAGCCTATACTAGTTATACATTTGTCTTGAGCATCCATCTTGGAGTGATCACTTGATGACAAACATCTTCACTCCAAATCCGGTTTCTTAACTTGATCGTCATCAATACATGATGATTTTCTTTACTTCACGTTCTTGACTTGAATATCATCAACACATGATGATCTTCTTTACTTCGGGATCTTTGTCTTGAATATCATCAACACATGATGATTTTCTTTACTTTGGAATCTTGTCTTGAATATTATCAACCCATGATGATTTTCTTTACTTTGGGGTCTTGTCTTGATGCTCATCAACACATGATGACATCCTTCATCCCAAATCTTGACTTGATGATAATTAACTCACGATGCCCCCCCCCAAAGTCTTCATCATCATGGGACTCAACCTGTTTCACTAACTCATGGAAAATGTTAGTCCACATGATGATTGTCATTAATTACCGAAATACTCCATTAACTCATAATGGTGGGTCTAGATTCTTCAATAGCCTTGTGCGCTGCACTTTGCTGCTAAAATTCGGTCGTCGTCTTCATCCGCACAAAGGCGTCCCATGTATCCGCACAAAATGATACTTCGTGAAGGGCGTCCGATCCTTGTTCACGTACTCCGTGACAAATGTGCTCTTGAAGGTCTTCCACATTTTTTCCATCGCGAGGAACGTCTACCGTCGCACGAGTCCCTGGTCTTCTGATGGGATCTCAAACGACCTTGAAATTTCATCCCACAGCTGCTCTTTCTCTTCTTCCATCAGAGACTTCCAGCTTGGTATCGTGATGGGGACCTGTTCCCTTCCAACTATCCCGTGGGTGGTTCGAAATGCTATCGTTGTGATGCGGCCCAAGTACGCTCTGCTAATTAACATGTGTTCCTGCTATTTCATATGTGCTAGAGGAGCACATGCGCGTGTTTACACAATTGCGGGAAGACGGTCGTGCCGTGCATGAAGAAAACCTAATGCATGGACATGGTACCCAAGGAGCAGAACATGTGTGTGCATGTGTTTGAGACCTGGGAGGAGGCGAGATGGAATTTGGATTGTGTGAGGAGTCTGGTTTCTATTTTATGCCAGCTACTCCTAATCAAGATATTTGGAAGGAGTTCTATTCGGATGTGTATTCAACGAAAATATCAGCAGATAAAAGGAAGGGGCACCAACAAAAATCCTAGGAAATCAAGAAGCAAGAGCTAATGTTTTCCATTGCATGCACGTCCATATATTTAGGGGTGGCGCATGTGCCTCCGTTTCTACCAGTGCGTTCGTTCCTTTCATTGTGTGCTCTTGGATGAGGCCCACCTGCATGTAACGTGTGCTACACCAAGCCAGGGTCAGGCACCTACGTACTTAGATGAGTCTTAGTTACTTTTCATGTGAACACATATCACGTTAGTTGTTCACATATCCCGTTAGTTAATGAGTATTGTAAACGTGTGCATTATAAACACGTATATGTGATAGCTTAGTTGGTTTGAGAGAGATATTATCCAAATAGGGATTATAGTTAAGAGATAGTTTCGGTTTATGAGATAGAGTCCTAGTTTGTGTGGGCCAAGGGCTGAATCGGGTGGGTTTTGGTTTATGCCAGATCCTTCTGTGCGTGAGTAGGCTATAAAACCATAGGCCTTCGGCCATGTAAGGGGGAGTTGAGATGATGAGTTTTTGATAGCCGAGAGCTATGGGGAGGTTCCAAAAATATGGTGTGTTGATTTCTTGAGAAAAATCGCTTAGGTTTTGTTTCTTTGTTCGCAGATCAGGGACTTGATTTCCTAGGTTGTGTTCTTGATCTTGCAAGTCTTTCTTCACTACATTAGTTCGCAAGACTTGGTGTCATTTGCATCTGTTATTCAGATTGTAATCAGTGCTAGTTATCTATTTCTCGGTTTGCATCTGGTAGAACAAGATTCACTACTACTTCATTGTTTTTTCCACTGTGAAAGATCAGACAACCTACGAATTTAATCTCATCTAGTGGTTTGATCCACATCAATTGGTATCAGAGCGATGGTTGCTCATGGTGGATTCGTGCTGGCTACCTTAGCCGATGCAACGTTCTTGGAGATGCTACCACCGACCATGCCGAAGCTAGCAACAAGAACCACTTCAGAAGAATACTTCATCTGGGAGGAAGCAATGGAGCCATTCTTCAAGCATCACAATTTCTCTTCTATCAGGAAGATGAGAATTGCGAAAAGAACCTTTGCTGATCAGGTTCGCAGATGGTGGGATAACATGCAAGAAGATTGTGATCGGAGAGAAGAGCCATGGTGTACTGCTTGGGAGGAGCTGAAGGTGTTGACATGATATCAATTCGCGCTGCCACCACACAAGCCAACGAGGAAGAAGACGAATAAGGAGGCGTCCAAATTTGCTGATTTATTTTTGGCCAAGGAGCACCCAGTGATAGAGAGTTCACAGTCAAGTTACATCGACAAGCCATGTGATCAAGATAATACGATAGGTTTCGGACCTACAATTCACCAACAGTATGTGGTTTCAGGAGCTAAAGTGCTGCAAATACGGAACGATATCTCAATGCTTGATTTTAGATCCATTGTTTATACTAACCAATTTTGTGCACCCTTATTGTTATCACAAGTGCAAGACCAGATGCTACAGGATACACCGTTTGATGCATTGCTCAAGTCTAGCACGTATGTATATACGGCATGCATACTCATCGATCCAGAAATCTAAGGGGAATTGTATGATACACATATATGTGTATGTTGTATGTCTCAGGAAAAACTCATGGTGGAAGAAGAGAAGCAAAAGGAGGCCGAGCCTGCAGAAAATTTTATGTCCCTGTACAAGTTGTAGACGAAGGCTTGGAGATGAACTCGAAACCGAGGATGGTTTCTCTTGAAGGAGGAGAGGATGATACGGCCCAAGTACGCTCTACTAATTTAACATGTGTTCCTATTATTTCATATGTGCTAGAGGAGCGCATGCGTGTGTTTACACAATCGCACTTGGGGGAAGACGGTCATGCCATGCATGAAGAAAACCTAATGCATGGACATGGTACCCAAGGAGCAGAACATGTGTGTGCATGTGTTTGGGGCCCGGGAGGAGACGAGATGGAATTTGGATTGTGTGAGGAGTTTGGTTTCTATTTTATGCCAACTACTCCTAATCAAGATATTTGGAAGGAGTTCTATTCGGATGTGTATTCAACGAAAATATCAGCTGATAAAAGGAAGGGGCACCAACAAAAATCCCAGGAAATCAGGAAGTAAGAGCTGATGTTTTCCATTGCATGCACATCTAGATATTTAGGGGTGGCACATGTGTCTCCATTTCTATCAGTGCATTCATTCCTTTCATTGTGTGCTCTTGGATGGGGCCCGCCTGCATGTAACATGTGCTACGCCAAGCCAGGGTCAGGCACCTACGTACTTAGATGAGTCCTAGTTGCTTTTCATGTGAAAACATATCACATTAGTTGTTCACATATCCCGTTAGTTAATGAGTATTGTAAACGTGTGCATTATAAACACGTATATGTGATAGCGTAGTCGGTTTGAGAGAGATAGTATCCAAATAGGGATTATAGTTAAGAGACAGTTTCGGTTTATGAAATAGAGTCCTAGTTTGTGTGGGCCAAGGGCCGAATCGGGTGGGTTTCGATTTATGCCAGATCCTTCTGTGTGTGAGTAGGCTATAAAGTCGTAGGCCTTCGGCCATGTAAGGGGGAGTTGAGATGATGAGTTTTTGATAGCCGAGAGCTATGGGGAGGTTCCAAAAATATGGTGTGTTGATTTCTTGAGCAAAACCGCTTGGGTTTTGTTTCTTTGTTCGCAGATCAGGGACTTGAGTTCCTAGGTTGTGTTCTTGTTCTTGCAAGTCTTTCTGCACTGTATTGGTTCGCAAGACTTGGTGCCGTTTGCATCTGTTATTCAGATTGTAATCGGTGCTAGTTATCTATTTCTCTATTTGCATCTAGTAGAACGAGAATCACTACTACTTTATTGTTGTTTTCACCGTGAAAGATCAGGCAACCTACGGATTTAATCTCATCTAGAGGTTTGATCTGCATCACGCTGCTTTCTTTGGATGCAGAGAGACCCCAACGGGAGTGACCTCCATGATGTTGCTAAAGACTCTCCAAATGATTTGTACTTGCAGTGAGTCTTATCGAGTTTAAAAGCAATTTCCCTAAAATTAATGACACAAATAAAGTATCCAACAAAGAGTAAAAAGTATCAATCGAAAAAGCAAGTAACTTAGAATATCACCAACCTTTCCAATGTTCCATATCCCAACCTATTCCACTTAATCAACCTTCCACAATCCCAAAAAAAATTCAAATTATGTTATTAAATAAATTCTCATCTCTTCCCCCATTCAGTAATCCAAAAGTATTCCTCTATACTTGTTCTTGTTTAGCGAGTATGAATGGTTCGTCCTTATATCCGACACGTTCAAGATCCACAGTAGTGACATCGTAGTTGTCGACCTTCACACCCTATGGAAGTTTGGCTCAATGGCACCGAAACAGGGGGGTCTTGAAATATACGTAATCGAGCTCCTAAATCTCCTCTATGAACCCATAGTAGGAACTCAACTCATGTTTCATTATATTTGGCCCAGCGGTATTGAACTGCTCGTGAAACGCATATATGCAAATATCACTGTTTTGGACTGTGCTCTTTCTATCCTAAGTTGTCGTATAAAATGTGTACCTATTTATGTTGTATCCTTGCCATGTTACAATTGTAAATTTTGGCCCTTTTATCAACCATCACAACATATCATCACTTGATGACCTCTCAGTGAATCACACCTTTAACCATTCGTTGAACCGACGGTTGTGCTCTCTCGTGATCCAAACCTCCGACTGGCCTGGATTCTATTGGCGTACCATGTCTTTGAGCTCATCGATGTAAAGGGACACTTCGATCATGTGTTGCAAGACCATGAAATGGGCTTGAGCGTACGTATCTAGATCGGGAGTGATTGATTTCCTTCCGATGGTCCCGATACCCTCCGGCCTCCCCTCATGACGAGATAGAGGCACACCTATCGGTTCCACCTGAGCCATATAGTCGACGCAGAACTCAATGATCTCTTTAGTTGCATAACATTTGATGATGCTGCCCTCCGGCCAAGATCAGTTCCATACATGGGACTTGAAAATTCCCATGTACCTCTCGAATGGGTACATATGACGTAGGAACACGGGGTCATATATCTTTATCTCTTTTACAAGGTGAACAATGAGATGGACCATGCTATCGAAAAATAACGGAGGAAAATACATCTCAAGATGACCAATAGAGTCGTCACCACCTCGGCCTGCAAGGCATCTAGTCCATCGGGATCGATGACCTTCTGAGCAATTGAGTTAAAGAAATAACACAGCCACATGATTGTCACTCGGACTTTGTTCGGCAAAAAATTCTAATTGCAAGAGGAAGCATTTTTGTCATCAACACATGACAATCATGAGACTTTATACCAATTAATTTCAAATCTTCTATAGAAACAAGTTTCTTCATACTGGCGGAGTAACCGGACAGAACTTTCACACCAAGCAAGCAATATTGAGTACATTTTGAGGAGCCGTCTATGATGAGACGTCCAGTGTAGCCTATTCTGTAACAGTGCCATCTTGACAAGCATAAGCTTCTGCCGTTAACACATTGGGCAAAGAATCATGTCTCGTTGTTGTTGCAACCAAAAACGGCCTCCATCGTCTGGAACCACCACTCTTGAGGCTCCATGCATGGTGGACGCACAAACAACGACATAAGACAAATATACCACGTTTTAGGAGGTCTACAATCAAACTTTCTTAACTTTGATCATCAATATATATAAAAAAAAACTATTTCTATCGGTCATGGGAAAAATGATACCATTATATTAGTCATAAAAATATTTTCATAATATAATAATTTTATATTATGTTACAAACATATTCATAAATATAAAAAGTAATTGTCAAAATTGCATGCTGAAAACCGTGTCGATGTCTAAGATAGACGTCGTCGTATAAAGCTATATCAGATGCACTGAACCTTGCCGGGCCGGGCCTGGTTGCATGCATGTTTAGTTTTTGTTTCTTTCTTTTCTAGTCATCCTGACAGATTTCTCTAGCTTCCACTCCCTCCGCACGTTGCACCTTCACTTACTCAACACTGTAAATATTGTGCTGATCCCAAAAAAAGAGGGAGCCGAAAAAGTTCAAGACTTTAGACCTATCAGCCTCATTCACGGGATTGGTAAGTGGATCGCTAAAACGTTAGCGCGGCGGCTGGCTCCGTTTCTCAATAGCTTGATCTCGCGAGCTCAGAGTGCCTTCATCAAGACAAGAAGCATTCATGACAACTTCCTCTACGTCAGCAATTTGATTACTAGGCTTCACCGCTCTAAAACCCCAAGCTCTTTTTCAAGCTGGATATTGCCAAGGCCTTCGACTCGGTCCGTTGGGACTACCTCTTGGATCTGCTGCACAAAAGAGGGTTCCCCCTCAGATGGTCAAATTGGGTGGCAGCCCTCTTAAGGCCCGCCTCATCGAAAGTCCTCCTTAACGGCATCCCTGCTGGTAATGCGATCCTTCACGGGCAAGGGCTGCGGCAAGGAGACCCCCTTTCACCCTTCCTCTTCATTCTGGTCATTGACCCCATCCAAAGTCTCCTTGAGGAGACAACGGACTTGGGGTACCTCGCCCCCCCCCCCCACGTGACCGCCTCGCCAGAATCAGAGCCTCCATCTACGCGGACGACGTGGCTATCTTCATTAACCCCAACCCAAGTGAAATTTACATTACCACACAGATCATCCTCAATTTCGGGAAAGCCACCGGCCTTCATACCAATTTCCAGAAAAGTATTGTGCTCCCAATCAGCTGCGACCACATTGACCTTGCCTCGGTTCTCCTCGACTGTCTGGCTATCCGATCAGCCTTCCCGATCAAGTACAGGACTACCGCCACTTCTGAAAGCATAAAGTGGATTTTCAACCGCTTATCGACAAGGTGGCGGGAAGGTTAGCAGGCTGACAGGGGCGTCTTCTTTCTCCATCAGGGCGGGCCACCTTAGTTAAATCGGTTCTCACCTCAATCCCAATTTACTTCCTCACTGTCTTCAAAATCCCCAAAGCGATCCTCCTCAGCATAGACAAAATAAGGCGGCGGTTCCTTTGGGCAGGCCAAGATAATCTCTTAGGTGCAAAGTGCAAAATCAACTGGGGAAGGGTGTGCCGCCCAACCCATCTTAGCGGCCTAGGCATCCTTAGTCTGCCGCGATTCTCCTCGGCAATCAGACTGCGCTGGCTCTGGCAAGAATGGATGAATCCTTCCAAACCTTGGGTCGGTATGGAGATCCCTTGCCTTGATTCCGATCGAAATCTTTTTGCAGCAGCAACAAGGATCTACCTCGGGGACGGAAAAACAACCAAATTTTGGCTTTCGGCTTGGTTATTTGGAGAGGCCCCCAAAGACATCGCCCCCTTGATTTTTACATCTTCTACTCGCAAACACCAGACTGTTTTCGCGGCCTTACAGAATGGAAGGTGGGTGCAGGACATCAACCTCTCGACAGGTTTCTCTGTCCTACACATTGATCAATTCGTCCGACTGTAGACTAAAATCAATCAAATCCACCTAACTCAAGACACCCCTAACGAGATCTTCTAGAAACAAAGTCAGAACGGATCCTACTCCTCCAAATCAGCCTATGCTCTTCATTTCTTGGGCTCTATAGCGATCAACTTCAAACCGTTAATTTGGCAAACCCAAGCCCCTCTGAAGGGAAAACTATTCGCTTGGTTAGTAATTCAAAACAAACTCTGGACCTCAGATAGGCTCGAAGCAAGGGGTGGCCAAACCATCGCCTCTGCCCCTTTGTAGACACACGCCAGAATCAGCCTTGCACCTCCTTTCACATTGCCGTTTTTCCAGTCGTATTTGGAAGCTTATGGCGGACTGGATGGGATTGGATGGCCTTCAACCCTCCACCTAGCCCTTGATTGGTGGTCCAACGTGGCAAAGACGTCAGGTTCCCCTAGGAAGACCAGGACGACGACCATGATTCTAATCTCGTGGGAGTTTTGGAAAGAGCGAAACGCGAGAATTTTTAACAATAGAGCAACAACGCCCCTAGATCTCCTTGCTAAGATCAAAGAGGAGGGGAGAGCTTGGTTCCTAACGGGGGCTGTCTCTTTGGAGTGTTTTATTTCTCTGTAATTAAGACCTTTTGTCTTTAACTCTGATTCCGTGCGGTTTCACACCGTCTCTTCTCTATTAATATAACGGACAAACCTCTTGCCGGTTTCTTCAAAAAAAAAAAAGATACTCGTTTCATTCCAGCCAGCCATGTCTTTCTTTTTCTTTTCCTTTTTTTGCGACGAAGCCAGCCATGTCATCTGACCTGACTGTATATGAATATCCTTCCTACTAACGAAAAGAAACAAAACAAACAATTAGTGAAAAGAGCCTCCTAATTAACTATATAATCTCCAGTTTCCATCCGTCTTATCCTCATCAGAACCCATACATGCTTCACCTCACCTCACCTGATCATCTCATCTCATTGCCAACACAGACAGCAGTACTAAGTTACTATCAGTATCAACTGAAACAAACATACATACACATTCAAACCCGGCCGGCCCAGTAATGAAACCTATTATTATTCCTATCGAGTTGGACAGCTTAATTGGTTACGTTGACTGAAGTCTGGTTGACGAGATTCTGCGCTGGGCAAAGAACTTCTTCTGTAGTTTAGTTAGTTTGGTTCGGTGCTTTTGTCAGTCAGGGAGTTTCGACAAATTAACTAGGGAAACCATAAACAGCAAAATCTACAAATTTATTTTTTCTACTTGAAATGGCTAATGAGTTCACCCATCTCTACAATCCAAAATTACAAAGTAAAGCAGAAAGAAGAAGAAAAACTAGCAAGCACACCTAATTGATGACGGATCATACAGACAGAGGTGCACTCATCAAGGTAAAAGAATGGATCGACGCTCATTTGGAATAGGACACCAAGAAAGAGAGAGCAGCCCTAACAATTTACAAATGCTTCCCTTGTTTCTCTTCTAGGGCCTTTGACCTGCGGTAATCTTTATCAGTTCCAAACAACCTAGCACAAGATGCATGAAGAAGATCAGCTCGTATATACAAGGGAGGCTACAGATCAACCCAAGGAAACAGTGGGGAACAGATTCTCACCAGTCCATGTAGATGAAAGTCGATGAGAAATTCCCAGACTTGGTGTAGAGCACACGGTGATGATAGTCATGGAATTCAGAACTGTTCATGAGAAATATGCATATTGTTGGCACTACATAGGTGGTACCCTACAACTATAAGAACACAGTAATAGCTAGCTAGCTTACTTACCCGCCGTACAATGGCAAGAAATTTGATGGGCTCCAGGGGAAGTGATACCCACTGTGAGCCTCAACTGTCTCCAAGACCCTCAACACCATCCACACCCACAGAGTGAACAGATGAGGACCAGTGACCGCAGGACCGGCTACTGTGGCGAAGCCCAAGAATAAAATCTCAGCAGGGTTGGCATATTCAGATGTTAGGCCGAAGGGCGTAGCATATCTGCTTAGAATACATGATGCTGTAAAAAATGTAGTAGCTAGATGATGTAAAAAAAACGTTAATTTGGAGGTATATATTAATGCCACTGACTCGTGGTGGACGCTATGAATATGCTGGTATAGCCATTTGGTGTGCAGTGCCCTGTGCCCCCAATAGAATATGAAATCCTCGAGCACAAAAAAGAAAAGAACTTGAGAAACAACAACTGTCCTGCAAGTATATATATACCAGAGAGTTAAATTGTTGTCATCATCCACTTGCATCGTATCGATCGTTGTCTAGCGTGTTGCGTCTGTACTTGCATGCTACTATTGATTGCAGCGGAAGAATTGGAATACCAGTGTGGCAGTGGAAGAGTGCTCCTCAGGCCCATGAATTTGAAGGTGCGGTATGATAAAATCATGAGAGGGAGATTGACGCAGACATGGTAGAGAATGAGACGCAGGACACATCGGTTCTGGTAATCCGGTGTATTACTCTTTTTCTGCAAATATATTGCATTATAAGATCAGAAGCCTTTTTCATTAGGGGAGACAAATGCAAGAAAAACTGTTTATTTCTCTGCTAAATATATATGGCGCGAAAATTGTGCAATGTTAGATGTTAGAGAGTATAAACCATGCCATGTAGGGAGGACTTAACATCGATCACGAGCCTTGTATTTTTTTTTTCCTCCTAATTCTTCACAAGTGATTTTGAAGTGGGGATAGTTAGCAAAAGCCAAGGGTGGGATCGATGCTATTGTCGGTACTGGTAATTATGGTTTCAACAAAATTGAAGGTGGGAGGGGGAGATTTGTGTACCAGTTAATGTTACTAATGCTCTGACTGATAAACGTCTGGTTTTTTTTCTCCCCGGGGGTTTAATTGACAAGTGGTTCAATCAAAGAACCAAACAGGTGAAATCAAAGGTATATATTTGTGGTGACACTGACAATAAAGTAGTGTTCGACAAGTGGTATGTTGTACTAGTCCATAAAACGATAAGGAGATCGAGGACGCCGAATTTAGTTGGATTTGGGCACAAGACCTCCTAAAGATGTCCCATCAATGTCTGATCTGATTAGCTAGCTAGCTGTATGGGAAATGAAAAAGGCAACGACGAATTGAATTGATGTAATACTATTTCTTCATTTGACTAAACATATACACGTACGTACACAGATAGAATTAGTAATAATATGTAATACTCAATCGTATTCGTAGCAAGTGAAGTGAATGTTGGGGTGAATGAATGGACCAATCAAAAGCAAAAGCAATCCATGTGTAGACATGTTACTATAGGCAGGCATGCCGGAGATAGATAAGATACCTGGATCTTGTACTTGGAGAAGAGTCCGAATCGCTCGAGGAGAAGGGAAGGGATGCCGGAGAGGAAGAAGACGGCCTCGTGGAGGAGGAAGGTGCCGAGGGAGGCGAGCTGGAACTCGGTGAAGTGGGTGATGAGGTTCTGCAGTGCATGCGCGCGCGCGGAGGTGCATGAAAGAATCAATTAATCCCTTGAAATTAAATTCAGAATGCAGGCAGGCAGCTAGGGAGACAGACGGAATAAGGGAGGGAATGCAAGTTAGTTGGTTACGCACGGACCTCCCATGCGGATTCGAGAGGGGAAGTCGACATTGCTGGGCGGCCTGGCCTCCTCCTCAGTCACCTCACCTCTCGATCGATGTCCTAACTCCTCAGGTGGCGGTGGCGGAGAGATCTGGGCATCTGGCTGGCTGGCTGGAGAAGAACAAGTGGACGGTCTGACAGACGGACTCCTTGTAGCAACTAGTAACCGACCGACGATGGATCGATTATCAATGGATGGATGCAAATCTCATCGCACTGCAGTTTCTTTCTTGGTGGACGGGGCCCACTGGAACCACAGGCAGCGCGTGGTGGGCCCAAAGTTCCAGTGGCTGCTGTCCAACCGGATTCTCGTCTCGTCAAATTCAGTTTAAGTTGAGAGAGTACGACGCAGCTGCTTAAGAAAGATGCTTCAAATAAAAATTGAATTTTTTTTCTCAGATTAAGCGCTTGTTTTTGTAGCATTGAATACTTAATTAGGGATCGGCAGCGGCGGAGCTTGAAAATTTGTGCTGTTGAAGCACCATTGATGACGAAAGTTGTGAGTATTAAGCAATTAATGTTAGCGTCATGTAAACCATGTATTATGAATATTGTATCCACGTGATACTTAATGATCCTATACAATTAGTTGGGCTTTTATCAATCAATTGACTACTTTACACAACTTAATTTTATAGAGTGATGAGATATATAACAATTACTAACATTAATAAATAAATTTTAAATATGCGTAAACGTATTATTAAAAAAATAACTATTCTATAAATTTTTATTGGTATACCACATGGCCCACATGATAGTTCACGTAACATACCAATCGAAAAACACATACGATTTTAGTATATCTATACTTAGTGCGCTGGCATTGACGCGGCCTATTTATGTCACATGTCTTCAAAATTTGTAAGAAAAATATCTATTAGTTTTTGAATAATTACACTCATTGTGATGGCCGCAATGACACAAACAAATAGAGAATTGGACACTTGATTTTTTTCCCATTAGAAACTACATAAGTTCCTATGAGCTAAATAAGCTAAAACACTTTCGTACCATTCATGGAGCCACATATGGAGAGAGAGAGAGAAATGTGTTTCTACACAATATGAACAAAGGGCATGAATACAATTTGCATTTAATTCTCTCAAGTATTATCAAATTGCAATCAAGTTCAATTTCAATTTTCAAAAGGTATGATTTTCAAAAGAACTGGAGGTGCACGTGCATACCGGACACCCTAGCTGGCTCTGCCCATGGGCACCGGTGTTTAAGAGATGCTTATATAAGTAGAACTATATATAATAAATAAATAACACAACCATCTAAGCACCTACCTAAGAGATGCTTACATTAGAGGAAATGACTTTTACATAAGCACTTGATGATATAGCTATATTCTCTCTCTTTAAACACCCAGTATAAGCATCTTGCATTGTAGGTACCCTAATAATTCTTCTTCCCCCTCCTAGCTGCTATTCGCTACTCCTCCTTGCAGATCTAAAATATATCCTTCCTCACCAGCTTCAGTTCCAGTCCATTGAAAGTATAAAAATTGATCACATTAGATTAGATTACTACCACATTGCTTACTCAGTCCACCAGACGAGTATCAAACAAAAAATACCACCCACCAGTAACAACCGATTACTGAGTTTAGTTTCCTCTGGCTCTTCCTGTGGGCGGAATGATTGATTGCTGCGCTGCATTGCACACACAGACAAGGGGATCAGTTTCAGAATTTCAGATACCATAGCATACACCCAACACGACTCGTCTCAATGACGACAAACGTTCTCACGTTACACAAACCAGATTAGGATTAGCCAACAGTATTTAACAAACTAAAAAAGATTCCAATCCCAACACCATATGGATCGATGCCAAACCCCACCTCCAAACCATTACCTGCTGCTGCCCTGCCCACAGTGTTGCTCAACACAAATCCAGCACCTGCAGCCCAACAGCTGACCTATTACAGCATGTGCATTGACACCAGCATCAGTCACAGCATGTTACTAATTAACTAGACTAAAAGCAAGCACCTTGTCAAAGCAAAACAAAATAATATTTATAATCATCGTACCACGCTAACTAAAAGTCTTGTTGCCAATAAAAAAAAAGTATATATGAAAAAACAGCTTCACACACTAGTCTTAACACAAAATCAATGGTGATGGTAATTTTTTTATTTTATGAAAGTACCATGGACCACTTCAAACAAGAATACGAAGAGACACAATCCAATGGCATAGGGTGGTAAGAGACGACACCTTCGATCGGATCATGCTAAGAGAACAACCAACAAGGCAAAGACACAAGTACTTTTTAGTGGGAACTAGAACTGTTTGTTCTGGAAACCATCAATCCTTCTGGCTGAGTAGCAGTAAAGTGGGGACATGCATGAGTACACTGCTCTCACAATGGGCGGTTCTATTTTGGAGCTTCTGTGCTTCTGCTAGTTTAGTTGATAAAATACTCGTGGAAAACAACTTTGCCCGTGCTTGTGCGTGCCTATGTGTAAGTAAGCCTTTGTAACAACTCCCAAGAGCAAAGGAATAATTTGCCATGCACGTTTTGCTTTCAGCAGGCGACAACCGAATAAAAGGTGCATGTATTTTGCTCCGTAATGAATGAATATGTATGTAAACAGTGTATCAACAGGATTAATACATCAAGCTATTCCATGTTTTTGTCGGAGTCAATGGCTATCACTTGAGACCATCCCGGATCAAAGAGTGTCCATAGAAATCGGGCATGTCTTCTTAATCAAACTGTAAAAAAAAGCATTTATTTAAGAAATATTTTTGATAATCACAGCAACATATTAAACATTTTGCATTTATCATTTGCCCAACATACAAATCACGAAACTAAAAATAAGCGAAAGAGAGCAGAAGAACAATGGCCTAGAATGTCAGGTTGGCATGCATGTTGAATCCACTGATCAGGATACCTTATGTGACGCCCCGTGTCATTACCCCAGGGGGTAATCACACTTAGTCATACGGATTACTATTCGTTTGCCCAGTAGAACACTGCTCCAACGAATAGTAAGCCTTTACCAGAGTAGCGCAGCAGAACAGTAAGATAGAAATTGCTCTTTATTACAACAGTAGCCACACAAGACTAAAGTTCTGATTACAACTTATTTAATTACAATGAGAAATACACTTCTCACGCTTGCCTGTTAGATCCTTCTGGCAATCTACTCATCCCACACGTCAAGGATCTCGCCCTGATCCTCGTAATCAACGCCCTCGTCACCTACGGCCTTCTTGGTACCTGCAAATTCCTCATCCCACTCGGGATAACTCCCGGCCGTATTAGGATCTAAGCAAGGGGAGAGATAGCAAGAGTAAGTACTATAGTGTACTCAGTAAGTATTAATAGCTAAAATGCATTTGATGACTCTAAATTTCGTCCTTATCAAAATTCCTACCTCTTTTCTTATTCTGAAAATAGTTTTCAAAACTTAGGTTGCAAATTTTAATTCTGAAAATATTACTTGATTACTCGGAGAGAAGATAGACCCCCGGCGGTTCCCGTAGACTCCAATCCAAGAGACTGACATGAATTCATGATTTTGTACAGCACTGCGTAGGCTTGTACCACTTTACCCATAGTAATTCTGAGCTCTAAATGAACCGGGTCCCCTACATTTCCTTTGATGCGGGTTCGAGTTCAGAATACAGAACGTTTTTCAAGTTATGTGATCAAGTCTTCACCCATTACTTTCCGTCGATGCTGATTTAGTCATGTTGCTGACCTTGTCATACACCGAATTCCAGTAATGTTGGTTGGGACGCTACCCAACACTCCACCATGCCTTAATAGAATGCCCTGGATCCCCCACTTTTCGGACTGTTTACCGGTCCTGGGTTCTTCCCTAACTTAACCCATGCAATATGATTTGCCCGTTGTGGAGAATATAATCACGTAAAAGGTAACCTTTCTGCCCGTCGAAACGGGGAAATGGTTGGTACTGAATTACAACCCACCTCTTACCTCATCATCATTGTCGTTGTCGTGTTCCCCCACCCGGGCCCCCTTTTACCAACCTAGTAATTCTCATCTCTTCCTTTCTTTCATTTTATTTCTTATCTTCCCAATTTCGTTCATTTGATTTGGTTTTTGATAAAATAGTTTTGATGCAATACACATAAAATAGAGCAAGATACGGTTTACATTTAATATAGCTATGTTCATGACCAAGAGAGTAGCTTGCCTTCGTAGAAGAAGAAATGATCGGTGATGATGAACTCGAGATCAACTACTCCTGTTGGTTCGTCCTCTGCAATTATATGACGGCGCGAATAATAAATAAATACATAGTCATTTTTGGGTGCTATTATGCGTACATTAGTTAGATGATTCTCTTTTTAGCCGATCTTGATTTTAATAATGTTTTTCGGATTCCCCGCTAGTTTAGCACTTCCCAACTGCGGTCGTTCGACGGTCTACCAGCTTTAGGATTAAGGTTACCGGTACTAGCTGCTCTTGAGCCCTCGAGGTACAACACTCCCTATCTGCTATCCTCCCTATTGCTCTGTGATGAGATGTGAACTGAGAGCTAAACATGGATACTATTGTGAGTTGCTCTATGGGTGAAAGATGTATATGTGTGATGCATACCGAGATGTAACTGTGGGTTACCTCTCTGGTGGGTTTAGGGGTGGAGAAGAGGATGGCAGTGCCGGCTCCGCGCTGGTGCTCTCCTCTTCTCCCTCGTTGCGGTTGGCTTACAGGCTGTGATGATGTAGAATCTGAGCTTGCTTCTCCTCCTAGCTGCCTCGATGCCTAGCGATGTCGGTGATTGCTGATGGATCGAAGTCGTCGTCGACGCCGTTCACGCTCCTCAGGCTTTCCCTTCCTCTATTCTTCCTTCCTCCCTTTGCTCCTGTGATTGGGTTGGATGGTGTACTAGTGGCTGGCTTGGTTATGGATGAACTTGTGATGGGGAAGTTCCTGGCTTGCTTCTCCTCTCCTTCGGCTGTGAGGGGGTTGAGAGCTCCTGGCTTCCTCCTCTGCTCCCTCGGCTGTGAGGGGTGGCTGAATGTGCTAGGGGTGGGGAATGGCCTTGGCTGGATTGGGATCTTAAGAGAGAGGGCTTCGGTTGATCTTATCCCTTAGCTGTGTCCTTTTACCAGGACACTATTCCTATTTACCATGTTCTTATCTTTTGCATGTGTACTCCCTATTTACCATGACCCTGTTCTTTTTTCTTACCATAATCCTATTCCCTTGGCCCTCCTCTTCCCCTTTGCTGTGCTTCATTGCTTCATTTGACCTCCAGTGCTCCCCTTTCTATGAGGTCTTGGGCTTGGTTTTTGCCCTGCTTGTAGGGAGGCAGTGGTTTGACCTTTGGCTATGAAATGAGATGTGTGGTGCTTGGTGAATGGCTTGTGTTGGCAGTGGAGAAAGGTGATGCTTGGCCTTGTGTTGGCCTACGGTTGGGAAGTGGAATGGGGTTAGTGATATTTGGCCTTGTGAGCTCTTTGTGAGGTGGCTTGTGCTTCTGTTTTGCTTGTGGCCTATGACTGAGATTTGAATGGAAGGACATGTAGTGAATGACTTGGGAGAGAGAAGTCTTACGAGATGAATGCTGTAGCTGGAAAAGATTCATGTGGGTGAGGCTTGCTTGGTTTGCCTAGTGCTGGGTTTCAATACACCTAATGATACTTTGGCTGAGGGTTGGGTTTAATGGAATGTGCACTGTGGGATCCATCTAAAGAAATCGGCTATCTTTAGGGAGTGGAATGAAACGAAACGAAACGAGATGATCCCTCCATATACAACCCGCGTTTAATCCTAACGTTAAGTTGGCAAGACGTATGATCCGTCCGAGTCACTAAATCCATCAGCAGGAGGAAAGCTTAAGCACATACAGATCTATCTATCTATCACTCACGAACGAACAATCAAAGGTTTCAGATTGCAAGAAAGATCGGGCACATGTAGTAGTAATAGCTGGAGTAATTAATTACTGAGGAGAGGGGGTCGGGGAAGAGATGGGCGAAGATCGGGGAGGAAGGAGGAAGCCTGCTTCTGTTCTGCTTGCTTGTGTGTTGCTCTTGCAGAAAAGTACTCCACTCTTGCATGTATTACATTGATTGAAATTCATCCGGCAGGGCAAGACTAGGAAAGGCTGCCCACCTTATGAAACGAAAGGTTTCGTTTTTAGAGGACCAAAACGAAAAAACAGGAAAACTAGTGGTAAATAAAATCGTAGATACCAAGCAAAGCAACCTCCCCGTCATCGTCGTCGGAACGCCTCCGTCCTCTTCCTTCTCCTCCTCACCCGAAGGAATCACGCGCCGGTGTTTCCCCCCCGCCTCCGCCTCCGCCGCCGCGGAGGCCCCTCCCGAACCCCCGCTCAACCCCCCCCCCAACCCAATTAGGCTAGGGTTTGTTCCGCCCGCCGGATGCGATGGCGGTGCCGCGGCCTTGGTGGTCGCGGTCGGTGACCGAGACGGTGCGGGGCTCGCACCAGTACACCGTCAAGGGCTTCTCCCTCGCCAAGGGCATGGGCCCCGGCCGCTACGTCGCCAGCGACACCTTCGCCGTCGGCGGCTACCAGTGGGCCGTCTACCTCTACCCCGACGGCAAGAACCCCGAGGACAACGCCAACTACGTCTCCGTTTTCGTCGCCCTCGCCTCCGAGGGCACCGACGTCCGCGCCCTCTTCGAGCTCACCCTCCTCGACCAATCCGGCCGCGCCCGACACAAGGTCCATTCCCACTTCGACCGATCCCTGCAGGCCGGACCATACACCCTCAAGTACAGAGGATCCATGTGGTAACAGTTCAATTCCCATTTTCATTTTCGATTCCTACCCCTTACCTTCTTCTATTTCTACTTCCTTAATTAATACTAACCCCTAAATCCCTACCTTGCTTCGCTCCAATTGCATTACCATTGCTCCTCCTAGGGTTACTTAACATAGTTTTGCAATTTTAGTTAGTTAGCTCGATTTCTAGTTTCGGTTGCTGACATTTGCCCATTTCTAGTTCTAGCAGTGACCAGTACTTGCTGTCCCTGAGCAGGTTGTGTGCTCTGGAGTGGATTCATATCCGATTTATCGCTAGCTAGGTTAGGGATTGGGGCTAACAGTGACCTATCTTTAATTTGTAGCAAACCAAATGTACTCGAAGGTTATGTCTGGGTTGGTACATATATTGCATAAATTCTGGGTTATAAACTTAGGGAGCCAGTTGCTTGTACCGCTGAGGAAGTTGGGGTCTTACGTTTCTGCATTGATGACGTACGCACAGAGGCTAATGGTTCTGTTCAGATTACCGTATTATTAGGTAGGAAAAGGTTAGTTGGGTTTAAAATGATGCAGCTAGCTAGGGTTTATTAACTCCTGCCGATCAGTTACTTCATATCTTTCCTCATAAACCATGATGCGCTCTTCCCTCCTTGGCAATTGGCATCTTTCCTTTTTCTGAGTATTTGTATTCTTCGCTTCTATTTCACAATGGTAGTTAACTGTGCTACATTCTTGTTAGGGGTTACAAGAGGTTCTACAGAAGATCACTCTTAGAAACATCAGATTTTCTGAAGAACGATTGCCTAGTAATGAACTGCACAGTAGGTGTTGTCAAGAACCGTCTGGAAACACCAAAGAACATCCAGATTAATGTTCCACCATCTGACATGGGCCGTTGCTTCAAGGAGCTCCTCAAACTCGGCATTGGCTGTGACATTAGTTTCGAAGTGGGTGATGAGAAAGTCCAGGCACATAAGTGGATTCTTGCCGCTCGCTCCCCGGTATTCAAAGCCCAATTCTTTGGTCCTATCGGAAACCCTGACCTAGACAGAGTTGTCGTGGAGGATGTCGAACCTGTCGTCTTCAAGGTAATGGTTACATGCAGATCACACCACTTTCCAGCATATTTCTGTTATGGAATCTAGTGCCTCCTTTCCAGGGGCCTCCTTTATCTGTATAGGCTGTGTGCAGTTGCAATTTAACATATTTCTAGCAGAATACATAACTAAATCACCATAAAGTAAGCATGTTTGGTTTCATCACATATGAACAATCTAGGCCTGTTTGTTTGTTTTTTTTTTTGTGTTAGAACCAATCTGGGTCTGTTTTTGTACTAGAACTTTTGTCGACTTCTCTAAGTTTGAACCTTTTACTTTGAAAAAAAGAGAGAAAGAGATCCTTGCATTGATATTGATTGAAAGTATCACCTTATGGTAATGTTACAATTTTCCTCCCAATGCAGGCAATGGTGAATTTCGTATACTCTGATGAACTTCCTGCTACATCAACAGTAGTAATACAGCATTTGTTGGCAGCAGCTGATAGATATGGATTGGACCGGCTACGTCTCCTATGTGAGGCAAAGTTATGTGATGAACTCACTGCTGAAACAGTTGCAACAACATTAGCCCTAGCTGAACAGCATCATTGTGCTCAGCTGAAGTCTGCCTGTCTAAAGTTCACTGCTGTTCGAGAAAATCTGGGAGGTATGACTTCTGTTACCCACTTATCTGGAATATATGTAGCTTTTTGTTGATAGAACACAGCGTTGTGTGTCTTCTGTTTATCAATATTTGCGCAGTCTTGGGGTAATTTTGTTACAAGTTTTAGTGTATGATTGGATCTAAAGCAAAGACTATTTCCCACTTCTCTGCTATTGTAGGATTCTTTTTGTAGGTGACAGTCCCCCACTGTTTAGTAACTTTAGTGAACTTAATTGATGGGGTTAGAATAAGAACTCTACTTTTCATCAGTAATATTTCTTCTCCTAGTTTTGATCCAGAGATGTAACAATGCAGCAACAAGCCAAGTAGCCAACAAGGTAGTGTCTGATGCATGTGTAGGTAACAGATAGTTTACATATTTGGGAAGGAAAGCTGCCTTGTAAACATGGGCCAGAAGGACATGCTGGCAGTATATAAAGATGCTATATTTCAAAATTTAAAGCTTGTTGACTTGTTTGAATGTCATGATAGGATGGATAGGGCTGCCTTTTTTTGGGTGTTTGGAACTGCCAATTTGAATGGGGCTAAGAATATCTATGATAAATAGTGTAACCATTTACTTCATGTCAAATATAATGCTTCATGAGTCTTATTCCAATAATGCATGAATTTCCTAGTGTCTTAAAATAGTTTTGATATAGTTCTCAAGGGCTTCCAGTGAGCTATCAAGATTAACGAATACATCTTGACTTGTAGCATCAATATTCTTGTTTTTAAATAACAGTTGTGTATTTGAAATTTTTGGAATGCCTACAGTTCATTCCACTAATGCTAAAAACTCAGAGCTTTAAGTCCATGTGTGCCTGTCATGGGCTGGGTACTGTTCACGCGCGTGAACAGTACCCAGCGCATGACACTACCCTCCTTTCACGACAACTCGTCCTCGAGCTGTGGTGGCGGCCATGGCTGAAACCCTAGAAGACCTGTTCACACGTGTGAACAGTGCCCAACGCATAACACTACTCCCCTCCTTTCGCGACAACTCGTCCCCAAGCTGTGGTGGCGGCCAAGGAATACCACCAAATAAAAAGCCCTTTATCGGATTTGAACCGATGACTTATGCCTTACCATGGCATTACTCTACCACTGAGTTAAAAGGGCTTTTTATTCAATTAAAAAATTAGCCACTTTGATTTCTCATTATGAGCCTACTGCATAATGTACATAATATATGTATA
Source organism: Phyllostachys edulis (assembly GCA_036346405.1). Classification (NCBI taxonomy): domain Eukaryota; kingdom Viridiplantae; phylum Streptophyta; class Magnoliopsida; order Poales; family Poaceae; genus Phyllostachys; species Phyllostachys edulis. The sequence goes on along the minus strand of CM070557.1, from coordinate 1,433,662 downwards.
TATAGAGATATATGTAGAGATTATATATGTATATATCGAGATTATATATGTACATAATCGGAGGCATGCAGCTTCGACGTGACCAGGAGCGAGAACCCATTATTCGATTTTCGATTAAAACCCGGATGAAATTCGCTCGAATTTGATTAAAAACCATTCAAAATTTGAAATTTAGAATTTGAATTTGCAAAACCCGGGAAAACCAGCCGGGATTTTGTATCCCGGACCTCGGCGTGCAGAATTAGCACGGCCGAATTTTTTCAGTGGCGCCGCCATAGTGAAACCCTAGGAGACCTCATGTTGACGAGAGGTCGTGGCGCCAGCGGAATATTGCATGGAAGATGGTCCACAACACTCCAATAGACAGCAGCGAGGACTGTGGTCCCTTGGCGTGTCTTTACGTTGCAGGAGGCGTCGGTGTCATGGACAGGTGCGCGGGGTAGGAGCGCAACATCGTTGTGGTCCTGACACCTACCATGCCCCGCACCTAAGAAGGCACGACGTCGGCCGTGCGCGTGGAGAGGGCAGTCATTGGGCAGCGGCCTTCTTCCTCAGCGAGGGCACCGTTGGTGCAACCACGGGCAGCGAAGTCGACGATGCGGAAGTCACCGGCGAAATCAGAGATGCCTCTGGTGGTGCAGATCGTGCAGTAGCTGCTGCCCGTGCATTCTTCTCCTTTTCCATCAGCTTGACCATCATAGCCGCCATGTTTGCCAAGATGGCTTTCATGTCGTCTGCACTGGCACTCATCTCGTTGAGGGTGGCCCTCGTAGCCTTGAAATTCTCGGCAGCAGAAGCCATGGTGTTGGCTCTGATACCAAGTTGTTATGATTTTTAGATCATAAGGGTAAACATCACCAAGAGGATAGCCGGGTGGCGTTGGCTGCTAGGGGAGAGGGAAGACTATAGATTGGAGAGGCGAAAGGATTGAGACTTGAACTATTGCATTCTCATTGCTTAATGCCAACGATTACAATCATGGTTATTAAGGCGTCCGTAAGGCGTCACCTAGGCGGTAAGGCGTGAGCAAGGGTCAAGGCGTCGGCTCGCCTTGCCTTGCGCACGTATGGCGTCCGCCTTAGTGCCATGGTGTCCTGAAGGCGTCTCCAAGGCGGGCTATGGCGTCGGGAAGGCTCAAGGCGACGCTTGGCAGAGAGGAGGCAGCGACTAAACCAGAGCGAGAGAAGGGAAAGAGGAGCGCGCGACTCACTCGAAGCTAGAACCATGGCGGCGGCGCCCCATCTCGCCGCTCCGTCTCGGCGTCTCTCCCGTCGTGGCGGCGCCCATCTCGCGACTCACTGGAAGCTAGAACCCGGCGGCGGCGACCGGACCCCCCCTCGGACATATGGAAGGGAGGTCGGGAGGGAGGGGGAGGCGGGGAGGCCGGGATGCGGGGAGAAGGCCGGGTCGCCTAGAGGCAGAGAGAGAGAGAGCCGAAGGGGAGTACAGTGACGAACGTGGAGGGAGAGGCGAAAATGAAGCAGCTGGTAGCCCTTCATCGAGCTCTCCGCCGGGTAGAAGGAAAAGAAGAGGCGAGGGCAGCGGGCAGGCGGGGCAGTCCGGTCAGTGCGGGATCTTTTGTGGCTTCCAACTGCTGTCGGGATCTTCTACGGCCTTCTAGTCTGCTGCTCTGCACTGCAGCCTTAGGATTTCTAAGGCGTCGCCTCGCCTCACGCCTTACCGCTTAAAAGGTGTGAGGGGGTGAGTCGCCTCGCCTCGCCTTACCGTCTTCATAACCATGATTACAATATGCTTCTTTATATAGAGGGCTCTTCTAACAATTATGGATAAAATCAATCTAAATGATGACCTTCCTAACTAATAAATAGCCTTCCTAACTAATAGATAATCTTTTCAATTACCTAATCCCTATACAAGGAAATTACTTAACTATTTAGGGAAATAGATATTCTTATTGGGGAAGGCAATCCCTTCCTAATCCCGGCGGCTGCAGTACCTGTGGTACTGTTCACGCGCGTGAACAGTACCCAGCCCATGAGATCATGTGGGTGTGGGTGAGTGGCGCGCGCAGGCACGTGCTCTCATGTGTGACTGTGTCCATGTGTGTTTAATTATTGTGGTGCGATCCATGTGGCATTCAAGGAATTGATTATGCCTTTTAATTCCATCATAAGAATTACCTTCTCCATCCTTGTTTGTCATTTAGTTGCCTTTTACTATTCCACTTTTACTCCTCTGGTGTGGTTCTGTTTGCTTTGATGCTTGCTGGATTGATGTCTAATTTGTCTAGCTTCTGCCCCAAGTGTTCTTGGTGAGTTTCTATAACAATACTGTGAAAAGACTACCTTCAGGTTCAGATAATTCAGCTATCAAAAACATGGGTTGAGGACAATGTCATTGTCACTGTTTTGTAATTAGATAGTGACAATTTCTAACTTGATATACATCTTTGTGGGATAACATTCTAGCAAATAGTAGAATTGAATAAGTTCTTATTTTCTATCTATCTGTGGAATTGTTTCTTTAGTTGCGATTTCTAAGTCAGTACAACTGAAGAAACATGCTATGAGGCTATCAACAACACACAAGTCAGTTACTGCAATTGACTATTTTTAAAATCTACTCCCTATGAATATGTGTTCACCTCTTCGAAGAGGAGAAGAAATGCAAACCTTATCATTTTAAGTGACGGAGAAGAATAATAACTTTAAGCAGTAGAATTTTGTTAGACCCTTTGGATTTGCAAAAGCTCCTTCATTTTCATGGGCTATAAATGGATGAGAAGACATGCTACTATGCTAGTCAAGCAGTAGAAGTTCAATAGCACCTTCAGTTTGGTCAGCAGTAATCTCCCCCATTTTTTGCTAGTTGGTAAAATGTAGAACTCTTGTTCTCATGGTAATTTTAGCTCCAACTTATTTTTAACAAGTGGCTTTGTACATTTTCTCTATATTTATAATATAAATATAGTGATACACGGTAGGAACCTTCCCAACTGCTTCTTGTAAAAAAAAAATCTTCAATAACAGATAGTTATCTGTCGCTTACATGCTCTCTTTTGGGTGATTGTAAGATTGGTCTGCACTCCTTCCAAGTTGAGCCTGTACTATTCAATTGATCTAGTGCCTGAATTTCTTATTGCTAAGTTTAAGTTCTAATAAGCGATGAAGATGAGCCTTGTCTGCTGGGAATTCTCATGTTGTGCCGTTCCTTTTGTTGTCTTCGTGCAGCTGTGATGGAGACGGAAGGGTTTAATTACTTGGAGGAGACATGCCCGTCCCTGCTATCTGACTTGTTAGCAACCGTTGCAGTAGTGGACGATGATCCTGCATCACTTAACCGAAAAAGGGGAGTCAGTGGTAACGAAGGTGTTGCAAATCCGGTGGAAAGTGTTGAGGCTAGTGAAAGGCGCACCCGTAGGAGGGTTTAGCTGGTTAGATGCAGGCTGTGGACTGATGTAGCTTCTTGCTGCCTCTCTATCCTTCCCATGAATTGTATGCTATGGTCGGAGTTATGTGAAATGGTACCAGTGACGAAAATTTGATTTGGACACGAGTAGCTTGCGAATAATCTCATATCCTGATTGATGGCTTTGTTTCGCAGCAGCAGCAGCAGCAGCAGCTTTGCCCCTGGTATGAAAAAGGAAAATGCTCCTCGCAGCCGCAGGTTGGTATGTGCTAATAAGATTTGAGCCAGGAAAAAGTGCCGGTGGTATCTTAAGATGCTCCATTCTACATACGGATTGGTAGTTTTGGGGGGGAAGAAACGCGTACGAGTTTAATTCGTTGTTTCCTGGTCTGTAGATACCTTCGTAAGATGTACTCTCTCCGTTCTTAAATACATGATGTTTCACTAAGCGTGCAGTCAAATTTATCTAACTTTGACTAATAATATATGAAAAACTATTTAGATTGATCATAAGTGAATAGTATTATTAGATTTATCATGATAAATATTTTCATAATATAATAATTTTATAATTTTTTACTAACAAAATTATATAAAAAGTAATGATCAAAGTTATATAAATTTGACTGCACGTTTGGTCAAATGTATGTATTTAAGAACGGAGAGAGTAGCATCCTAGTACATGGTAACATTTCACAATCTTGTGATCGATGTACATTATTATTTAACAGCACAGCAGGCAAGTCTTACTACTAGTAGTCTCGAATAGTAGAAAAGAAAAGGAACAAGCTAGCAAGCCATCTCCTGTACATTATTCCTTCCTTGAATCAGCCACAAACGTTGCAAACGGGCAATCGATAACCAACAGAGAGAAGAAACGCCGTACTGCTGCGATTGCTGTCTGTTGGTAATGGTACCCCAGAAATTTGAGAGATTTCATCTCCTCTGCAACAGGTGCATCAGCGGGCAGAGAATCTGCATCTGGTTAGAACCCTGTGAAGCCTGCGCGTGTGTGTGAGATGCAGCCATATGAGGAGGAGGAGGAGGAGGATTATTCTTGCTAGGAAAGGAAACAGAGAGATTATAGCAGCCTCGGATCTTTGATGTACCTCAATGACAAAGCGAGCCCAGAGCTCGTCAGAACGGTACTCCAGCACTCCCTTCAGTATGCTCACCTCAAGGCCCTTGAACACATGTGCAATCTCAAGAAACACTTCGTGCTCCTTGCACAGCATCTTCATACAAATGATTTTTCACACAAAACACGACCATGGATTAAGTAGTTGTAGTATGGCTTGACGCAATGACGAAGCTGATGAATGCAGCATCAGTTACCTCAATGAGAAGATGACCAGGCTGATCGAGCTCTTCAACTCTCAGAGGGCACCTTTCCAGTTGCTTTTTTGTCTCATCACCGGGTTCCCCGTTGCCCATTTTATTATGAAGCTGTTTTAACGTCGTGGTAATGGAAGTTAAGCTAAGCACGAGACTGGAAAAATGTGATACTCTAGATGACAAGGTAATAACTTGAATGTATTACCTTCACTTATTATGCGTCCATCACTTGTGGTACAAACTAACAGTAACAGGCAATGATAACAAATGATGATTTATAAATTTTGTGAAACAGATAATTTACCAACAGGAGGATAGCGCTTTAGCGTATAGCTTGTTTAGACGTAGTAGAATCCATATCTAAGACCAAGAAAGGCTAAAATCCACACAAATTTATTTCTATCCTTAACACCCTAATGGGTTCCACTCCTTCGATTTTTTTCCCCTCTCAAATTTCTCAAGGCAATGCTTAGTTGGAAAGAAATATTGTCAGATCTTGAATTTCCCAAGCTAGGCTATGTTGGAAAGTAAGATAACCTATTATCACTGTGATATGAAGACAAAGCTGATGAGGGTTATAACTGATATCACGTAGATTTTGCTGCCCATTTATGAATTCTAAATTTCTAATATCACACATAAATTTGAAGAAGCCCACCTTCTCAGCCTTTTCGGACACACTTTGGAGGAACAGCATGTGTGTTATTGTTCTGTCCAAGAGAGCATCAATGCTGCACTGTTTTTGCAAGAAGATGCAATCAATAATTTTTTCCCTTTTGCAAACAAACACAATTTAAAGGAGGATGACATCAGATGATAGAAGCTGAACCTTCGATGCGTTTGGAATGAGCTCCCTCAACTCCTTCATCCTATCTTGGATCAATTGCCTGTCTCTCGGTCTTGGTCTGTGCAGCTCAGTTTTTCTGCATCGTTTTTCTATTTCAACTGAATTTCCCCTGTGCATGTCTTGAGTTGTATGACCCATGCATTCTTCAATTATGGCCTTGTTGATTTCCGTAGGGGAAGAAACAGTCAGTGTAGAACTCATGATGCCTTCATTGATTGAGATATGTGAAAATTCCTGACCACCTGGGGGATCTGGAACTGACGATTCATCCGGCCTCAGTGCATGATCTTTTATCTGAATTTGTGTCGCGCATGAAACCGGAGAATCAGTTGAGTGAGAAGATTCACTGATTGGGGTATTACCAACCTGGCCGGTTATAGCATCTAGCAAGAATTCTGTATAACTGTTGTTTTCAAGCTGCGAGTAAAAATCTATGTTGTTTCCATTGGCTTGAAGGAGAGCATGGCTTGTAGACTCTTGCTGTTTCAATGTACTATGCCACATGAAGTCATCAAGTTCTTCCCTGGACATTGCCTCAAGATCTTTGTGCAGCTCTGAATAAATTGAAGAATATGAAGTTACAACATCATCATTTAAAACGTCAGTGTTGCCATGAGTGTATTCTTGATGTTCTTGTGCCATATCTGTCAGGGTAAAGCCATCAATATTATCATACTCTGGGTCTTCTATATTAATTACTGATCTGCAGCTCAGTTTGGTATACGGATTGGTTAACTTATTCATAAAGGACAGGTTTGCCATGTCTGGCTCGAACACTGTGTTGCAGCGAGTTAGTTCAGATGGTTCTTCATGAACATTGCTCCATAGATCACTCTCATTAGCATCCAAGATTTCATTTGGGCAGGCTGTTAGACTAGTGTCGTAAGCTCCTATAATGCCATCTTCTAATATTGGAAACTCTGACATAGTGAAGGGATGTGCTAGACTAAGGTGATCAATGGTCAAGAGCTGAGGAGAACTCTTGATCAAATCAGACAAGTCATACGGCAGAACGTCTGGAGGATCCATTGATAAAGTTGCAGTTAGTTTTCTCAAAGTATTTGAGTAGACAAACCCTGTGGCTGAAAAATTATGAGGAATTGAGGGGTCGTAAAGCTTATAGAACAAGTCCTTGATGAGTGTCACCAATGCTGAGCTTTCCACAACCTGAAGGTTGAAAAATTTGCTACACTGATTAGTTATGAGGTAAAAGATCCACATCTTGTGGCTGGAAGAGATGATGAGCCTCAACATATTCTATGTTAAGATTGCTCTAATCATGACCAGTACATCAAGGCTCAACAACTATCATGTTTTTGCTAAGAATATGTTAATTATGCAGTAATGCTGCAGGATTCTCTAAACCAAGTTATTCCTCTCACTTAAATAGAACAACGCAGTAAGCCAACACGCGGGTATCGAACATTAATCAAGTTGAACATACCATGTCGAAAGAGCCCAGTTGAAGAGCCCCATGAGGAATCACCGGTACAACCAGAACTGTCTACAGGAAAGAAAATACTAATTGTCAGATTAGTCAGAGAAGGAAGTTTACACTGTTGCTGTTTAACACAAGCATACACTGATTTAGAGGATAGTTGTAAATAAGTGTGTCTTACCTTGATTCCTGCTGCAAACTGAAGCTGCCAGTCTTCGTGATACTGAAAAGTAAAGTTGCTGAAACCACGTCCAGTGCTATGCAAGTTCAATATTACATGAGTTGTGGAATGGCTACTGTAAATTTAACTCACCTTAAACATAGATGTTGAACAAGGCTCATTGGCAGAAATCCAGCAATGTTGTCCCGTAACCGCTACTTTACCAATAATTCTGCCAAAGTTGGACTTATTACAGAATCAATTACAATTGCATGTAACGTCGACTACAAGAAGTTGAATAATATGCAAGCATGCTTACTCTTCTGCAAGAGAATATGAATGGCTAGACATGTTCAGTAACGCTGCCTCAACGGGGCACAAGGAATAGCTTTGATACTGTCCGTTGTTGCACCAAGTAGACGGCATTAGCTGATTCTTACGATCAATGAGTTCATCATAGACATCGCTTATTTGGGTATCTTTGACCATCTTATTGACATAGCCATCACCCCAAGTCAAGATCCTGAAAAGATATTTGCCAATTTACCCCAAGTCAAGATCCTGAAAAGACATTTGCCAATCATGCAACTGAAAGAGTGAAACGATTACTGTTACAAAGAAGATTGTCAATAGCAAGTTTGTATCAGTACTACATGCCAACTTCATGTATGAACTGTAGGATTGTCCCAAGCACAGCATCCATATCAGCTACAGTGACACATAACTTACAAGCCGTGATAGCCTTTTCAAGTAACTCGAATGTACTTGAAGGATAGATAGTACAGTAAGCATCCATAAATCTTTAGCTTAATTTGGGAATCATCGTTTATTTTGAGTCATGATGCCTCGTTTTAGTTCAATACTATATATTGATTGTCCTATCAGAGAAGCAAAAAATTGGAGATAACAAACGAATGGACTCACCCGTGCCTATCGCTTTTGAGTGACCAAAATACCGCATACTTCCAGAGACCATCAGAGCACAGGCCTTGCAACAATTGTGTCAGCCCTGTGTCCATGTGCATCCCCATGTGCCCACAGCCAAATCTGAAGCATATATAAACGAAACAAAGGAGATGGAAGCGGCAGACTGCGAGCTTTCACAAAACTATAGAGGTTCTAGCTGCAACGGTAAGACCCTCGGCCCGCTTGCTTCCACCGCAGACAAGCTCGTGGTTGGATCAGCTGGCCCAAGAAACCCAGAAGCACAACTCCCATAACTCTCCCTCCCTCCTCCTCCCACTCGCTTGCAGCGCAAGCCTATCTTTCAAGCTCCTTGCCTTGCCTCGCGAGATTAAAAGAAAGAGGCACAAGAACTGCAACCAAGGAAGACAGAAGATATCTTGGAGTTTCTGCAGGTGACCGCCATCAAAATTGTAAACTTTGAGTCGATTGTTCAGAAATATTAATTGTTGGTCTCCAACAAATCAATTCAGTGATCGGGCTTATGTTCAAGCGGCAACATCTTGACGGTTGCTCCTTTACTCAAGAAGGCGAGGCTCTGTGCCTGCTGGTCGGCGCTGCAGATTTATCATTCGGACATCAGAAAACATGGGCCATAATTGTAAGAAAAATTAGTCGAAAAAGGAACTCCTAGAAAGAAAAAAGAGAGCAGACTGAGCATCGTTTAGGCAAATCAACGAACAGCTTGTGCTCTGTAACTAGTACCGCAGACGTCTAGGCATGTCATGTGGGATATACAGGCTTACCAAGTTCGATCGTACTTTTACAATTAACCGGCAGATATATCCCCTAAAGACAAAGGAATGAAAAAAAGAGAGGGGAAAACCACCGCAAGAACAAATCTTCCATTTCGGATGTACGTATATGGAAGCACAAAAAAAGGCTTGGTTTTGATCAGACCTGGAACTTGCTGGAATATGATCAATCTGAAGAAGAAGCGAGCACATTAACAGCACAAGAGAGGAGAGGAGAGGAGGAAGGTTTGAGGGGGTGCGCGGACATGAACTGCCTCTTATTTAACTCCACTTAAGTTTCAAGGGACATGAATGGAGGGAGAAATGAATTAGTACTAATGCAATAAGAGGCTAATGATAGATAAATTAAACAAACAGTTGGTAGGTAATGGAATCCAGCCATCGGCCTGTTTACAAGTCAAAACAATATTAGTATATTGGTTGTGATTTTTTTTGCAGAATGAGGAAAGTGCTTCCATTACAAGTCGAGACATTATCAAGAATTAAGCAACTCGCCATGCATGCATGTACTGAATAAAACACAGTACAAGACAACGGCGAAGGGGAAAGAAAGAAAACACTCCGTGTTGCATCATGTGTACGAGCAAGCTGGTCCCGATTTTCATTGAAAAATTAAGCTTATGCGAGTTGTGATGGTTTTCCACAGGATGATGATGATCGGTATCTTCAGTAATAATTTTTGTTTCTTTTCTATCGGCATGACATAAGCTGACAAGGATCGAACATGGCCTGAGAGGATGAACAGGTTTGGAAAACGTCTAAATAAAATGCAAACGTCTCTCTGTCCGTGTATATGTTGTTTACGTTGATTCCGTCCTGTGGTTCGGTTGGTCCACTCGTATATTCAAAACTATTATCTGTCATGAAGCATACATGTCATCACAGATGAATAATTCAACTGGCACGTAAATATATTATCTGATGTTGAAAGCTTCTGCCTAGCTATATTATTACTTATGTCAAATCATATTTTAGGCAACTCTTCAATACCTTCTCAAACCAACCAAAACTGTCAGCGAGTACGTTTCTAGTACATGTTTCGTTTTTCATGACTCAGATTTCTCATGCTATTTACTTCTGTGCTCCTCCAAACAGGTATGAATTCAGGAGCAACACTACATATTTTGCCTTTTATTACAACTTACAAGTGCAACTTAAAGCAAGGTTCAGAAAATTCTGGTTTCTGGAATATACTTGGCACCAAACCTACAAGTTTAACAATACATTTCAACATACTCTGTTGTTGTTGTTGCAGTATTGTTATTATAGAGTCACTTTCAACGTGAGTCATTTTGCTGGAATGAGTGGAAAAATTACACATGGAAAACCATGAAAGCTAATAGTCGCATCTCCTTCTCAGATCTAGCTAATGGGGAAAAGGCCATGACCTGTTGTTGCTCCATCAAAATAAGCAGAATGTGCAACTGTAAAAATTACATGTTTTGCGTATCGACTACTAAGTCGTGGTGAGATTTTAACACATCAAGAAGACATATCAATCCACAGTATCCAAACTTCATTGATGGTATGCCGACAATTAGTTGACTCATACCATTTATGCATAGAGCCATTGTAGAATACAAGACAAGATGAATTTCTCCTGCAAACCTCCTGTACAGTAATAAATCATCACATCCCATGCGTTGCTACTTTGGGATCTGGGATCGTACATCCCATCATCCTCGCCAGTTGTGACATCACTGATCCATGACTAGGGGTGGAAACTGTTACATCCCATCATCCTCGCCAGTTGTGACATCACTGATCCATGACTAGGGGTGGAAACTGTTACATCCCATCATCCTCGCCAGTTGTGACATCACTGATCCACGGCTAGGGTTGGAAACTTTTAGAGATACATGTATAGTGTGTTATTTCCCATTGTTATGAAGGGTTATTTGCATATTCACCTCCTGTACTTTGTATATATATACTGGCCCTTTGGCCCCCTGACAATACAAGTTGCTATTCATAACATGGTATCAGAGCCAATTAGGTTTTCCTCTCCCGGATGCGTAACTTGTCCTCCTCGCCTACTAGCCGTCGTCGGCTTCCTCCCCTCGCCCTAGATCATCACTACCGCCCTTGTTGCTCGGTCGCCGAGCCATGGCCGCCTCCGCTCCCCGGCCAAGGTGAGCCTCCGCCTCCGCCTCTTCACTGGGAGCGGCTTGTAGGCTACCGGCCGGAGAACCGCTTCAGGGCTGCCGCTTCGGGCTGCGCCGGTTGCTTGGGCGGCCGCCGGACGCGTCGCTACCCGAGCACGGTCCGCGCTCCTCTCCGGCTCCGCGTCTTCCTCCGTCGCACGCCGCGTGAAATCGCCCGACGTCACCGGAAGCCGCCCCGTCTGCGTCGCCGCTAGTCTCTCGCTTCGCCACTCCGTCTACGGCACTTTCAAAGCGGTGGCATCACCGTCTTGGTCATCTGTGTGGATCTCGTGCGTCGTCTTTAGTTCGTTGTGGCCTTCGGGGTGCATCTTAGGAGACGTGTCTTTAGATTGTCGGTACGTAAGTTAGGTAAACCGATTCAGCTTCCTTATCCTCATAGTGAGTCAGTGTCTCAGCGTCCATTTGATCTTATTCATTCAGATGTTTGGGGTCCGACTTCCTTCGTTTCGAAAGGGGGTCATCGATATTATATCATATTTATAGATGATTTCTCTCGCCACACTTGAATATATTTCATGTCTTCTCGTAGTGAGGCCTTGTCTATCTATAAACAATTTGCCACTATGGTTCGCACACAGTTCTCCACTCCTATTCGTGTCTTTCGTGCTGACTCTGCTGGCGAGTACCTCTCACGTTACCTGTGCAGTTTCCTTGCTGAGTAGGGCACTCTCGCTAAGTTCTCTTGTCCTGGTGCTCATGCTCAGAATGGTGTCGCTTAGCACAAACATCGTCACCTCCTTGAGACGGCTCGTGCACTGATGATTGCCGCCTCTATTCCACCTCACTTTTGGGCCGAGGTTGTTTCCACTGCTACCTATCTCGTCAACATCTAGCCCTCTTCTACTCTTCAGGGTGCGATCCCTGTTGAGCGTCTCTGTGGTCTTCTTCGACTACTCTACCCTTAAATGCATTTGGGCTGCGTTTGCTCGTTCTCCTCGCCCCTCAAACGCACAAAACCGCCTTTCGATCTGTTGAGTGTGTCTTTACGGGATCTGATGCCAAGCACAAGGGCTATCGGTCTTTGGGATCCTATTGGTCGACGGATGCGGATTTCTCGGGATGTGACTTTTGTGAGTCTCGTCCCTTCTACCCACGCCCTGCCTCTCCTTGGCTTCCTCTGTGGAGTCTCTATTTTTTGACCTTTCGAGATACACCTATATCTGTCTTGCCCTCGTCCACCCGTCCCCTTTGAGTCTCCACATATTCCTCCTGTGGCCTCTCCGCCGTTATCGCGCTTTGCTTTGTCTCCTCGGCTCCTCCCTCTGATACCTTTTCCCCTCTCTTCTACACTCGTCGACCTCGTATTGAGGATCTTCCGGATGAGCCATCTTCTCTGATGTTCCATCTTCTCTGATGGGTCATCTTCTCTTCGCTTCGCTCTCAGAATGTCCTTGATCGATTGCCGCTTTGCCGTTTTGGTTTCTTTGGTGCGACTACTCATGAGCTTTGTCTCCTCTGGGATGCTATTACTCACCCTGAGTGGCAGCATGCCATGGCCGAGGAGATTGCTGCCCTCGAGCGTACTAGTACTTGGGATCTTGTTCCTTTTCCATCTCACTCTCATCCCATCACGTGTAAGTGGGTCTATAAGATTAAGACTCGCTCCGATGGCTCTCTTGAGCGCTATAAGGCGTGTCTTGTTGCTCGTGGCTTCCAGCAGGAGCATGGTCGTGACTACGACGAGACTTTTACTCCTATGGCCCACATGACCCTTTGTCGCGCTCTTCTTTCGATGGCGTGCATTCGCCATCGGTCTGCATTCTCGGCTTGATGTCAAGAATGCCTTTCTTAATGGCGAATTACGTGAGGAGGTCTACATGCATCCACCACCGGGTATTACATTCACGAGGGCATGATGCATGCAGCATTCGCTCTCTCTATGGCCTTAAGTAAGCCCCTTGTGCTTGGTTCGAGCGCTTCTCCTCTGTGGACACTGCTACTGGCTTTTCAGCTAGTGATCATGAGCCTGCGCTCTTTGTCCACACTTTGTCTCGTGGTCAGACTCTTCTTCTTCTGTATGTTGATGATATGATCATTACCGGAGATGATTCTGAGTACATTGCCTTTGTCAAGGATCGTCTTAGTGAGCAGTTCCTTATGTCGGATCTTGGTCCTCTTCGTTACTTCCTTAGGATTGAGGTTACTTCCATTCCAGATGGTTTCTTTATGTCTCAAGAGAAGTATATTCAGGATCTTCTTGATCGCGCCTCTCTCACTAATCAGCGTACTGTTGAGACTCCCATGGAGCTCAATGTTCACCTCCGACCCTCTGATGGCGAGCCTCTATCTGATTCGACTCGCTATCGTCACCTTGTTGGGAGCCTTGTCTACCTTGCTGTTACTCGTCCGGATATCACTTATCCAGTCCACATTCTGAGTCAGTTTGTCTCTGCTCCCACTCAGGTCCACTACAGCCACCTTCTTCGAGTTCTACGATACCTTCGTGGGACTATCTCTCACTGTCTCTTCTTTCCACACTCCAGCTTGTTACAACTTCAGGCCTATTCAGATACTACTTGGGCCAGTGATCCCTCTGATCGTCGGTCTATCTCTGCTTACTGTGTTTTTCTTGGTGGTTCTCTCATTGCCTGGAAGACAAAGAAATAGACTGCGGTGTCCCGTTCGAGTGCAGAGGCTGAGTTGCGAGCTATGGCTCTCTTGACAGCAGAGATTACTTGGCTACGGTGGTTACTTGAGGATTTTGGTGTTTCTGCCACTACACAGACTCCTCTCTTGTCGAAAGATCAGTGCTATCGGTATTGCTGTGACCCTATGAAGCATGAGCTCACCAAGCATATTGGTGTTGATGCTTCCTTTATGAGTCTTGTGTGCATGATCGGTGATTGCTCTTCCATATGTGCCTTTAGAGCTTGAGATAGCGGATTTCTTCACAAGGTCAGTTCGAGCACAAACATGGCTACCTCTCCAAACTTCAGTCTTTGTTGATCCACCATGAGTTTGAGGGGGGGGGTGTTAGATATATATATATATATATATATATATATATATATATATATATATTGTGTTATTCCCTATTATTATGAGGGGTTATTTGTATATTCACCTCCTGTACATTGTATATATATACTGGCCCTTTGGCCCCCCGACAATACAAGTTGCTATTCATAACCGAAACGAGTCGAGCCAGGCTCGTTCTGGCTCAGATGAACAGTGAGCGCGGCTCAGCTCGTTTCGGAAACGGGCCAGGAGAGGGGCTTGGCTCGGGCTCGGAGTGGAGCTTGAGCTGGCTCGAGCGGCTCGCGAGCCCGAGCAGCATCAGTTCAGCACTTCGGCAGCAACAGTTCATCCGCATGGTAATCATCCATTCATAGATCTCCTCCATCATCCATTCATCCACTCACAGATCTCCTCCCTCATCCATTCAAGCATTCATCGCAAGAACAAACATTAAAGGTTCAAGCAAATCGCAAGAACAAACAAGCAAATCGCTAGAACAAACATTCAAGCATTCATCGCAAGAACAAATATTCAAGCAAATCGCATTCAAGCTCCTTGATCTCCTCCATCCTGATCCTCCTGGTGCTGGCGGCCTAGACGGCGGTGGCAAGCTGGAGCCTAGAGGACGGCAGCGCGGAGGAAGGGGCGGCGATGATGGCCACCTCGCCTCGATGGCCTCCACCTCGCCTTGATGGCCTCCACCTCACCTTGGCGGTGGCGGTGGGGGAACGGGCGGAGGTGTGTAGGCGGAGCATAGGGCGACGACTCGGAGAGTCGGAGTCGGAGGCATGGGGGGCGGTCGGAGGCCTGGGGTAGGGAAGCAAGCAGGCGGGAAGCACGGGGAGGGGAGGAGGAGGCGAGGTGGAGGTTGTGCGTGGAGGAGGCGAGGTGGAGGCAGTGGGTGGAGGTGGCGAGGGGGAGAAGGCGAGGTGGAGGCGGCGAGGGGGAGGCCGTGAGGTGGAGGAGGCCGTGAGGGGGAGGCGAGGCGGCATGTGGAGAAAGGGGATCGGGAGACAGCGGCGTGGAGAAAGGGTTAGGGAAATAGGGATGGCAAATGACATTGGCTGGATGGGGTTGGGCAACTGGGCCTTCGTGGGCCAAGCCAAATGAGCCACTTGAGTAGCTCGCGAGCCAGCTCGAGCTCAACTCGTTTGGTTTGCGAGCTGGAAAGGAGGCTCAGCTCGGCTCGAAAATTCACGAGCCCGAGCCGAGCCAAGACGAGCCCGAGCAGGCTCATGAGCCTCGAGCTATTTTTCTAGCCCTATCCACAACTCAGGTGATAGCAGGGAAGAAATTGGACTATATTGGTAGTTTGTCAAGAATTGCTGCTAATGCTGTGGTTTCTTTACTTCAATGAGAGCATCCGAAGGTCAAAGCAATCCCTTCAATGCAAAGCTGTTGCTTGTGCTAAGTTAGCACAAAAATGGTAGATTCAGTTAGTTGTGCATAGCTGTCGGACCCGGATTTCATAATCCAGAATCCTCTGTGACAAACACTGTGCTACTCCCTGGATCAGTAGATAGCACTCACAGGATACATCACTGAATCAATTCATACATAACGTGGACTGAATCATTCATAATATTATAAACATCAGAGTTAAAATAGATCGCATCGGGTCGAGTTTACAATAGGGCCGACTAGGCCAAATGAGTACATTACATAAATTGTGTAAATGGTAGCAGAAGCAAAAGGGTGGAGCACATCTTTCCACAGGCAAGCAACTGGGGTAGCCTATGTACGACCGATATTACCCAAGGACTCAGATAATATAGATTGTACGCAAGCACCGATGAAGCTAGCTAGACTGAGGCGAGAATCAGACTAAGGAACTAAAACTACTCTTCATCATTGCCATGCCCATCGACATCTGGATCCTCATAGTAGGTGTAATCTCCAAGATCCGTAGATTATGAGGGTTTGGGGGAAAGAGCGAGGATGAGCACAACTTTCGTGCTCGCGAGCCAACACAACAGATGCAGTATTATACATGCAAGGTTTAACAAGGATGGCTTGGGTTCTTTTATTTGCTCAAAGCAACATTTATAATTACCAATATTAGAAAGTCCTATCACTTAGCATTTTAACTAAATCACATTTTATTAAAGAGAATAATTGTGCAATATTAAAAACAGCAGAGGTTACAAACACCTTATGCTTATTTTTGATGGTGGTTACATCCACCTATTAACATCACTGGGGTACTTCCACCCAGGGAAAACCAAATTCAGGGTTACATCAGCCGGACACGTTTTCAACCCACCCACAAAGTTTTATAAATAGAACTAACTCTTGTAAGTTCCTATGCCTGCCTTTGACCATGGGCATGGCTGTTCGAACAATTTATTACACTCTGCAGAGGTTGTACACTTTACCCACAAGAGATAATCGTCTTGATATATACACACGTTTCTTTAGACATGTGAATTAAGGGGAGATTACTACAAGACCTTTACAATGCATCCCTCAGTGTTAGTTGCACCCGCTAAGGTTTCATCTGAGAGTGGTTACACGCACACACCTGTGTCAACCACGCCCCCAAACCCCCTCTTGCGCCACCACGGCTTATGCTAACATCTGGGCCGTGTCCTGGCGGCTACGCCCGGTGACCGACTCGTGGATCACTCCAGTGGTACAACTCGCATTGGTGGATACAGATTAGTTGGTCGGGTCGACGCCATTATAGACTTGTGGTTGTACTATTTTACATTAGGAGATCATCGTAGGATTAAGTCCTTAGGGACCATCTGGGCGGTTCATTCCACATACCATCCCCAAACCAACATTCCTTGGGCTACATTAGCACCCATCAACATACCATCCATCATACCATCCACCCAGATGTGATAACAGCAAGTTATTAGGGTTTTTGGGGAACACAAATTACATTATCTCAACATCTCAGTCATTTACACCCAATGACTGCCCAAAACCATTTTCATGATTAAAAGAGATGATGATTGGGGTAATTAATACCCCGGTACTTAATCAAGACTAGCATGGCGCTTAAGTACAACCTATAACTAGTATAGTTACCACATATTTACTAAGGTGACAAGGATTTAAGGAATTCAATTGTCAAGGATGGCACATGTTCCCTCCAGCATCGTGAGTATGAAGAGGCGTGAGTTCCTTGTGCTGAAGCAAGAAGATAAGTCTGTAATGAAGTATCTCTACGAATTCAATCATTTGGCTCGTTACGCTCCGGACGATGTCTCAATTGATGCAAAGAAGCGAGCCCAGTTCTTGAATGGGCTATCGGAAGTATTGCAGTTGGCACTCGCTATACACGACTTCCGCAACTTCCAATAATTGGTTGACAAGGCTATTGTGGTGGAACATAAGATGCAAGCAGTTGTAGAATTGCGAAAGCGCAAGAAGGCTGCACAAATTTCAACAAGCTGCAATTTTCAAGAACCGGGTGTTTGGCCACCCGCTCCTCCTGAATTTCAAAATCCGGCACCTCCGAGAGCTTCCAGGCAAGTGTCTCAACCGCCTCATCAAGAAACCTAGCAAAGGCAGCCTAGAAATAAGCTAAGAAACCGACACAGATGAAGCCTATTAGCTGTATGTTTCAATTGCGGCAATCCGGGTCATTTTGCGGCTTTTTGTCCGAAGAAGCGCCAAGCTATTACCATTCAAGGTCCAGATCTTAGAGAATCCCTTGATCAGCAGTCTGATGTTATTTCTCAGAACACCGGTCGTGCTCATGTCAACCATGTCACCACCGAGGAGGCACAGGAAGCACCCGATGTCGTGTTAGGCACTTTTCTAGTCAATTCGACTCCTGCGACCGTGTTGTTTGACTCTGGAGCTTCTCATTCCTTTATGTCCAGAGGTTTTGCTACACTCCAAAACATCTCACTCAGCTTGATGCCTACACCTTTAATGATTCAATCGCCGGGTTCGGAAATGAGAAGCATTCATGAATATCGTGAAGTCGAGATTGATATCAAAGGGGTCAAGTTTTTGGCCGATCTTATTGTGTTAAATTCAGTGGGCCTTGATGTTATCCTTGATATGAATTGGCTGTCCAAGAACTAGGGTCAAATCGATTGTGCCCGCAAGTCTATCACTCTCACAAGTCCCCTTGGTTTTCAAGTCGAAATGGTGCCGAAATTGGAGCATCCACATCTTTATGCCCTTAGTGGCAAAGAATTGCCGGAATTGAGTGAAGTTCCAGTGGTGTGTGAGTTCCCGGATGTATTTCCCGAAGAACTACTGGGCATGCCCCCTACACGAGAAGTTGAATTCGTGATCATTGCTGACCAGGCGCTCCAATATCTAAACGGCCTTATTGAATGCTGCCAAATGGGTTGGTTGAATTGAAGAAGAAACTCATGGAACTTCAAGAGAAGCGTTTCATTAGGCCGAGCTCCTCACCTTGGGGATGCCCAGCTATATTTGTGAAGAAGAAGGACCACAGTCCGCGCATGTGTGTTGACTACCGTTCGTTGAATGAGGTTACCATCAAGAACAAGTATCCGCTTCCGCGGATTGATGATGTGTTCGACCAAATGACCGGTGCTCGTATTTTCTCCAAAATTTACTTGAGATTGGGCTATCATTAAGTTAGGATCAGATCTGAAAATATTCCCAAGACGACATTCTCAACTCGTTATGGCTTGTACGAGTACACCGTCATGTCCTTCAGTTTGACAAATGCACCGGCCTTGTTCATGAGTCTCATGAACTCAGTGTTTATGGAGTATTTTGATAAATTTGTAGTTGTCTTTATTGATGACATTCTCATATACTCCAAATCTGAAAGGGAGCATAAAGAACACCTTCGGCTTGTGTTGAACAAGCTCCGAGAACATCGACTCCATGCAAAATTTAGCAAATGTGAATTTTGGCTAAAAGAAGTCACCTTTTTGGGTCATGTGCTATTCGAGGGAGGAGCTGCTACGGACCCAAGCAAAGTCCAAGATGTGCTCAATTGGAGACAGCCCAAGTCGGTCTCCGACATTCGCAGTTTTCTCGGTCTTGCAGGTTATTACCGTTGATTTATCGAAAATTTCTCAAAAATTGCAAGACCAATGACCCAATTATTGAAGAAAGAAAATAAGTTTGAATGGTCAGTGGAATGTGAAGCAAGCTTTCAGATGTTGAAGGATCACCTCACCTCTGCTCCGGTGTTAGTCCTGCCGGATATCCACAAAAACTTCGATATCTACTACGATGCATCTCGCCTTGGTCTTGGTTGTGTTCTCATGCAAGAAGGCCGAGTTGTGGCGTATGCATCGAGGCAATTGAGGTCTCATGAGATGAATTATCCCACTCATGACCTTGAGCTTGTAGCAGTTGTTCACGCTCTGAAGATATGGCGACATTTTATTGTCGGCAATCGCTGCGAAGTCTACACCGATCACAAGAGTTTGAAGTATATCTTCACTCAGGTTGATCTGAATCTAAGGCAAAGAAGATAGCTTGAATTAATCAAGGACTATGATTTGGGACTTCATTATCATCCGGGAAAAACCAATGTCGTTGCCGATGCTTTGAGTCGAAAATCGCAATGCAACTGTATTTCGGTTAGACCCGAAACAGAGGCCCTATGCAACGAATTTCAACGGCTCAACTTGGAGATGGTTGGCAAGGGTTTTCTCGTTGCCTTGGAAGTGAAACCTACCCTAGAGGATGTAACACCCTGGTTTTCTGAGCTTTTTAAAAATTTTCAAAGTAAAAAGAACCATTTCATTTTGATGAGAGTTCAAAGCTTAACTTGAGATTTTCGGAATTCGAGTGTTTAAAATGACTAAATCAAACTTCAACTAATCCCAAAATTTTGGTTCATTTGGTGTTATTCGAGCTCTGGAGCTACCTCTCCCTTTCTTTGTAGGTTCGGCTCTCCCCTTGCCCAGCTCTTGTGCCCAGACCTCTCTCCTTGTCTAAGACCTCCCCTCGTTTCTTTTGTTTGGATTTCCCTTAGTCCAGACCTCTTTGTTGGTTTGAATCTCTTTGTTGTTCAGACCTCCTCTTCGTTGGTTTGAATCTCTTTGTGGTTCAGACCTCCTCTTTGTTGGTTTGAATCTCTTTGTGGTTCATACCTCCTCTTTGTTGGTTTGGATCTCTCTGTGGTTTATGTTGGGATACGGGTAGGCTACGATAGCAACAATTCAAAATTTCCACCACGCAAACCAGGAAGCCAAGCAAGAAGATGATCACAGATCGTTACCACTAGGCCTTGAGAGCGGAAGAAGTGTCGGCGACTGGTCAAGCGAATAAGCGCGTCGATGTCTTGGTCGTAGTCGATCGTCCGGCGTCCTCGTGAGTTGATCGTCTCCTCGGCACCTCTGCGGTTCCTTGCGAAGATCGCGGATCGTCCTTAAAGCGCAACAACGAGAAGCGCCTCTATAGTATCCACGTCCGGGAAGGAACAACCGTGCGCGGTGTGCTAGCACCAAATCGCCGCGAGGAGGCACTCAAGAAGATGTCGGCTAGGGTTTCGGTAGGGCAACTTCGTCAACCGACTCTTTCCCAGACCTCATGCATCTCCTTATATAGGGCGTGGCGGATCCTATCCAAACACTCTTCTGAATCGTATTCGTACTAGTTTATTCAACCCGTTAAGTGTGTGACCCGTTAGGTTCATGTGTAGTTCGGTTGTGACTGGAAACCCTTTCCGACCACGAGTCGTAGCGGTTCCTAGCGAGGACATAACGATTCCGAATACACACAAATTATATCGGACGAACCTTAATGCAATATGATCTCGACCAGGTCCTCATCACTTACGACCTGTGTCCTATCTCTATCTGACCGATTCGTATTTGATCACGACCAACTCGTAACTCCTTACGACTTGGTTTCGACCACTCTGTGATTACGTTCGACCCGATCTCGACTTGCTTGTATCTCCATCGACCGATCCGTAGTCGGTCGAACTTTTTCTCATGTATTCTCCTTTGCCTCACGATATCTGGTTGAACTCCGGGTGAGATGTTGTGTCATCCATGGACTGTTCAATGCTTTCTCGATCGAGTGTCGAGATAACCTTATGTGGTGAACTCTTCGACTACCGATGGCATAGCCATGCACTTTTTATCCGACCACTTGAGGGCGAGAGATATCTCTCTGTTATGTTAGGAGGGCAAATCCATATCCGACCAATCACATCCCTCTGCATGTTTCATAGCATGCAAAGCTACCTTTATAACCACCCGATTCTGAGTAGCGTTTGGCAACCCCTAAAGTGCTATTACACATGTAGGAAACCATCTTGATCTCGGGTCTAAGGATTATACATCATCATTGCTTGAGACCAACTAACGACACATAGAATCATAACAATCTCAATAGTGTCTCAAGGTGGGTCATATCCAACACCATGTTCTCTAACACGTGTCCACATTATTGATTCGATATCCCTATATCCATGACCGGTGAAACATGGTCATCAATCAATACATGTCTTGATCGTAGAGTCACTAGTGTTCCGTCGGTGACTTTCGACCGAGGATACTTTTAGAAGCGACATCATCATAAGTTAAAAGAGTTTCACCAACAAGTCACATACTCGTTAATCTTTATGACTGATGATTCATTCAAGGAACAAGATAACATATTATCAAATATTGTGAACATAATGAAATATAATCATCTCTATGATTGCCTCGTTTAGACCTCCTTTCGGTCCAAACCTCCTTCTTCGCTTGGACCTTCCTTGTATTCATTTGGACCTCCCTATGTTCATATGAACCTCTCTGTGTTCAATTGGACCTTCTTTGTGTTCATTTGGACCTCCCTGTGTCCTTTTGGACCTCCACGGGTCCGTTAGGACCTCCTTGGCCCTTCATCTTGGCCGTCAAGACCTCCTCGGGTTCATCCTGACCGCCAAGACCTTCTTTGATGTCCTCTTAACCACCAAGATCTCCTTTGGTTCCATCTTGACCGTTGAGACCTTCCCTGTGTTGGTCTTGACCGTCGAGATCTCCTTTGGTTCCATCTTGATCGTTGAGACCTTCCTTGTGTTGGTCTTAACCATCGAGATCTCCTTTGGTTCCATCTTGACCGTTGAGACCTTCCCTGTGTTGGTCTTGACCGTCGAGATCTCTTTTGAGTTCATCTTGACCGTTGAGACCTTCCCTGTGTTGGTCTTGACCGTCGAGATCTCCTTTGAGTTCATCTTAACCGTTGAGACCTTCTCTGTGTTGGTCTTGACCGTCGAGATCTCCTTTGGTTCCATCTTGACTGTTGAGACCTTCCCGGTGTTGGTCTTGACTGTCGAGATCTCCTTTGAGTTCATCTTGACCGTTGAGACCTCCCCTGTGTTGGTCTTGACCGTCGAGATCTCCTTTGGTTCCATTTTGATCGTTGAGACCTTCCCTGTGTTGGTCTTGACCGTCGAGATCTCCCCTTGATTCCGTCTTGTCCGTCAGGACCTCCCTCGAGTTCATCCTGGTCGTCGAGATCTCCCCTTGATTCCATCTTGACCGTTAGGACCTCCCTCGAGTTCATCCTGGCCGTCAAGATCTCCCTTTGATTCCATCTTGACTGTTAGGATCTCCTTTGGGATCATCCCGACCGTTAAGACCTCCTTTGTTCTATCTTGATCGTGGCGACCTCCTCTTTTTGTCTTTTAGCCGCGACCTCCCCTTGAGGCCGCGACCTCCTCTTTTGTCGTTTTGTCGTGACCTCCTTTGGTCGGGACTTCCCTGTGGTCTTTTTGCAAAGACCACCTCTGCAGGACCTCCTCATCCTTTGGACCTCCTTGTCCGCATGACCTTTGGTTTTTTTTTTTGCAATGACCACCTTTACGGATCGGACCACGTTGTGGTCAGGACCTCCGGTCTTTTAGGAGAGACCACCCTTGCGGGACAAGACCCCCTTTTGACCTCTGCAGGATCTCCTCAATGTCTTTGCAGGACCTCTCACCTGAGCTTTGACTGGTCCCACCTGTCAGCTCTGCTCGCCTCCTTTTTCCTTCCGCCACAGAAGTTCTCGCGCAGTTAATGCGGTCACTGCTGTGGTACCGTGTATTCCCCTTTTTGTCTTTTCCTTGACCTGCCCCATCTTTTCCTTCTTTTCAGGCCATACCTTGTCTTGTCCTTCACCTACTTTTGACTTGTGGGTCACTAAGTCTCTCAGTGACTCTCTTTCCTTCTTCCTTGGCTATAAATAGTCTGAGCAGCCCTCCTTTCTTCACCTTTGGCCACTCAACTCTCTCTAGCTCTTGTCCAGCTTATCCAGTGCTTGAAGCTTCGCCTAGGAGTCCGTTGAGGCTACGCTGACGCCTCCTCACCACCAAGAAGCTGTCGAAGCTCGCGCCACCACCTCGCTATCGAAGTAGTTCACCGGAGCGCCAGCGTCACCTTCAACCGTCGTTGCCGAGCCCTCGACCTCCTCCCTATCCTCTTCTGTCTCCCTCTCGGCCTTGGTGAGTATCCCCATGCCTTGTCCCTTTTCCCTTGATTCCTGTTACGACTACCTCGCGTAGTCGTAGCCTTACCGGACCTCCTCTTTTTGATATCCCGAGGGTCTCCTCTTTGCAAAGATGACCGTCTTGGTTGTTTTGCAAAAGATGACCCTCTTGGTCATTTTGCAAAGACGACCATCTGAGGACTTCCTAAGGATCTCTTCTTCAAGACCTCCTTGACCTCCTCGGGACATTCTCCTCAGGATGTCCCTTGAGCTCCTCAAGACCTCCCTTGGCAAAGACTACCCTCTCAGTCTTTGCTGGTCTTTTTGCCAAGACCACCCTCCCGATCTTTGCAGGCCTCTTCGCAAAGATGACCCCCTCGGTCTTTTTTGCGAAGACGACCCTCTTGGGTCCCCTTCTGCACCTCCTCCTTTGAGACCTCCCTTTTGCCCTCTCGGGACCCTCTCAGGACCTCCCTTTTTGCAAAGACCACCCTCTTCGGTCATTTTCAAAGACCACCCTCTCTACAGACCTCCTTCTTTCCGTCGGACCTCCTCCTAGAGCCTGTTCCTAGTTCTTTTAGTTCTGTCTTGCGTTGCTTGTTCTTGTCCGGTTTGTTTGGAGTTCATTTGGTTGTTATTTGATTTTTCTTGCTGTTTTCTCGTGTAGATTGCGACTCTTCGGGGAGCCCGAGTTCTCCCAGTTAGTTCCTCAAGCTTTCGGTCCAGGCAAGTTACACTCTTGATCATGTTGCACCCAGTATCTCAAATTATTTAAGTTCTGTTTCAAAATTACTACATGCTTATTTATGCTAAGTATTTCAATACCTGTTTTAAATTCATAGCTATGCCAAATCCTTTGTATGGCCCATGTTGATATTGAATCCACTATGTTGTCACCCTAGTTAAAATCTGGTTGATGCAATAGTGTGAACAGGATCTCTTGAAAAATGTATGCTTAGTCATGCTTAGACCAAAATCTTGTTTTGGGAGTTTTACTACCGAAAGACCAATGTTGTCTAATGTTTTAATCCATGACATTAGGTTGTCGTGGTAGCTTGTAAATGTTTTCGAAAGTAAAGGAAAAGGAAAATGGATTTGGACTTGGGCGAATCTGGTTGTTTGGTTGGTGCATGTCTATGCACGGGGGTCGTATTATCCGATGCCCTAGGGTTGAGGTTGTCGCCCAAGTTAGTTAAGGATCGGTCTGCGAGCGTTACTTTGCTATGCTTTATTGTGCAACCACATGTCCTGAGTGGGTGGGACCTAGCTAACTAATTTACAAAGTTCCATCGCGGTCGATCCTGTGGATGTGGTGGGAGGTCTTTCATGGCCTGTCTTTCATGACTTGGTTGTTCCCACCTGGCGCAAGAGGGGGCCCCTATGAACTCTGTAGATTTCTATCCAAAGAGGGATGTGAAACCTTAGTGAGGGTGGACTGCGGTGGAATAATGCATTGTAAAGGCCTTGTCATGAGCTCTAGACCACTTACCTTCGGTAGTGAGTGGTGGCATTGCCGGTCGCCAAACAAACTAGAGAAATCATGTCATGTGGGTAAAGTGTACAACCTCTGCAAAGTGTAAAACTATTCAAATAGCCGTGTCCACGGTCATAGACGTGTTGGCAAAGCCTCTCACAGTTAGATGTTGGTTTTGTTTTCAAAAGGACTTGACAACTTGGTTTTGGATTTCTATCCAATTGGGTTTTGGCGGGGAGCCTTGTGACAGGAGGGTATCCTTCACCACTTGTGATGAATGTTATCCAACTGAAAACTGAGATTTAGAAAATGAATTTTAATTATTGTTATCTGCCTTGGAACTTAGTACTTGTATTTGAAATAAACCTAGCTTTATGCAAATCAACCATATTATGCCTTCCTTTGAGATATCCATTTATGCATGTCATTACATTATTTGTGGGTGTAACTTGCGAAACACAGTTGTTGTGCTCACTCTTGCTGATATTTTTATTGAGCGAGAAAAAAAGCTTGAGAGGTCTTCGTAGTGGACCTAGAGGTCTGGCGATTAGGATCGCCCTCGGCCGATTGCATGTGGTTTATCGGGTGGTCTACTCAGTTATCTTCCGCTGTATTTTGTTTGCTGGCTTGTAAGCCTCCCCTTTGTAATCAACTTTGTTGTTAATAAAGCATGTATTTGATGTACGTTACCACTATTGTATGCTGTGAAGAGCTAGTTGTTGATCTTTGGGACTAGCTCGGTTCACACAGAGGACCATGGGGTGATCCCTGACCACCACGACCACCCTCGGGTCTGGTCGTGGGAGGTCTTTGGGGTGATCCCAGCCCTCCACGACCTCCCTCGAGTCTGGTCGTGGGAGGACTTGGGTCACCTCTGGTTCCACGACCTCCCTGGGCTTGGTCTCTCGACCACCGCTGGGTCAGGCTGTGGCACCTGAGGGTCATCTCGTCGCTATCTCGAGTCCACCTTGGGGACATCCGGGTGGTCTTGAGGGACCTTCCGAGAGGTCTTGCTAGACCTCTCGAGTGGTCTGTAAGACCTCTCCGGGTGACCCCAGGTCAGGCGTTACAAAGTGGTATCAGAGCATCTTGACTGCAGGTCGTAACCTAGTAGAATGGCCGTAGAATCTCAAAACCTATTTTGTATAACAAGAAAAGTAATTTGTGCTCGTCTCATCTTGGCCATCTTTCTGTTCTCACCGCCCTTTTGCTATTCTTTCTTACCCTAATTCTATTTTACCTTGCTTTTCTTCTTGTCACCATTTTACAAGGTCAAATGGATCCTCTTTCCCTTAAAATCTCTATAGGACCGAGCCCTTTGTGCTCGAGCTCTGGATGCTCTGGGAAGATTGAAGCAGTTGGTTTAACCCTGCAAGGCTCTTGGAAGCTGCCCTTGTGAGTTAGCTAGTGCATTGGATGCCATGTTAGGTAGCTTTGAAGGAATTTTATTAGGGCTGATTTTGTGAATCAAAGATCTTGAGGTGGATTTTGTAAAGTAAAGATTTTTGAGGATTTCTGATGATTATAGGAAGTCTTGTGAATTCAGGAGCATGTCGGTGGATATGTCTTGTTTGTGAATGATGGATTGTACAGATTGTGCAAGTAAAAGTTGATCTTGCAAAGAAAGTTTTGATGGGTCATGAAGGAGATAAGGATTTGAAGTATTGATTCGATTATTAGGATAAATTGAATACTCTTAAATCTGGAGCAGATTACAATACTGATTGGAAGCCTTGAATTAAATATGTGGGTTACACTGGATTTAGTAGGATATGATTGAATAGGAAACTTGAATTGGAAAGGAATCTTGATTGGATTATGGAGATATGTCTGGAATCAGACTTTGGAAATGTATAATTGTTGAATATTGGAAGGTATGTTTGAGGATGCCCTACCAATATTGGTTATAGCCAAATTATTCGTTGGATAGATGGTTATAAAACGATTTGGTGCATCAGTTTGAACTGGTGAATTGCTAAGAAGTTTTTTGGAAGACTCCGTAATGAATGTTTGTGGATTTTAAGGCTTTTTTTTCTGTTGATTGAGATCCTGATTGAATTCTTTTAATTGGGTGATTCCAAGAGATGTGAATTGGTGGATCTCAATAAGATTAAGTTGTGGATCTGGCAAGGATAGGAAGTTTGATTCTTAGCTCTTAGCTAGCACCCAGCGCATGGTTGAAACAAGTGGCTCCTGAAGAGAGAGCCGGTTGAAAGAAGAGAAGCCTTGTCATCTCTACCTTCCAAGGACAACATGCAAGACCTCCTGAAGACTGAGGATTGAAGATCGTCCCGTCAGCCCAACCATATAGCTTTATCTGCCTAGACTCTTTCTGTGTACTAAGTCGCCTCATAAACTGGTAAGTGCCGATCAATAGAACACCGTTGACTTGTTAGTTCTTCTTGCAACTCTTGAGTTGGTTCTTTGCTGGGGTGTTGTTTGCTCTATTCCCACTTGTCTTCTCTGACTCTTACCTACCCTTGGTCTCTTTCCCCAACCCTCTGGAGCACCTAGCAGATGATGAATTCTCGTTGCCCTAAAGATGGAAGCAGTGCTGAAGAAAGCCATCAGCTGACAGTGGAGACACTTCAGAGCTTGAATCAGTTCTTGGTTACCCAGACTCAGTTGATGCAGCGGATAATACAACAACTAGATGCCAGAAGTGTTCCCTCAACCACTGTCCCTGCAGCGCCTGAAGAGCGTCTCTGTGATGAGCTGCCCAAGGATAAGTCACCATAAGTCCCTCTTAATGAAGATGCAAGACATTTTTTTTCCTGCAGGCCGCCACCCCTGGAAATTTGTTCTCTGTTACAGATGTGGTGAACAAGGGCACTTCGCTTATGGATGCCCCCAAAAAGGAAAGCCAAGAGAAGACAATCTTTGTGCTTCTTGCTTGACCGAGGGCACTATTTTACTAGCTGTTCCCAGAGGGAGTTGATCCAGTTTAAGGTTTGTAACTACTATGGTAAAGAAGGGCACTTTGTCAGACAGTGCCCCTTGCAAACATCTTTGGCACCTCAAGCAACTTTAGCACCGAAGGACAGTTCAGAAGAACCTAAGACACCCCACCAAGCAGCAAGCAAGTGCACGAGTCATGAAGACAAGGACTGTTTGAAGACATCACCAACCTCCATAGACCAGCAACAGTGTGTGACTGATCAAGCCACCTCCAATCAAGTCGAGTCAGACATGACCATGGATTCATCTCTCAGACTATCTCAAGAAGCAAAGGAGCTAAGTTTTAACAAGACCAATCCCAAAACACTTAAGTCGCAAGCGCCTTGCCAGCAACAGGACAGTGGTCACAATAGGAAGATGGAAGAGCAAGTGCGAACTAATGTGAGAAACTGCAAGGTTCATGTGATTGAAGGGCCATCTCTCCAGAACAAGACATCAGTGGACAGCATTCCAAAAGCAACCCTCATTGCAACAATAACACCAACAACAGGGAGAAAGAACAATAGAAGGATTTCGTCGCAACTGCCAAAGTATAGGAGTTTGGGCTTGCCAATGCCCCAAGATAAGACAGTGAGTCACTCAGTCAGCTCCAACACCACCAAGTTACCTGTTCAAGGCCAGTCCCAGAAGAAGTCATCTCATGCTGCAAGTGTCACGTGCTTCCTTTGCCGAGAGTTGGGACATTACGCCAATAAATGTCGAAGAAGCGTGAGCGGTGAAGTTAACCATCAAGCAACAAATCCAGTTGAAGACTCCTTGCAACCCACCTCTTCTCTCTAGCCTCTCCGAATCTCGGGGTCGAGATTCCCTTAAAGGGGGGTAGGTTTGTAACACCCTGGTTTTCTGAGCTTTTTGAAAATTTTCAAAATAAAAAGAACCATTTGGTTTTGATGAGAGTTCAAAGCTTAACTTGAGATTTTCAGAATTTGAGTATTTAAAAATGACTAAATCAAACTTCAACTAATCCCAAAAGTTTGGTTCATTAGGTGTTATTCATGCTCTGGAGCTACCTCTCCCTTTCTCTGTAGGTTTGGTTCTCCCCTTGCCCAGCTCTTATGCCCAGACCTCCCTCCTTGTCTAAGACCTCCCCTCGTTTCTTTTGTTTGGATTTCCCTTAGTCCAGACCTCTTTGTTGGTTTGAATCTCTTTGTGGTTCAGACCTCCTCTTCGTTGGTTTGAATCTCTTTGTGGTTCAGACCTCCTCTTTGTTAGTTTGGATCTCTCTGTGGTTCAGACCTCCTTTCGGTCCAAACATCCTTCTTCGCTTGGACCTTCCTTGTATTCATTTAGACCTCTCTATGTTCATCTGAACCTCTCTGTGTTCAATTGGACCTTCCTTGTGTCCATTTGGAGCTCCCTGTGTCCCTTTGGACCTCCCTGTGTCCTTTTGGACCTCCCTGGGTCCGTTAGGACCTCCTTGACCCTTCATCTTGGCCATTAGGATCTCCTCAGGTTCATCCTGACCACCAAGACCTCCTTTGATGTCCTCTTAACCGCCAAGATCTCCTTTGGTTCCATCTTGACCGTTGAGACCTTCCCTGTGTTGGTCTGGACCGTCGAGATCTCCTTTGGTTCCATCTTGACCGTTGAGACCTTCCCTGTGTTGGTCTTGACCGTCGAGATCTCCTTTGGTTCCATCTTGACCGTTGAGACCTTCCCTGAGTTGGTCTTGACCGTTGAGACCTTCCCTGTGTTGGTCTTGACCTTCGAGATCTCCTTTGAGTTCATCTTGACTGTTGAGACCTCCCCTGTGTTAGTCTTGACCGTCGAGATCTCCTTTGGTTCTATTTTGACCGTTGAGACCTTCCTTGTGTTGGTCTTGACCGTTGAGATCTCCTTTGGTTCCATCTTGACCGTTGAGACCTTCCCTGTGTTGGTCTTGACCGTTGAGACCTTCCCTGTGTTGGTCTTGACCGTTGAGATCTCCTTTGGTTCCATCTTGACTGTTGAAACCTTCCCTGTGTTGGTCTTGACCGTTGAGATCTCCTTTGAGTTCATCTTGACCGTTGAGACCTCCCCTGTGTTGGTCTTGACCGTTGAGATCTCCTTTGGTTCCATTTTGATCGTTGAGACCTTCCCTGTGTTGGTCTTGACCGTTGAGATCTCCCCTTGATTCCATCTTGACCGTCAGGACCCCCCTCGAGTTCATCCTGGCCGTCAAGATCTCCCCTTGATTCCATCTTGACCGTCAGGACCTCCCTCGAGTTCATCCTGGCCGTCGAGATCTCCCTTTGATTCCATCTTGACTGTTAGGATCTCCTTTGGGATCATCCCGACCGTTAGGACCTCCTTTGTTCTATCTTGATCGTGGCGACCTCCTCTTTTTTTTTCCTTTAGCCGCGACCTCCCCTTGAGGCCGCGACCTCCTCTTTTGTCGTTTTGCCATGACCTCCTTTGGTCGGGACTTCCCTGTGGTCTTTTTGCAAAGACCACCTCTGCAGGACCTCCTCATCCTTTAGACCTTCTTGTCCTTTGGACCTCCTTGTCCACACGACCTCTGGTTTTTTTTTTTTGCAAAGACCACCTTTGCGGATCGGACCACCTTGTGGTCAGAACCTCCGATCTTTTTGGAGAGACCACCCTTGCGGGACAAGACCCCCTGTAACACCCTGGTTTTCTGAGCCTTTTTGAAAAGTTTCAAAATAAAAAGAACCAGTTTGTTTTGATGAGAATTCAAAGCTTAACTTGAGGTTTTCAAAATTCAAGGTGTTTAAAATGACTAAGACAAACTTCAACCAATTCAAAGCTTGGTTCTTTTGGTGTTACTTGAGCTCTCTGGAGCTATCTCTTCCTTTTTTTGTTAGTTCTGCCCTCCTCTTAGCTCAGCCCTTTCTTTCCAAACCTCCCTCTTGTTTGACCTTGCCAGACCTCCCTTCGCATTGTGTTCGGATTCCTTTATTTCAGACCACATCTTTTGTTGGCTTGAATCTCCTTGGTTTAGACCCCCTTAGGTCTAGACCTCCTCTGTAGTTTCTCTTCGGTTTTGACCTCTTCATCGGGTCACAATTACCCCTGAGATGTCCTGAGCTCAGGTTTGTGCTTCAAATATCTTTGATATCTGAAATCTAAATTTTGGATTGAGCTCCCCCTTCTGGACCCCTTCCTTGCTTGGACACCCCCTTTATGCCCAGACCTCTCTCGTGTTCATTTGGACTTCCCTGTGTTTACTTGAACTTCCCTCTTGTTCACATAGACCTCCTGTGTCCACCTAAACTTTTCGTGTGTTCCTAAGGACCTTCTTGGTCCTTCATCCTGACCGCCAAGACCTCCATTTGGATTTATCTTGACCATTGAGACCTCGCCTGTTTTGGTCTTGGCCGTCGAGATCTCCTTGATCTTCTCTTGACCATCGAGATCGCCTTTGAGTTTATCCTGATCGTCAAGATCTCCTTTGGAACACTTTCCATGGATCTCCTCCATTAGATCCCTCTTCCTTAGAAACCTCTCCGTCCAGACCTCCTCTTCGTTTGGATCCAAGAGTCCAGACCTCCTTTGTTTTGTCCTCCTCTGGTCCAGACCTCCTTGGGTCTAGACCTCCCAAGTGCTTGGACCTCCCTAGTGTTGGGTCGCGGGGTAGGCTACGATAGCTAGAAACAAAAATTCTACCACGCAAACCAGGAAGCCAAGCAAGTAAATGATCCTGATTATTACCACTAGGCCAGCAGAGCGGTGGAAGAAGCGTCGGGCGGCTGGTGCGGCGAAGAGCGTCGATGTAGTGGTCGTAGTCGATCGTCCGGCGTCCTCGTGAGTTGATCGTCTTCTTGACACCTCTGCGGTTCCTTGCGAAGATCGCGGATCGTCCTTAAGCGCGACAACGAGAAGCGCCTCTATGGTATCCACACGCCCAGGAAGGAACAACCATACGCCGGTGTGCTAGCACCAAATCACACGGGGAGGCTCTCAAGAAGATGGCGGCTAGGGTTTCAGTAGGGCAACTCATGTCAACCCCTTTTTATTTTTTTTCCACGACCTCATGCATCTCCTTATATAGTGCGCGTGCGGATCCTATCCAAACACGCTTCTGAATCGTATTCGTATTGGTTTATTCAACCCGTTAAGTGTGTGACCCGTTAGGTTCATGTGTAGTTCGGTTGTGACTCGGAAACCCTTTTGACCCACGAGTCGTAGCGGTTCCTAGCGAGACATAGCGATTCCGAATACACACAAATTATATCAAAGCGAACCTTAATGCAATATGATCTCGACCAGGTCCTCATCACTTACGACGGGTCCTATCTCTATCTGACCGGTTCGTATTTGATCACGACCAACTCGTAACTCCTTACGACTTGGTTTCGACCACTCTGTGATTACGTTCGACCGGTCTCGACTTGCTTGTATCTCCATACGACCGATCCGTGGTGGTCGAACTCGCATTTCTCATGTATTCTCCCTTTGCCTCACGATATCTGGTTGAACTCGGGTGAGATGTTGTGTCATCCATGGACATTCAATGCTTTCTCGATCGAGTATCGGATAACCTTATGTGGTCGAACTCTTGACCACTAGTGATTATAGCCATGCTCTTTCTTTATCCGACCACTTGAGGGCCGAGATATCTCTCATGTTATGTTAGGAGGGCAAATCCCATATCCGACCAGTCACATCCCTCTGTATGTTTCATAGCATACCCAAAGCTACCTTTATAACCACCCCGTTACAAGTAGCGTTTGGCAACCCCTAAAGTGCTATTATACATGTAGGAAACCATCTTGATCTCGGTCTAAGGATTATACATCATCATTGCTTGAGACCAACTAACGACACATAGAATCATAACAATCTCAATAGTGTCTCAAGGTGGGTCTTATCAACACTATGTTCTCTAACACGTGTCCACATTATTGATTCGATATCCTATATCCATGACCGGTGAAACATGGTCATCAATCAATAGATGTCTTTGGTCAATAGAGTCACTAGTGTTCCGACCGATGACTTTCGACCGAGGATACTTTTAGAACGACATCATCATAAGTAAAAAGAGCTTCACCAACAAGTCACATACTCGTTAATCTTCATGGTGATGATTCATTCAAGGAACAAGATAACATATTATCAAATATTATGAACATAATGAAATATAATCATCTCTATGATTGCCTCTAGGGCATATTTCCATGATCTCCCACTTGCACTAGAGTGAATCATTTAAGTATCGTCCGATAGCTCTTGTGTGTGCCTCATGCTTTGGTGTGTGAGAGGCTTTGTCAGCGGATCAGCAACATTTAAATCCGTATGAATTTTGCATATCTTAACATCTCCTCTATCCACCAATTCGCGAATGAGATGATAACGCTTTGAGTATGTGCTTGGACTTGATGGGATCTAGGCTCCTTAGCTGCGCAATGGCTCCATTGTTGTCACAATAGAGATCCATTGGGCTTGAGGCACTGGAACCACACCCAACTCAACAATAAAATTCCTTATCCAAACACCTTCCTTTGCGACTTCGAAGCGCAATGTACTCGACCTCTGTTGTGGAATCGACAACCGTCTCTTGCTTGGAACTTTTCGACTCACCGCACCTCCATTCAAAATGAATACAAAACCAGATTGCGACGATAATCATCTTTGTCGGTTTGGAATCTTGCATCGGTGTAACCATTTACAACTAGCTCTTCATTACCGCCATAAACTAGGAACGCATCCTTAGTCCTTCTCAAGTATTTAAGAATATTTTTCACAGCTGTCCAGTGACCTTCACCGGGATTAGCTTGGTATCTACTCGTAACACTTAGAGCATATGATACATCTGGTCGAGTACGTATCATGGCGTACATGATAGATCCAATAGCTGAAGCATATGGAATACCATTCATGCGGTCTCGCTCATTAGTAGTCGAAGGACACTGACTCTTGCTAAGACTTATGCCATGTGACATAGGCAAGAACCCTTTCTTGGCATTTTGCATGTTGAATCGAATCAACACCTTGTCAATATAAGTACTTTGGCTTAATCCAATTTGCCTTCTCGATCTATCTCTATAGATCTTTATTCCCAAGATATATGCTGCCTCTCCTAGGTCCTTCATAGAAAAACTATTTTTCAATGATGCCTTATGATTCTAGCATCGGAATGTCATTTCAGACCAATAGTATGTCATCTACATACAAGATCGAGAATAACAAGTGCGCTCCCACTAACCTTCATGTAAACACAAGGTTCTTCTTTGTTCTTGTGAAACCAAACCTTGATTTCCTCATCAAAGCGTATATTCCAACTCCGAGATGCTTGCTTCAATCCATAAATAGTCTTTTGAAGTTTGCATACCTTACTAGCATTCTTTGGATCGACCAAACCTTGGTGTGTCATGTACACATCCTCATCTAGGTTTCCATTAAGGAAAGCTGTTTTGACATCCATTTGCCATATCTCATAGTCAAAATATGCGACAATAGCTAGAATGATTGAGCAGATTTAAGCATCGCTCTTGGTGAGAAAGTCTCATCGTAGTCAACTCCTTGAACTTGTCGAAAACCTTTTGCGACTAGTCGAGCCTTATGAATGTGAACATTTCCATCCATATCAATCTTTTTCTTATAGATCCATTTGCACTCAATGGTTTTAACACCATCAAGTGGATCGACCGGAGTTCAAACCTGATTTTCTCTCATGGAATCTATCTCGGTTTCATGGCTCCAAGCCATTTCTCGGATTCGGATCCATCATTGCTTCCTCATAAGTCTTAGGCTCACCATTATTCAATAATAATCGTCATGCCCATACCTTGTAGGCAATTGGCGCGACCTTTTAGATCTCGTAAATTTGGTGCCTTATCTCTGAGTTTAACAACAATTTGTTCATCGATAGAGGTTCAATAGGAGTTGAAACACTTTCAGATGTTTCCCGAATTTCTTCGAGTTGCACCTTTCTCCCATTGACTCCTTTTGAAAGAAACTCTTTCTCCAAAAAGAAACCATTTAAGACAACAAAAACTTTGTCTTCTTCGGTTGTAGAAATAATATCCTTTGGTTTCCCTAGGATATCCTATAAAAAGCATTTATCGATTTGGGTGTGAGCTTATCGGGCGTCAAGCGTTTAACATAGACATCACATCCCCAAATCCTTAGAAAAGACAAACTAGGACTTTTCCCAGTCCACATCTCATATGGTGTCTTATCTACTGATTTTGATGGTACCTTATTTAAAATGAAAGCGGCAGTTTCTAGAGCATAACCCCAAAAATACAATGGCAGATCTGATTGGCTCATCATTGATCGAACCATGTCCAACAAGGTCTGTTACGCCGCTCGGACACCCCATTCCATTGTGGAGTCTTGGGTGGTGTAAGTTGTGGAACAATTCCACATTGTTTCAAATATTTGCCAAACTCATGGCTCAAAAACTCACCTCACGATCAGATCGTAAAGATTTGATTGTCTTGCCAAGTTGATTCTGTACTTCATTCTGGAACTCCTTGAACTTTTCAAAGGATTCCGACTTGTGCCTCATTAAGTAGATATATCCATATCTACTATAGTCATCGGTGAAAGTAATGAAATCTTGAAAACCACCTCTAGTATCGTACTTATTGGTCCACACACATCGGTATGTATGAGTGCCAAGCGGTGGGACGCCCTTTCACTCGACCAGTGAAAGGTGTCTTGGTCAACTTTTCGACCAGGCAAGACTCGCATGTTTCAAATGATTCTAAATCAAATGAGTTTAGAGTTCCATCATTATGGAGCTTTTTCATGCGTTTCTCACTTATGTGACCCAAACGACAATGCCAAATAAAAGTAGAATTTATTTCATTAGGCCGAAGCCTTTTCGCATTTATATTATAGATTGATGCATCATCAAGATTTAAAATAAACAACCCATTCAAAATAGGTGCATAGCCATAAAACACTTTATTCAAAAATATAGAACAACCACTGTTCTCTATAAAGAATTTATAACCCTCTGCCATCAAACATGAGGCAGAGATAATGTTTCTACTAATGGTGGAGCGTAATAACAATTATTTAATTCCATAATAAATCCTAAAGGCAAGAGTAATGGCAAAGTCCGGCGGCTAATGCAGCAACCCTTGCTTTATTCGACGCGAAGATCCATCTAGCCCTTGCAATCATCCTACTTCTTGTTAGACTACGCATCGAATTGCAAATATGAGCAACCGATCCGGTATCAAATACCCATGAGTTAACGGAAAGTCGACAAGAAAAACATCTATAACATTAATACAGTAGTGG
Source organism: Phyllostachys edulis (assembly GCA_036346405.1). Lineage (NCBI taxonomy): Eukaryota > Viridiplantae > Streptophyta > Magnoliopsida > Poales > Poaceae > Phyllostachys > Phyllostachys edulis. Next base: position 1,397,678 of record CM070557.1, on the reverse strand, counting down.
AAGTTTTAGTCCCACCATTCCTTTTGTGATCGGCCGGTATTTCTTGCGTTCCTCTTCCAATGGCCTAGCTCTTTGCAGTAAAAGCATTCATTCTCTTGAGTCGGGCCAAACTTAGTCTTGGGTTTAGGTTTATTGGTTTGGATCTCATCCGAAACTTTAGCCTTGCCCTTTTTCTTGACCCAAGTCTTAGCCTTCTTCTTGAAGCTTGTACTCTTTTGCACCATCATCACATGATTGTTGCATTTCTTAATCTTGCCCTCTCTTTGTCTTAAGCATCATATGCGATTCGGTGAGATTCTTGTCTAAGCCGTTCATATGGAAGTTCAAAATGGGCGGCCATAGCTTTCGAGAAGCGAAGCAAGAATCAAATCTGTAGCCAACTCTTGGCTAAGTGGAAAACCAAGTTTTTCCAAGCTCGTGTGTAACCAACCATTTTGATTACATGAGGGCTCACCGGACCACCCTTAGCTAGCTTACATCCAAACAAGTTCTTTGAGATCTCAAATCTCTCAGTTCTTGCTTATGTCTCAAACATGCATTTGGCGCTTCGATCATATCGTGAGGCCTCTATGTTCTCAAAGCTGTTTACGAAGGTTTGAGTTCATAGCGACAAGCATGAGGCGACTAACGTCAAGGACTCATCACATGCCTTTTATAGAGCGGTTTTAATAGCGGCAGCAGCATTTTACGTAGGCACTTCGGAATTGGTTCTTCTAGAACATGTTCCTTTTATCTTGCACGAGAACAATTCTCGGGTTCGGGACCAATCCATAAAATTTGTTCCATTAAGTTTTCCCTTTCAAGTATCGAGCGTAAAAGCAAAAGCTGGATGTAGGTACAGCGATTGGTGCCATGATCTCTGACATAAAATATATGCAAAACTAAGACATATGTTCAATTGAAGTAACTTCTATTAAACAATTTAATATAGATACTCCCACTAAACACCACATCCCTCTTATGACATTTAATGATTCAAGATCCATAATCATTTAATCAACTAGTGAGCTTTGGCTTCCTTTGCTAGAAGACTAGTGAAAATGGTAAGCAACCTTTGCTAATCATATCTACTATATGACTCTTGTTGTTGGGCAACATCTTTATGCTTGACACCCAACCTTTATGCCCCAAGGTCCACAAGCTGTTATGATAACCTTGTTAAGTTAAACCATTGCCAGCGTGTAAGTGTCTGACACAAACCCATCTAGTCAAGGAGAGTTAATGGCACTCTGCTTTGGCAAGACCTACCATTAAAATACATGACTTTGGATGGTGCGGCATATTTGGGAGGGCATCAATTTAACTTAATATTATGTGAGGGAATTTTACTTCTATCATATCAAAAGCAATTAAAGCAAAATAACATGCATAGAAATAAATGAACATGAATGTAAAGGCATTCGCAAACAATCAAATTGCATTGTGATATAGGATGACCCTTCTTCATGGCCGACTCCTCCATCACCATGCATCCTGTTCACCATGTCTTCAAGTGGCCGACTCCTCCAAGGACTCCCACTAAGCCATTATTTCTAATAGCACTAGTAATGAAACACAAGGAGTAAAGCATCACACAAGTCGACCGCAGCCGTTATACAAATATAGACAGACCTTGGGCTGCAATTAACATGACACATGGTCATGAACATTACACGCATACATGCATCTCATACATGAACATCATGGGTCATACTATTCACATCAATCCCTGCAAAAACGAGTTATGCGCAGAATCCAATTCTAACGGACGACATGAGCACACACTACCTATAGCGCGTGGCACGAATAGCCAGCACGACGGTCCCGCTAGCCGGTCAGCGGGCGGGGTTCGAAGGGGCAGCGCACTCGAAATTTTTTTCTGAGACATGAATCTTATTCACGTTTCCGAGCTTTGGAAATCATTGGATTAATCATATTAACCCTATTCCGAGCCAATCTGATTACTGCCTTGATACGACCACATAATGCGACATACTCCGATGGCAGAATTCCGACCGGTAGAAGTATCATGCAAGGTAGTCAAAAACAAGTCGAGTGAATCATCTGGTGCTCTTAACTTGTACCTCCTCGTATACCCATCTACTATCACCGAAAACTGATCGATCTAATCGACCAGGGCCTAGGTTACCAGACACGGAAATAGATCTAATCTACTACTACCACATATCAAGTATATGCGACCGATCCAGATCAAAAACTACGCAGGATGGCTCTGATACCACTGTTGGGTCGCGAGGTAGGCTACGATAGCTAGAAACAAAAATTCTACCACGCAAACCAGGAAGCCAAGCAAGTAAATGATCACAGATCGTTACCACTAAACGCCAGCAGAGCGGAAGAAGCGTCGAGCGGCACAGTGCGGCGAAAGAGCGTCAATGTAGTGGTCGTAGTCGATCGTCCAGCGTCCTCGTGAGTTGATCGTCTCCTTCAGCACCTCTGCAGTTCCTTGCGAAGATCGCGGATCGTCCTTAAAAGCGACAACGTAGAAGCGCCTCTATGGTATCCACACGTCGGGGAAGGAACAACAAATGCGCGGTGTGCTAGCACCAAATCGCGCGGGAGGCTCTCAAGAAGATGGTGGCTAGGGTTTGAGAGGGCAAGCTGTTGGAAATATGCCCTAGAGGCAATCATAGAGATGATGATATTTCGTTGTATCCATGATTTAATAAATGTTCCTTGAATATTGCCTTTGTGTTGATTAACAAGTATGTGACTTGTTTGTGAAACTCTTCACTTGTATGGTTATTCTAAAGATTGTCCCTAGTCGAGTTCATGTGAGGACACATGTGAATGATGGATTAGCACATGTATCGATCGATGACCATGTTTCACAGGTCATAGACATGGAGATGTCAAACCAATAATGTGGACACATGTTTAGAACATGGGGTTGGACCGACCCAACATGAGACATAACAATTATACTTATGGTTCTCTCTACACAATGTGTACGCCTTGTCCTTAGACACGAGATTGTGCATGTACTTGAGATGTGAATCGACCTACTTAGGGGCTATCAAACGCTACTCAATGTGAGGTAGTTATAAAGGTAGCTTTCGGGTTTGTCATGAAGCATCTTTGCGAGGCATGGTCGGTCGAGATGGGATTTGCCCTCTCTACGAGAGATATCTCTGGGCCCCTCGAGTGATCGGATCCAGAAATGCATGGCCATGCTACTTAAGGTTAAGAGTTAACCTAGTAAGGGATTCCGAATCACAGGATCGAGAAAGAGTGGTCAGCTTGGAGCTCGACCGAATATCGTGAGGCAAAGGGATTGGCATGTACATAACGTTGTGATGGTTCGTCCGATATGATCTTTGTGTACGTTTAGGAGTTGTACGTCTTGCTAGAGACCGCTACCAACTATTGACCAAGTATGTATACTCGCGTCATGTCTAAACATCGTGAACCTATAGGGTCACACACTTAAAGGTGAAGCCTAATTCGGATTGGATCCGAATTAGATGAGCATTGAGTCCTAATGGGCCTCTATTAGTAGAAGCCCATTGTAAGGGCGTCTATAAAAGGAGGGCAAAGGCGCCTGAGGTTTCATGATGAGTTTTTCGTGACACCATCAAACCACGGCGCCACCCTCCACGCCCTAATCGCTCGCGCGGATCTAGTAGTCGGCGTGCGGCGCTTCCTCCGTCGTGTGGATACCTTTGGGCGCCTGCATCTGTAGCGTTTGGGCCGAACCACAAGAGAGGAGGCTGACGTGGGGCCTTGCATGACGAGGACGAGGAAGTAGTCGACTACTCTACCCGACGTCTTTGCATCAACTTAGTACGACTACTCTGCGCCTGACGTCTTTGCATCAATTCCTTTTCTTGGCGTCTAGTGGTAAGACCGTGATCTATAACTACAGTGATCTTGGTTTACGGGTAGAATTTTTATTAATTTGCGCTAGTGTAGCCTACCCGTGGCCCTTCAGCAACTCACGTCAACCCCTTTTTATTTTTTTTCAACAGCCTCATGCATCTCCTTATATAGTGCCCGTGCCGGATCCTATCCAAACACGCTTTACGAATCGTATTCGTACTGGTTTGTTCCAACCCGTTAAGTGTGTGACCCGTTAGGTTCATGTGTAGTTCGGTTGTGACTCGGAAACCCTTTCCGGCCACGAGTCGTAGCGGTTCCTAGCAGGACATAACGATTCCCGAATACACATAAATTATATCGGACGAACCTTAATGCAATATGATCTACGACCAGGTACTCATCACTTACGACCAGGTCCTATCTCTATCTGACCGGTTCGTATTTGATCACGACCAACTTCGTAACTCCTTACGACTTGGTTTCGACCACTCTGTGATTACGTTCGACCGATCTCGACTTGCTTGTATCTCCATACGACGATCCGTGGTGGTCGAACTCTTTACCTTCTCATGTATTCTCCCTTTGCCTCACAATATCTGGTTGAACTCGGGTGAGATGTTGTGTCATCCATGGGCTGTTCAATGCTTTCTCGATCGAGTATCGGATAACCTTATGTGGTCGAACTCTTGACCACGATGCTATAGCCATGCTCTTTCTTTATCCGACCACTTGAGGGCGAGATATCTCTCATGTTATGTTAGGAGGGCAAATCCATATCCGACCCGATCACATCCCTCTGCATGTTTCATAGCATACCCGAAAGCTACCTTTATAACCACCCGATTCTGAGTAGCGTTTGGCAACCCCTAAAGTGCTATTATACATGTAGGAAACCATCTTGATCTCGGGTCTAAGGATTATACATCATCATTGCTTGAGACCAACTAACGACACATAGAATCATAACAATCTCAATAGTGTCTCAAGGTGGGTCTTATCCAACACTATGTTCTCTAACTGCGTGTCCACATTATTGATTCGATATCCCTATATCCATATTTGGTGAAACATGATCATCAATCAATACATGTGTTGGTCGTAGAGTCACTAGTGTTCCGACCAGTGACTTTCGACCAGGGATACTTTTAGAACGACATCATTATAAGTAAAAAGAGCTTCACCAACAAGTCACATACTCGTTAATCTTCATGACTGATGATTCATTCAAGGAACAAGATAACATATTATCAAATATTATGAACATAATGAAATATAATCATCTCTATGATTGCCTCTAGGGCATATTTCCAACACCTAGGCCCAAACCTCCCTCTCTGGGTCTTCTCTATCTTCCTCATGTTCATTTGAGTTCCCTCGGAACCATCTTGAAACTTTCCGTGTTCACTTGGACTTCCTCTTTGCTTTGGTCCATGTAACCCTCTAAGGAAATTCCTTTCTCTGCCAACACGGTGTTACCGTTCCTAACTCGTGGTACTACCGTTTCTCAGGATCTCTCTGTGGACCTCCTCGTGTCCTTGAGCCTCCTGGAACTCAATTGGACCTCCCTTGATCAAATCTGACCGCCAAAGACCTCCTCTTTAATCCCCTCCGTTGGATTCCCTTCGGGCTTGGACCTCCTCTGTCTTTTGCACGGTCTGATCCAGCGTTCCGTGTCCTTCAGGACCTCCCCATGTCCTCTAGGACCTCCCCTTCCCTTATTTGGACCTCCCCGTGTCCTTCAGGACCTCCCTATGTCCTCTAGGACCTCCCCTCCCCTTATTTGGACCTCCCCGTGTCCTTTAGGACCTCCCCTTCCCTTATTTGGACCTCCCCGTGTCCTTCAGGACCTCCCCATGTCCTCTAGGACCTCCTCTTCCCTTGTTTAGACCTCCCCGTGTCCTTCAGGACCTCCCTCCTTGTAGATCTGGCCGTTAAGACCTCCCCCTTGGAGATCTTAACCGTCCAAACCTCCCTCCTTGTAGATCTGGCCGTTAAGACTTCCCCCTTAGAGATCTTAACCGTCCAAACCTCCCTCCTTGTAGATCTAGCCGTTAAGACCTCCCCCTTGGAGATCTTAACCGCCTGCCCTCCTCCTTGTAGATCTGGCCGTTAAGACCTCCCCTTGGAGATCTTAACCGTCGAGACCTCCTCCTTGTAGATCGGCCGTTAAGACCTCCCCTTAGAGATCTTAGCTGTCGAGACCTCCTCCTTATAGATCGACCGTTAAGACCTCCCCCTTGGAGATCTTAACCGCCCAGACCTCCCTCCTTGTAGATCTGGCCGTTAAGACCTCCCCCTTGGAGATCTTAACCGTCCAGACCTCCCTCCTTGTAGATCTGGCCGTTGAGACCTCCCCCTTGGAGATCTTAACCATCTAGACCTCCCTCCTTGTAGATCTAGCCATTAAGACTTCCCCCTTAGAGATCCTAACCGTTCAGACCTCCCCTTTGGAGATCTTAACCATTCAAGACCTCCTCCTTCGATTAGATCCTGACCATCCAGATCTCCCCCTTGATTTAATCCAACCGTCAGGACCTCCCCAGTGGGTGAGGACCTCCGCTTGACCTCTGTTGATCTCCCCTTTTGCACTTGATCTTGGCCATTGGACCTCCTTTTCGGAAATCCAACCGTCAGGACCTCCCCTTTTCACTTTGAGCTCGACCTTTGGACCTCCCGTGAGTAGGTATTTTGGACCTCCTGTCCATAGGACCTCCCCATTGTTGAGTCTTATGGATCTCCTTGATCACAGGACCTCCTCCCTGTCCTTTTTGCAAGGACCTCCCTTGCGGGTTGATGCCACTTGGTGGCCAGGACCTCCAGTCCTTGCGCATGGGAGTCTCCCCACATGTCATGTCTGTTGTGTCGCATTAAATACTATCGTCCTTTTTGTAGTAACTGTGCTATCCTTGTGTCACTTCTTGTACTAGCTCCCACTTTTCCTCTCCTGCTCCCATCTCTTCCCACACCTGCTCTTGACCTCATGTGCCCTTGGACCTCCCAGTAGCTTGTAACATCCCAAATGTATAAACAGGTGTGTGTTTCAAATGTAAGAAAATGTGTAGAAATAAAAACTTTTTCTCACATCTTGAAACTCTTGAACTCCTCTAAAATTCTTATCAAAAGTGGTGGGGTTCAAAAACCTAAACCTCCTGTGGACTAAAGTCCAACCCTTATTCAACTTGTCTCAAAATCTTATGCCAAACCCTTGGAAATATCTCTCCTTGGTCCTATAGTTGATGTGGGACCCCTCTGAAAAATATCATAAGTTCTAAAACTTGTTTGATAATTTTTGGAGGTAAAACAAACTCTTAAACAGCCTTTATGAATTTCCTGAGAAAAATGCAATGCATCAAAACCTCTGGAAAATTTATGTAAGGTTAATCTTGATGTCAGCAAGCTCCAGTTAAAATTTCATAAATTTTGGAGCTGGTTTGATATCCCAAATAATTCTGCAAAGTCTCAGCTATTAATTTTGAAATTCAAAACCATACACTGTTCCTTGGGCTGAGCCACTTTCCTTTCTGGGTTGAACCCAAGCCCATCAGACCTCCTTTCCACCTTGTGGAGGTCGTAACCGTTGGATCAAGATCCAACAGTCCCGACCTCCTCCGCGGTCAACACCGCAAGGACCTCCCCACCTCATCTAGGTCATAGCCGTTGGATCAAAGATCCATGGCCATGACCTCCCCTTGTTATCAAACCTCAAAGTCATCCTCCCACCTTGTTGAGGTCGTAGCCGTTGGATCAGATCCAACAGCCCATGACCTCCCCTCTATATCAAGCACGTCAGACCTCCCTTTGCACTCACTTGAGGTCGTAGCCGTTGGATTCAATCCAAAGGCCACGACCTCCTCTGCAAACCATCACAGCGAGGTCCTCCACCCCATCGAGGTCTTGTGCCATTGGATCAAAGATCCATGGCCATGACCTCCCCTCGCTGTTAAACCTCAGACCTCCCAGCTCATCTCGTAGCCCTTAGATCTAAATCTAAAGGCCATGACCTCCTTAGCGCTTTGCGCAGCGCCTAGGACCTCCCCTGTTGTTGTGTGCCCTTGGATGGAGATCCAGAGGCCATGACCTCCACATCCTGGGCTGTAACGTGCGCAACGTTAAGTCCTCCCAGGAGGTCCGCACCGTTGGATTTAGATCCAACGCCTTGGACCTCCTGTCCCCTTATCCTTTGCGCCTCTGCGCGATGGAAATCGGAGGGCCATGACCTCCCCTTTCCAAATCATGTGGCTGGGACCTCCTCCCAGTCACTTAAAACGTACCGTTTCAAACTCAAAAATCCGAGGGCCAGGACCTCCCCATTCTCTTTATCCAATGATGGTGTTGAGGTCCTGTTCTTCTCCTAGCTTGGGCTCGCGTGCAAGAGCTATGGTGGTGGAGAAGGTCAGAGCCGGTCACATCCCAACGGCTCTGTGCAGGCGCATTAAATGCGTGTCAGCCCCTTTCCGCCCCCTAGCCCATGCCCTGTCTTAACATACTCTGTCCCCTCCATCTTGTCCAAGCCATAGACCTCCCGTGGACCTCCCATGGGCTAAGCTCACCATGAGCTTAACCCTTGGTCCATGACCTCTTTTGCCCTAGCTATAAAACTTCCCCACTATTTCCTTGGCTTCCTTTACACACCTTTGCTGCCTTGCTTGCACCTCTGTGCTTGCGAGCTCAACACACCCGTAGCTCTCTTGGCCACCATTGGAGCACCTTGGAGCTCCTCGGTGGACAAGGGTCCCTGGAGTTTTTCCCCTCTTTCTCTGTGCTTCAATTTGTGCCATGTCCTCTGTGACCAAGTCCTAACTTGTTTAGTTTGGGCATTTACAGAAGTGGACAAAGTGGAGCTTGGAGTTGGTGCGTTGGCCGTGGAGCACCTTTCTTCCCCGGCGCCGGTCCCTTCCTCTTCCACGACCTCCTCAGCACCTCTGGACCCCCAGGTAATCTCCTGGTAATCCTTAGGCTGGGCACCATGCTTGTATGTCGCTGCGGAGCTCAAATATTGCTGTTGTCATTTTGGCCGTGTTGGGCCATTGTGCTCCTCTCCGGCTCGCCGGCGCTCAAGGCCGTCGCCGCCATTGAGAGGAGGTCCATGGTGTGCGCAACACTATTGCGCACACGTTGGTACCATTGGTGGTCGCCGGCGAGGTCTGCATCGCCGGCAATGACCCCATCTTTGCGTTGAGAATCTTGTCGGAACGAGACGTCCAGCGCATGCCGTTAAGACAAAGATCCTTCCTCCTTAAATGAGTCAATCATTGCTTAACCTCGTTAATCATTGGATTCGCCTTAACTGCCTTTAATCCTGCCTTTGTCGCGCATTTAAGACCTCGCGCCTGGACCTCCTTGTGTCCCGCGCGCATTTACTCCCCTGTCGCGTCGCGTCTTGGCGCTGAGCGCTTGATGGCGCTGGATCTGGGCCGTCCAAGACCTCCTCAGGAGATCTTGAGCGTCCAGACCTCCCCTTCTGCGCAATCTTGGCGTCGGACCTCCACGGAGGTGCAGTGATGTTAAGACCTCCGCGTAGGACCTCCTCGAGGTCATCTCAACCGTTGAGGACCTCCCTCGCTAGATCTAGACCGTTCTGGTCCTCCCTCGATTGTTGTGGTCCGTTGGATGCAGCATCAACGGCCACGACCTCCCCTCTGCTCGCGCGTGCGCATTGCTGGGAGGACATGGACCGTTGGATCCAAGATCCACAGCCCATGTCCTCTGGACCTTCGCGAGCGCGCATGCGCGTTGTCCTCTGGGAGGTCTTGAGCCGTTAGATTTAAGATCTAGGGCTCATGTCCTCCCCGGTCTTATTGGTTTTTAGAAATTCCAGAGAACTGTTATTTTGAGAACTGAAAAGAGGTAAGAACTTTAAAAATGCATAACTAATTCTATTTAAATCCAAAAGTAGTGATTCAAATTTCTACAGCTCTGGCTTGACCTGGGCTCCAATCTAAAAATAGTTATGAGCCCAGTTCAGCTCCAGAACATGGTTTTGTAAATAAATTTCAAAACTAACTTTAAATGTTTCATTAAAAATTCATTTAACTTGTAAAATGCATAAGTATTGCTTTGTAGGTTATTTTTGAGTGAATCCAACTTTGTTGGCTTCCTCTGTTAGTGCTCTCAATGCTAGGATAGGATTTAGGCATGTCACTATTTTCAAAAAGCTTCCTTGTGCATTTTATTTTTGTTCAAGTTCTTGTCTTTGAAAAATTATAGAAAATGCATAATAGCTCCAAATGAGATGAACTCAATTGTGTTATTCGTCTCATGAGGTGCTTGTTTTACTGTAAAAATCTCAGTATCACCACGTCTCTAGAAAATGTTGCCAAATAATTAAATTAGTGAATAGTGGCAGTTTGTATTTTTAGGGTTGAGCAGAATTGTTTTGCTCATATCTTTTGTATTGAGAATCCAAATTAATTGGTTCTTGTTGCTAAATTCCCTAAAAATCATCCTCTTGCTTCTGTAGAAATTTCAGAGCATTTGGAGTTTGTTTTCTGTGCTGTCTTGGTGGTTTTCGTCGTTCTTATCGATTCTTTTCGCTTTTTCGTTAGGTGCCGACGAGTGCTTCGAACCCGTGAGTGATCCTCAGCAATATATTAAGCAAAACCAGCAAGACAAGCAGTTTGATCATATCCCATTATTGTCCCATTACTTTAAAGCTTAATATATTGTTTTACTTGTATGTATGTATGCTACTTTGTGTTAAAATATCGCTAGTAATCCTATAGATGCATATTCTGTAGGTAAATGTTCATTCTCTACTACTAAGCCTAGGATTATCTTGCTGCGATTTAGAGTTCGATGGATGGACTCTTATCGCTTAGTAGTTACGTTGATAATGCTTAGCAATGCTTAGATAACGGTAGAAATGGGCGGTTGTCGACATTATGTCGATGACCTTGATCACACAAAAACTATTATTCCATTATGTCCATCTTGTGCTTGTTACTTTGTAAATAAACAAAAATGAAAACAAAACTGTTTGACTTGGGCACAATGGATGTTGGTGTGATTTATTGGGTGTGAACGGAATGGTGCCTAAGTCCCTAAGGACCGAGTTACTTGCGCCATTGATCCAAGCACTTTTGCGTGCTAACCACACGAGGGAGATATGGGACCTCTCTTGACTAAGTACTTTGGGAGGTGTTAATTATGAGCTGGTCAGTGGGTGTGTTAAAAATAAAATGTGTGTGTGGTGTTGGGAAGGGAGCATTAGCGAGACCGGTTAAATTTGTCTATTGTGTCCTTGTCCCGTGGAGTTCTTGACTCGTAATTAGCATCATCCATTGGAAATGTCTCGTAGGACTTAGCCGTGCTTGGCATACCAAAGGAAGTGTGCTAAATCATGTGGCTAAAAGGCGATCTGGCGTGTGGGTACATTGGTACACCCTGCGAGGTTAAAACTATTGAATAGCCTCGCCCTAGGTTATGGACACGCTTGGTGATTTCCATAAGAACTAGACTAAACACTTAATTAAAACTTGATGGGTGGTATGAATTGGATAATTCATGCTATTGTTGTGGTGACTTGGGTTAGTCACTTCCAGGTTGTCCTTGTTGTTATTATTGTTGTATCGTGTTCTTCACAAATTAAAATGCTTTGTCAAATTGCTTTCGATCTATTACATTATTGCAAATGAAAGCTCGCTTTATGCTAAAATGAGTCCAAAGCCTCATCCACTTAAATAAAGCTTGCATGTAGCTATTTATAGTTACTGTTATACTACCGTCGGTCTTGCAGTACATTTTGTACTCATTTGCTTTGCTTAATAATTTTGTTGTAGAGGAGGTAGAGCCCAAAGGGCTTTACTTTTGTGAGATGTGCATGCGTTGGGAATCGAGCTAGGCATCTTGGTTGGTTGCCTTGTGGGCTAAAGGCAAACCTTGTGGCTCTCTTTTGTTCATCGCCATCTTATGGCATGTTGCTTCCGCTGTGTTATCTTTATTGTTGTATTTGGCCGGTCGGCCCCTTTTGTAATAACTTTATATTATGTATGTCTTTTATTCTAGTCGTGCTTTGGTTCTATGTCTTGAATGGAATTGATGCATGATTTTGTAAAGGGTGTGTATCTTGCATGCAGGAAGTATACATATCTCGAATACACAGATTATTATGTTTGTGATGCTAGGGTCAATGGATGACTAAGTATTACAAGCTTAATAAACCGGGGTCCTCACACAGCTCTGGCAATATAAGCTTGAGCAGCCCTTCCTCCTTCACCTTTTTCCTCATACTCCACCCTCTGGTTCACCCGACCAGCTCTTAGACCTCTTTCCAAGTTCTCTAGATCCTCTCCCTAGCCGTCGGACCTCCTCCAACCAGCTCTTTGGATCTCCTTATGGCCATCAAACCTCTCTGTTGGCTCTTGTTTTATGTTTCTCTGAAGTTCTTTTGGTTTTTGCTTGGCTTTGGTTTAATTTGCGTTGTTTTAACGTGTAGACCTCGACGTCCTTGGAGAGTCCGAGCTCTGTGAGGCAATGAACCTGTAAAGCCTTCAAGCAGGAGGTAAGTTACACTCTTGATCATATTGCACCCATTACCTCAAGATATTTATATTGTTTTCAAAGATGTATGCATGCTTATTTTTACTAAGTTATTTCAATGCCTATCTTTTGGTTCATAGCTATACCCGATCCCTTTGTATGACCACTATTTATGTTGAACCAACCCCATTGTCACCCTAGATAAAATCTGGTTCTTGCAATAGTGAGGACCCGAGGCTTTTGAAAAATGAATGCTTAGTCGTGCTTAGACCAAAATCTGTGCCATGGAGGTTTTATAAATGTCTTGATTGCAATGAGCAATGGAAAATGATTTGGACTTTGGCGAAGCTGATTGTTTGGTTGGTGTAGGTCTATGCACGGGGGTCATGTGATTCGATGCCCCAGGGTTGAGGATGGTCGCCCAAGTCAGTTAAGGACCGGTCTTTGAGCTACCTCTTGCTATGCCTATAATGGGCTATGCCACAACCGTGCAACCACATGTCCTCAGCGTGGGGAGTAGGACCTGGCTAATTAATTTGCAAAGTTCCATCACGGTCGTTCCATTTAGATGTGTGGGTTGTGATGTTACGACTATGTTGTCCCACTGGCGCAAGAGGGGGCCCCTAAGCCCAGCGGACTTGTGTCCAAAGGGGGAGGCGAAACCTTAGCGAGGGGGGGCTATGATGGAACAATACATTGTAAAGGCCTTGTCACGTGCTCTAGACCTCTTACCTTCGGTAGTGAGGGGTGGCAACGACGGTTGCCAAACAAACTACAGAAAACGTGTCATGTGGGTAAAGTGTACAACCTCTGCAGAGTGTAAAACTATTCGAATAGCCGTGTCCGCGGTCATGGACATGCTGGCAATGTCACTCAAAGTTAGATCTTGGTTTTGGGTATTCTAAAGGTTTGTGAAAAATGGTTTTGGATTGCTATCCAAATGGGAAATGGGCGGGAAGCCATGTGACAGGAGGGTATCCTTCACCATCTTGATGATGAATGTTATCCAACTGAAAATTGTGTTTTGAAAATGAATTTTTATCTATCATAATTGCTTTGGAACTTAGTACTTGTATTTGAAATAAAATTGGCTTTATGCAAACCAACCCTAATATGCCTTCCATTGACATATCCTTATGCATGTCATACTGTTATTTGACGGGTGTAACTTGCGAGCACGGTTGTTGTGCTCACTCTTGCTTGATTGTTGAATTGAGCAGGTGAAGACCTCTTTGATGATGAGAAGGACCAAACCAATTAGGCCGCGCCCTCCAGCCAATCACCTGTGGTGTAATGGATGGAGTCTGATCTTTTGGTTTTTTCCGCTGTGTACTTTGCTCTTGGTTGCTGGAGCTTGTAAGCAACCCCCTTGTAATCAACTCCCTTTTGTTGTTAATAAAGCCTTTTGTGGATGTGTATGTTATCACTTGCTTGCTGTGAGAACCAGTCATTGATCTCTGGGGGCAGGTTTAGATCACAAAGGACTTGAGGCTTGTCCCCAAGCCCCACAACCTCCTCGGGTTGGTTCCTCTCGGACCTCCCTTGGGTTAGGACGTGGAGCTTGGGGAGGTCTGAGGTCCAACGACCGCCTCAGGGTTAGGACCCCAGACCTTCGAGTGGTCCAATCGGACCTCTCGAGAGGTCTGGGCGGTCCTACCGGGATGCCCCATGGGACGTCCTGGGAGTCCTTTACCCGGGTAAGCCCTGGGTCGGGTCGTCACACCCCCTTTTGACCTCTGTGGGACCTCCTCAAGGTCTTCGCAGGACCTCTCACCTGAGCTTTGATTGGTCCCATTTGTCAGCTTTGCTCGCCTCCTTTTTCCTTCCGCCACAGAAGTTCTCGCGTAGTTAATGCGGTCACTATTGTGGTACCGTGTATTCCCCTTTTTGTCTTTTCCTTGACCCGCCCCATCTTTTCCTTCTTTTCAGGCCATACCTTGTCTTGTCCTTCACCTGCCTTTGACTTGTGGGTCACTAAGTCTCTCAGTGACTCTCTTTCCTTCTTCCTTGGCTATAAATAGCCTGAGCAACCCTCCTTTCTTCACCTTTGGCCACTCAACTCTCTCTAGCTCTTGTCCAGCTTGTCCAGTGCTTGAAGCTTCACCTAGGAGTCCGTTGAGGCTGCGCTGACGCCTCCTCACCACCAAGAAGTTGCCGGAGCTCGCGCCGCCACCTCGCTACCGAAGGAGTTCACCGGAGCGCCAGCGTCACCTTCAACCGTCGTCGTCGAGCCCTCGACCTCCTCCCTCTCCTCTTCTATCTCCCTCTCGGCCTTGGTGAGTATCCCCGTGCCTTGTCCCTTTTCCCTTGATTCCTGGTACGACTACCACGCATAGTTGTAGCCTTATCGGACCTCGTCTTTTTGATCTCCTGAGGGTCTCCTCTTTGCAAAGATGACCGTCTTGGTCGTTTTGCAAAAGATGAACCTCTTGGTCATTTTGCAAAGACGACCCTCTGAGGACCTCCTAAAGATCTCTTCTTCAAGACCTCCTTGATCTCCTCGGGACATCCTCCTCAGGACGTCCCTTGAGCTCCTCAAGACCTCCCTTGGCAAAGACCACCCTCTCGGTCTTTGCTGGTCTTTTTGCAAAGGCCACCCTCTTAGTCTTTGCTGGTCTTTTTTGTAAAGGCCACCCTCTCGGTCTTTGCTGGTCTTTTTGCAAAAACCACCCTCCCGGTCTTTGTAAGTCTCTTCGCAAAGATGACCCTCTCGGTCTTTTTGCGAAGACGACCCTCTTGGGTCCCCTTCTGGACCTCCTCCTTTGCGACCTCCCTTTTGCCCTCTCGGGACCCTCTCAGGACCTCCCTTTTTGCAAAGACCACCCTCTTTGGTCATTTGCAAAGACCACCCTCTCGGCAGACCTCCTTCTTTCCGTCGGACCTCCTCCTAGAGCCTGTTCCTAGTTCTTTTAGTTCTGTCTTGCGTTGCTTGTTCATGCCCAGTTTGTTTGGTGTTCATTTGGTTGTTATTTGATTTTGCTTGCTGTGTTCTCGTGTAGATCGCGACTCTTCGGGGAGCCCGAGTTCTCCCAGTTAGTTCCTCAAGCTTTCGGTCCAAGCAAGTTACACCCTTGATCATGTTGCACCTAGTATCTCAAATTATTTAAGTTCTGTTTCAAAATTACTGCATGCTTATTTATGCTAAGTATTTCAATACCTGTTTTAAATTCATAGCTACGCCGAATCCTTTGTATGGCCCATGTTGATATTGAATCCACTCTGTTGTCACCCTAGTTAAAATCTGGTTGATGCAATAGTGTGAACCAGGATATCTTGAAAAATGTATGCTTAGTCATGCTTAGACTAAAATCTTGTTTTGGGAGTTTTACTACCGAAAGACCAATGTTGTCTAATGTTTTAATCCATGATATTGGGTTGTCGTGGTAGCTTGTAATTGTTTTTGAAAAGTAAAGGAAAAGTAAAATGGATTTGGACTTGGGCGAATCTGGTTGTTTGGTTGGTGCATGTCTATGCACGGGGGTCATGTTATCCGATGCCCCAGGGTTGAGGTTGTCGCCCAAGTCAGTTCAGGACCGGTCTGCGAGCGTTACTTTGCTATGCTTATAATGGGTTATGCCTTATCGTGCAACCATATGTCCTGAGTGGACGGGACCTGGCTGACTAATTTGCAAAGTTCCATCACGGTCGATCCTGTGGATGAGGTGGGAGGTCTTTCGTGGCCTGTTTTTCGTACAACAACAGCTTCCAAGCCAGTCTCGGCATGGCACCTTTTGAGGCCTTGTACGGGAGAAAGTGTAGAACCCCATTCAATTGGTCTGAGACCGGTGAAAAACCTTTCTTTGGCCCGGACTCAATCAATGAGGCCGAAAGTCAAGTTTAGCTTATTCGTGATCGTTTGCGCACGGCTCAATCAAGGCAAAAGAGCTATGCGGATCATCATCATCGTGAGTTGAGCTTTGAGCCCAATGACTTTGTTTATCTCAAAGTCTCTCCTTTGAAGGGCCATCAACGTTTCGGCATCAAGGGCAAGTTAGCTCCTCGATATGTTGGACCTTACCGCATCATCGAGAAGAAAAGAGCTGTTGCTTATAAGTTGGATTTGCCTGCTGCACTTGAGAGAGTACATGATGTGTTCCATGTGTCCTAGTTGAAGAAGTGCCTTCGTATTCCAACCGAGGAAGCTCCGTTGGAAAATCTCGATGTTCAAGAAGATTTGACCTACCGCGAGCACCCTGTTCGCATCCTTGAAGAGGCTGAACGAAGAACAAGGAATCGTGCCCTCAAATTCCTTAAAGTCCAATGGTCAAATCATTCCGAGGATGAAACAACTTGGGAACGGGAAGATCATTGTCGGACCCGAGAACGAAAGATCTCGAACCCTCTGTGTTCATACACCAGTCCAGGATTTCCGGTGTACACAGTTACAAAAAATGATAACATAACCAAATCTCGCGTTGCATTAATAGTAAATCAGAGTTCGATACAATTGGGCATGAAGCCAAATAAAAGAGTAAATAACACAGCGGAAGTAAAAACAGTAGTAGTAGGCGAGCGATCCGCCACAGCAATCGCCTGGGGCGTAACCTAGGCGTCGGTGTCCTCACCGTCCCCGATAGTAGTCTTCTCACGAATTTTGTTGCATAAAGCAAGCATGAGCACAACTACTGAGTGCTGCAAGTTACACCAATATGGAATTGTAATGCATGCATAAGGTAAACAAGGACATTGGCAGGGTTATTTTGCGTAAAGCAGCAATTTTAGTTTAAATAATCATATTAGATTGCAAGGCCGTTTTCATACAGTATTTAAAATCATAATTTAAATGACAAATGTAAAATGTGGATAACCTCTAAGAAAGGTGATGGATATCCTCCAATCACAATGGCTAACAGATGTGGTACGGTAATGCATAGCAAGATGTGGCTCCAAGACCGGTCCTTAATCGACTTGGGCGTCGTTCAAAATCAAACCCTGGGTTTTAATCCTAACCAGATTAAACACGTGCATAAACCTGCACCCACCATTCATCCGTTTCGCCCAAGTCCAAACCATTTTAATTTTATTTTAGTGAAAACCACCTTTACAAACTCTCTATGGTAAAACAATACCATAGATTTAATTTTAAACAAGTTGTAATGGTTTGGCTAAATCCTCCCAAAAACAAAATCATGGTCTAAGCATTTGCTAAGCATTTCCGAACAGTTTTACCTATGGTGACAAGGGATGGCATTTCAATATACAAAATTGGCCATACAATAACAATTGGAATAACTAAGCATTTAAACAGGGTATTAAAATAATTGACTAAAAATATGCATGCAATAATAAATTTAAAAATTGAATTAAATAACTTTAAAATAGTAGGTGCAACATGGTCAAAGTGTAACTTGCCTTCGCTGAAGTCTTGAAATTCTAAATCTTCGGAAGAATCAAATTCCCCGGAATCGTCATAGTCTAAACGTGAAAATACGACAAATCAATTGAAATTCAAATAAATTCAAAAAGACAAATTAAACTAAGTCTAAATAAAATAATTTTATTTTACTTAGTTAGAACATAATTTTCTAAGATTTTAGCAATTGGAATCATTCAATTTGGAAATAGGGTTCAAAAGATATGAATTTTACAATTTTAAATCCTAAGTTTGTGGTTTAAATCATTTCAAATTCAAACAGGCAGTTTAAACTTACTCCAAATCAAATCATTATATTTTATTTAGCTAGCTATTAATTTTATAAGATTTTAGAATTTAGAATCACTCAATTTGGAGTTAGGAATCAAAAGATATGAATTTTACAAACCTAAAACCTAAATCGCCATTTAAACCCTTTTTACGATTTATTTTCCTAAAGGAAATCTAATTATTTGCTAATAATTACATCAGCCCTGAGGTTTTTCGAAAATTATTTAAATTCGACAAATGGGCCCCACGTGTCATAGACACGATCCTCATGGACCAGCCCACGGGTTTTGGCTCGATGGGGTGGTGGTGATGTGGTGCGGTTGGTGCCACCGTCGCCACGTCGGCAAAAATATGACGTCACGCGCCGCGTGGCGTGGGGTGGCGCCACGCGTGGGCGGCAACGGCGACGCATGCCGACGGGAACCCATGGTCGCCGACGCTTCTGGCGGCGTTGTGGCGATGAGTGTGCATAAGGAAGAGGAGAATCTGGCGGTTCTAGTCGCTTTCGCACGCGACGAGGAGAGGATGGGGCGGCGACGAGGAAGATCTTGGCGGTGTGGTTCGGCTCCACGGCAAAGGAGCTCCGTGAGGCCGGCGAGGCGAGGTGCGCCCGGGATCGCGAGTGCGGTGAAGCCGATGGTGGTGTCGGCGAGGACGCGGCGGCTCTGGCGATGGCTAATCGAAGCTCCAAGCCTTCGGTGGCCGGCGGCGAAGAACACAAATTCCGGCGAAGAGGGAGCACGGGGGGAGGAGTGAGTGGTGGAGACGAGATGAGGAGGAGGAGGCGCACCCGGTGCTCCCTTTTATAGGGGCCAGGGAGGGAGAGGGGTGGAGATCGTGTGCAAGGGCGTGGCGGCGGCGGTTGCGGCGTGTGGGCGAGTCGGGTGTGGAGAAGAGGGGAGAAACGTGGGGGTGAAGGCGGTTGGGAACCTTTGGGTCATCAGGCGTCTTGCGCCAAGATCGAGAATGGCGGCCTTGACGGTTGCGAGCTTGGCCTGGTCAACAATGGAGGCCGGCTCGGTGCGGTTTCGTGGGGAAGAAAGGCAGGTGGAAGGAGATGGCGGGGCCCGCGTGGAAGTGGGGGCGATCATTGGCGGAGTGGGGGCGGGAGGTGAGAGAGGAGCTTCGTCTTGGGGGCTCGGCGAAAAAAATGTTGGGCCAGTTTCAATAGGAATTGGGCCCACAAAGAAGAATAGGATTTTTATTAGTTTTCCAATTTCAGAAATTGAACTAATTGATTTAGAATTTTAGAAAATAGCAAATAGAGTCCAAAAATTCTAGAAAAATTCTTAAAAATTCCTAGAATTATTTTGGACTTAATAAAATTATCTCCACTTTTAAATTGGCTTTTAGTTTTGCAAATAAATTATTTTGGGTTTAAAATATTTAAGAAAAAAGCTTTTAAAATTTGAGAAAATTCTCACAATTTAATTTAATTTTTATTTTTCAACTTTAACTCAAATAAAACTTCAAAAACTTTTAATAAATTTTATTTATTATTTTTTTTACTTTTAAAACTTTAGAAATTCAAATAAAGCAATCAAACTCTTTCAAATTTCAGAAAATCCAACAAAATAATAACTTTAATTAATTTAAATTGGTAACAGAACTTTGGGCTGTTACAATCATCCGCGTGCGGACTACCCATCTTTCTTTTTCGAGTGAGCCGAATCTCGGGATGAGATTCTTGTAAGGGGGGATGTTTTGTAACATCCCAAATCTGGGTATGTGTTTCAAATGTAAGAAAATGAGAAGAAATTAAAACTTTTCTTGCATCTTGTTGTTTTTGAACTTTTCTGTAATTCTTGTAAAGGAATTGTGGAATTCAAAAACTCCAATCTCCAATTGACTAAAGTCATGACCCTTTTTCATCCTTGTTGAGAATCTTGTGTTCAACCTCTGGAAATATTTTTTTCCTTGGTTCTAGGGCTGTTGTGTGACTCCTCTAAAAAATTTCATAACTTTTAGAAATAATTTGATAATTTTAAGAGGCTAGTCAAACTAGTTTGACTCTTAGTCAAACCCTAGAACAAAACTTGAGGAATTTTTGGAGAAAAATGCTTTGCATAAAAACCTCTGGAAATTTTATGCAAGGTTTATCCTGGAGCTAGGAACCTCTATTCAAAATTTCAGAATTTTTGGAGTTAGTTTGCTACCTCTAAAAAATTTTCCAAGTTTTCAGCTTAATTTCTAAACCCTAGTCAACCTCCTGTTGGACTCTGGTCAGACCCGAGCCCAAACCCTTGTTCCTGGTTGAACCCGACCGCTTGTGCCCTGTCCCAGTCCATTTGAACGCGCGAGCCTTTTTAGCCGTCCGATCCCCGTCGGACCGCCCACGCTCGTGTGCCATTCGGAATGCCCGAGTGTCCATTTCAATCTCAACCGTTCATTTCCCATCGGACCGCCAGGATTGCTTTGAACGTTCGGACCGTCCGAACGTTACTTTCAATCGTGACCGTCCATTTCTGATCCAGCCGTTGGAGTGTTTGGGCTGTGTCTTTTGGGTTTGGCTCAACCCACTCATTCACTTCCGACTCGAGCCGCTTCATTTCTCTTGCTGACTGGTGGGCCTCGTTGACCTGTTCTTCCCCTTCCTCTAGCTTTAGCCTGTGCGCATGACGCCATGGCCAGGGCATGGGTGAGGGCGCAGCGCCTTGTCCCCTCTGTTGCATCCTTCAACGGCTCTTAGGGTTTAATGCGTGTCAGCTTTCGCCCCCAAAGTCTTGGTCTCACCTGCTCCCATCCTCTCGGCTCGCCCATGGCAGCACCATGAACCGAGTTCACCGTTGTAACACCCTGGTTTTCTGAGCCTTTTTGAAAAATTTCAAAATAAAAGGAACCATTTTGTTTTGATGAGAATTCAAATCTTAACTTGAGATTTTCAGAATTTGGGTGTTTAAAATGACTAAACTAAACTTCAACTAATCCAAAGTTTGGTTCTTTTGGTGTTACTTAAGTTCTCTGGAGCTATCTCTCCTTTTCTTTGTAGGATCTACTCTTCCCTTGTCCAGCTCTTGTGCCCAGATCTCTTTTCCTCAATCTTGCTTGGGCATGCTCTCATGCCCAAGCCACCCTATTGTCTGGCCATCTCCTTGAGGCTAGATCTCCTTGTGCCTGGAACTCTTCTGTGAGGATAGACCTCTTTTGTGTCTATACTACCCTTTTTTCTGGTTTGGACTTCCTCGTGGTTCAGACCACTTCTTTGTTGACCTGAATCCCTTGGACTACCTCTCTGGTTCTCTTTTGCTTAGACCTTCTTAGGCCTGAGCCTCTTCTCTGGTTTCTCTTTGAGTTAAACCTCCTCCTTGGACCAGACCCCTTCCAGGGTGTTGACCTTTCCTTTGGGTCACAGCCATCTTAAGGTATTCCAAGTTCAGGTTTGCGTTTCAAGTATCCATGATATCTGAGATTCAATCTTGGGTTAAATTCCCATACGGATCTTCCTCTTGTTCAAACCCTCTTTCCCTTTATGTTCATCTGAACCTCTTTGGGTTCCTTTCAAAGTTGCTCTGTACAATTGAACCTCCTTAGGATCATCTGAATTCCTTCTATCCATTTTGAACCCCCTCGGGTTCATCTGGATTCCCTTGTATTCTTTGGCACCTCCTGAGGATCGTTCGTACCTCACCTGTACTCAATTGAACTTCCCTTGAGTGTTCGATTGGACCCCCTTTGATCTCCTCTAAGGGTCCAGACCTCTTTAGGTCTAGACATTCCAAGCATCTGGACCTCCTTTGACCCAGACCTCTCTCTGTGATGATTCTCTGGCTTAGACCCCCCCAGGTCTAAACCTCCCCCATGTTCATTTGAACTCACTCTCTGCTCTGTTGGAACTCCTCCCTGTCTATTTGGACCTCTCTGTGTCCTTCAGGACCTCCCCATGTCCTCTAGGACCTCCTCCCTGTCTATTTGGACCTCCCCATGTCCTCTAGGACCTCCTCCTTGTTTATTTGGACCTCCCTCGCGTCCGTTCGAGCCTTCCGCTTGATCCAGACCTCTATCACTTGTGTACCGTTCGATTTGCGTTGGACGGTTTGATCTTGGTGAGTTCGGATGGTCCGAACGTCCCACTCCTTTAGAACCATCCGATCCGTGTTGGACGGCCCCGATTTGTTGGAGCGTTCACTTGGTCCGAACGGCCCAATTGCCTTGACCCGTTCGATGGAAATCCAATGGCTCCCGCTTCCCCCACTTCTTATTTCGCTATCGCTCACCTCCCTTGTTCAGATCTTGACCGTTAAGACCTCCCCTTTGGAGATCTTAACCGTTCAGACCTCCCCCTTGTTAGATCTTGACCGTTAAGACCTCCCCTTTGGAGATCTTAACCGTTCAGACCTCCCCCTTGTTAGATCTGACCGTTAAGACCTCCCCTTTGGAGATCTTAACCGTCCAGACCTCCCCCTTGTTAGATCTGACCGTTAAGACCTCCCCTTTGGAGATCTTAACCGTCCAGACCTCCCCTTTATTAGATCTGACCGTTAGGACCTCTCCTTTGGAGATCTTAATCGTCCAGACCTCCCCTTTGTTAGATCTGACCGTTAGGACCTCCCGTTCGGAGATCTTAACCATCAGGACCTCCCCTTGCTCTCAATCTTGACCGTCGGGATCTCGTATTGAGATCTAACCGTCAGGACCTTCCCGTTGCTTTTGATCTTGACCTTTAGACCTCCCGTGAGCAGATCTTTTGGGCATCCTGTCCATAGGACCTCCTCAGATCTTTTGGACATCCTGTCCATAGGACCTCCTCATTGTTGTGTCTTTTGGACCTCCTGTTCATAGGACCTCTTTATTGTTGTGTCTTTGGACCTCCGGTCATGTACTTGGACCTCTACCATGGATGAGGACCTCCCTTGACCTCTGCGGGACCTCCTCAAGGTCTCCGCAGGACCTCCCCTCTAGGCTTTGACTGGCCCCATTTGTCAGTCACGACCTCTTTTCTTTATCCTTTGATCATGTCCTTTGCACATGGGAGTCTCCCTACATTTAATGCATGTTGTGTCGCATTAAATGCTACCATCCTTTTTGCAACACCTGTGCTATCTTTTTTGTCACTTCTTGTACTAGCTCCCATTTTTCGTCACCTGCTCTTGACCACGTCTGCCTTGGACCTCCGAGCAACTCTAGCCTTATAAGCTTGGGCAAGCTCTCTTCCATTGCATTTTCCTCATTTCAGCTCTCTGGTTCACCCAGCTTGTTCTCTGGACCTCCCTCAAACCTCCAGACCTCCCTCGACCAGCTCTCGGGACCTCTTCTCCAATCCATCGGACCTCCTTCGGCCAGCACCTTGGACCTCCTCCTGAGGGCCCTTCCTTAGTTCTCCTTCTCTGTTCGTTGCTATTTGGTTCATTTTTGGAGTTCTTTGGATCTTACTTGGTTGCCTTTTTCTGCCTTGCTTTGTTCTCGTGTAGACCTCAACGTCGCTGGTGAGCCTGAGCTTTGTGAGGGAGAAGACCTGTAAAGCTTTCGAGCAGGAGGTAAGTTACACTCTTAATCATATTGCACCCATTATTTCACCCTATATATGTTTCATTTTAAATGTTAATGCATGCTTACTTTGCTAAGTTATTTCAATACATGTCTTTAAATTCATAGTTATGCCTAATTCCTTTGTATGACCACTATTACCTTTGAACCAAACATCATTGTCACCTTAGGCAAAACCTGGTTAAATGCAATAGTGTGGACCAGGACCTTTGAGAAATTAAAGCTTAGCCATGCTTAGGAAAAGAATCTTGATTTGGGAAGTTTTGGCCAAAAATATCACCTATATAATGTTTTGAACCATGGCATTGGTGTGCCATGGAGGTCTGAAAAGCAAAGAAATAGAAAATGGATCTGGACTTGGGTGGCATTGGTTGTTTGATTGGTGCAAGTCTATGCACGGGGGTCGTGTGATCCGATGCCCTAGGGTTGTGGTGGCCGCTCGGGTCAGTTAAGGACCGGTCTGCAAGTGTATTTTGCTATGCTCTTATCGTGCAACCACATGTCCTGTGTGGGCGGGACCTGGCCAAATAATTTGCAAAGTTCTATCGCGGTTGATCCAGCTGAGGTGTGGGTGGTCTTTTATGGCCTGTCTTTTATGACTATGTAATTCCCACTGGCTCAAGAGGGGGCCCTTGATCTCTACGGGTTTCTAGCCGTAGGGTGGGGTGAAACCTTAGAGTAGGGTGGATTGCGGTGGAATGATGCATTGTAAAGGCCTTATGGTAATCCCTTCGTCGCACACCTTCGGAAGTGTGTAAGTAGACAGTATAAGTGGATTACCTCTTGTGGGTAAAGCTGCACACCTCTGCAGAGTGTAAAACTATTCGAATAGCCGTGTCCACGGTTATGGACATGCTAGCAAAGCCGCTCAAAGTTAGCCCTTTGGGTTGTTTTCAAAATGGTTGGTTAAAAATTGGTTTTTGGATTTCTATCCAGATGGGTTGGGCGGGGAGCCTTGTGACAGGAGGATATCCTTCACCACTTGTGATGAATGTTATCCAACTGAAAACTGAGATTTGCAAAATGGATTTTACTTAATGTAACTGCCTTGAACTTAATACTCATATTTGAAATAAACATGGCTTTACGCAAACTAACCCTATTATGCCTTCCTTTGATTACCCTTGGATGCATGTCATTCTGTTATCTGACGGGTGTAACTTGCGAGCACGGTTGTTGTGCTCACTCTTGCTTGAAATAATCTTTTGAGCAGGAAGGAAGCTTTGAGGTGACCTTGCTGTGGACCTAAGAGGTGCCAGATGACTAGGATGCGCCCTCCAGCCGATTGCCTGTGGTGTATCGGATGGCCTAATGCTTATTTTTCGCTGTGTTCTGGTTTGTTGGCTTATAAGCCTCCCCTTTGTAAACAACTTTGTTGATATTAATAAAGCTCTCGTTGAAGTGTATGTTACCACTGTTGTATGTTGTGAAGAGCTAGCTGTTGATCCTTGGGACTAGCCCAATTCGCACAGGGGACCTTGGAGCAATTCCACCCCTCCACGACCACCCTCAGGTCTGGTCGTGGGAGGTCCTGGGGTGATCTTAGTCCTCCACGACCTCCTCTGGTTGGTCGTGGGAGGTCTTGGGATGACCTCAGACCTCCATGAACTTCCCCTGGTCTAGTCGTGGGAGGTCTTCGGGGTGCTCCTTGGCTCCACGACCTCCTCGGGGACGCTCCTAGGACCTCCGGGTGGTCCTACTGGACCTCCTGGGCGGTCCTGGAGGTCCTCTCGGGTGGCTCTACTGGGTCTTCTGGGAGGTCCTGATGGACTCTCCGGTTGATCCAGGAGGACCTCTCGGGTGACCCTGGGCGGGGTGTTACAACCGTGGAGCTTGCCTTTGCTCAATTCCTTGCTCCTCCAGCTATAAAAAGCCCTCAAGCTCCTCCTCTTCTCTCTTTCAGCACCACCCTAGCTTTGCCTAGCTCCCTCTCTACTTGTTTGAGCTCAAACCACAGAGAATCCCAAATCGCCATTATCGGCCGTGAAGCTTCTTCTTCGTCGCCGGCACTCCAGTGGTTCTTTTGTCAATCTTTTCACGTCACTTCGCACCCCTCAGAACCTTAATCTTTTCCCCTAACTTAATTTTGGTTTGCATTCATAGGAATCACCAAATTTGAGTTTTGTTCTTCTTCGGCCGAAGTTCAGCCCTTTCGTTCTCAACTCCGGTAAGGACCTCCTCTCTTCAATTGCTTGCTCATGGACCATCTATGAGCCCTATTGGAGCTAACCCGATGACGCGGTCCTGTTCTTTTTGCTCAGACCGCCTTCTCCACGTCGTCTTCCTCAGCACCGGTGTCGTTCTTCATCGCCAGAGCTGCTCCGTCCATCTCTGTACCTCTCCAGTGCTCAGGTAGCTTCTTGGTAGTCCCTAGTTGCCTAGGCACTCGCTTGCTTGAACTGCTGCGGAGCCGTTTTGCTGTTTGTCTTTGGCCATTCTTTGCACCACTGCTCCTCTCCGGCTCGCTGCCATTCTAGGCCGGCTCTGCCGTTGAGAGTGACCTCTGGAGGTGCACAATGCTATTTCGGACCTATTCCTGCACTTGGTTTGCGCCGCCGTGACCGGAGTCGCCGACGGTGAGCTTCGCTTTGCACTCGGGTGCGTTGTCGGACACGGGCGACACTTTAGCAAATCAGTTAGGGCAAAGATTCCGGCATTAATCCACTAATCAATGGTTTAGTAATTAATGGCTATCCTAAGTTAGCTCTTGTGTCTCTGTCGTGTGGGCCCTGTGCACAGCGCTGAACTCAACTCTGGACCGTCCATTTTGAGATCTACGATCGAGATCTGTGGGACTTTCCGACCCCCGGACCTCCCCGTAGCTTTGGACCATCCATTTGAGATCTGCGGCTCAGATCGCGTGAACGTTCGGACCGTCCGAACGTCACCTTTGCTCTGAGCCATCCATCTTTAGATCAATGGTCCAGATTCATTGAAACATTCGAACCGTCCGAACGTCTCTTGCTTTGTGGACCGTTCGATTTAATCCAACCGCTGAGATTCGTTGGGCTGTAGCGCGTCCGATTGTCCCGTGTGCTTGGGCCGTGCGATTCAAAATCAACAGCCCAAGTTTTTCCGCTTTGAGTTAGTTTAAAGAAAACCCTGAAACCTTTTATTTGTGAACTGTTAATTGTGTTAAACTTCAAAGTGGCTTAACTAATTCATTTTAGCTCCGTTTTAGTTGATTCAAATTTTGTTAGTTCTGGTTTTAACTAAGCTTTAATCTAAAAATGGTTGGAAGCTTGGTTCTATTCCAGAAAAAGTTGTTAATAGATTTGTTTTAGGTTTAGCTTTATTTGTGCTCTAAAAATTCATTTAACTTGAAAATTGCTTAAGTACTTCTCTGTAGCTCTATTTTTTTTACTGAAACCAAGTTTGTTGGTTTCCTCTGTTATTGTGCTTATTTGTAGAATAGGTTTTAGGCATGCTACTGTCTTTAAAATTTCTATGGTTGCATTTAGCTTATGCAGTTTTTCATGTCTTTGAAAAATCATAGAAAGTGTATCCTAGCTCCAAATGAGGTGAATCAAATTGTGTTATTCATCTCATGAGGTACTTTGTTTACCATAAAATTTTTAGGTGTAACACCTCTTTGGAAAATTGTGCAAAAAAATTAATTTCGGATGAACAGTACCCGAGATGAATTTTTCAGCATTTTTCCAACCGGCTGATTTTGTTTTGGCCATAACTTTAGCATTGAGCATCCAAATCAATTGGTTATTATTGCTAAATTCCTTAAAAATCATGCACTTCCTTTTGTGAAAATTTCTTGGCTTTTGGTCGAAGTTGGTTTTTGAGCCTTTCTCGGTGTTTTTCGTTCTTATCGGGTTTTTTTTCATTTCTTTCGTTATGTTCCGACGAGTTCGCTGAGTTTGAGAGTGATCCTCTATAGCAAGAAAGCTACCAGCAAGGTGAGTAATTGTTTCTATTTGATCATATTGATCCCATTACTTTTAAAGTCCAATATCTTGTTTACAAATTGTATGTATGCATGCTTTTGTGTCAAAGTTAATTTTGCCGATTAGACATAGCTAATCCTATTGCATGGTTGCCATTAAATTGTTCATCCCCTGCCACTAATCTTAAGTTATTAATCTCGCCGGTGAATTAGAGCTCGGTGATTGAATTATGCTCTTTTATTGTCTTTTCGGTGTCATGCTTAGAAACGCTTAGCTACCGGTAGAATTGGGTGGTTATCAACTTAGTCGATGACCTTGATCACATAAATCTTATTATTCTATTATGTCCAACACTTTGTGCTTTGTTGTTTTGTAAAGTCAAAAATTGAAAATAAAATGTTTTAGACTTGGGCACAATGGTTGATGGTGTGATCTTTTGGTGTGACTAGAATAGTGCCTAAGTCAACAAGGAACGAGTTACTTGTGTCACTAATCCAAGTGATTATTTGTGTGCTAACCACGCGAGGGGGATATGGGACCTTTCTTGACTTAGTACTTTGGGGTGTGTTAATTAATAAGTCGCTGGTGGTAGTTATAGAGAAAAATGTTCGTTGTTGGATAATGAGGGGAGCATCCGCAGTTGCTTAGGCTGGGCCGATGCATCATACTCTTCGTATGGGTCCTTAGTGGGAGCTCGTAATAGCGGTTCACTAAGGATTAACCCCCATACGTGCGACTCTTAATTAATACATTCCATTGGAAAGCGTCTCGTAGGACTTAGCCGTGCCGGCATACCAAAGGAAGTGTGCTAAATCATGTGGCGAAAAGACAGTCTAACATGTGGGTACATTGGTACACCCCTGCAGGGTTCAAACTATTCGAATAGCTTCGTCCTAGGTTATGGACATGCTTGGTGAGGTCGTGCAAGAACTAGACTATAACCTTTTCTCTAAAAACTTAAAATTGGTTGGTACGAATGGGGAATTCGTGCTATGTTGTGGTGGCTATTGGGTTAATCACCTCTAGGTTGTATTTATGTTATTACTTTTGTCTTGCTGTTATTTGAACAAATAAAAACAGATTGCTAAAATTGCTTTTAAGTTATTACATTATTGCAAATGAAAACTTGCTTTATGCTGAAAATAAACCTAGAGCCTTCTCCTTTGATTAAGCTTGCATGTAGCTATGTATAGGCTTGTTACTCGTAAGTCTTGTAAGTACATTTTTGTACTCATTTGCATTGCTTAATTGTTGCAGAGGAGGTTGATCCCCAAGGGATCGACTATCGTGAGACCGACTTCGACTTTGACGACTAGCTTGGCGGCCCGGTCGGTTGCCTTGTGGGTAATGGCAAACCGTGGCTTTTGTTTACCACCATCTTAGGGCTTTTGCTTCCGCTGCTTATTTAGCTCTTTAGCTTGTTATTTGGCCGGTCGGCCCCTTTTGTAATAACTCTATTATGTATGTCTTTCGCTTTGTAAAGTTCTTGCTTCGGTTCTGTGCTTGTATGAAATTGATGCATGATTTTGTAAAGGGGTGTGTGTACAACAATTCTGGGAGGTACACATTGTCTCGAGGCGCGAGATATTTTATTTGTGATGCTAGGGTCAAGTGGAAGACTAAGCATTACAAGCTAAATAACCCGGGGTCTCACATAAAGATTAGTCATTTCTTTTATTTATTTTGACGAGTAATATTGTTTATATATTAGTACTTATACTCTGGTCATCTACAGTTGTTATTTACACTGGCCGGGGAAGACAATTTTCTCTCCGACATCCTTTACAAGGATCTCTGTTACTCTTTGGCAACGACTTCTAAGTCATGAGCTGTATGGGTCCTAGTCGTGATCATTCCCTGAATGAATCTCACGCGCGACTGCACACTTTTTCTCAAAGAAATATACGAGTAATCAGGGCATAATACAAATAACTTCATGTAGTGACTCATATGCTCAAGATTGTGAAGGCTATATTTCCTCATTTCAAGATTTTGTTCTACTCTCGTTTGGCTACTGGTTGGGACACGGAAAGCCTCCTAGTCGAAATCTCTCCTTTTTCACACGTGGTCCTGCCCATTGGTAGGAGCTTCCTAGCGACAATTCTTTTCCTACGATCCTCGCTGCCAGTCGGACTTGAGCATGAGCACGCTTCACGAAGTGTTTTTATGTCTTCAGTTCTTAGCAGTTCTTCCGACCAGTTTTAGATACTATATATAAATAAAATTACTTGTCGTCCATTGCATACATTTTTGCATAATTTCTTTTCTCATCAAAGCAAGTCTATTTCTTCCTACCATATACTTCTTTTTGGTATTCCGATTATTACAAAACAGATCTATAACTAGTCAAAATCATACATTGGTTCCGACCAAATTGATTACCTAATATTGCTACGATCAGTTTTATAATATAATCGGTATATGCCTTCAAAATAATGGTTGAGACTTTAAAGTTCTTTCTCTTGACTTACTGCTTATATAGTAAAGTTCTTCTACTATAAATCAGTAGGGGGCTAGAGAATATATGAGTACTTCAAAAGTCAAAAGGATAAACAAAAGACTTGTTGATGGCCAAAAGGTAAGTTTTATACATTTCATAATTCTTATATTTACAATGTCCTACTCCTGGATATCTTCAGACTAGTTGCTGCTTGACGGAGATCCGACCTCCATTTCCTTTGCAACCTTGTTTCCGAGAGGTTTTAGTTCCTCGAGAAATCTGGTCGCCTCATCAGGCAGGTAGTTGAAGTCTTCTTCAATAGCTTGGAGATTGGTAGAGATGTCAGAAGCCTTTAGTTTCGCCAAAGCAAAACTAACTCCGCTGGCCACAACTTCTTTCATTGTCCGGGCATAATTTTCTCTAGTAGTTTTAAGCAGGCCATTGAGATCTTCCAGAAGTTGTCCTAAATAGTTCATTTTCTCTGTTCGATCTCTTAAGGTAGGCAGACTTGATCCTGATCCCATATCAAAGATCATTTTATTAAGTGCATCGACTTTTTCATCAAGGTTTTGCACAAGAGCTGTCCCCTTGTCTTGCTCAAATTCTAGAGTCTTCTTTGTTCTATTTAGTACTTGAGTTTGCTCTGTACAAGTAAAACAAATAGTAAATAGGTATAATTAGAAGAGATGATACGTTGGTCAAGTTTACGACCAATTATCTTCAATCTTCTTTTCAAGAGTCTGAACGACTCCCTTGTACCCGGTCGTCACGTCTGTGATCGACTGGTCCTTAGCTTGGCATTCTTCCTCAAGCTGGGTTACTCTATCTTTATCAGCCACGACCTCTTCTTTTATTTTCTCCAAATCTATCAAATATGATAAGGGTGAATGATTAAATAAAATAACAAAGTATTGAAGAAGAAAAGTTAAGGAGAAAGTTCTTACTTTCCAATTCAGAGTGTTTTTGCTCCAGAAACTTTGTTCGCTGGGTCAGTCCTCTGACCACAACAAAATTCTCGACCATGTGCTATGCAAATAGCATTCTTCTTTATGTTTATTATAAACTTCTTAGTGGAGAAACTATGGAACTGGTCGTGAATACTTACCCGAATTACCATATCAATATAATCAGCAAAAATTATATCAGGACCTATCTTGGCTTGATGGTCTGACATTTTTCCCCAAACCTCGTCTAGCTCCTTATCCTCGATAAATCGGGGGTAGAAAGGCAACTTGTTAGCTCGAGAGGGATTATCAATAGGGGTCTAAACCTGTCGAGGGTCTTCAAGGGCATCTACCTCCGCAGATGGAGTTAGAATCACCACTGGATCCTGAATGACCGCAGGCACCGACACCTGCTCGGGGGCTTCCTCGACCACTTTATCCTCAGGAACTTTGTCCTGAGAAGTTCTTTGGATGAGGACTTTCTCAGATGCATGGTCCTTAGGAATATTCTGGTTGGAAACGACTGGAACACCAGAAGATCTGTACAAAATGAAGAAAGGAAGCTCAAAACTCCAAATCATCAAAAACTATTAAAGGTATGCACTCATATGACTCTTTCATTTGTATATACCTAGTTGATTTTTTGGTTTTGACCTTGAAACGCAGTGGAATAAATTCTGTACCACTAGCCTTCCTTTTATTCTCAACCAATTTCACTGGCTCTGGGCTGGTAGGGTTGGTTAAACCCGTCACATCCTCCAACATGATGTCAGAAGCAATATTCTCGACCAGCTGGTCAAGGATAGCATCCCTGACCATCGGGTCGGAGGGTGTGGTTTCGTCGATCTCCAGATCAGTTGTTTCAGTAACAACTGTTAGGTCGTGAATGACCACTCTGGGGTATACAACTTCCGCAGCTCTGCTCTGCGAGCCTTCAATCTTTTCCACCTAAATAAAAAAAAGAGTTTGGTTAGGTGATGAAATTTTCTATCTAAGTATATATATATCTTCTTTCAAATGCTCTTTTACCTCGCGAGAATCATCTTCTTCTAGTGCCTCCAGGCAGAAATCGGTCGGAACCACGGTAGGATTATGATCCTCACCGGATTGTATGACTTTTAGTCCAACCGCCTACAAAATTAGAGCAAGATCAATAAACTAATCGGAGGATATATATATATATATATATATATATATATATATATATATATATATATATATATATAAAAGATAAAGGACAATTGATTATCTACCTTAAGTCTCGCTAGTCTCTCTTGACACTTGCAGAGACTATCGCCAATATGCCAGAAATCTGACCTTCTCGTTAGGCTCCCCAGCGTAGATAATTCTGATCCGCTCCCTGATCTCGTCAGGAGAAAGGACTTAAAAAGGACAGAAGAGATTTTAAGTTTTCACAATAATCAGTTAATAAGTTATACTGGTCGGAGCTTCTTTCAAGGACTTACCATCCCGTGAACCCGTGATTGCTTCATCACGACCAATGAACCAGAGTAGGGATTGAGTTCGGAGTTTCAGAGGACTAATTCGGCGTATGGTGAA
The DNA here is from genome assembly GCA_036346405.1 of Phyllostachys edulis. Taxonomy (NCBI): domain Eukaryota; kingdom Viridiplantae; phylum Streptophyta; class Magnoliopsida; order Poales; family Poaceae; genus Phyllostachys; species Phyllostachys edulis. The sequence goes on along the minus strand of CM070557.1, from coordinate 1,365,410 downwards.
ATCCCTCACCACATGCTAAGAAGTCAAGCCCTTGATCCTTAGATCTCGAATGGCAACCACGCATCTCCCGACCATCCCTGTTTTCTCCACGGTCCCCCTCCACTTGGGATTCTCGTTTGCCCTAATCCCGACGAAGTAGAGGCCGTCGTCACTCATAACCGTCATGTAAAACTAGTTCTTTTTCCATGACGACCACGAGGACTTTGAATACATTTGGATGTACTCATCGGCCTTCCCATCGTGAAGGTGTAGCGTGCATTCTCCATGAGCTGCTGTGGATCTTCCTGACATCGCCATCCGATAAAAATACCTGAAAAGCTTCAAGTTTGGTCGCACTCCCAGGTACGCCTCACACAGGTAGGCAAAGATACTAATGTTGGCGATGGAGTTCGGGGCCAAATTCACCAACTCCACCCCGTATTACTCCAAAACGCGGGGGAGGAATTTGTGCACCAACACCCTTAGTCCGCACTCGATGTAGGCGAGGAAAACTGAGATTTCCCCATCTTCGCGGCTCGGAAAGTGCACTCTGGCCACTGACCTCCATCTGATCAGATTCTTGTTCGAGAGCATTCCGATCTTCTCCAGTGCCTCAAGCTTCTTCTCACCCAGATCCGAAGCCATTCACTTTGTGATTTGTTTCTGACATGGTGAAATTTCTCAAAAGGATGAGTAGTGGTCGAAGCAGGCTTCGAGGTAGGAAAGACAACAATAGGTCGGAAAGCTTTCTTTTTGGCAAGGAACTGAAGGGGATTAAAAAGGAAGATCTGGAAGCATAAAAGCTCTAAAGCCCAATAATGGCGATTTTATAGCTTTAGATCTTTAACTGCAATTGGGAGTAATCTAAAGTCCAACGGACAAAACCTTATTGACCAACAGACATAAAAACTTTTTAGTTCCCAAGGCAATTTCTCAACTTTAAAATGAATACAGACCACTTCGTATGTCACGGCATTAAAAGAGGGTCTGCCCGATACGACTTCGTCGGGATAAAATGTTCACATGACCTATTCATTTAAAGTTTGGGGGGCTAGCTAACGAGGATTAAAAACCTCTATGTATTACTTTAATACATAATAAAATATCACACGTCTTCATGCTCGTAACCCCTAAGGCTAACGACCTCACTGGTCGTGAGGATTATAGAGGTTACATAATGGGTACCCTAGTTGGACAAGGTACCTGTGCCTAGTCTCCGACCAGGTAGCTACTCGAAAAAGGTATGAACTGCTATCAGGATCTAATTCCAGGTATATTCTTTACCGTGTGATGAATGGAACACGTGCTGTATATTCCATACCACGCGACGTTACATAATCCTAACACACTGACAACAATCACCGTGTGGTTGTGTGTCTCACAGTCACTTAACCACAGAGCAGTTGATACTTTATCAACTGTCGTCTCGCTCCGACCAGTCGCAATGCTTCACAAAGGACACCTTCTCTAGGAGCAACTGCCACCCCTTCGGAAACTATATAAGGATGGAGCGAAGACGAGAAGAGGGATCTGATTGTCCTGGATCAGATGAGAGCAACGCAATCAGCCTTAGACTCATGCTTTGAGTCTGATTGATTAGCACAGCAAAGATCATACTCAGTGTAATTAGGATTAGTCTCCAACTGGGTCGTAGATACCCCCTGTAAACATCCAGTTCATATATATATAAAGAGCAGCCCCATTCTCTCCCAGGAGATCTGTGCCATTTTCCTCTATATTTTCGTAAGATCGATGACTTGATCGCCGACAATTATATTATGGAACCATCTGTGATACTTATCACAGAAGGTTATATCAAAGAACCGTCTGTGATATCCCTTCATTAGTAGGGCCCTGCTAGGGTTTGCGCCCTTACTCCTCACTCGCACGTCCCCTTCCCCAGCGCCATTGCTCCTCACTCGCCCATCCTCCTCCCCGTGTCGCCTGCCTCCCTGTGCCAGCGTCCTCCCTCTGCCAACCTCCTCCCTGGCCATCCTCCTCCCTGCGCGGAGTCCTCCCTCTGCCGGCCTCCTCCATGCGCCGCCCTCCTCCCTTGCGTCGGCCTCCTCCCCGCAGCCCCCTGCTCCCTCCACTATGAAGGTAAGAACGCTAAAACCAGCCTCCATCTTTTGCCGAAAGTGAAGAACTCAAGCGCTTCAGCATGTCCAAGAAATGTGAAGTTTTGCTTGTTGTTGTTGCTTTCATTTGTGAAATTTTCCTTGCTGTTGTTGGGCTATGCACTATAGAAAAAAAATTGCTTCTACATGTATAGAGAGTTTGAGTCTAGCGAAAAAAATGTTTCCACGTGTAAAATTGCTTCTGCATCTACATGTCTAATGAAATATGGCAATGTTCATGCCTATTGTGGTGAGTTTTTGTGCAAGTTAACTAAAATTTGGAATGATGTAACATCCCAATTTTTTGAGCTTTAAAAATCTTTTGATTAGTTAGTAGTTGAAAATTCACCATTTGAATTTAATTCAAAAGCTTAACATTGGACTTTTAGTACCAAAACAATTTACTTGGAATAATCCCAACATCAACTATTGTCAAAACTATTTTATTTGGATTCTATGTGCTTGGATATATTTTTTAGATTTTTCTAGAATTTTTCCAAGTTCATTTGCTATTTTCTATTGCCATTTGGAATTTATGCTAATTTCTAAAAAGGAAAACTATTAAAATCTTAGTTAAACTCCTTGGGCCGAATTCCTTCCATCCAGCCCATTTCTTTCCGCTTCTGGCCCACTTCCACAGCAGCCCGCTTCCTCACCGCGTTGGCCCACTCGTCAGTTTCTGCCGAACCTTTTGCGACACATTTCCTCCCGAACCGCACCCGTCGATCGGTGGACCCGCTTGGCCAACTCAGCATCATCTTCGTCCAGGTCTCTGTGCCCTTGTCCGTGGTTGTTGCTTTCGGGTTGAGCAATGCTTAGAGGTTGTTAATTTAAGAGTAATGAGTTAGTGTGTTATGTGATGATTTGTAATCCCATGGTTTAAGGGAGTTCAATTCCAAAAAGAAAGATTGAGGAAAAATAGAGGTTACTCGAGTAGTAAAATACTTTCTTGGGTCTTATTTGAGTTTGTGTTTATGGAGGATGCCAGTTGCAAGTTGAGTTACTTTATATTGATGCGTAGTCTTTTCTGGTTAAGAAAAGAAAAAAAATGGTTGTTTTGGGCATCCGAGAGATTTCGCGTTTGGCTTTCGTGGTGTTTATTTGTAAACTACCTGCTCGGAAAGTGGAAAGGTTTTTGTGATGAATCTTCAATTTTGGATTTGACTCTTTTGGTAAGGAGTTGGTAATGTGTGTTTACGATGAGAATCCTTTATTATAGTTGGATTCTTTTTGGTAAGGGAGTTGATTTAAGGCAAATACTTTGTACGTCCCTTGTTAAAGGAGTTGCCCCTGGCAAAGGTAAAGTGATTGATTGAGAAAGGGAACAAGAGTTCCATTTGTTTGTGCGGGTTATGTGGTTTGGTACCAATGGGAAGGTTGCCCAAAGGTACATTGTTTTGTTTTCGATAGTCGTGAGGATTTGGGAGTCAGTGTGTCGATAGGACCATCTCAAGTCCATGCGCGGGGTACGCTATGTCTTATACATCCTGGCGTTGAGGGAACACTTGAGATATCCGAAGTTTGAGGTTTCGTTAGAACCGTTGACCAGTGAGTAAAACCGTACCTTCGAGTCCCGTCCGATGCGGGTACTAGAGAGGTTAAAGAGAGTGTTGAGGTATAGACGTGGGTATACGTCACGATGTTGTGGTCACGTCAATCCGAGCGGAAAGCAACTTGAGAATGGGAGTCTCGCATACACAAAAAAGTACCAGGAGTTGTTCTCAATGGATATGTCTTAAAGGTTGCTTTATTTTAGTTATGTTGTTCTTCGTGAAGAATGCCGAGCATAGAATTCGGTGACAAATTCCTTAAAGGAGGGGAGAATGTAACATCCCTAAATTTTATTTGTGAAATTAATAAAAGCAGAATTAATTACTATCTGCTAATTAGGCCTCTTGGGCCAAAAGTGATGTAATTAAATCCTAATTGGAGCCTAATTCATTTTAGAGTCCGAATTAAAGTGGGTTTTTGGTTTAAACCCTAGTTTTCTTAAACTTTTTTTTCCGCCGCCGCCACTTTTCTTTCTGTCTCCCGATCGCCGCTGCCAGTGTAGCCGCCTCCTGCCGTTGCTGCTGCTGCGTGGTCGTCTGTTGCCCCGTGGCCGTTTGTGCGTAGCCCCGGCTGGAGCACTGCCTGCCACGTGCATAAGCCACCACTCGTTTGCCGTTCGGCCAGCAGCGTTGGCGCCTGACAATTTCTCACCGCCTGCCTCTCGTGCGTAACCATGCTGCCCGATCGCCAGCCGTCCTGCTGCCAGCCGCTCCATCCATGCATGCATTCAAGTGTTCAGCCGCTCAATCCATGCGTGCATTCAAATGTTTTGTTTTTTTTCTACTGGCTGCATCACGTGAAGAGCAAAAGAATCAGAGAGAGAGAGAGAGAGAGAGTGAAGCAACATTTACATGCGATTGTGCTGCCATGATCCTGCTGCATTTGATGGGATGGAGAGAGGTTGTCTTGGCTACTACCGATTTTCTGTGGTGATAAGGAAAAGAGCAAGAAAAGATTAGGAGGGAGAAGGGAAGGGAAAAGTGAGGATTAGATCAGAGTTTTGGCATCCATCATATGGTAATGATCTGATTTTTCTCCTCTCTGTTTTCTAATTATTTTAGTAGAGATTAGAAGGGAAGTAGCAAGTGTTCGTTAGGGAAACGATTAGTAGATCAGGTTAGTTTGAAGTATTGTAGTACTATTTTTACGGATAGTATAGAGGCACAATTTGAGAATTTCATCTACTAGAGAGTTGTAGATAATTTTGATAGCTTTCGATAGAATTTTTATTCATGTCAATCCGATACATAAATTGTGATATATGAATTTAGTTCTGTTATTCGATAGAGTTTATCGTATGTTGATAGTCTGTAGTAATTAGTATATTAAAAATAGTAGGTGAGTTAATCTGGGAATGTGGTCAACATGAATGCTGTAGGTAAGTTCTTAAGGTTTCCAGAAAGTCTAAGAACACAATTTTTAGATTAGTAGATTAAAAGATATGAATTTTAGAAATCTGCTGTCCAGAAGCTGACAAATCTGTCTTCGGGTAAAGAAACGGGGTAGAAAACGGAAGAATCAAAGTTTCATCATAACTAGAAAAATGTAGGTTGTTCCGTGAGGATTCCAGAAAGTCCTGGTTGGTTGAATTTGGAGTTTGGATAAATAAGTTAAAGACTCTTTACTACTGAGACAGTGGGTAGTGCGTCCGGTAGATTTGGATTAATTGGTCGGTTTGGCGTAAGCACGTGGGATCGATTAGTGTGACGAGTTGGTGCTGTGATGATGTGATTTTGATGATGTTTTTGAGTGTGTGTTGTTACTTGATTGTTCAGGGACTGTGGCCTCATGCGCCGTGCCATAATTTCGTCATCCGGCTTTGAAGGGTTAAGAGACAAGTACATGGTAGAGTGGTGAACAACGTGTTGTTCGCCACTGCCATTAATATTATTTATCATGCTATTTGTTATGCTTTCGTTAAGCTTATTTTTATGCATGATATTGATGACATTGAGAGAATGAGATTACGATATTGAGTTAATGAGATGAATTATGTTGATGAATAATTAAAGATGTTACACCATTTATATTCATCACCATAGGAGTTGCACGAGCTAGGTCGGTGAGAAAGTCATGTAACTATTCCGGTGAGGTCGGTGAGAAAGATACATGACTAGTCCGGAGTGCTCTAGATAAAATCCTACTTCGGTGGGGACTTCACGGGAGTGAAGGATATAGTGTGTCATCGACGGGTGAACACTTCACTATACCGGTATCAGCTGATGAGATGCATATAAGCATGAGCATGATGGAGCATTCGCATATATGAGTAAATTGTTAAATTGTGTAACTTTACCTATATGGAATATGACTTGTTGGTTGAGTATGAGAATGGCATTAAATAGATAGATGATGATGATAAACTTGATTATGGTTGATAAACTGTTGTTTATGGCTTTACTATGTATTTGCTGAGTCTTATACTCATTCTTGCTCTATTGTTGTTTTTAGGTGACCGTTGATGGCGTTTCACTCGGGAAGGGCTAGCACACTTGGAATCACAATTTTCACTCAAAACTTCATTCATTGGAAATGAGAACCTTTATTATAGAGTGGTGAATTATATCTAGGACTTGATAGTTTTGAATGGCCTAAGATGATAGGTTGGAGTTGAGCCTTCATTCAATATACCTATTTTCATGTGACCCATGAATGGGTTTTATTGTTGAGATGCTTGTTGTAATTTGTTATAAAATGGTGTTAAAATTGATAGTTTGTGTAGTTAGTGACATTCTGGACTCCATGCCGGGCCGAGGTGTTACAACCTCGTCATTGCTAGCTAGCCGCCACATCAACCTTTATCTGAGATTTTTATTTAATTTTTGTAGTTTGTTTTGCCTCTGTTATCTATTTGTTTTGGTTATTTGCTTTGTTTGCGAGTAGACGTTGTTACTTTGGGGAACTTTGAAGAAGAAGGAGTGCCTCAAGAGCAAGATCAGTACCTAGACCTATTCCAAGGCAAATTATACCTTTGATTATATTGAACCCAGTTTTCAAAAGTTATATTGATTCAAATTACTGCATTTACTTTTAAGTATTTATTTAAATGCTTTTGGGTTTAGTTATTAATCCCATTTGTTATACCCACATTGGCTATTGTTATGTAATAATCTTTTGTCACCCTAGATTGGTTCATTATTTAGTTGGTATTATCGTAGCACCAACATGGGTTGGTTAGATACGAGTAGATTGCTTAGCCATGCCATGAGTCAACATCTCATGTGAGTTGCAATTATAAACCTGACTAAGTGATTATGGAACTTTGTGAAAAAACTGTGTTCACTGTGTGTCATGTAACATCCCAACTGTATAAACAGGGTTTGTTCAAGTATAATTATATGTGTAGAAATTAAAACTTTTTCTCACACCTTGAAAACCCCTAAACACTCATGTAATTCTTGTCCAAGAGTTGTGTAATCCAAAAACACAAAGCTCTTGTTGACCAAAAGTCAAACTCATTTTTCAATTGTCTAAATCTTGTGCCAAACATTTGGAAATATTTTTCCTTGGTCCTAAAACTGAGGTGGGACCCCTCTGAAAAATATCACAAGTTGTAAAACTTGTGTGAGAAATTTTGGAGGTAAAACAAATCCTTGAACAACCTTCATGAATTTTCTGAGAAAAATGCATTACATAATAACCTCTGGAAATTTTATGCAAGGTTAATCTCATTGTTAGCAAGCTCCAGTTAAAATTTTATAAATTTTGGAGTTGAATTGCTATCTCAAATGAATTCCTAAAGTCTCATTGTTAAAATTGAATTCAAAACTTTACTTTGTTCCTTGGTGAGCCATTTTCCTATCTGGGTTGAACCCAACCCACTCCTCACTCATCGGACCTCCTTAAACCACTTGAGGTCGTGGTCGTTGGATTCATATCTAACACCACGACCTCCTCCTCCTCAACCACAAGCAGCCGGATCCTCTCCCACCTACATGAGGTCACGGTAGTTGGATCAAAGATCCAATGGCCATGACCTCCACTCGCTATCAAACCACTCAGACCTCCTCTCCACCTTGTTGAGGTCGTAGCCGTTGGATTTAGATCCAAAGGCCGCGACCTCCGCTGCAAATCATCGCAGCCAGGACCTCCCCACCTCATTAGGTCTTGGCCGCTGGATCAAAGATCCACGGTCATGACCTCCCCTGTGTGTTAAATCTCAAAAACCTCCACGGGCTGTCAAACCACTAGACATCCCACCTTGTTGAGGTCGTAGCCATTGGATCCAAGATCCATGGCCATGACCTCCCCTCACTGTTAAACTAAGCAAACCTCCCACCTAAACGAGGTCGTGAGCCGTTGGATCGATCCAACACCCCGACCTCCCCTCAAAATATCCAGCAAGACAAGACCTCCCCTATCTCGTGTTGTGCACCGTTGGATTAAAATCACTGATCACGACCTCCTCCTTGTCTTATGCGATCGACCTCCTCACAAGACGTGAGGTCGTTGCCTTAGATCTAAATCTAATGGCCATGACCTCCCTTGTGTGTTGCGCAAGCTCAAGACCTCCTTTGCGCCACGCGCGAGGCTCAGGACCTCCCCTGTCTTGATCACCACCGTTGGATCAAAATTCAAAGGTCTTGACCTCCCTCGCGCTTCACGCAAAGCCTCAGACCGTCCTTTTTGGTTGTGTGCCCTTGGATTTGAATCCATGGCCATGACCTCCCCCTCAGGTTCTTAAGGCCGTGTGCGGTTAAGTCCTCCTGGAGGTCCGCACCGTTGGATTGAAATCCAACGCCTTGGACCTCCTGTCCCCTTTTCCACGTGCGCCTTCGTATTATGGAAATCGTGAGGCCATGACCTCCCCATCCTTGATCGTGTGGCTGGGACCTCCTCCCAGTCATTTAAGGCGTAACGGTTCAAAAATAGGATCCGATGGCTAGGACCTCCCCGTGGTCTTATCCAACGGTCAAAATGACCTCCCCTGTTCTTCTCCTACCTTGGGCGCGCGTGCGAGCCATGGCAGTGGGCAAAGTCAGAGCCTTGTCACATCCAACGGCTCTGTGCTCGGGGCATTAAATGCATGTCGGTGCTTTTCCGCCCCTAGCCCATGCCCCGTCTCCGACCTACTCTGTCCCATCCATCTTGTCCAACCCCATGGACCTCCGTGGACCTCCTTGGGCTAAGCTCACCATGAGCTTAACCCGTGGTCCAGACCTCCTTTGCCCTAGCTATAAAACCCCCCTGTTGCCCTTGGCTTCTTTTACACACCATTGAGCTTGGCACGGCTTGTGCTTGGTGGCGTCCCTCCTTGACCTCCCTTTTTTGGCCGCCATTGTTGAAGCTTGGAGCCCTCGGTGGCACAGCGCTCCAGTGGCTCTCTCGCTCAACCTCTTCTCCAATATTGCTCCCAAAACCTCCTAGAAGTCAACTCTAACTTATATTGTTGGGCATTTTCAGGAGTGGGCTAGTGGAGCTTGGAGCTTGGACTTGAAGCAGCGGAGCTTCCCATCTTCTCCAACTCAGGCCATCGCCATCCTCGACCTCCCCGGCATCGTTAGGACCTCCAGGTACTCCCTGATAGTCCTAGGCGCTGGGCACCCGCATGTATGATGTCGCGGAGCTTTTGTTTGGGCACACGCTTGAATGAATGTCGCGCGGAGCTGCATTTTTGCATTTCGGTTTTTGGCCGTGCTTGCCTTCGTTGTCCTCTCCGGCTCGCCGGCGTTCAAGGCCGTCGCCGCCGTTGAGAGGAGGTCCATTGGGTGCGCATGGTTATTGCGGACCCAACGGTACCATTGGATGTCGCCGGCGAGGTCTGTATCGCCGGCGAGAACCACATCTTTGAGCTCGGGTTTTTGTCGAACGTAAACGGCAGCGCCGTTGTCGTTTTTAGGACAAAAATCCGCCGAGTTTAATGCGCTCATCATTTGCTCAAATCATTGTAATCATTAGCGTGTCTTAAATGTCCTTAATCCTCCCGTGCGCACATTTAAGACCTCCCGCGCGGACCTCTTTGTGTCTCGCGCGCATTTATTCCATGTCCGGCGGCGTGCTTGCTGGGGTCAGGGCGTCCATGACCTCCTCCCAGAGATCTTGGCGCCCAAGACCTCCCCCTTGCGCAATCGTGGCCGTCCAGACCTCCCTGGAGGTCTGTGACGTTAGGACCTCCCCTAGGTCATCTCAGCCGTTCATGACCTCCCCGGGTAGATCTTGACCGTCAAGGTCCTCCCTCGGACGATCTGGACCATCAAAGTCCTCCTTGGAACATCTGGACCGTCCCAGACCTCCCCGTGAGGTCTCGACGATGTAGATCTTCCTCGGGGAGATCTTGATAGTTTAGATCTTCCTTTGAAAGATCTCAACCGTTGAGGACCTCCTCGTTAGATCTGGTCCGTCCGGACCTCCCCATCGTTGTGGTCCGTTGGATTCCCCATCTACGGCCACGACCTCCCTCACCTCGCGCAGATGCGTTGCTAGGAGGTCCAGGACCTCTGGACCTCGAGTCTTGTGAGTGCGTTGTTCTCTGGGAGGTCTTGAGCCGTTAGATCTGATATCTGTGGCTCACGTCCTCCCATGTCCTTGTGGGTTTTAGAAATTCCAGTGAACTCTTAATTATAAACTGAAATAAGGTATAACTTTAGAATTCCATATCTTTTTCATTTTAAATCCAATTGAGGTCATTCAAATTGTGTTAGCTCTGTCTTGAACTTGACTTTAATCCAAAAATGATTGCAAGTTGAGTTCAGCTCCAGAGCACAGTTTTGCCTTTAGGTTTTAAAACTAACTTTAAAAGTACACTCAAAATAATGTCTAACTTGTAAAATACATAACTTATGCTCTGAGGTTATTTTTGAGTGAATCCAACTTTGTTGGTTTCCTCTATTAATGAACTTACTATGAAAATTAGTTTTGAGCTTGTTGCTGTTATGAAAATGAGGACTTGTGCATTATAATTTTGTTCAAGTTCTTGTTTTTGAAAAATGGTAGAAAGTGCAATCTAGCTCCAAATGAGATGAACTCAATTGTGTTATTCATCTCATGAGGTGCTGGTTTTGCTGTAAAATTTCAGTGTCACCACTTTTCTAGAAAATGTTGCCTCATAATTAAATTAGTGAATAGTGCGGTTTGGTATTTTTAGAAATTTGAGCAGGTTTGTTTTGCTCATAACTTTTGCATTAAGAATCCAAATCAATTGGTTCTTATTGCTAAATTCCTAAAATCACCCTCTTGCTGCTGTAGAAAATTCACAGTGTTTGGAGTTCGTTTGCTGTGCTGTCTTTGTCGTTTCGTCGTTCTTATCGTTTGGTTTTCGTCTTTTCCGTTAGGCTTCGACATTTGTGGTGATTCCGTGAGCGATCCTCAGCAACAAATTGACCAGCAACAGCAAGGCAAGCAGTTTGATCATTTCCATCATAATCCCATTACTTTAAAGTCTAATATTTTGTTTAACTTATATGTATGCATGCTTTTGTGTCAAAGTATTTTATCGTTTAGAGGTAGCTATTCCTATTGCATAGTTGCCCCTAAATTGTTACCCCTGCCACAAACCATAAGTTACTAATATCGCTGGTGAATTAGAGCCCGGTGATTTAATTATGCTCTTTTATTGCTTTTACGGTGTCATGCTTAGCAATGCTTAGATAACGGTAGAAATGGGCGGTTGTCGACATTATGTCGATAACCTCGATCACACAAAAACTATTATTCCATTATGTCCCCTTGTGTGGATATCATGGGGATATGCCTGAGATCTTAGGATGATGTTACAATTGGCAATGTCGTTCTCGGTTTGTCGAAACAGCGTTTTCAGCAAGTGTCAGGACAATCGGTCGTACCGGCGTGTAAGTCATGAGACGATCATGATCTTAGTACCGCGCCTTAGTTGCGGTAGTACCAAGATCGCGAATGACCGCATGTGTGCGGTATGGTTTTTCCAGAACGAGTGTAATTTGAGAAGTTTTGGTTTTCTCTGGGTAGCGGTACAACCGCGATTATAGGTCTTGATACTATCATGAATCTTGGTAGTGAAGCCATAACATGGCGGTAGTACCGATTTTGTTCTGATTGTCATTTCAATTGGAGAATTGCTTTTGGGTTAGGTCAAGTTCATGGGTTTCATGGCATATGTGTTGCATGATGCATGTTTTGACTAACGTGGGTCAAGTTGTGAAGAACTTGTTCCGGATTCGATTTCTTTGTCTATTGATGTGCGAGGTTGCTTGGAGGTCAATGACGGTCAACGGCGAGATGATCGGGACTAAGCTTAGAGAGCCGAGGTCCGAACGATCGGGGATCTTGGGTGAGGTCAATGGAGTCAAGCATGGCGAAGAGGGACAAAGGTGACCGAACAGGCGATTCGGGCGACGGGTTCGATCAAGCGGCGGGGTCGGTGCAAGTGCCATGGTGGTTTCGGTGGGAGCCGGATGGGAGAGACTTGCCGACATGAAGAGAGCATTGGATCAACCTACGTGGCGAAGCATGGAGGTGCTTCACGAAGATGGGACTCGGTCTTTGCAAAAGATCGAGAAGGGTATTTTGGTAATTTCACCAAATACCACCTTGGTGACCTAATGCCAACCCGGCGCAAAGATGGCGCAAGGTGAAGTGGATTAGGTCAAGAAAAGTGAAGACGGCGCTTTGAGATGCGTGCGTGTGTGACCCGCTTGTTTTGGGCCTTAACGGAGCCCATTAGGGTTACTCTTCTAGAAGGTCTAGGACTCCACTATAAATAGGGGTGTCTTTGGATGACCACCTCAACCCTTTCATTGTGTTTGAAACCCTAGTTTGCTTAGGGAGAGGATTAGTGGAGGTTAGGGTTCTAGAGAGTTGGATTTGATTTTGTGCTCATGTATTGAGTCTTTGTCCTCCTTGATGGAGTGGTCAGTAAACCAATACCATATCAAATCAATCCAAAGAAAGTTCTCTCAAAGATGAGTTCATTTGCTTTCTTTCTCTCTATTTGGTGATTTGAGGTCTTTCTTTGATCCGTGAGTTTTTGCTTGGTTTTTCTTCTTGATCTTGCTTGCTGGGATATGTAGGAACCCATCTAAGGTCATCTTGATCATCATCCACCCACGAGCAAGTTTTGGATCAAGTTTTACGTTTTTGCTCGGTTTTGAACCCTCCTTGGTAAAATGCAAAATATCAAAACTTTGACGTGGATCTTCTCGATCGTTGCTTGAATAGGTTCTGACATCATTAGGAAGATGTGTTTCCAATTTGGTGGAGTTTGGCCAAGCGGATCAAAAGTTACGTCGATTTTTGTTTTCGTTTTTCAGGTGTTTATTGTTCATTCGCTTTGATTTTCTTGTTCATGCGAACGACCGACTTTGTTCATCCGGTTCGACGGACTGCATGATACGACCGCCACTTTGTTCATCCGGTTCGACCGTTCTATCGTTCATCAAGACTGTTCATAAGGGTGATTTTTGTGTTTTTGGTCGTTTCTTTTGGGGATTTGAAGGATTAAGTACAAGTCTTCCGCTATGCTTAGATATATTGATCTTCATAGTTCTCATAGCTATTGGAGTCAATATCATGTTTGAATCGGATCAAAGCAAAAATAGATAGTGCTCCTATTCACCCCCTCTAGTCGCCTTTTCGGTCCAACAAGTGGTATCGAGCCGGTTAGTTCAATCTTGATCTTAACCGTCATCGAACTGGCGATGGATAAGTACTCGACCAAGCCGCATGTCTTCGATGGGCTCGACTATGCCTATTGGAAGAATCGCATGCGAGTGTTCCTTGAGAGCGAAGGACAAGCTATATGGGAGGTTGTTCGATCCCTCGTTTTGCTTTTGCCCGGTTGTTACTCTGGCCAAAGAATGACCCTCTTGGCTAACAACAACAAGGCAAAGAACCTTCTATATATCTTTGGGCTTGGTAGGCAAGAGTACGATAGGATTTGCAATCTTGCGATCAAGACATGAGATTTGGCACACCTCGAAACTTACCATGAGGATCGTCCCAGATCAAGCAAGTGCGTCAGAATGTCTACAAGCGAGAGTACAACAAATTCGAGATGCGTCCTGGTGAGAGCATCGATGACGTCTTTACTCGCTTTAACAAGGTGATCAATCAGATGAAAGCTGTTGACATTGAGTACTCTCAATCTGAGAATGCCACCCACCTCTTGGGTGCAATCAACACCAAGGAGTGGGAGATGAAGGCAACTGCCATAGAGGAGAACGTCGATCTCTCTAATCTCACTTTGGAGCTGCTTTATAGCAAGCTAAAGACTCATGAGATCAAGAGAGGCAGTAATCCTAAGAAGGATAACATGGCTTTGGTGGTGATCCTTTCAAGGGACTCGATGGTTCTTCCGAGTCTTCTTGGTTTTTCTCTTGCGTGTTTATCTCGCTATTCAAGAAGAAGAGTTTGAGAGTCTTCCGAGGCTGATTTAGCTCTTTTAGCCAAGAAAGTCACACGGGCATATAACAATGTCGAAAGCAGAAGAGAGGTGGCCTGTGACATGCTATGAGTGTGGAGAGCTATATCACATCAGACCAAGCGCCCCAAGTGAAGGGTAAGGGCAACCACAAGATTGAGAAGCTTGCTGGAAGAAGCCTCAAGGGGCAAGTCCAAGTATGATCTTCGCCAAGCTCATGAAGGTCGCTCATCGGGTCCTTGCCGCTTTGGAGATCAATCCATGAGCGATGTGGACTCGGGAGCGAGGAGGACAAGGAGGAGGAGATCCTCAAGACAAGAAAGGGAAGGCCAAGGACTTCAGGCATATGCTTCATGGCCGACTTAAATCGACGTCGATGACAACGATGAGGTACTTCCATCCTATGATGTCCTTTCCGCTAGATGCGATAACATGTATGAGCAATTGCTTAGTCAAGATAAGGCTTTAAAGTTCACCATGGCTAGGAACAAGGATCTAGAATCACAAGTCGAGAATTTGACATTAGAGATTGTGAATGCTAAGAGTCTAGATGTTGATGAATGTTCATCCCGCCATGCTTTGCACTCAACTGTCTAAGCGCAATCTGCTCATGATATTGCTTTGCATCAACTTGAAAATGCTAGAACTGAGCTAATTGATGTTAAATCTGCTCCATGTGAAAAATGCTTAGAGTCTAGCAAGTTGGATGCTTCTGGTAATGTGAAATCTAGCTTTTGCTCTTTTTGCTTAGAACGCGAACATGAAGTTAAGGATATTCTAGAAGCAGTTAGAGCTAAATTTGCCAAGCTTAAGGACACAATTGATTCTACATCTTGTACCTCTTGTGCCGCCTATAAGCTTGAAGTTGCGCATCTTAAGGAGAAACACGCTAGAACCATTAAGGGCAAGACTTGTGAATCATGTGTTAATATTGAAAAAGAGAATGCTTATCTCAAGGATACTTTAGAAAGATTCTCTAATGGTGAAAAACAGTTAAACATGATTCTAGATAAATCTAAAACTCCTTTTAAGAAGCAAGGCTTAGGATACAACTCTGCTCAGGACATGTCCAAGCCTAATGTCATTCAGGTCTTGGAAAATGGCTTAGTTGAATTTAAAACCCAACCTGCAAAAACTGTCTTTAAATCTGCAGGGTTTGTCCAACCTTCTTTTGAGGCAAAAGGTGCTTCTCCCAGTGGTACAAAATACCATTGCACCTATTGCAAGAAGAGTGGACATTTGGTTGAGTTCTGTTGGCATAGGTTGAAGAACGCTAAGAGAAATATTGCTAGAATGTCATCTAATCAACCTAGAGCTTTTATGAGACATGGTCACGTCCAAAAGAAGAAACCCAGTCTAGGATTTGTTGCACATGCTCATCACCATGTTCCTAGACAGGATGCATCTCATGTTCTTGTTACCATTGCTCATAATAGAACTGCTAATAAAGTCAAGGATAGCACATCCGCTTTGCATACTACTTTCATGACGAGTGTCTCGATCTTGGATTCCCAAGTC
Source organism: Phyllostachys edulis (assembly GCA_036346405.1). NCBI lineage: Eukaryota > Viridiplantae > Streptophyta > Magnoliopsida > Poales > Poaceae > Phyllostachys > Phyllostachys edulis. Next base: position 1,349,912 of record CM070557.1, on the reverse strand, counting down.
GCTTTTAACTAACTTGATGTTGAGACACATCGCCTTTTGTTCCTTGATTTTCGAGGATTGGCGCGAAGGGGAAGAACACATGGTTCATCGACCGGTGTTCACGCCACATGACCGGAGACTCAAGATGGTTCACCTCCTTCACGCGATCAACGGTGATGCCTTCATCACCTTTGGAGATGATACACAAGGGCGCATTGAAGGAACTGGAATGATTAGGGTGAGCGACAAGTTCATTCTCAAGGACGTCGCGCTTGTGTCTAAGCTAAGGTACAATCTCCTTTCGTCTCCTGACTTCTCGATGATGGCTATGAGACTCGTTTTAAGAAGAATGCCTGTCGTCGTGTGCTTGATTCTTTTGGTGAGCTCGCTTTTGGGATTTCTAGAGTTGGTAGAATTTTTGGGTGACTTTTACGAATAAACTTCGGATCTCTTAAGTGTTTGATTGCATCTTCTTCGATATCCGCTCGCACCGACATTTGGGGCACATTGGTTTTGATCATCGACACGAGTTAGCGGCCTTGATCTCATGAGAGGTTTGCCTAAACTCAAAGCTATCAAGGATGTTGTATGCATACAGTAGGCATGGCAAGCAAGTTGCCGCCTCACACCCATCATTGACTATGGTCATGACTGACGGACCGGGACAGTTACTTCATATGGATACTGTTGGTCCTGCTAGGGTTCGGTCAGTCGGTGGCAATTGGTACATTCTTGTCATAGTCGATGATTTTTCGAGATACTCTTGGGTGTTCTTTCTTGCTTCGAAGGATGAGGCTTTTGATCATTTTCATGACCTTGTTCTTCGTTTGGCTTCGAACTTCCGGTGCCTTGAGAGCGATCCATGATGACAATGGCACGGAGTTCAAGAATGCTTCTTTTGCCTCTTTTTGTGCTGAGCGCGGTATTGAGCATCAGTTCTCTTCTCCACACGTCCCTCAGCAAAATGGCGTTGTGGAAAGGAAGAACAGGACTCTAGTTGAGATGGCTAGAACGATGCTGGATGAGTATAGCACACCGAGGAGGTTTTGGGCGGCTATTGCTACTGACTTGCCATATTTCAAACCGTGTCTTTTTGAGGCCGTCTTTGGGCAAGACTTCATATGAGCTTCGTTTTGGCGAGAAAACCCTCTGTCTCTCACTTTCGAGTCTTTGGATCAAGTGTTTTATTCTCAAGACAGGAACCTAGATAAATTTGAATCAAGGACTTGTGATGGTTTATTTCGGGTTATCCTGCTCATTCGAGGGGTTTTCGGTTTTAATGTTGAAACTAACATTGTCCAGAGACATGCAATGTCACTTTTGATGAGACTAGCCACGAGCTAGATCCGATGTTTGGTGACTTACGGTGACAGAGAGCATTTTTGTTGAAGAAGATGAGGATGAACTTGATACTACTCCTCCACTGTTGTCGATGTTCTGTCCAAGCTGCCCAAGCTCTGAACCAAGAACGATCGCTTCACCTCCAATTGAGGCTCTGCTTTGTATCTTCGCTCGTCGGCGATACTGCGGAGGTCGAGAAACGCTATCTCCTCCAGCGCTCCTTTGCACATTCGAAGCAACACCCTCCGGATCGATGATTGGTAATCTCCATGAGCGAGTCACTCGCTCCTGTATCATGATCCGAGTCTTTTCTCTCACTCTGCATTTGTAGCTTCTTTTGAACCCAAAGATATATCACATGCTTTGTCTGATGCTAGTTGGGTCAATGCCATGCATGAGGAGTTAGAGAATTTTGAAAGAAATAAAGTTTGGAACCTTGTAGAACCTCCTAGTGGACATAATGTTATAGGAACCCGTTGGGTGTTCAAAAATAAACAAAATGAGGATGGTTCTGTGGTTAGAAACAAGGCTAGATTGGTAGCTCAGGGCTTTAGCCAGGTTGAGGGGTTATATTTTGATGAGACATTCGCTCCTGTTGCTAGATTAGAAGCCATTCGCATCTTACTTGCATTTCTTTGCATCTAAAGGTTTTAGGTTGCATCAAATGGATGTTAAGAGTGCCTTCTGAATGGGTTTATAGAGGAGGAAGTGTATGTTAGGCAACCCCGGCTTTGAGAATCCCAAGCACCACGATCATGTTTTTAAGCTATCCAAAGCCTTGTATGGTCTTAAACAAGCCCCTAGAGCACGGTATGATAGACTTAAGACCTTCTTGCTTAAGAATGATTTTGAAATGGGAAAAGTAGATAAGACTCTTTTCATTCTTAGGCATGGCAATGACTTCGCTTGTTCAGATATATGTTGATGATATTATCTTTGGTGGTTCCTCTAATGCTCTTGTTTCAGCTTTTTCCGAGACCATGTCCAGGAATTTGAGATGAGCATGATGGGAGAACTTAATTACTTTACGGGGCTACAAATCAAGCAATGCAAGGAAGGATCTTCATCCATCAAGCGAAGTACACCAAGGATTTGCTCAAGCGTTTTGATATGGGTGATGCAAGCCGATCGCCACTCCCATGGCAACTTCGATCGCTTTGGATCCAGATGAGGAAGGAGAAGCCGTGGATCAACGCGAGTACCGCATGAGATGATTGGCTCCTTACAGACTGACGGCCTCAAGACCGGACATCCACTTCATGATGCGCCTCTGCTGCGAGGTTTCAAAGGCCACCGAGGACTTCACATCGCCAAGCCGTTAAGCGCATTTTCGGTATTTACACTCTACCCTTCATTATGGTATTTGGTATTCTTGTTCTTCTTCACGACCATTCGGGGTTTTGATTCGATTTTATGGGTTGTAGGCTAGATAGAAAGAGCACATCCGCACATGTCATTTCTTAGGCACTTCTCTTGTCTCTTGGTCATCTAGGAAGCGGTCTTACATTGCACAATCCTTCTTTGAAGTTGAATATGTAGGCCGCTAGTTGTTTGAGTCGATTTTGTGGATGGTCTCCACTCTTAAGGATTTTGGGTTAACTTTTGCTAGTGTTCCTCTCTTCGTGACAACACTTCGCTATTAACATTGCTAAAAACCGATTGCAACATTCTAGGACCAAACACATAGACATTCGCTATCACTTCCTTAGAGACCACGTTGAGAAGGGTGATATTGTCTTTGCATTTTGTGGAGTCCGAGGCTCGATTAGCCGATATCCTCACCAAGCCTTTAGACCCAACAAGGTTTGCCACCTTGAGGAGTGAGTTAGGGTAATTTATCCCTATGGGTTGGTTTGAGGGGAGTTGGATCTTTTCGATCTTTCCTTGTTCTTTTGATCTTTTATTTGATCTTCTTTTGATCTGTTGATCTTTTAGGCTTTTTGAGCTTTTCTTGCATCTCATTGTATCATATTGCATTCATATGAAAAATCCAAAAGATGCATTGTAATATAAGCTTTTTGCTTATCTTTTAAAATTGATGAAGCTTTGCTTATTACCCTTTGGAGCTTTAGTGTTTCAAATTCTTGCTCAATGCCATGTCTAGTTCTTTGACTTGCTAGAATTATCATGCTTTCACATGTGTAGCTAAGTCTTTCTTTGTATGAGCTAGAATTGAAAAACAACTTGAACTAAGAAATTAGCAATTTGTGAATTGTTTAGCGATTCTTAATTAGTGCTCCTTTTGTGACATTGGCCCTGTCAAAATTGCTTTGTTAGCTCTTGAATCTAGCTTTGATCATTACTTGAGCTTCTTGTGTTCTTGAGAATCTAAAACTGCTCTTGTGCAAAAAAAAAAGATCTCTTTTGTGCGAAAAAAAAACTGATCTCACCAATCCTTTCTCATGAGACGGCTCGCCATTGTACTAGGCATGAACTCAGGGGGAGTTTTGGATGACCTAGACCACTCTCTTAAGCTTTTGTTGCTTGGGATGGTCGTAGTGAGGCTTGAGATCTAGCACAATGCTAAAAATACAAATTGTCAACTTCTGGTCGAAGCTTAGGATTAGTTTGTGGATGGCTCCTAGTCCAGGATCTTGTCACTAAGTTAGACCATTAGTCAACTTCAACATTCATTGCAAATGAAAAACAGTTGAAAAATGGGCTTTTGAGAAATTTGAGCAAAATGATTCAATTCAGGACCTATTTGTCTCTTAATGTGGTCATTGTTAGCTTTTGGATCTCACGTTGACATTTTGACATGGCCAGTATCATTTTAGGATCCCTGTTGATGAACTTGCTAGATTTGAAGCTTTGCTTAAAATGCTAAAATTCATTGCTTTATATTGAGCCTTCTTGCTTAGCTTTGTTATATATGTCTTATCATGATCTTGCTAGCATTGTTAGGCTTGATATGTTGTTTGTGCAACTTTAGAAATGCTAACTTGTTCTTTTGGGTAATCTCCAAAGCTTCTTATACTCAAAAATTGAAAAATACAAAAAAATTTGAAGCCACTCCATTGCATTTCATACATGCTCCATCTTATGCTTTTTCCTCATTCTGCATTTGTCATCTCTGGACGAGAGGAAGGCGTGATTCCTTGATGACTCCATTGTCAAAGGGGGAGAAGAAATATTAAAAAATGTGTAAAGGGGAGAAGTTGTTTGAAAAGGGGGAAGTTGTTTGAAAAAGAGGGAGCTACTTGGAGAAAAATTGAAAATTTGAGATCATAGTGAGGGGGAGTTTCTTATTTGCATTCTTATGGTTTTATTGTCATTTCTGAAATTGAATTGCAAATCTTGATCCTCACAATGATCAAAGGTCATATCGAACAATTGTTCTTTCATATGGACCTTAAGTGAGATTTTGACTCGTTTCTGGAAAATGAAGCTTTTTCGCCTTCTTTTGCCGTATCTCACTTTCTGGAGCCAACTTGGTCATTTCCTTGCTTTTTCTTGCATTTGGATCAAGTTGTGCCTTTGAGCGAAAATGCCGAGTTTTTTCTTTTCAAACCTCAAAATTTGCATTTGTGGGAAATTGCCAATGTGTTCATCAAGGGGGAGATTGTGGATATCATGGGGATATGCCTGAGATCTTAGGATGATGTTACAATTGGCAATGTCGTTCTCGGTTTGTCGAAACAGCGTTTTCAGCAAGTGTCAGGACAATCGGTCGCATGGCGTGTAAGTCATGATGCGACCCATGATCTTGATAGTACCGTGCCTTGGTTGCGGTGAGTACCAAGATCGCGAATGACCGCATGTGTGCGGTATGGTTTTTCGAGCGAGTGTAATTTGAGAAGTTTTGGTTTTCTCGGGTAGCGGTACAATCAAGATTATAGGTCTTGATTACTAGATGATGATACTACATGGTCTTGATACTACCGCCATAACATGGCGGTAATACCGATTTTGTTCGATTGTCATTTCAATTGGAGAATTGCTTTTGGGTTAGGTCAAGTTCATAGGTTTCATGGCATATGTGTTGCATGATGCATGTTTTGACTAACGTGGGTCAAGTTGTGAAGAACTTGTTCCGGATTCGATTTCTTTGTCTATTGATGTGCGGGTTGCTTGGAGGTCAATGACGGTCAGCGGCGAGATGATCGGGACTAAGCTTGGAGAGCCGAGGTCCGAAACGATCGAGGATGCGGGTGAGGTCAATGGAGTCAAGCATGGCGCAAGAGGGACAAAAGGTGACCGAACAGGCGTTCGGTCTGCGACGGAGTTCGATCAAGCGGCGCGGGTCGGTGCAAGTGCCATGGTGGTTTCGGTGGGAGCGGATGGGAGAGACTTGCCGACATGAAGAGAGCCATTGGATCAATCCTACACGCGTGGCGAAGCATGGAGGTGCTTCACGAAGATGGGACTCGGTCTTTGCAAAAAGATCGAGAAGGGGTATTTTGGTAATTTCACCAAATACCACCTTGGTGACCTAATGCCAACCCGCGGCGCAAAGATGGCGCAAGGTGAAGTGGATTAGGTCAAGAAAAGTGAAGACGGTGCTTTGAGATGCGTGCGTGTGTGACCCGTTTGTTTTGGGCCTTAACGGGAGCCCATTAGGGTTACTCTTCTAGAAGGTCTAGGCCTCCACTATAAATAGGGGGTGTGCTGGACAGCCACCTCAACCCTTTCATTGTGTTTGAAACCCTAGTTTGCTTAGGGAGAGGATTAGTGGAGGTTAGGGTTCTAGAGAGTTGGATTTGATTTTGTGCTCATGTATTGAGTCTTTGTCCTCCTTGATGGAGTGCCTATAAACCAATACCATATCAAATCAATCCAAAGAAAGTTCTCTCAAAGATGAGTTCATTTGCTTTCTTTCTCTCTATTTGGTGATTTGAGGTCTTTCTTTGATCCGTGAGTTTTTGCTTGGTTTTTCTTCTTGATCTTGCTTGCTGGGATATGTGGGAACCCATCTAAGGTCATCTTGATCATCATCCACCCACGAGCAAGTTTTGGATCAAGTTTTACGTTTTTGCTCGGTTTTGAACCCTCCTTCGGTAAAATGCAAAAAGATCAAAACTTTGACGTGGATCTTCTCGATCGTTGCTTGGAATAGGTTCCTGACATCATTAGGAAGATGTATTTCAAATTTGGTGGAGTTTGGCCAAGCGGATCAAAAGTTACGTCGATTTTTGTTTTCGTTTTTCAGGCTGGTACTGTTCATTCACCTGATTTTACTGTTCATGCGAAACGACCGCCACTGTTCATCCGGTTCGACCGTTACTGTTCATCAGCACTGTTCATAAGGCTGATTTTTGTGTTTTTGGTCGTTTCTTTTGGGGATTTGAAGGGAATTAAGTACAAGTCTTCCGCTATGCTTAGATATATTGATCTTCATAGTTCTCATAGCTATTGGAGTCAATATCATGTTTGAATCGGATCAAAGCAAAAAATAGATAGTGCTCCTATTCACCCCCCCCCCCCTCTAGTCGCCTTTTCGGTCCAACACCTTGTATGATTTGTAAACAAATAAAAATGAAAACTATTTGGACTTGGGCATATTGGATGGATGGTGTGGTTTTTGGAATGTGGTAGTATCCCTGAGTCATTAAGGACCGAGTTACTTGCGCCACCGTTCTGAGCAATTTTGCGTGCTAACCACACGAGGGGGATATGGGACCTCTCTTGACTAAGTACTTTGGAAGGTGTTAATTATGAGCTGGTCGGTGGGTATGTTTTAATAAAATGTGTGTGTGTGGTGTTGGGGGGGGAGCATTAACAAACCGGTTAGGCTGTCTAATGTATCCTTATCCCCGTGGGAGGCGGCTATTAATTAGCATCGTCCTTTGGAAATGTCTCAGAGGACTTAGCCGTGCTTGGCATACCAAAGGTAGTGTGCTTAAAGGAAAAGCGATGCGGCGTGTGGGTATATTGGTACACCCTCGCAGGTTAAAACTATTGAATAGCCTCGCCCCTAGGTTATGGACACGCCGGATCGCCCGTGAGAACTAGACTACAACCTTTAATTAAAACTTGACATGGTTGGCATGAGCGGGAGTTCATGCTATTGTTGTGGTGACTATTGGGTTAGTCACTTCGAGTTGATCTTGTTGTTGTTACTATGTTATTATCTCGTTGTTATTTCAACAAGTAAAATGCTTTGCCAAATTGCCTTCAATCTATTATGTTATTGCAAATGAAACATGCTTTATGCTAAAATGAGTCCAAAGCCTCATCCACTTAAATAAAGCTTGCATGTAGCTATTTATAGTTACGTTATCTTACGTAAGTCTTGCGGAGTACTTTATGTACTCATCGCGTGGTTGTGGCATTTTGTGGCTTTTGTTGCAGAGGAAGAAGGTGAGCCCCAAGGGCTTCACTCTTCGAGATGTGCTTCGGGTTTGACGACTAGCTTGGCGGTCGGTCAGATGCCTAGGGGTTAAGGCACACTGATTGGCTTTGTGTTATAGCCATCTTTATGGCACTTTTGCTTCCGCTGTTGTCTTAGTAGTACTTGTTGTTATTTGGCCAGAAGGCCCCTCTTTTATAATAGCCTATTCCTTATTAATATTAACTTCTGGTTTGTTTCTTATGTACTATGTGTTGTATGGAATTGATACATTCTTTTGTTGTGAGGTATGTATACTGCATTCTGGGGAGTATACATCTCTCGAGACTGGGTTTATTTGGTTGATAATACTAGGGTCAATTGGATGACTAAGTATTATGAGCTTAATAAATCCGGGTGCTCACATGTCATTACTCATTGGTGGCATGTATTGCACTTAATCAATAGGGTGGGAAAATATTTAGACGGAGGCAATTGGTACTGTGTGAATTGGTGGATTTTGTGAATGGGAATGGTAATCTCCGTGGTATAGTTAGAAATTGGAAGTCTTGCCTTGGTCGATTAAGAACTTAACTTTGTGCGCCATTGAATTGAGCCTTACTGTACGACCACATGCCTGATGGGACGGGCCTAACCTAGTAAGTTATGAATTCTCGACATTGATTACTCAGGTTGTAGGTTAGGAGCTCAGTGATGGGTGGAGGTGTGTGCTACCAAGTAGTCACATCGCGGGACGATTCGCTGCTTCCCTGTCTAACGGTGTGTGTTATGCCAAAGCACTGTGTTAGGGTTGGTATAACGGTAAAGCACACTGGGAGTGTCAATACTTGAGATGAAGTTTCTGAAACATTTTGTTATGATTAGAGCTTGCAACACTAGTTGTATCGTGTGGGTAAAGTGTATAAACTCTGCAGAGTGTTAATCAATCTATTCAACTAGCCACGTTCACGGTCATGGACATGCTCGGGGATTTCACACGAGGGGTAGATTTTCATAAAACCTTTAGGAAGGGAGCTGTGTGATCTAAGTCATATGACTGTGTGAATAACTTGATTAGGCTATATGTCTTTGTGAAATCAAACTGTTAAAATTATTATTGTTTATTTGTTTTACATTATGCTTTCAATCTATTATTCATATTCAAATTGCAAATATTGCATTTCTGCAAAAGAACCACAGAAGCCATTCCTTTGGAATAAGCCATCATCTATAAATTGCATTATGTGGTATGACTTGCGAGTACGGTTGTGTACTCATGCTTGCTATAATCAATCAACAGAAGTAGAGGACTCTTCGCCTGCTTTCGAGGAGGAGTTCTACGAAGGTGTCTGGTCGTTAGGGTCTTGATCCCAGTCGGTTGCCTGTGGTAAGTTGATGGGATTCCGCTGAAGTTATCTGTTCCGCTGCTTATTTCTTTATTGCTAGCCCTGCGTGGCTTAATAAATGTAAACTCGACCATAAAGTCAAAACCATTATTTGTTAATCAAATTACTCGTTTATGCTATTAATCATCTTGTGTGGATCGATATTCATCTAAGTTGACACTGTGTACACTAGCGTGATCCTGGACTAGTGCATTATACATAGAGGGTCCAGAATTGCATTTTTGGGTCCCAACAAATGAGTGCTTACTATCAAAGATATTGTGTATGACTATTCTGTAAATTTGACTAGTACTGGGAGACTTGGTTAGTAATGTTGTGGGCTCAGATTAATGCTCAATGAGGATTAGAGGTCATTTTGATATTGAATACGACAAATTTAGATATAAATTTGGTCTTGAGCTTGTAAATTGCTTGCTATTTTCTATTATGTCATATATACTGGTGCTTATATTTTACTGAGAGTTATTTCTTTATTAACTGTTCTACATTAGAGTCAATTGGTATCACATTACCTTGAGTAGTTGGATCATTTTCCTATTGTCCAGTGAACTTTGAATTGATACTTCATTACTGTCAAGTGGTATCTCATTACCTTGAGTAGTTGCTTCACTTGCTTGCTGTCCAGTAAAGTTTGAATTGATAATTTGCTTTATATGACTTATTAGATTAGCAAGATTATATAATTTCTCAAGGCCTAATTTATTTCAGATAAATTGTCATATTTAATTTGTGATTGAATATTGACTAAAGTGGCGAGAAGGCTAAGATTATATCTTGAGCATCCTGACATCTAAGAGCAATAAACAAAGTATTAAATCTGAGCATTATGCTAATTTTAATTGTCCACATGTTCTATGTTTTGAGCATATTATCTTATTTAAATGACATGTAGGATTTACATGTTTATATGTTAATTTTTTCATTTAAATGCTGTTGGAAATATGTTTTAATTATTAATAATGTTGTTGGAATTAATTTTGAATATTTGCTAAAACCACTAATTCTGAATATGAATATATGTTTTTCAGGATTGTGAAAGGTTGATTAAGTGGAATATGTTAGGATATGTAACATTGGAAAGATGGGTGATATCCTAGGTGTTCTTCTCTGTTTAGTTTCATAGGTAGCAAGTAAGTGAGATGGCGTCCGCACAGTCTTCGCCGCCATCATCGACATCGCCGAATGTGTCTAGCGCTCCGATGAAAGGGGTACGTAAGCGAGATTGCACAGGAATATCAAAAAGGCCCAAGGGCTGAATGACCATCATGGAGGTCAGTCCCGTTGGGGTCTCTCTGCATTCGAAGAAAGCAGCGGTAGCATTTCGGACCACATGCGAGATAGTTGCAAGGGAACGGGTACCCATCACCACACCAAGCTGGAAGTCTCTGACAAATGAAGAGAAAGAGAAGCCGTGGGAAGAAATTTCAAGATCATTCGAGATCCCAGCAGAAGTCCAAGGACTCGTGCGACGGTAGGCATTCCTCATGAAGGGAAAAGCGTGAAAAAAATTCAAGAGCACACTTGTCACGGAGTACGTGAACAAGGATCGGACGCCCTTCACGAAGTATCAATTTGTGTCGCCGGATACATGGGACGCCTTTGTGGGGATGAAGACGGTGGCTGAATTTCAATAGCAAAGTGCGGCATTTCTTTCATAAGCCCGGCAAACAAGGAAGTGTCCCAACGTCTTGTAAGATATAACGTCTTATAAGATATAACGTCTTGTAAGATATGTCGAACTACCTAGTCCATAACTTCATAGAGTCTAAAAAAAACATGATGGCCTCTTGCAGTAAACACTAACTACCAAATCTTCCCAAGACTCCTTCAAAGCAGTCAGTGAGAATGATATACTATCGACGGCCTTGGAAAACAAGGAGCAGACGTGTCGTACGTGAGGCCTTAGGGTTTACGTACCTTGGAAGCAGGGATTCCCACACGACTCCGAGGCGTATAGGAGTAGGAAGAGATCTAAGGCCAAGCATGAGGAACAATTGAAAGAGGAGATTCGTGCAGAATTTCAAGGATAGATAACATCATTGCAGAAACAAATGAATCAAGTTCTCAACCAGTCGTAAGCTGCCCCCGTTATTTTGGGAGCTAGTCCCCCTCAACGTCGAAGTAGCTACACGTCCATGCTACTTTCTGAACATAGCGACGTCCAATTACCTATCGACGATATCCAGGTAATGTACATCTCTGGAATACTCCAAAGATAGACCTATAGGACACATTAGCTAATTGTGTATCGTTTTATAGGAGCCCACACCCTGCAAGCTCTGAGTGAGGATGGTTGGGTCTATTTCTATTCAGGCTAGGCAGGGGATGGCATTTCCATGCTAGGAAGGGGTAGTGCTGCATGGTGCCCAACTGGTATAGGGTTACGCCAAGGTCCAAGTGCACATGGTACATGACACTTGCATGGTCGTCCCACTGGAGAAGCCCCCAAACGAAGACATCAAAACACTAGGGGATATTGTGCAAACTTTTGTCCAGTGGCCTAAGAGGGACATTGCCCTAGACCCTGCAGTGCCACGATCTCCACACGACCATGTCTTTCCAATAGAACCCTCGATGACTCCACCTCAACCTCTGCTTCAAAAGGCCGCCGAATCGGCTCCCGTGGAGACGACACCGAAGGAACAAGAAAAGCGTGTTGAGTCATCTCCTGGGAAGACGTATAGCAGGCGTGACGAGGATATAATAATCCTCATTTTATCTTTTATCTATAACTCCTTAACCAAGTAAATATGACGTCATATGGTCCCTGAGTACACCCCTTAAATGTTATAAGGGAAGAGCCTACTGGATGGTCGTAAGTTCTTCTACGACCACCCCCATAGTCGTAAGTTATGCTACGACTACCCCATAGTCGTAAGTCTTGTTACGACTACCCCATAGTCGTAAGTCTTGCTACGACTACCTTATAGTCGTAGGTTCTTCTACGACTAGGTCAGCTATGACCACCTTATGATCAATTAAACCTACAGACAAGTAGGCCCAATTGATTAAGGGATTCAAACAGTCATCATACGCTGTTACTCTGCCAAGTAATAGCACGTAATGCTCCATTATCTCTGGTATATAGTCATAGGCGACGTGGAGGAGTTAATACACGGTGATTACTACCAGCGCGCCTGCTGAGGATGTGATGAGGCGCCGCTTCACCTGGAGAAACTGCCGCTCCTTCACGTACTATATAAAGGCGGCAATCAGAGAGGGAAGGGGGCGATGAGAAATACAAGCACTATCATCTGTAATAGTCTGAGTTTTTCCCCTGATTGTTCAGAATACACTCAATACCATACACACACAGGAGTAGGGTTATTATTCTCTCCGGAGAAGGCCTGAACCTGTATAAAAATCCCCGTGTCAATCTCTCTGCGTGATTTCATTCTAGGAGACCCCCCGAATCAAACAATCTTTACGTAAGTTCGGTTCTAAAACACCGACAGTTGGCGCCGACCGTGGGGATCTTCCGGTAATCTCTTGTCAACATACTCTCTGTTTTCCAAATCTCATGCACTCATGGCAGGAGAATGGAATGAGGAGAACTGGTTCGACTTAGCAGATTACGCAGACGTCGACATGGATGCCGGCTTCGATTACGAGCCGAGTGATGACTCATCCGATGGTACTGCTGCCTCCGGTGATCTTCCCACAGATCCAGGAGACAATGCCGGTGATGGGGTTGAGGAGGGATCCATATCCCCACAACAAGACGCCCAAGAGAGAGAGTCTACCCTCTCAAAGGACAAGGGTCAATTTGACCAGACTACACCAGTGGACTCACAACACGACGAGAGTTTTACCTCGAAGTGTCCGAGTCCCCCTAAGGCGGTCCGACTTGGTGAGGCAAGTTCTGGAAGCCACAATTCCAAGACTTCACCAGCATCTGGTGATTCTCTCTCTCCGGATGACGCTAGAGAGAGCGGGATCAAGCATGCTTTTCCTACAAATTCGGCCATCTCTCCGCAGATCACACCTGCCAACGGAGACGGTTATAACCCGGACTTCCCCTACCTGGAGGGGATTACTCCAAGTCGCCAGATGGTGTCTCGACGACACCTCAAGCGGGGAGGCCTCGGCGCAAGTGAGAATCATCAACGGAGGTCTTCGTCCTTCCTCGAGATCAAGGTCACTCTCCTAGAGACCGAGGCTCGAGACCTCCCAAAGATCACGATCGCGCCCAGTGAGCACCCGGATTTATTAAGCTCATAATACTTAGTCATCCAATTGACCCTAGTATTATCAACCAAATAAACCAGTCTCGAGAGATGTATACTCCCGAATGCGAGATACATACCTCACAACAAAAGAATGTATCAATTCCATACAACACATAGTACATAAGCAACAAACCAGAAGTTAATATTAATAAGGAATAGGTTATTACAAAAGAGGGGCCTTCTGGCCAAATAACAACAAGTACTACTAAGAATACACAGCGGAAGCAAAAGTGCCATAAAGATGGCTATAACACAAAGCCAATCAGTGTGCCTTAACCCCTAGGCATCTGACCGGACCGCCAAGCTAGTCGTCGAAGAAGCTGCAACACATGGCACAAAAGTGAGGCTCTTGGAGCTCACCTCCTTCCTCTGCAACAAAAGCCACAAAAATGCCACAACCACGGGCAGATGAGTACATAAAGTACTCCGCAAGACTTACGTGTGAGATAACAGAACTATAAATAGCTACATGCAAGCTTTATTTAAGTGGATGAGGCTTTGGACTCATTTTAGCATAAAGCAAGTTTCATTTGCAATAACATAATAGATTGAAGGCAATTTGGCAAAGCATTTTAATTGTTGAAATAACAACGAGATAATAACATAGTAATAACAACAAGATCAACCTGGAAGTGACTAACCCAATAGTCACCACGACAATAGCATGAACTCCCCGTTCATACCAACCATGTCAAGTTTTAATTAAAGGTTGTAGTCTAATTCTTACGGGAAATAACCAAGCGTGTCCATAACCTAGGACGAGGCTATTCGAATAGTTTTATCCCTGCAGGGGTGTACCAATGTACCCACACGTCAGACCGCCTTTCCTTTAAGCACACTACCTTTGGTGTGCCAGCACGGCTAAGTCCTACGAGACATTTCCAATGGACAGTGCTAATTCTGACCCGCACAACCCACGGGGATAAGGACCCAATGGACAGCCTAACCGGTCTGCCATTGCTCCATTCCCACACCACACACACACACATTTTATCTTTAAAACACACCAACCGAGCGACCCCAATTAGCACCGCCCAAAGTACTTAGTCAAGAGAGGTCCCATACCCCCTCGTGTGGTTAGCACATAAAATTGCTTGGATCAATGGCGCAAGAATTCGGTCCTTGTTGACTCAGGCATACCACCATATCCAAAAACCACACCATCCATCCAATATGCCCAAGTCTAAATCAATCTTTTATTTTCAGTTTTTGATTTTACAAATTAATCAAAGCACAAGTGCTGGACATATAGGAGTAATAATCAGTTTTGAGTGATCAAGACCATCGACTAAGTCGATGATCGCCCATAACTACCGAAAACTAAGCATGTCTAAGCCATTTAAATCGAAACTACTAAGTGATAAGAGCTCATCCAACGAGCTCCCACCACAGCAAACAACCTAGGCTCATGGTAGTAGAGGATAAACAATTCCTACAGATTATACAACTATAGGCTTGCTAGCGATATTTTAACACAAAGTAGCATGCATACATACAAGTAAAACAATATATTAAGCTTTAAAGTAATGGGACAATGATGGAAATGATCAAACTGGTTGCCTTGCTGTTGCTGGTCAATTTGTTGCTGAGGATCGCTCACGGAATCACCACAAATGTCGAAGCCTAACGGAAAAGCGAAAAGAGACGATAAGAACGACGAAAAACAACAAAGACAGCACAGCAAACGAACTCCAATTACTCTGAATTTTCTACAGCAGCAAGAGGATGATTTTTAGGAAATTTTGCAACAATAACCAATTGATTTGGATTCTCAATGCAAAAGTTATGAGCAAAACAATTCTGCTCAGCCCTAAAAATACCAAACTGCACTATTCACTAATTTAATTATGAGGCAACATTTTCTAGAATGGTGGTGATACTGAGATTTTTACTGTAAAACCAGCACCTCATGAGATGAATAACACAATTGAGTTCACCTCATTTGGAGCTATTATGCACTTTCTACAATTTTTCAAAAACAAGAACTTGAACAAAATTATAAAGCACAAGTCCTCATTTTTATAACAGCAACATGCTCAAAACTAATTTTCACAGTGAGTTCATTAATAGAGGAAACCAACAAAGTTGGTCTCACTCAAAAATAATCTACAGAGCAGTAGTTATGTATTTTACAAGTTAAGCATTAATTTGAGTGTATATTTAAAGTTAGTTTTAAAACCTAAAGGCAAAACTGTGCTCTGGAGCTGAACTCAACTTACAATCATTTTTGGATTAAAGTCAAGTTCAAGACAGAGCTAACACAATTTGAATGACCTCATTTGGATTTAAAACGAAAAAGATATGAAATTCTAAAGTTATACCTTTTCCAGTTCACAATTTTAACAGATCACTGGAATTTCTAAAAACCCTAAAGACATGGGAGGTCATAAGCGGCTCAGATCACGCGGGGGAGGTCCTCAATGGTTGAGATCTTCCAAAGGAAGATCTAAACTATCAAGATCTCCCCGAGGAAGATCTACATCGTCAGGACCTCACGGGGAGGTCTGGACGGTCCAGATGTTCCAAGGAGGACTTTGATGGTCCAGATCGTCTGAGGAGGACCTTGACGGTCAAGATCTACCCGGGAGGTCATGAACGGCCGAGATGACCTCGGGGAGGTCCTAAGGGAGGTCCTAACGTCACAGACCTCCAGGGAGGTCTGGACGGCCACGATTGCGCAAGAGGGGAGGTCTTGGACGCCAAGATCTCTGGGGAGGAGGTCATGGGCGTCCCGGACCAGTAGCGCGCGCTTCGGACATGGAATAAATGCGCGAGACACAAAGAGGTCCGAGCGGGAGGTCTTAAATGCGCAACAGAGGGCGGATTAAAGACATTAAAGACACGCTAATGATTACAATGATTTGAGCAAATGATGAGCGCATTAAACTCGGCGGATTTTTGTCCTAAAAACGACAACGGCGCTGCCGTTTACGTTCGACAAAAACCCGAGCTCAAAGATGTGGTTCTCGCCGGCGATACAGATCTCGCCGGCGACATCCAATGGTACCGTTGGGTCCGCAATAACCATGCGCACCCAATGGACCTCCTCTCAACGGCGGCGACCTTTTGAACGCCATGAGCCGAGAGGACAACGAAGGCAAGCACGGCCAAAATCCGAAATGCAAAAGAAAGCTCCGCGCGACATTCAAGCGTGTGCTCAAACAAAAAGCTCCGCGACATCATACATGCGGGTGCCCAGCGCCTAGGACTATCAGGGAGTACATGGAGGTCCTAACGATGCCGGGGAGGTCGAGGATGGCGATGGCCTGAGTTGGAGAAGATGGGAAGCTCCGCTGCTTCAAGTCCAAGCTCCAAGCTCCACTAGCCCACTCCTGAAAATGTCACCTCACAAAGAGTTAGGTTCACTTCAGGAGATTTTGGGGGAGCTTAAAATGAGCTAGAGGTTGAGAGGGAGCCACTGGAGCAAGCCTTCACCACCGAGGGCTTCAAGCTTCTCAACAATGGCGGCCAAGAGAGCTTTGGTGGTTTAGAGCTCACAAGCACAGGGGTGCAAGCAAGGGGATAATGGTGTGCAAAGGAAGCCAAGGAAACAGTGGGGGAGGTTTTATACTTAGGGCACAGGAGGTCATAGACCACGGGTTAAGCTCATGGTGAGCTTGGCCCATGGGTCGGTCTAGGGCTTGGACACGATGTAAAGTTGACAGGGGGACAGCCTTTGTGCAGTGGAGGGCGGAAGTCGAGCAAAGAATTAATGCTTGGTCGACAAAGGAGTGGTTGAAGGTACACTGATGTGGTGGGCATTAACTCCCCGCCAGAGCTCAGCAGCGCGCCGAGGAAGGAGAAGAACAGGGGAGGTCATGTTGACCGTTGGATAAGACTTCGGGGAGGTCCTGGCCCTCAGATGTGATTTTTGAACCGTTACGCCTAAATGACTGGGAGGAGGTCCCAGCCACACGATCAAGGATGGGGAGGTCATGGCCTCACGATTTCCTTAATGCGAATACGCGCGTGGGAAAAATAGGATTAGGAGGTCCAAGGCGTTGGATCTCAATCCAACGGTGCGGACCTCCAGGAGGACTTAAACGCACACGACCTTAAGAACATGAGGGGGAGGTCATGGCCTTAGGATTCAAATCCAAGGGCACACAACCAAAAAGGACGGTCTGAGGCTTTGCGTGAAGCGCGAGGGAGGTCAAGACCTTTGGATTTTGATCCAACGGTGGTGATCAAGATAGGGGAGGTCCTGAGCCTCACGCGTGGCGCAAAGGAGGTCTTGAGCTTGCGCAACACACAAGGGAGGTCATGGCCATTAGATTTAGATCTAAGGGCAACGACCTCACGTCTTGAGGAGGTCGATGCGCATAAGACAAGGAGGAGGTCGTGATCAGTGGATTTTAATCAACGGTGCACAACACGAGATAGGGGAGGTCTTGTCTGTTGGATATTTTGAGGGGAGGTCGGGTCGTTGGATCGATCCAACGGCTACGACCTCGACAAGGTGGGATGTCTAGTGGTTTGACGGCCGTGGAGGTTTTTGAGATTTAACACATGGGGAGGTCATGACCGTGGATCTTTGATCCAGCGGCCAAGACCTGATGAGGTGGGGAGGTCCTGGCTGCGATGATTTGCAGCGGAGGTCGTGGCCTTTGGATCTAAATCCAACGGCTCGACCTCAACAAGGTGGAGAGGAGGTGCGAGTGGTTTGATAGCGAGTGGAGGTCATGGCCATTGGATCTTTGATCCAACTTTTGTGACCTCATGTAAATGGGAGAGGATCTGCGGCTGTATTTGGTTGAGGAGGAGGAGGTCGTGGCTGTTAGATATGAATCCAATGGCTACGACCTCAAGTGGTTTAAGGAGGTCCGATGAGCTGAGGAGTGGGTTGGGTTCAACCCAAATAGGAAAATGGCTCAGCCCAAGGAACAGTGTAAAGTTTTGAATTCAATTTTAACAGCTGAGACTTTAGGAATTCATTTGAGATAGCAATTCAACTCCAAAATTTATAAAATTTTAACTGGAGCTTGCTAACAATGAGATTAACCTTGCATAAAATTTCCAGAGGTTATTATGCAATGCATTTTTCTCAGGAAATTCATGAAGGTTGTTCAAGGATTTGTTTTACCTCCAAAATTTCTCACACAAGTTTTATAACTCATGATGTTTTTCAGAGGGGTCCCACACCAACTTTAGGACCAAGGAAAAATATTTCCAAATGTTTGGCACAAGATTTAGACAATTGGAAAATGAGTTTGACTTTTGGTCATCAAGAGCTTTGTGTTTTTGGATTACACAACTCTTGGTCAAGAATTACATGAGTGATTAGGGGTTTTCAAGATGTGAGAAAAAGTTTTAATTTCTACACATATAATTATACTTGAACAAACCCTGTTTATACAGTTGGGATGTTATAGCCCCCTCATGGCAGTGGCAAGAACACCACCGATGGAGGACACGACCAACACCTTCATGAACGCGAAGGAAATCCTCGACATACTCGCACTTCATTGAGGCAGTCTCAAGAGTCTGACAGGGAAGATCTTGAAGCTACTCGACGAAGGAAGATTGCGGCACAGAAGAGTTTACCTGGGCGCATCCAATATCGGTCAGAGGAAGCTCAAGAACTCCAAAGCATATCAGTGATTTGCTCGAGAATCCAACTCGAGCTCGCTCGAAGCGCCGGTACGACCTCTTCGTTGAAGAGATCGCACAAAACTTCGGTCACGATGGAAAAGGAAGCACCTCGCCGCATCATTCAGAAATCGTAGTAATCGACTTCTTAAGCTACCAGTCGGTCGATCATATCACCACAAAGGAATCGACGAAACAGTAAGTCACATCGATCTCCTACTCAGAGAAATATTTTTCGAACGACTGATGATCAACAAACCTATCGGAGTGGTGATCGTTCACCATACCGACATAGGAGTCTGCAGCAACAGATGAACTACGAGGAGTATTCCCCTCGTCGGACCGAGACCTATTATAGGTCAGGTCAACCGATTACTGGGTATCGTCGAGTATGACCACCTGATGATATCAACCCTTCTTTCCTGCAAAGGAGGCGTCAAGAAGTCATTACTGGATGTCGGGCATTCTCGCCCGATCTTGACGATTATTGGCCACCTCGCTCGCCGACCGAAGAAACATGGAGAAATTTGATGGATCCCAAAATCCTATCGAATTTCTTCAAATCTACACAACAAAGAAATTCGAGCGGCAGGAGGAGGAGAACATGTGATGGCAAATTATCTTCCAACTGTGCTCGAAGGGTCGCGCCGATCGTGGTTATTGAACCAACCACTCGAGTCGATTCATTCTGGCAACACCTCTGCGATCTTCTCTTGGCAAACTTTGGGGCACTTACAATCGCATACAGGAAGGAGGACGACTTGCACGGATGAGACGAGCGACAACGAGACCTTGCGTCAATTCATCAAGCACTTTAGTCAGGTTCGTAATTCAATTCAGGAAGTTTCTGATTCATCTGTCATCAGGGCTTTCAAGCAAGGAGTCCGTAGTAGAAGGATAGCAGAAGATATTGCTTTAAATCCGCCTACCATTGCCATCGAACTCTTTGAGATGGGTGATCGATATGCAATCGCCTCCGAGGCGGTCGAGTGGAACAACACAATCGATCAAGAAAACAATACCTCTCGAGAGCGGTGATATTGGTAAGAAGAAAGATAAGAAAGCAAAAAAGTCCAAGAAAAAGGCGAAGGGTCAAAAACTCCAAGTCGGCAGTTCCAAGGAGATCTTGGCTGTGAATGATAAAGAGCCACGCACCTCCAAGCCACATTCCGACCGAGGCAAAGGTAAGCGCCCCGATCGGAAAAATGATAAGCCTAGGTGGTGTCCTTTCCATAAAAGGAGGGCATGACCTTCAGAATCGGGTCTTTCAACGGAAGCTTGAAGACTACTACAATGGCAAAGGACTGCTTCCTACTCTCGAGCAGGTAGGGCGAATGAGTGGTCATAAGACTTCAGATGACGAGGAGGAGATGCCGTTCCAGGATCCGCAACACACCGTCGAGCATATCTACGGAGGATCATCGGCATATGAATCAAAGCGACAGCTTAAAGCTGCTGAACGAGAGGTAAACTCCATAGATCCTCCTCTTGTCAATAAATTACCGAAGTGGTCAGAAGTCACCATCTCCTTTGAGAAGAGTGACTGTCTGATTCCTTCAACTCGACCAGGTCGGTATCCGAGCGTGGTCGAACCCACCATCAACAATTGTCGAGTCAATCGAGTTTTGGTTGATGGTAGCGCTCGTTAAATATTTTATTTACGAGTGCCCCGGACGAAATGCAAGTACCGAGATTAAGGTAAGACCGCAGACGATACTCTTTCCATGGAATCGCATCGAGATCTTGACCAAACCGATTGGTCAAGTTTCTCTTCCTTTAACATTTGGTTCACCAAGTAATTTCAGAGACGAGAAAATCTCCTTTGATGTGGTCGATTTCGTCTGACAAGATATAACGCCATACTCGGACGCCTAATTTTGGCAAAATTCTTAATGGCTACTCATTATGGATATCAATGTATTAAGATGCCAGTCCCAAAGGAGTAATCACAATTCATTGTGATAAGAAGATGGCGATACTGCGATCGTCGATCCTCGAGATGGTTGGACAAATACCATTTCGAGAAGAAAGTCGACCTTCGACTAGTAAGTTGAAGCCTAAAGCTGTACCGAGGCCGAACGACAAGGTCAAAGAGGTTCCTCTGGACGCAGGGGAGCCCTCGAAGACTGTTCGCATTGGGGAAACTTCCGACCCCAAATAGGAAGACGTCCTCATCACCTTCCTCCGAGCTAACGCAAATGTCTTCGCGTGGCAAGCATCCGACATGCCCGGAGTCCCAAGGGAGGTGATCGAGCACATGCTAGCTTTACGGCCTGACAAAGTACCCGTAAAACAAAAATTACGGAGATTTGCCCCGATCGACGAGATGCTATTAAATCGTAATGGATAAGCTACTTAAAGCGGGCTTTATAGAGAGGTCAACCACCCGAGTGGTTGGCTAATCTGTAATGGTTAGAAAGTCAAGCGGCAAATGGCGTATGTGCGAGACTTTCTCGATCTTAATAAAGCTTATCCAAAAGACGATTTTCCTTTACCTCAGACGATCGGTTGGTTGATTCTCTGCGCAGTTGTGAAATGTTAAGTTTTTAGATGCATATTCGAATACCACCGGATCAATATGTGTCTAGACGATGAAGAAAAGACTGCATTTATTACACCATTTGGTATATTTTGCTATGTCAAAACGCCATTTGGTCTAAAAAATGCCGGCGCTTCTTTTCAACGCTTGATGCAAGCAACTTTTTCATCTCAATTAGGCCGAAATCTAGAAGCCTATGTTGATGATCTAGTTGTTAAAAGTATCAAGAGACTTAATCATATTACTGACCTGCAAGAAACATTCGACAATCTCAGAAAACATCGCTTAAAACTCAATCCTGAGAAGTGTGTGTTCGGAATCTCTTCAGGAAAATTGCTTGGATTCCTAGTATCTATACGAGGAATTGAAGCAAATCCCGAAAAGATCAAGGCCATTCTCCAAATGCGCCCTCCAACCACAAGGAAAGAAGTTCGAAACTCACTTTGGGTGCATGGCGGCTTTAAGTCGTTTCATCGCACGATCGGGAGAAAAGGACTACCTTTCTTTAAACTTCTAAGGAAACACGAAGGTTTTGAGTGGTCAAAGAGGCAAACACCGCCTTTGAGGATGTCAAGAGGTACCTTACGAGTGCTCCTATTACGGTCTCTCGCCGTAAGAAACGCTCTTAATTTACCTAGCCGCCACGCCACAGCGATAAAGGCAAGATCTTGGTCGAGAACGTGAAAACGCAATGACCGGTTTACTACGTGAGTGAAGTTTTACACGCCTAAGGAGCGCGTTACCCTCAGTCCAAAAGCTTCTATATGCCCTCCTCATGTCTTCGAGGAAATGCGGCATTATTTTCAGCGCACAAACTAGTTTGTGCGTCGAGTTTCCATTAGAGCGATCCTCCACAATAGGGAAACAGCGGGACGATGGCAAAATGGTCGGTCGAACTAGGGAGTTCGACATCCATTTCGTGTCCCGAACGGCCGTTAAATCCAGATCTTGGCGGACTTTGTCGCCGAATGGACAAATCTGAACTGTTAGGGATCCCCAATCTGATTCCCACCACCGGTGGATGATGTACTTTGACGGGTCGCTTACTTTAAGTGGCTCGAAATTTGGGTGGTCTGGTATCTCCAACCGGAGAGACCTTAAAGTATGCCATACAATTAAACTTTCAGGCCACTAACAACGTGGCAGAATACGAAGGTTTGCTAGCTGGCATACGAGCAGCGAAAGCGCTCTCGATTCGCCAACTACTCGTGAGAGGAGACTCTCAACTAGTCGTGAATCAAGTCGGAAAAGAGTACCAGTGCTCTAATCTGACAATGTCTCGGTACTTATCGGAAGTGCGTAAGCTAGAAAAGCATTTTTTAGGTTTCGAGGCACAATTTATCCCTCGAAAGGATAATTTCCTCGCAGACCAGCTTGCTCGAATAGCTTCTTCCCGATCTGAAGTACCAAAGGGAGTCTTCTTGGAACAACTCCAGAAGCCGTCACTGGTCGATGAACCATAGACACCTCCTATTGAGACGGCCTCTCTAGAATACGGGAATACATGGATGACGCCTATCTATGAGTATCTTCAGAAGGGTTCAGTACCCGAAGACGATCTCGAGGCAGATCGTTTATCCCGAAAAACCAAAATGTATACTTTGGTTGAAGGGGTCCTCTATAAACAAGGTACTCAAGGGGTGCTCATGCGATGCATTTCGCAGAGCGAATGATTAACACTTCTTCACGACATACATGATGGCATCTGTGGAAATCATGCTTCCTACAGAACGCTGGTCGGTAAGGCTTTTCGACAAGGTTTTTACTGGCCAACTGTTGGAAATATGCCCTAGAGGCAATCATAGAGATGATTATATTTCATTATGTTCACAATATTTGATAATATGTTATCTTGTTCCTTGAATGAATCATCAGTCATGAAGATTAACGAGTATGTGACTTGTTGGTGAAGCTCTTTTTAACTTATGATGATGTCATTCTAAAAATATCCCTGGTCGAAAGTCACTGGTCGGAACACTAGTGACTCTACGACCAGCACATGTATTGATTGATGACAACGTTTCACCGATCATGGATATAGGGATATCGAATCAATAATGTGGACACGTGTTAGAGAACATGGTGTTGGATAAGACCCACCTTGAGACACTATTGAGATTGTTATGATTCTATGTGTCGTTAGTTGGTCTCAAGCAATGATGATGTATAATCCTTAGACCCGAGATCAAGATGGTTTCCTACATGTGTAATAGCACTCTTAGGGGTTGCCAAACGCTTATTTGCAGAATCGGGTGGTTATAAAGGTAGCTTTCGGGTATGCTATGAAACATGCAGAGGGATGTGATTTGGTGGGATATGGATTTGCCCTCCTAACATAACAGGGAGAGATATCTCTAGGCCCCTCAAGTGGTCGGATAAAGAAAGTGCATGGCCATGCCCTTTGGTGGTCGAAGAGTTCGACCACATGAGGTTATCCGATACTCGATCGAGAAAGCATTGAGCAGTCCATGGATGACACAACATCTCACCCGAGTTCAACCAGATATCGTGAGGCAAAGGGAGAATACATGAGTAGGTCTCTTAGTTCGACCAGCTACGGACTGGTCGTATGGAGATACAAGCAAGTCGTAGATTGATCGAACGTAATCACAGAGTGGTCGAAACCAAGTCGTAAGGAGTTACGAGTTGGTCGTGATTGAATACAGAACTGGTTGTATAAAGATAGGACCCTGGTCGTAAGTGATGAGGACCTCGTAAGTAGATCATATTGCATTAAGGTTCGCCCCAAATAATTTGTGTGTATTAGGGAATCGTTATGTCCTCGCTAGGAACCGCTCGACTTACGTGGCGGAAAGGGTTTCAAGTCTGGCAAGAAACTACACATGAACCTAACGGGTCACACACTTAACAGGTTGGAACAAACCAAGATCTGAATCTGATTAAATAACGTGTTTGGATAGGATCCGTCACGGGGCACTATATAAGGAGATGCATGAGGCTGTTGGGAAAAGTGAGTTGACACGAGTTGCCCTACTGAAACCCTAGCCGCCATCTTCTTGAGAGCCTTGCCGTGCGATTTGGTGCTAGCACACTGGCGTACGGTTGTTCCTTCCCCGGACGTGTGGATACCATAGAGGCGCTTCTACGTTGTTGCGCTTAGGACGATCCGCGATCTTCGCAAGGAACCGCAGAGGTCTTTGGAGACGATCAACTCACGAGGACGCCGGACGATCGACCACGACCATTGCATCAACGTCTTTGGGCCGGACGATCGACTACGATCAAGACATCGAGCGCTCTTCGTCGGACCAGGCTGCTCCGACACTTCTTCCATTTGTTTCACTGGCGTCTAGTGGTAACGATCTATGATCATCTTCTTGCTTGGCTTCCTGGTTTACGTGGTAGAAATTTTGAGTTGTTGCTATCGTAGCCTACCCATATCCCAACACCAACAGCCCTTTATGATGCTAAAGAATTGGTTAAAAAGTGTGTCCAGTGCCAGTTTCATAGCAGGCAAATACACCAACCAGCTCAGGCATTACAAACAATACCTCTATCTTGGCCTTTTGCGACCTGGGGTCTCGATATCCTAGGACCGTTCCCCAAAGCTCCAGGAGGTTTCGAGTTCCTTTTTGTGGCTATTGATACGTTCACAAAATGGATTGAAGCCGAACCTGTGACTGGGATAACAACGGAAGCGGCAAAACGGTTTATGATGAGATGTGTAATTACTCGATTTGGAGTACCGAGTCGAATAATTACAGATAATGGTAAGCAATTTTCAAGCGCAAAATTTCAGGAATTTTGCGACGAGTTGGGTACCAAACTGTGTTATGCTTTACATGGCCCATCCCCAAAGTAATGGGGCAATCGAACGTGCAAACGGCCAAATAATGAGAGGAATTAAGACTCGAGTCTTGACCACTCATTAAACGCTCGGGGCTTGGGTACAAGAGTTACCCTCCAGATTATGGGCAGTTAAAGACGACTACCAATCGAGCTACTGGTGAAACACCATTTTTCTAGTATTTGAGCTGAAGCCATGCTTCCTCTCCTAACTAAAGATAAGGTCAACACAGTCTAAACTTTCAAAGACTCCAACCAGGAACAATTTCGAGCAGATGATATTAATCTACTTGAGGAAAGGAGAAACCAGGCCTTAATCCATTCAGTAGTCTACCAACAAGCCCTATGCAGATACTATGATCGAAGGTCCAACCTCATGACCTTCTTTGTCAGAGGTGACTTGGTATTGAGGCTCGCCAATCCAAGTCTAATCAAAACAAACTTTCTCCCAAGTGGGAAGGTCCTTACAAAGTGGTCGGGTTACTCGTCGAGAATTCGAGACGATTGGCAATGGAAGGCGCCGAGTTCTCTCGAACTCTTGGAACATCGACCGCGATTCGCAAGTTTTATGTGTAACCAATCATTCGCATAATAAAGACTCGTGTTCTCTCTACCTCTATTGTCTTACTTTTGAGTAGTGCTTTCATAATCTTTCGACTATATTCTAAATACCCAGTTTCCTTTATACTGGTCGAAAGACAGGTAACATCACCTAGTCGAAGCCTCTCCTCTCTGCATGTGGTCCCGCCCATTAGAAGGAGCTTCCTAGTGTTGACTCGTTACTCACTTTTACTGCCAACACAAAGAGCTCGGGTTCTATTTAGTCGAAATATTTTTAAAGCCTCCTCTTTTCACCTTAGTTTATTTCTTCAGTTCTTTTGAAAAATATTCTAAGTCAAGTGCACTTTCTTAAATTTATTCAACTGCTTTTGGGGTATTCGATTCGTCTAAACTGGTCGGAGGAAGAAACACATCTAGTCGAAGTCTCTCCTCTCTGCACGTGGTCCCCCCACTAGAAGGAACTTCCTAGCATCGCTCGCTTCCTATTCTTGATACCAGACAGACTTATCGAGTCCTCCAAAGAAGGGCGAACTAATTTTTTGAAGTCCTCTTGATGTTTGTTTAACTCAAGTTGCTGTTCTCGATTTAATTAATCTAGTCGGAGATGGTGACATCACCTAGTCGAAGACTTTCCTCTCTGCACGTGGTCCTACCCACTAGAAGGAACTTCCTAGTGTCGATTCGTTACTACTTTTTCGCCAGTGCATGACAATCGTGACCAAAAACTACAAGTTAACCAAACCTCTGCTTTTTGAAAACCTTTTTAATACTATTTACTTAGTTTGTCTAAACAAACTAAACAAATAGTCGGGGCTAGGATAAAGTTATTAATTTGACTTCAATTCTTAGTCTTTCATTGCTTTTTCATTCGTTAATTATCTTTTGAGTTACTAACTACTCGACAAGATGATTTGCAGAAAAAAAAGATGCATTATATAATACATCAACAAAAGCTTGTTTTTCATGTGTTTTTACAAATCACTCAAGAAGGAGAGCCTAGTCGCATTTCCTCCAAACTTTTTTACCGAGTGGTTGCATTTCTTCAATAAGACGACTTGCTTCTGCTTCGGGGCAGTCGAAGTCGACTTCGATTGGTTGCACATTAAGGCTGGGGTCATGAGCTTTAAGTTTTGCCAATGCATAACTTATAGCACTTTCAACCGCCTCCTTGATGGACTCAGTTTGATTGGCCTTCAGAGTGGTCACCAGTTCTTGCAAAGTCCCAACTTGTTCCCCAATAGTACTTACGTGAGCAACTATCGTATCATCTTGAGGAGCTTTTCCCTCAGTACGTAGCTCACCAAGTACATTGTTCAGGAGCGTGATATTGTCTTGAAGATTAATCTTCATCGCCTCCATAATCTGTTGGGTACGAGTCGAAGCCTCGCGCAGTTGTTTATTTTCGACCACTTGTTCTGACAAGAATAAGACCGGTCGAGTAAATAAACTTCTAGAGGAGAGAATAAAATAGTCACAGGTAAAAGAATTTCTTACCTGCTAGACGAGAATCTAACTTCTCGATTTCCGCATTATGAGAAACGACGGTCTCAGCATGCCGCTCCTTCCATAACTTGACTTCATCTGCGTTTGCCTTAGCAATGCGGGCAGTCTCGTTATAGATCAAAGTCTTATCCCTAAGTTCATTTTCGAGTCTTCCCAGTTCAAGATCCATTTCTAAAAGAAGAAACGAGAATTAGAAAAGGAAGGGAACTCGTAATGGACTGCAGAAAAAGAAATGCTTACCTGATCGGCGAGATCTCAGCCTCTCAATTTCTTGATTCTTCTCTTTGGATATACGAAAAAGATCGCGAATAACCACAGTTTTTTCCTTAACTTCATCCTGAAGCTGTCTCGTATCATTTTCTTTTTCTGAAAAGAAGTGACGATCGGTAAAATCAACAATATAAGCAAATCCTAAGTCCAAAGACTTCATCGCTTATCTTTTCTCGCATTTCTTGATTCTGCAGAGTTAGCTTCTTTAACCTTCCTCAAGAGGAATTCTACTTGTTCACATAGCTTTCTCAACTCCTCTTTTTGATAATTGAGCGAGTCGGCCGAGTCTTTTTGCCGCTTTTTAACTCGTAAAGGTTAAAAGTGGACATGAACATTATTAAATTGGTTGTAAGCTCTCCTACAACCATTGATCCATCAGAAGTTCTTCTCGACTATGGATCTAGTCGTAAGTTCTCCTACGACTAAGCATCCAGTCGTAAGCCTTTTACGACTAGTACCTAGTCGTGAGTTTTTCCACGACAAACCCTCGTAAGCACTATATAAGTAGTCAAGTTGAAAACGACTATGAAAAATAGTGACTTACCACCTCTCTGCTGTTTGCGAGTTCCTCTTTCTGTCATAGACTCTAGAAGTTGTCGGTGATATTCACCGACAACGCAATTTGCTCTAGAGCTTTATGCAAAAGGAAAGACAAGAAGAAACAAGGAAGATCACATATATAAGTATTCTTAAATACTTACACTCATGGTTGATCGAGCAAATATCGAGTAAACCAGCTCTGCATGCTTCAGCTTGTCTACTCTATCAACCTGATCCCACCAAACCTTCTCAAGACGCTCATTGTCAAAAGTGTCCCCTCTATTGGGAATGTCTTTGGGATGAGGGACTCGATGGCGAGATCTAAAGGCGTAAGACCCTACTATGGAAGCAGGCTAAAGAAATCGTAAGCGAAGTTGAAGTATTCTCATCTTCTAATTCTCGAAATTCCAAAGATCTCTTTGGGTACCAGGAAGGAGGTCTGCAACAATTTCCTTCCCCGCACGGTGGTCAGGTACATCTCCACCTTGGGCAGAGACTTCTGCGACTGCCTCTGCTGGTCCCACGACCACATCAGTGGTCATGGTAGCTATTTCTGTGGTTGTAGCCGCCACCGAGTGGTTATAGCCGCCACCTCGTTAGCCATTGTGGCGCTACCTCGCGCCATGGCTACAACTTCAGTTGCCAGACAACCGCCGGAGCCACGACTTCTTCCACCACCCGGCGAAGATGATCCTTCGACCACTCATTGCCGCTCTCCTATCGCTGGAGAGGCGGAAATGGGCTTCTCGATAGAAGCCACCTCGGGGACTGAAGAAGTCGAGCTAAAACAAACAAAAGGATAGCAAGTCAAATTGTGAAAAGCAAAAGGTAAATGATGTTCTTACACTTTAGCCTGTTTCACGTACCTCTGCATCCTGGACTTGATCAAAAACTTTGAAGCCATCTTCCCGATGGAAGGGTTCTTCGACTTCTTTGCTACGACCACGTCTGGTCGTAGCTCAAGTTGGGGAATAGGCTCGGCCACCACCACGCCCGTCGTAGATCTTGAACAGGACCATCTCTCGGTCTCGACTTTCTCGAGGGCCGAGATCGGTCTCGACCACTCCAAGAGCAGCGCTACCTCAACAATAGGGATTTGGATCGGCGTTGTCCTTCACAAAAGACATAAACTCCTTCTAGTTCTCTTTTTCTAGTTGCTTGACAAAACTAGAAGTGGC
This sequence comes from Phyllostachys edulis, assembly GCA_036346405.1. Taxonomy (NCBI): domain Eukaryota; kingdom Viridiplantae; phylum Streptophyta; class Magnoliopsida; order Poales; family Poaceae; genus Phyllostachys; species Phyllostachys edulis. The sequence goes on along the minus strand of CM070557.1, from coordinate 1,320,702 downwards.
GTAAACTGTGGAAAGCTCGTCATAATAAAAGGTACCTTGGCCTTGTGGGCTTTGGCGCCTAAGAGGTTCTTCAACCTCCACGGCCTCCTCACCGCAATGCTTCGGTCTCGCCATCTTTGTCGTCATGTCCTTGGTCTTACTGGATCTTATGATAAGAGGTTCTTCATCCTCCTCGACTTGCTTGTTTCGACTTGATTTATACTTTCGACTATGCGTGCGCAGACCTTAACGAGGACCTGGTTGAAACGAGGGACTTGAGCTTGATCCTCCTTGTCGGCGACTTTTGAAAGTCGACGCTTTTTACTTGGGGAGCCGAGTCTTTGTCCACTATCGCCCTGCGCCAATGGTCATCGATTCGACCTCTTCGTCATCCCGGTTTTCCATGCCTACTTTACGTAAATAAAAACAAAAAAGAAGAATCAATGACCAACAGAATTTTTCTCGACCAAAGACTACCTAGTCGTAGCTTTTCTACGACATGTCCCTCGATTGTAAGATTTTCACGATCACTACCTAGTCGTAAGTTCTTTCTACGACTATAAAGTCCTAAGGATAAAATCAGCTTTTAATTACCTTTAGGCGCTCAACCTTTTCTCTGCGGACAAAACCGCAAGGATTTGAGGAACCGCCATTCCGTGGCGGGGCTTTCACAAACGAAGTTTGACTCGAACGTCAATCTCTCAGTGAAAGATCTCAGATAAAGCAGATAAAGATACTCGATTGATAATTCTAAAGAAGACCAAACCGAGAGTTAAGTCGAAAACTACTTACCCTCATCGTAGTCTCTGGTCGGGTCTTTTGGCCCGTGTACTTCCACATAGGAGGTACTCGTTTCTTCAAAGGGCAATTCGACGTGTGATGAAATCCTTCACCACATGCCATCCAATCAACCCCTTCTTTCAAATCCTTAATAGCTTGAATATAGGGGCAATTGACCGATATCTTGGGGAGTCGAATCCCACGAAGATTTTTTTGGCAACCTTCCTCGAAGGTAAGGTCGCCTTCTGAGGTGACTTTCCAAAGAAACCACCTCTTCCTCCATCCCGCCACGAGGACCGTGAACATCTGGATGTACTCCTCGACTTCCCGTCATGGAGCTTAGGACCACGACTTACGGCTATTCCAAATTTTGTCGAGCCATTCCATAGAAATACCGAAGAGCTCAAGTTCACTGAATTCTGTGCACGCCTCACAGAGATACACAAATACGCCAAGATTGTGATGGAATTGGGACCAAGGTTCACCAATTCCACCTCAAAATACTCGAGTATAAGTGTAAGAAAGGGGTGAGCAGCAATCGAGACCACACTCACAAGACGCTCGAAGACGGAATTTGTCCATCCTCCCCGACGGCCATTGCCGCTTGTACCGAACCACTCCACGAGAACTCCCTCTCGAATCTTCCCAGCAAGGACAAGGGCTTGCATCTTCGTCGATCCATCTCCGACTGCCCACTTGAGACTCTCCGCCATTTCTCTCGGAAGGGGAGATTCTTGATTGAGTTGGTATGAGAAGACAAGAACTTGATGAACAAAGTGGGATGATTTGAGGAAAAGTGTGAACCCTAAGTCTTACCCGGTAGTATTTATAATCGTGTTTTGGGCGAGGCGTGGTATTCCAAAGGTTGCCACCGTCTCGGGAACCGCTCCAACGGACAGGCTAACGGGTGTCGTTTGAAATTCCACAACGTGTCCGTTCGAGAAAATCAGGTTTGCTTTTACACCTCAAATGAAATTACTTCCTTGGTTAGATTCTTTTTAACCAAAGGAAATGTCAATCGGAAAGGTTTGTCTTCCGATCACCATGCTACGACCACCTCGTGATCGTAGAAATGTTCTACGACTATTTGATAGCCGTAAGCAATTTTCTTGACCAAGCATACTTCTGGTCAAAGTAGTACACTAATGTCGAAGAGTTTTTCCTTCGACTATCTTTTTATTTAACCCTCTCGTGGTCGTAAGACCAACTATAACTCCTTAACCAAGTAAGTTGCTTTCACTTGAAGGGGGCTAGATGACGAGGATATAATAATCCTCATTTTATCTTTTATCTATAACTCCTTAACTAAGTAAATATGACGCCATATGGTCCCCTCGAGTATACCCCTTAAATGTTATAAGGAAGAGCCTCATCGGATGGTCGTAAGTTCTTCTACGACCACCCCCATAGTCGTAAGTTATGCTACGACTACCCCATAGTCGTAAGTCTTGCTACGACTACCTTATAGTCGTAGGTTCTTCTACGACTAGGTCAGCTATGACCATCTTATGATCAATTAAACCTCTGCATAAGTAGGCCTAATTGATTAAGGATTCAAACAAATCATCATATCGTTATTTCGCCAAGTAATAGCACGTAATGCTCTATTATCTCTGGTATATAGCTGTTAGGCGACGTGGAGGAGTTAATACGCCGGTGATTACTACCAACAAGCGCCCGTTACAGGATGTGATGAGGTGCCGCTTCACCTGGAGAAACTGCCGCTCCTTCACGTACTATATAAAGGCGGCAATCAGAGAGGGAAGGGGGCGATGAGAAATACAAGCACTATCATCTCGTAATAGTCTCGAAGTTTTTCCTCGATTGTTCGTAATACACTCAATACCATACACACACAGAGTAGGGTTATTATTCTCTCCTGAGAAGGCTGAACTCAGAGTATAAAAATCACCATGTCAATCTCTCTGCGTGATTTCATTCTAGGAGACCCCCCGAATCAAACAATCTTTACGTAAGTTCGGTTCTAAAACACCGACAGTTGGCGCCGACCGTGGGGATCTTCCGGTAATCTCTTGTCAACATACTCTCTGTTTTCCAAATCTCATGCACTCATGGCAGGAGAATGGAATGAGGAGAACTGGTTCGACTTGGCAGATTACGCAGACGTCGACATGGATGCCGGTTTCGATTACGAGCCGAGTGATGACTCATCCGATGGTACTGCTGCCTCCGGTGATCTTCCCGCAGATCCAGGAGACAATGCCGCTGATGGGGTTGAGGAGGGATCCATATCCCCCACAACAGTACGTCCAAGAGAGGAGTCTACCCTCTCAAAGGACAAGGGTCAATTTGACCAGACTACACCCAGTGGACTCACAACACGACGAGAGTTTTACTCGGCGTCCGAGTCCCCTAAGGCGGTCCGACTTGGTGAGGCAAGTTCGAAGCCACAATTCCAGACTTCACCAAAGATTCGGTGATTCTCTCTCCCGGATGACGCCAGAGAGAGCGGATCAAGCATGCTTTTCCTACAAATTCGCCATCTCTCCGCAGATCACGCCGCTAACGGAGACAGTTATAACCCGGACTTCCCTACCTAGAGGATTATCTAACTCGCCAGATGGTGTCTCTCGCGACTCCTCAAGCGGGAGGCCTCGAGCGCAAGTGAGAATCATCAACGGGAGGTCTTCGTCCTTCCCTCAGATCAAGGTCACTCTCCTAGAGACCGAACTGGAGACCCTCCCAAAAGATCACGCACTACGCCCCCTCATGGCAGTGGCAAGAACACCACCGATGGCGGACACGACCAACACCTTTATGAACACGAAGGAAATCCTCGACATACTCGCACTTCATTGAGGCAGTCTCAAGAGTCTGACAGGGAAGATCTTGAAGCTACTCGACGAAGGAAGATTGCGGCACAGAAGAGTTTACCTGGGCGCATCCAATATCGGTCAGAGGAAGCTTAAGAACTCCAGTATATCAGTGATTTGCTCGAGAATCCAACTCGAGAGCTCGCCCGAGCGCCGGGGTACGACCTCTTCGTTGAAGAGATCGCACAAAGGCTTCGGTCTACGATGGAAAAGCTGGAAGCACCTCGCCGGCATCATTCAGGAAATCCTAGCAATACGACTTCTTAAGCTACCAGTCGGTCGATCATATCACCACAAAGGAATCGACGAAACAGTAAGTCACATCGATCTCCTACTCAGAGAAATATTTTTCGAACGACTGATGATCAACAAACCTATCGGAGAGGTGATCATTCACCATACCGACATAGGAGTCTGCAGCAACAGATGAACTACGAGGAGTATTCCCCTCGTAGGACCGAGACCTATTATAGGTCAGTCAACCGACATCGGGTATCGCCGAGTACGACCACCGATGATATCAACCCTTCTTTCCGCAAAGGAGGCGCCAAGAAGTCATTCATCGATGTCGCATTCTCGCCGATCTTCGAGCGATTCATTGCCACCTCGCTTTTGACCAGTAAACATGGAGAAATTTGATGGATCCCAAAATCCTATCGAATTTCTTCAAATCTACACAACAGCAGTCCGAGCGGCAGGAGGAGGAGAACATGTGATGGCAAATTACCTTCCAACTGTGCTCGAAGGGTCTGCTCGATCGTGGTTATTGAACCAACCACTCGAGTCGATTCATTCTTGGCAACACCTCTACGATCTTCTACTGGCAAACTTTCAGGGCACTTACAATCGCCCTAGGAAGGAGGACGACTTGCACCGGATGAGACAGAACGACAACGAGACCTTGCGCCAATTCATCAAGCGCTTTAGTCAGGTTCGTAATTCAATTCCGGAAGTTTCTGATTCATCTGTCATCAGAGCTTTCAAGCAAGGAGTCCGTAGTAGAAGGATAACAGAAGATATTGCTTTAAATCCGCCTACCACTATCACTGAACTCTTTGAGATGGCTGATCGATATGCAACTGCCTCTGAGGCGGTCGAGTGGAACAACACAATCGATCAAGAAAACAATACCTCTCGAGAGCCAGGTGATATTGGTAAGAAGAAAGATAAGAAAGCAAAAAAGTCCAAGAACAAGGCGAAGGGTCAAAAACTCCAAGTCAGCAGTTCCAAGGAGATCTTGGCTATGAATGATAAAGAGCCATGCACCTCCAAGCCACATTCCGACCGAGGGAAAGGTAAGCGCCCCGATCGGAAAAATGATAAGCCTAGGTGGTGTCCTTTCCATAAAAAGGAGGGACATGACCTTCGCAACTGCCGGGTCTTTCAACGGAAGCTTGAAGACTACTACAATGGCAAAGGACTGCTTCCTACTCTCGAGCAGGTAGGGCAAATGAGTGGTCATAAGACTTCAGATGACGAGGAGGAGATGCCGTTCCAGGAATAGCTACTCATTATGGATATCAATGTATTAAGATGCCAGGTCTCCAAGGAGTAGGGTTATTATTCTCTCCGGAGAAGGCCTGAACCTGTATAAAAATCCCCGTGTCAATCTCTCTACGTGATTTCATTCTAGGAGACCCCCCGAATCAAACAATCTTTACGTAAGTTCGGTTCTAAAACACCGACAAGGCGAGTCGCTAAGACCAAATTGAAATCGAAGAACATTAAGGTGCTATCGGACCCGGGAGTAACACCCCTAAATTCACTGTGTATATCTGAACTAGTCCCATGACCAATAGCTAGTTCACACAGTAAACAAACATGGTAACATCTATAAATCGCACAACTTTATTAATGAATATCAGAGTTTATTACAAGAAAGGCTTACGAGCCAATAATAAAGAACACAGCGGAAGACGAAGAAGACGTAGTAGAGCCTGGCTAATCTGCCATAGGCAATCGACTGGGGTAGCGGCCTAGTCGTTGAGATCCACACTGGTAGCAAAGTCCTTCTCCTCTTAAATTTATTTGCATTAAGCAAGGGTGAACATAAACAACCGTACTCCGCAAGTTAAACCCAATAACTGATTATAATGCATGCAAGAATATATCAAAGGAAGGCTTATTGGTTGAATTTACATAAAACAATGCTTTCTTTAAATATTTGTACTAAGTTCCAAAACAGTTATTCTATAACTAATATTTATTTTATAAATTCTCAAGTTTTATAGTAGGATAACATACATATAAAATATGGTGATGGAAACCCTCCTATCACATGGCTAACCACCTAATTTCCCAATTGGATAAACTATTCAAAAATCATTTGTCAAAATCTTTTGAAATCAAAACCTAAGTCTAACTTTGAGTGGCTTTGCTCAGCATGTCCAAGACAGTGGACACGGCTATTCGAATAGTTTTACACTCTACAGAGGTTATACAACTTTACCCACAAGAGATAATCATCTTATAATGTCTGTCTGACACACTTTCGTAGGTATGTGACTAAGTGATTATCACGAGGCCTTTACAATGCGCCATTCCAAAGTAGTCATACCCGCTAAGGTTTCACTTCCTTTGGACTAATCATCCGCCAGAAACCCCCTCTTGCGTCGCTAAGGTTTCACTTCCATTGGGCTAACCACCCATCGGAAGCCCCCTCTTACGCCAAGTGGAAAAATTGTCTAACCGACACCCACACATCAAAATGGCACAACTAACATTGGAACGTTGTAAATTATTTAGCCTAGCCAGTCCCATTACGGACTTGTGGTAGTACGGTGGAGCTTTGTAAGATGCAACTCGAAGACCGGTCCTTAACTGACTTGGGTGACTTCCAAAATAACCCCTCGGCCTCAACCATTCCCGAATTGAGCCCGTGCATAAACATGCACCCACTAACTATCCATTTTGCCCAATGTAATGACCCAAAGTTACTCATACTAATTTTAAATCAATTAAAGTTATTATTTTGTTGGACTTTCTAAAATTTGAAAGAGTGTGATTGCTTTATTTGAATTTCTAAAGTTTTAAAAGTCAAAAATAAAATTTATTAAAGTTTTTAAAGTTTTATTTGAGTTAAATTTGAAAAAATAAAAATTAAATTAATTTTGAGAATTTTCAAATTTTAAATGCTTTTTCCTAATTATTTTAAAACCAAAATAATTTATTTGCAAAATTAAAAGCCAACTTTAAGTTGGGAATAATTTTATTAAGTCCAAAATAACTCTAGCAATTTATGTGAATTTTTCCATAATTGTTGGATTTAATTAACCATTTTCTAAAGCTATTTTGAATTAATCAGATTAATTAAATCAGAAAATCATTTATAATCCCTTAACCCATTTTGGGCCGCAACATTCCCCAGCCCGACTCCTAATCTCGTCGCAGACCCATGGCTCGAGCCCATCTCACCCGAGCGGCCCACTGCCTTCCTCTCTCTCTCTCTCCCCCACTCGCCGCCAGCCGCCTCCACTTCCACGCGGGCCCCGCCATCTCCTTCCACCTCCCTTTCTTCTCCGCTCAGTACCGCACCAAGCCGCCGCCATTTTTGGCCGCATAAGCTCCATCAAACCGCCTAACCGCCTTGCATGAGACACTGCGACGTCGACGAGTCCGCGCGCCCACCTCCGCCTCCGCGTTTTCCCTCTCTCTCATACCGATTCACCCGGATCGCAACCGCGGCCGCCATGACACCCCGCCACGATCTCACGCCCGATTCCTCCTCCGGCCCTCGGCCCTATAAAGGAGCACGAGGTGCCCCTTGATGCCCCGATCCCTTCCCCCTCATTCATCTCTTCTCCCCCGCTCTCTTTTCACCGGAATCAAAGGATTTCGCCGCCGGCCACCGTGTGACCCGTCGCTTTAGCGCCTCGGCGACGATCGCCACGCCGCCGCCACACTCGGCATCGCCTCGTCGCGGCGCGCCCGTCGCGCCGCTACCTTGCCGAGACCCACCGCAACGTCCGCGCCACCGAAGAACCGACCCCGCCGCCGCCAATCTTCGTCGCCGCCGTTCAAGGCTTCACGTCCACTAGCTTTTTCGGTAAGCATCGCGTTCGTCGTGCCCTCCTCTCTCCGCTCGTACCCTCGCCTGAGGCTAGATCGTCGCCGTTCGCCGGCGAGGTTGTCACCGTAGCTCCGTCGAGCTCGGGCTGACGTGGCTAGCCATGTCGTACCTAGATGGCCCCATGTGGCGCCAAATCGCCACTCGGTTCGCGTCGCGTGTCGGCACCACGTGGCGCCACGTTAGCACCGTCCTCCCAAGCCAAAAGCCTATGGACCTGGTCCACGTGAGCCGTGTCTATGACACGCGGGGCCCACTTGTCGGATTCATTTTAAATTCCGAATAAACTCAGGGCTGATGTCAGCATTGTGCAATAATTAGATTTTCCTTTAGAAAAACAATTCGGTAAATCCTTCTAATTTACAGATTTAGTTTAAAACTTGTAAAATTCATATCTTGTTCATCTCAACTCCAAATTGGGTGATTCCAAATTCTAAAATCTTATAAAATTAATATCTAGCCAAATAAAATATAATTATTTGATTTGGAGTAAGTTTAAACTGTCTGTTTGAATTTGAAATGTTTTAAACTACAAATTTAGGGTTTAAATTTGTAAAATCCATATCTTTTGAACCCTAATTCCAAATTGAGTGATTCAAATTGCTAGAATCTTAGAAAATTATTATCTAGTTATATAAAATAAAATTATTTCATTTGGACTTAGTTTAATTTGACTTTATTTGAATTTCATTGGAATTTGTCGTACTTTCGCGTATAGACTTCGACGATTCCAGAGAGTTAGATCCTTCAGAGGATTTAAAGAGTCAAGACTTCAACGAAGGCAAGTTACACCCTTGACCATATTGCCCCCAATACTTTAAAGTTATTTAATTCAGTTTTTAAAATTATTATTGCATGCATATTTTTAGTCAATTATTTTAATGCCCTGTTTAAATACTTAGTTATACCAATTGTTATTGTATGGCCAATTTTGAATATTGAAATGTCATCCCTTTGTCACCATAGATAAATTGTTTGGAAATGCTTAGCAAATGCTTAGACCATGATTTTGATTTTGGGAGGATTTAGCCAAACCATTACAAATTGTTTGAAATTAAATCTATGGTATTGTTTTACCATAGAGAGTTTGTAAAGATGATTTTCACGAAAATAAAATAAAAATGGTTTGGACTTGGGCGTAACGGATGAAAGGTGGGTGCAGGTTTATGCACGGGTTTAATCTGGTTAGGATTAAAACCCAGGGTTTGATTTGAAAGACGCCCAAGTCAATTAAGGACCGGCCTTTGAGCGTTCCTTTGCTATGCCTCACCGTACAACCACATGTCTCCAGAATGGGGCGTGGGATCTGGCTGATTAATTTGTGGAGTTCCATCGCAGTTTATCCTGTCTGTACGTGGGTGGTCTTTCATGGCCTGTCTTTCATGACTATTTTATTCCCACCTGGCGCAAGAGGGGGCCCTGAACCTGCGGATGGTTAGTCCAAAGGGGATGAAACCTTAGCGTGGCTGGACTGCGGTGGGATGATGCATGGTAAAGGCCTTGTCATGAACTCTAGACTTCTTACCTTAGGCAGTGAGAGGTGGCATTGACGGATGCCGAACAAACTAGAGGAATCATGTCATGTGGGTAAAGTGTACAAACTCTGCAGAGTAAAACTATTCGAATAGCCGCGTCCGCGGTCATGGACATGCTAGCAAAGCCACTCTGAGTTAGACTTGTTTTTTGGTTTTTAAAAATGATTTCAACAGATGTTTTCAGGATGGTTAGTCCTGTGGAAAAATTTGGGCGGTTAGCCATTGTGATAGGAGGGTATCCTTCACCATTCAAATATGGAGGTTATCCATACTATAAAATTGTTGTTTAAAATCTGATTTTAGATATAGTATAAAAATGGCCTTGGAAATTAATATGGTTATTTAAACTTAAAATGCTGCTTTATGCAAATAAATCCTGCCAATATCCCTTGTTTACCATATGTATGCATGTCATTCTATTATTTGACGGGTGTAACTTGCGAGCACGGTGGTTGTGCTCATACTTACCTTGTGCAAACAAATTTCAGAGGAGAAGAACTTCACCATCGGTGTGGATCTCGACGACTAGGCCGCTACCCCAGTCGATTGCCTGTGGCAGATTAACTAGACTCTACTACATCTTCTTCGTCTTCCGCTGTGTTCTTTATTGTTGGCTTGTAAGCCTCTTTTGTAATAAACTCTGATTTACTATTAATGCAATGCGAGATATGTTTATGTTATCATTTTTGTAACTGTGTACACCGGAAATCCTGGACGGGTGTATGAACACAGAGGGTTCGGGATCTTTCGCTCCCGGGTCCGACACCCAAGTCCAAACCAGTTTTAAATTTTATTTTAGTTTCAAATCATATGTAAACTTTCATGACACACCAATGTCATGGATACATTTTAAACAATATTTGATTTTGGCTTAAAATTTTCAAATCAAATATTTCAGGTCTAAGCATGGCTAAGCATAATTTTCCTAAAATGTTCTAGTTTATACTATTACATAAACTAGATTTTTCATCTAAGGTGACAAGGTATGAATATTTTAATGTCAACATTTGGCCATACAAATGTATTGGGATTAACTACAATTTAAAAACAGAATTTAAATTACATTGAATAGAAATAAGCATGCATTAATAATTTAAAACATAATTTAAATAATTTAAAATACTATAATTCAAATATAATCAATGATGTAAATTGCCTTGCTTAATGGTTGTTGTTCTCAAACGGCGTCGAAATCTAACTCTCCGAAGTCGTCAAAATCTATATGCGAAAATAAGTCAAATCAAATAAAATCTAAATAAACTTCAAATAAACTCCAAATTAAATAATTGTGGTTTAGATAGCTATATTTTGATTTTAGATGAACTTAGGAAGAAGAATCGATGGAATCGGAGTTCGTATGAAGGAGAACGAACATCCAGAAGGTTGATTATCAATGAAATGATGAAATTTAAAATTTCAGAATTTGTGGAATTGTTTTTCTAAAGAGAAAGAGGAAATATCCACGTGGCATGATGTGGCTACTGACTTGGAGAGAGAAGGTGAGGTGGCACTCGGGTGACAGCCATGTAGACGATATGGTGATGTGGCGATGATTTGGCGCCACATGGCACGACATGGCGGTGGTGAATTGTTGCGAAATTCAAAATTTTGTTTGAATAAAAAGGTAGATAGTATTGAAAGAAATATGTAGGTAAAAGGGCTCACGCAAATACCTAACGGATGAAGAGATCAGGCTCGACGGAGTTCTCGCCAGACTTGGGGAAGAAGATGTGGCCGGTGGGGGAAAAGTAAGTAAATCAAAATTCCACTTGAATATAAATGTGGAGCATCTCAATAGGAACTCACTAATAAAATTTGGTGCGCAACGGATGAGGAGATCAAGCTCGCTGGAGTTGGAGAAGAAGACCGTCGGTGCTTTTGTGGCCGCAGTGAACCAATAGGGAAATCAAAATTTGGCTTGAATATAAATATAGATAATCTCAAAAGGAACTCTTCGGTAAAATTTGGTGAACAACAGAGCTACGGATGAGAAGATCAGACTCGCCGGAGTTGTCGTCGAAGTTGGAGAAGAAGACCGTCGGTGCTTTTGTGGCCGTAGTGAAACAATAGGGAAATAAAAATTTGACTTGAACAGAAATGTAGAGAATCTCGAGAGGGACTCACCGGTAAAATTTTGTGAACAACAGAGCTACGGATGAGGAGATCGGGCTCGCCAGAGTTGGAGAAGAAGATCATAAGTGCTTTTGTGGCCGCGGTGAACCAATATGGAAATCAAAATTTCGCTTAAATAGAAATGTATAGAATCTCTAGAGGAACTCACCGGTAAAATTTGATTCACAACGGAGCTATGGATGAGGAGATCGAGCTCGCCATAGTTCTCGCCGGAATTGTAGAAGAAGACCGTCAGTACTTTTATGGCAGCGGTGAACCAATAGGTAAATCAAAATTAGGCTTGAATAGAAATGTAGATAATCTAAAGAGGAACTCACTGGTAAATTTTGGTGCACAACAGAGCTACAGATGAGGAGATCGGGCTTACCGGAGTTCTCATCGGAGTTGGACAAGAAGAGCTAGCAAAGGGAGCTCCGGGAGGCTTTTAACAAATCTGAGCGAGAGGGATGTGGGAATGAGGTGGAGAGGCTACAGTTCAATTTATAGGAGCAAAGGAGCAACAGATTGATAGCAATTGCTCGCCGAAGTTACGGCCGGAAATTACACCTACCGTAGCTGCCGGAATATTCCGAGGAATATTTCTTTTGAAAATTCATAAATAAACTAATTAATTCCGGAACAATAGCAAATAAATTCTAAAAAATCCAAAAAATATCAGATACTAAACACAACATTCCGAGCTCAAATAAAATAATAATAGTAAAAATAATAATTTTATTCTTACACAGTAATTATTTTATATTGCTAAAATTATTTTTAAACTTGAAAAATAGTAATATAGCTCTTAAAATTCTTTATATTTTTAGAGTAGTTAAATAGCGTATTTTGAACTTAAATAAAATATTTTCAACACAAATTTAGTTTTTATTTGCGAACAGAAATTCATTTTTAATTGCTAGAAATTACAAGAAATTAAAAGGACTTTTAGAAAATAGCAAATAGAGTTAAAAATTCTATAAAAATTCACATAAATTCCTGGAATTATTTTGAACTTAATAAAATTATTTCTAACTTAAAGTTGGATTTTAATTTTGCATGTAATTTGTTTTTACTTTCTCGAAAAAGGAAAAACCTTTTTAAATACCGAGAAAATTCAAGAAATTAATTAAAATTTTCTTTTTCACTTTAAATCCAAGAAAGTCCCAGAAAACTCAATAAATTTTCTTTTTGACTATAAAACCAAGAAATTAAATAATTGCTTTTTATATATTATTATTATTATTATTATTATCTTTTTAACCAAGAAAACTCTTTTTAAATTACAGAAAATCAAGAAAATTCTTTGACAGCTAGAAAATCAAATAAAATAATAAATTTATTAATTTTAATTTTGGTAACATAACTTTGGGATGTTACAGGCATCTCACAAGCCCGAGGCGTTCTCCCTCGGAAGCACGTTGGTCCCCGACACACTATTCCCCACCTTGGAATGGGTTGCTAGAGTTTGCATGCTTGGTACAAGCATAAGACCAATGAGTGGAGGACCCATAGTTGATCTCTGAGCAATGCATCACCCAAGACGCATCCTACATCGAGAAGTACATAACGACGGGATTGCTTACTCAGGACAACAAGGACTACATAGCGGTGCCCTACAACCAGAGGTAAGTGCTTCACTACTTGCTATACAAATTTCATTTATACTTTATACACAACACAAACTTAGGTTTAATGACTATAGCGACATACATGAGTAGGTGGCATTGGATCCTTATAGTCATTGTACCAAAGTGGAACATGGTAATATACCTTGATTCCCTACTCAACAACAACCACGACTTCACCCTTGTGCAAGAAATACTTGACATGTATGCTCATTTCCTCCATACATAACTCTATTGTAGTCTTCCTTCATTTGAAATGGCTGAGAATAACCTTTTGGAATCACGTAGGTTGTTCAGCGCCTATGTTGCCAAGGGAGGGAGACACAAGGAATCGAGTGCCACACTACAACACAGGACGTGATTTTCGGTACCTGCTACAACACAATAATTCTATATCACACTTTGTAATAATGCCTCTCGAACTGACTATACCTATATATGTAATTTTATTTTTGCAGTGCCACCAGCAACTATAAGACCACCTATGTGCATTCTACGTTTGCCATCATATGCAGGAAATCATGAGTGATAAGACGAATGATCCAGATGTTTGTCAATCTCGCAATAATTATTTCCTAATTATCAATTTAAATATATATGCTTACTACTTTACTCCTCCTAGCGACAGGGCATGACAATCAAATCAAGTGCATTTGATCTGGACAAAGTCTCGGACGTTCGAGGACGGCACTCCACCTTCATCACGATGGAGATCATTGACAAGAAAGGAGAGTTTCACTCAGGTGACACCGCTTAATACATGTTCAAACAATTGATTCAATTGTAATTCATTCAATTGTAATTCACTTTGAGTTGTAATTCAATTGTAACTCTAGCGACAATACGTGAACATTCTTTTGTAATTGATTTTTAGTTGTAAATCACTTTGAGTTGTAATTCACTTATTTGTGATTTATCTGTTTTCTGCTTGCTTGTTTTCAGAGGGCATGGCTAGCATTTTCTGAGGCTAGCCGAAAAACAGAAGAAAAACAATGTAGGTATAGAACGAACTATCACAGACAGTTTTGTGGTATAAACCGTCTGTGAAGACCTACTATCACAGACGGCTACCACCAACAACCGTTTGTGATATGTAGGACATCACAGACGGTTTTTTTTTTCTAACCGTCTGTAATATGTCTCCAATCACAAACAGTTGGTACATATAACCTTCTGTGATGGCCGACGTATCACATACGATTTTTAGTAGAAGACGTCTATGATAGTAGGACTTCACAGACGGTTTATACCACAAAACCGTCTGTGTTGTGACTTATCACAGACGGCTCACAAACCATTTGTGATAACCGCCTGTTGTCATATATACATTAATTCAGATAATTCAGAAATCGTCTGTGATGACGGTTTAGAACCGTCTGTGATAACCCTTTATGTAGTAATGATGTAAGAATCCAGAAAAAAAATGATTGCACCGCATGTAACTAACAGCAAAAGAAACTAAAAAATCCATAAAAATTCACATAGGTATTTCAGAATATTTGGAACCCAAAAAAATATCTTTAGACTTTAAAATGTATTATTAATTCCGTAAGAATGATTTTAGTCTTGGGGAAAATAGAAAAAAAGCTTTTATAAATTCAGGAAATTTTCGGAAATGGCACCAAAATTCAATGAGTGATAAAAATAATTATTTTTAGCTGGAATTTTAAAATTAAAGCTGTTACACCTTATGTCAATGTGATCGTGCCAAATTTATGTATGAACTTGTATCGAAGCGTATACTATATCATTACATTGATGTTATTGTGTCAACACGTGACTTATATATACGTACTCGTGTTGAAAAGTTAAACCTATGGTAGTATGGTTCAACGTATATTTTTTTCTATGTGCGCAACTGCATACAATCTAACTATTTTATCTGTTTCCGATCCGAATCCATCGTATATTCGTCCTATGTCAGTATCTTGAATAGTCTGAATTCATATTTGTACCTAGTCTGCCCGTGTACTACTTCGAATCCAAATAAATATCTACGAGTTAGAATACTAGCCGAGCAATATCCGCGGTATCCGATCCGGTTTCAGCTCTAACGATGACCACTTGATCGATCATATATGACACGATTGACACGTACTGCATCGTATCAGTGACATGACATTTAGCTTATCCGGTTATCCGGCCGGTTATGTTGGGTCGCAATCCATCCATGAGAGCGAGCGAGCTAGCTAGCACAGTCAAAATAATTCATGCTACGTATGATCAACACGTATCTATCTGCGCCCCACAAATAAAGCCTAGCTATGTATATCTTTTAATTTTCCGGATGATCCTATCCCCCTCTCTCTCTCTCTCTATGTATACAGACACTTGTCCTCTTCGATCTACACGTACTGCCAGCATGCATGATGCACCTTTTCTTTACATATGTGTACTTATCTCGTCGGATATATAGAAACACGTGTCCCCACGGCTGGCTGGTTGCAAGAGATCGACATCGATCCACGAGGCATCAACATCTCACTGTCAGGAGTAAACTTGGTGGCTGTCAGGGACCATATCGATCGATGCATCACAATATTGTTAGATTCATGACAAAAGGAGTGGCACAAATAGCATATAGCAGATCTGATAGGTTTGAGTTGGCAGCATCATGTAGCAGGCTAAACAAAAGAAGGGCCTACATGAATTCCTCCCAGTTGCTATTGTTTCTTTTCTGGTAGAGCACAAGCTTCAGGTTCGACACGCGACGGTTCAGTCACCTACAAGAACAAAAGTATAAAGTTTTGGTCTCATACAAAGGTCAAGAACAAAATTGTAAAGCACATATGCATGTTACAGCAGCCTATAGATGCTTCATATGTTCATGTTCACTTATAAGAAGCAATATAACAAAAATGGTGCATCAGCTACACAACATAGTGTCAAGACATGAACAAGATCAGATTTGAAAAAGCAAAGTAGAATGAATACCAGGTCCTAGATAATAGAAACGGAAACAATTTGCAAGTATTGGAACTAAAACATGTGAGCAAGTTTGTACATTATCAAATCATGATATATACATCAGTTAAAGGTAAGTGCTTTTTTTTTGCCTTGGAACATATATCGATATTCACACCATTTGCAGCAAATAGCATTAGACCAAAGTACAAGTTTGGATTGACAAGAATAGATCAATTTGAATTTGGCAACCAACAACAAATTTCTAGTAATTTCATTCAGTTGGCCACACATGATGAACAAATGTATAGTGGATTGCGCATTGGTCTACATTTGCCAAATTAATACTAATAAGAAATAATTTAAAGATGACAAGGATGGCTCACAAACATATTTTTTGAAGTCAATACAAACAACATTTAGCTATAAATGATCGATAATTCTTTCCTCTCAAAGTTATAATCGAGTCCCTCCGTTTTGAAATTTTGGTCACACGTGGCAAATATTCAGAAATGGAGGAAGTATCTTCAATTTTATAATATATAATATTCAAATATCACAAATAGAGTTTTGCAACCATCTGTTTTCCAAAAAGGAAATATTGCCAAGCCATTTAAACATTCTTTAAGGATGATGCCCGTGCAAGTGCACAGGCCACCCACCTTGCTAGTTGCGTAAAATATACGGTTTCTAGTTATGAAAATGATACCAGTGAATAATAGTATAGTTTAGTAGCTTTTTTTCTAATATACAATAATAATATTCAGCGGTCAACTCGAAAAACCACGCTCTTTTGTGACGGTAGAGAATACTTAGAGCATTACAATAGTTTGTTTCTTAGCTTGTTACTAAGAGGAAGGAGTATACTCAATCTTAAAAAAACAAGTCTTTCAATAGATTGTTTCTTGAGCTTGTGTCTAAGACTTTAATTGCTACAAGTGTGCATGATTCTTGATGATCAATAATGAAGTACAAGTTTGTGGTCTAAATGTTTTGGCTCATTTATCATATCAATAATGAAGTCGGGCTGCACAAGTGATCCGATAGATATTTTGTTTAGAGACAGTGAGACTCACAAAACGCGTTTTTAAGTAACAAGTAATCCTCCAATAGAGTATTTGGTTGTTAGTTTCTTCATTTAAAAACAACCTCACCTTCTCTCATCCGCATCCCCTAAATACTGATGTGACAATCTCCTAACAAGTGATATGCACCGTTGAAGATGCTCTTAGTTGCTTCAGTCTCGAGGCTCCTAGACCTGGAATATTCACGTGTGCAGATGAAGTAAATCTGGATCAAATCATGAAACGATCCATGCATTTTGACCACAGGCAATTAAGGGAGAGACGACGACGACTCTGGCTACCCGAGATATGATTAAAGCTGGTTTGAACACGGTGAGTGCGATAGATATGATGTTGATGGACGGATTTATTCTTCTTGACGCGCGCGCGGTCGAAGAGATCGAGATTAGGATCGAATCTTTGCTGGATTGGCGAAGATAAGGATCGATCTTTATTACTTGTCCATGTAATGTAATTAAAGCTGAGCTCGATCGGGCGGTCTACATATGGATGGGATGGATCGATCAATGTAGAAGCTAGCAGGCTTCCCAGTGGCAATCCTCCGTCTCCATCTGCAATTAGATGCATATGCTGTGGGGCCGGCCCGATGGCTACTTGCAGTAGCAGTAGGCTGTGATGGGATCGATCGATGGAGCATACATATCTAGCAGAAAGAGAGGAATATATATATATATATGTATGTATGCGTGCACCTGATCCGAATTATACATATTTATTAATTGCATATATATTAGTACTCAGTTAGCTAAATGGACTCCACGCATGCATGACTAGATAAGCGCATGCATGTGATCGAGCGAGTATCCATCTGGCTAGAGGAATATTACTCCATCAACTTCGTGCCTGCATTTTTGGTTGACCGGCCGTATATATATGCAGATACTCCATCCATAACGATAGTTTTTGGCCGTATTGGCTCGTATGGCGGAGGAATTAGCGCAAATAGCCACCGTCGTCGCGTATTTACATAAATAACGTTTTGTATCGCACAGCCACCGCACAAACACATCAACAACGCAACACGTACCCATTGCCACACGATCACCGTGCGGTAGAGGTCTCCCTCCCACCAAGCGCCCGCCCTCCTGCACGGCAATCGTGTGGTGGCTCCTCCCGCACGGTCACCGTGCGGTGACCCGATTTTTTTTGTTTTTTGCATGCACATATTTATTTTGTTTTTTTTTTTGCGAATAAAAATATTTCTGGGGAGTTGTCTATTTTAGTTGTTTAGAAGTTAGAACCCCCATGTTTAAAGTTTTATGAGTGATTCTAACCGCATAATTCGGAGTTAAATATTTGATATGTATCTGCACGACAAGCAAATCTCATTCGTAACGCTTGCACAAAATTTTTGTAGTTCATTTTTGTGAAAGATCACCTGGTTTATATTAACAGCAAAATATTAAAGCAAAACAAAATTGTATAACACGGGATACAATATGGATCACTCGTCTGAGCTACTACTCTCTGCTCGCTGCGTCTGCGTCCGTGTGTGCGGCCTTGTTTTGCATCGAGCATGTCCTGTGAGATACGTTAGCCGGTCCGGAGAGCGCGTGTCGGATCGGAGGGGGTACGAAGACCATTGAGTCTGTTGAGTGGGTGGAGGTGCACCAGTAAGCTAACACAGCTAAGTTTGGTAAGCGTCCATATCGTCCTGCTGAGGCATGCCGAACTGGGGGCCACCTGCAATGAATTCATGAATGACGGATTGTATAAATTCACTCCCGATTTGTCTGCCCCCAAGGTATGATGTCTGCAACTCCGGTCGTGCAGAGGAGCTCTAACCTTGGACGTACAATGTGCCAGCCAACCCAGAGGAGCTCTAGCCTTGGACGTACAATGTGCCAGCCAACCCGGAGGAGCTCTGCCCACGTACACTCCAAACCCTGGATGCCATGGTCCAAACCCTAGCGCCATATACTACTCCCTGGTAGGAGCTGGGAGGCCCGTATCGTCATCATCAGTGGACGTGAACCGGCCATCATCCCTACGGTCAACTGAAGGCTGTAAGACAGAACAATGTTAGTTAAAATAAACACTCTAGACATAAACTGGTAATCTCGTACCTTCCGGATGTGCAGTGCAGATGACCAAGGGGGAGCGCTAGTCTGTGTACCGAATGCGGATGGTAGAAGTGATGCATCCCGACGGACCTGCGACGGGAGAATGATATGTTGTTAGCGGAACGTAAGGCATAACTAAAAAACATATCTGAGAGGATCGGCCAAAGCGAAGCAGATGAGCTAGCTGCAAACACGTACATGAGCAGGTGTGGACGGCAGGCCGATCGGCAGGAGCACAGTTGCAATTAAGTTGCAGCAAGCATGTTCAGTTGGGCTGACGACAGTTTTCCAAAGGAACCGTCTGTGATGAGGTGTCTTCTATAGCTTGTTTTGTAGTAGTGCTAGCACGTTCACTTAGGAGGAAAGAGAGGCATCTCCAGGTTGGAGGCTGTGTACTTAGAGTGCATTTGGTTGGCGGAATCCTCCAAGGATTACCAAGAATTCTCTAGTAATCCTATGAGACTACCTTGTTTGGTAAAACATCCAGAAATTTGAACCAAGAATCTAAGATTACATTGGGAAACATATTACCATCAATTCCAATAATCTCTTTCCCGTAGAAAAGGGTGTCTATCTTAGATTACTAAGGGAAAATAATCTTTGTTATTGCATTTTTTTACCATGTGATTTTGATTCATCACAGTCAAATTTTGAACTTTCAGAATTCAAAATCCAAATTATGATTTATTTTAACATTCGAATATATGAATTATGAAATTTTAAAATTATTTTTTCAAAATATGAATTTGAAAACCAAAATATCAAAAATCATCTATAAATATTACAGAAAAATATGAGATTACACGTATCAAACACACCCTTGAGAGAGAAGATAGGCACCCAGGATTCCAGGTTGACTAGGACCCAACACCCTCCCTTTCTTTCATCTTTGTTTTGTCCGCATCATATCATATGGCATTTTGCATGGCCATGGAACAAGCTTCAAAGGAGACATACATACATACATACATACGAATACCATACTCCTCCTCGCTCCTATATATTAATATATCTCTGCTGCGAATTATTTAAGAATACTACAGGCTCCAAGTTCTCAATAATATATTTTTGTCCATCTGTTATTTTCCTTAATTATGTTATTGACTTTCACGGTCCCGAGACGTGACCTTTTACTATTTCTTTTATAGACTTATATTAGATGCTGCGCAACGTTGCATCTGCTAAACGTTGAAATTAGAATTTAACTTAAAAGGTACTATCGTTAGCTAGCATGATATGAAAAATAGCAGTAATCAATTAAAAAATAGTGTACGTGACATGTTGTAGCCTTGTAGGTGGCATACTATATATATATATCTTTTGTCAAAACTCCTATATCAATTGGGAAGTGTTACTTTTTATATAGAAAAAGAAAAAGAAGAGTTGTAGAGCAACTGTGTTTCTGTAAGTACAAGGAAAAAAAGATGTATTTTTCTATTTCTTTGATTAACGTGGTAATTTTTACCTTTTTTATCCTAGATTTAACGTGGAGACTTTCGTATATGTGTATATCTGATCGCCTGAAGAATTAATTAAAACTGGCCCCATCACCAGAAGATTTCCTTAATTAAAACTGCGACCCGGTGCAATTTGAAATATGCGCGCAGATACCGAGAATAATATATATCATCCATCGGATCAAGATCGGACGTGACATGCATGTTCTTCCCTGCCTGCCTAGCTAGTTGCAAGTTGCTGCAACTAGTCTCTCTCAGTCTCAGGTGGCTCGATGGATGGGCTGGTGCACGCGCGCCTTTAAAAGGCGGCGTCCGGGGGCGTCGGCGTGATATATCGGTCGAGCTTTACTGGATGGAAGCCGAGCGAGCCATATACTATCTAGCAGCTAGACGTCGATCGGCAACTGAAAACCACAGATCCTTGCATCCATCCTTCAAGTGGCTAGCTTGCAGCAGCTCGATCGATCTCAATTAAACACCGCACCGGACGGCCCATCTAGCTAGCTGGTGGTATATATATATATAGCTAGTACAGAATACGATCCGGAAGTAATTAACCATGGAAGAAGCTGCAGGCAAGAAGCAGCAGCTTCAGGCGACTACGGGATCAACAAGCTCCATCGCCGACGAGCTCTTCGGCCCCAAGGACGCCGCTGCCGGCAGCTCCGCCGCCGCCGGTTACTTCAGCACCGTCTTCCCGCCTCCCTCCGCGGTACGTATCATCGATCGGCGCAAAGGTATATGCATGGCATAAGCATCATCGATCTACACTAGAGCATGCGTGCTTGAGGCCATGGCGTAGCGTACGTACCCATCAGTAATCTGTTTCTTCCTGCACTGCAGCATGCTTATCTTCTTCGATCGATCTCCTTCCTTTCTCTTTCTCCCCACTCTTGTCAAATGCATGCATGCATGTATGTACGTCAGCCATCCTGCTCATCACGATGATGCAGCAATTAGAGAGGGCATTTGTTTTACTACTAGCGTACGTGTTAATGTTATTACTAACTAAATGGGATGGGATGGCATCATGGCAGGCGGTGGGGAAAGATGCGGCACGTCAGGCTCACGGTAAGGCCAGCTTCGATCCTCTAGCTAAGCCTGAGCTAAGCTAGCTGCTACTGAAATTATATGTAGTACAAGCTAGCTTCTTAATTTCATCCATTTTGGAGTTATAACTTGTTATGCGCGTATTACTTGGTTTTGGTTGAATCGATCGAATGCATGGAAAATCGTCAGGGCAGGGGAGCGGAAGCATGAGCAGCAAGCAGCCGCAGCATGGGTCATCCGCAACAGCAGAGTCGCCTTACTTTGGCTCCTCCTCCGTGCACTACGGCGGCCGGGACTTCTACGCCGCCGCCTCCTCCCAACAATCTCCGGCGGCCAGCAGCAAGCAATTATCGTCAACTACTACTGATCAACTTCAGCACAAGCACAAGGACGACGACAAGGACAGTTCGGCAGCCACTCGTGGTGACTGGTGGCAAGGTAACGTACTATAGCCCGGCCCCTTCCTTAGGCTAGCTAGCTAGCTAGATATATAATATCTACTCTACTCGATCGATCTCTGAAACTTGGATTATTAATTTTGACATCACTCTTAATATATATTGATGATCTCTTCCAGGCTCCCTCTACTACTAGCAGCAAGAGCAAGCAATTTAGCCTAGTGATCGATCCAGCTCTCCGACGAAAACTAGGTAATTAGTTTTACTACCCTACCTGTATGTACTCTGTCAGCTAGCTGCATCCAGAAATATAATTTTCCCAAGTGGAGTAGCTGTGGTAATTAACCTTTTTCTTTTTCTTTTTATTTATGACAGCTAGTGGTGGGTTCTGCCGGCATGCCCCTGCAGGTTAATTTGGGGAGCTAGCTATATATATACACTTACAAGGCAGCCATGCACTGATCGATGATGAAATAACTAGCACTATGTATAGCTCATATATAACTTCACCGAGAAGATGGATGATCGATCATGCAGCTTATATATGCATGCCTAGACCGATCGACCGATCATCATCAGCTTATTTAATCACATGTGTGCCGTCTGCAGCCCAGATGATATACATATACTTATATTGTACGAGTGTGCGTATGTATGTGTTTCATAGCTACATATATATGCTTAATTTGTGGCTCACTCTGTACTCTCTAGTGTACATGTTGATTATCCGTGAAATACAGGAGCTGAGTACGTAGGGGGTTTTCTTAAACCAAAGACCAGGCTTTTTTTTTTTTGGTAACTGTCTACTCCATGACTGTAATCCTATTTATAATTAATGAAATCGACCTGCTGATTCGCACAAAAGTATATACTCAACTGATCAGTACGCTCAAATTACTGCAAAGTGTGGATGTAGAAACATTTAATTCTATATACAGGGCGTGTGTTATGCTGTTCCAAAACAAAGGAACAAGATGAATTAATAATGTACTGTAAATATATAGAATAAACACTGATGATGAGTGGTCGATAGAATGACGATATTACAAATTAAGGAGGCGACTAGCCTACGGGATATCGTATAACACCAAACCAACGGGAGGGATAGGTGTACACCGTCGATGCGTTTTGGTCGGACGGCACGTAGTCTTATCTCTATACTTCATGCGCACGGTGTATTAGGTTCGGATTTCTATTTTATTTTTTAGTTTGGTAAATTCGGTACTCGCATTTCGAAACCGAAGTTTTTTTACCGAATAAACCGAACAGAGTATTACCCCATAATTCAATGAGTTTATTGATAATAATGGTTTACTGGAGATCAAGAGAAGTGGTGCTAAATACACCTGGACCAATAAACAAGTTTGCCCTGTCATGGTGAATCTGGACAGGATTCTGGTAACAACTGCTTAGGAAGCCAATTATCCTCTATGTTTTGCTTATAGTATGACTAGAATTGGATCTGATCACACTCCTATTATGTCAAATACAGGAGGGGAGGATATGATACCTAGGGGAGATTCTATTTTGAAAAAAAAATGGTTTGATCAAGATAACTTCAGACAGCTGGTTACGAGTAAATGGGGTCAAATCAACAAGAAAGTTCCTAATCATAGTTATTCCATGGATAAATGGAATGGGTGCTTGGCTTCTCTTATACAATTTCTAAGAGGATGGGGTTCTAACATAAATGGGGACTGTAGAAGGGCGAAGAAGCATATCTTGAATACTATTGATAGACTGGATAGGAAAGCTGAAATTGACAAGTTAGAGGCTGAGGATTGGATAAATAGATATAAGGCAGAGAATGAGTTGGAAAAAATTTATGGCATGGAGGAAAAGTATTGGAATCAAAGAGGACATTCGAACTGGCTCCTCCAAGGTGATGCAAACACTAGGTTTTTTCATATCTGTGCTAATGGCATGAGAAGAAAGAACTCCATTCTTAGTTTGGATAGTGGGGAGGAAGTGCTAATCTCTGATCAGAGAATTACAAATTATATCTATGATTAATATAAAAATCTTTTTGGGGGCTGAAGGAAATCAGAGTGTGCATCTGGACTACAATTTTTGGAATGATAGTTTAAGGGTTACTGCGGCTGATAATGAAGGTCTTATTCAACCTTTTTCTGAACAAGAAGTTTTACATATCATCAAATCTTTGCCAACTGATTTTGCTCCTGGGCAGATGGGTTCCCAACTGTCTTTTACAAATAGTTCTGGGACATCTTGAAGAGCTCTTTCATGGAACTGGTTACAGACTTCTTTAAAGGGGTGTTAGACCTTAAGAGATTGAATTATGGGGTAATTAGTTTGATTCCCAAAATCAAAGAGGCAGTTTCCATTAAACAATTTAGACCTATTTGCCTAATCAATGTTAGCTTCAAGATTATAACTAAACCTCTCGCAGTGAGATTAGGGAAGATTGCTGATAAAATCATTCCTAAGTGTCAAACAGCTTTTATCAAAAACAAAAATATCCTGGATGGAGTTGTTTTCTTACATGAGATTCTACATGAATTAAGAATATCTAAAAGGAGGGGTGTAGTTCTCAAATTGGACTTTGAGAAAGCTTACGACAAGATTCAATGAGGTTTCCTGAACAGGTCATGCAAGGAAAAGGTTTTTCAAAAAAGTGGATAGATTGGGTGATGAGCTCCATTAGAGGGGGTAAAGTGAGTATTAACATCAATGGAACAGTCGGACCTTATTTTACTACACATAGGGGTTTGAGACAAGGGGACCCTTTGTCCCCTTTATTATTCAATTTGGCAGCAGATGTTTTAGCAGAATTGGTTTATAAAGCTCAAGAGAAGGGGTTGATTAGAGGAGTGATTTCTCACTTAATACCTCAGGGAGTCTCTGTTCTTCAATATGCTGATGATATTGTTTTGATGATTGATTGTGAAGAGGAATATATCTTAAATCTCAAGTTTCTTCTGTACTGCTTCGAATGGATGTCTGGTCTGAAAATTAATTACCACAAAAGTGATGTTTTTGTTCTAGGGGTGGATGATGTGGAAGCTATCAAAGTTTCCAATAATTTCAATTGCAAACTGGAGAAACTTCCTCTTACTTATCTGGCCATTGAGATTGGGGACAGGAAGATGAGTGGTATAGGGTGGTAGAGAATGTTATTAACAAAATGAGTAGAAGATTGGATAGCTGGAAAAATAACCTGCTTTCTTCAGGGGGTCGACTGATTTTAACGAATAGCTGTCTTAGTAGTCAACCAATTTATCTCATGGGGTTTTATGATCTGAACAAGGAAAGTCATAACAGGATGGACTCAATTCGGTCCAGGTTTTTTTTAAGAGGAGCAGGTAACAACTTCAAGTATCACAAGATTAGATGGGATGAAGTGTGCAGACCAAAAGATTTTGGAGGATTAGGGGTGCTTAATACTAGACTGATGAATAAGTGTCTTCTTTGTAAATGGTTTTGGAAGATGAACAATGCCACTGATGAGATTTGGTTTCGCATTCTTAAGGCTAAGTACTTCCCTCAAGGAGACTTCAGAAATTCATCTTCGGTTAGAGGCTCTCAATTTTGGAGATCCCTTAATAAGGTCCAATACCTGTTCAATTTGGGAGTTTCTTTTCAAGTGGGTAATGGAAGACTTATCTCTTTTTGGCATAATAGTTGGGTGAGTAATTGTCCTTTAAAGGTTTGCTTTTCTGGTTTGTTTGATATTTGTGCTAAGCCTGATATTAAGATTGCTGACTACTTCCTGAATGATTCCTGGGATATCCACTTTGTTCGAAATTTTGGGGATAAAGAGAGAAGTCAATGGGGTCAGCTGAAAAGTTTATTAGAAGGGGTGGTTTTGACTGACAGTTTGGACAGAATGGTCTGGTGCTTGGACAGCAAAGGTGCTTTTATAGTGAAATCTCTTTATAATAGAATTGCCTTTGGTGGGGTCTTAGAGAGTAAAATGAAAAATCTGTGGTCTAGTCGAATTCCCCTAAAAGTCAAAATCTTCCTTTGGCAAACCTACCATAATAGGATTCCGACGAGGGATCAACTTAGGGCTAACACTGGAAAGGGGAAGCGAATTGTATTCTCTGTGGGGTGTTAGAGGACGCAAATCATGTTCTCTTTAATTGCATAATTGCTAATTTTTCTTGGTCCTGTTGTAGGGAAGCTCTCTGTTGGAAAAGGTGTCCAATATCGCTTGAAGATTTCCTTGGTAGCTGGATTGGTATAAGGGGTGCTAGTAGCATTAACTTCTGCTTACTCAGTTTTACAGCAATGGCTTGGACGCTTTGGAAATTAAGAAATAGGATGGTTTTTGAGAAGGATTACCCTAAGCAACCAACTGAAGTCGTATTCCAATTTATGTCATGTTTGCAGCGTTGGTGGGTGTTAAGCAAAGAGGAGGAACGTCACAAGCAAGAAGCCCTGACGAAGAAGCTTGAAGCTTGGATGATTCTGTTTTGTAAAGGTGGAATAGGGTAGTTACCCTTTGTTTCAATTCTGATAGACAGTATTTTGTTCTCTGGCCTGTGGTTTCTCTGGGTATTTTGATGTCGTTCTTTTGGTGTTGGTTGCTTTTGGTTAAACTGGTATCCCCAGTGACGTTGTAAGTAACTAGTGTTATTAGCTTTATAAAAGATGGGTTTCACCCTGGTTCAAAAAAAAGTATGACTTATAAGACGACTAGTCATAGACACTAGACGACCACAGTCATACGGTTTTGGGCCATAGCTCTTTCACGGTACACTCAATTTAATACGGCCTGTCCATTATTTTTTATCTAATGGTTCAAATTAGTTAGTATTTTGTTATACTACACCTGGTAGTAGAATTGTAATTACCCATATGAGAATCACATGCCACAAGAGTAATATTTTCAACTCTAGTTGGAAAAGTCTGTAATACTGTCACAAAAAAATATGAATACAAATAAAAGTCTATTATACCCTTAACGAATCAATGGTCAGACTTGATTTATACTACCACCACATACTACTAGTAGAATATGCCGTAAAATTTCTCTTTGGGCTAAGGAAATATTCGCAAAGACGCAAAAAGACACTAAGAATTGTAATGGAGTTTGGTCTAAGGTGGAATATCTCTATCCAAAAGTAATCTAGGATATATGTAAGGAAGTGAAGAGAATAATCCAACCTTCTTCCGGAATTGGAGCCGCTTCTCTGCCGCAAGGACTCCATTTGATTAAAGATCGAGCTGGGAGATACCCTTGGTTCTCCTATTCTTGAATCTTGTTCTCAGGAAGGTGCTTCTCATATATCAAACAAATATTTTTTGGAGATGAAGAAATTTGGGAATAAGAGGAATTAGAGACGAAGAGACTCTAAGATCGGAGATGAAGATTGCAATGAGAGCAAAGTAACGGTAAATATTAAAAAGAAATCTTTTCATCCGTCTTTACCATATACCGTTCACCCACTGTAACATCCCATTTTTCGGGATGGTTGTTATTTGGATTTAAGTTGTGTTGGAGTTTCCAAAAAAAATTATTTGAAGTTCAACGTGAACTTACAAAACCTATTTCAGTAGTGTAATTGCAAAATTCCCTAGTTTCTGCCTCATTTCAAATTTCAGGTTTCAAATTTCAACTTAAATATCAGTTTTAATTTCAATCCTCTCTGTTGAGCCGGCACATCTGGCCCCTCTCCTTCCCTTGCCCCTTTTTCTTTCCTTTCAATCAGGTGGCCGAAAGCTTCTCCTTCGACCACGTGCCTACTCTGCTGCGCCCCCGTGCACCTTGTCCCCACCCGTCCCAGTTGTCGACCACCTCCTCGTAGTCGACCACCTCCTCGTTGGCGACCACCTCCTCGTTTGCGACCACCCTCTCGTTGTCGATGTAACATCCCAAATTTAGGTTTGTGTTTCAAATGTATAAAATTATATTATTTTAAAAACGTTTGGTTGAAATTCATGAGTTTGCTCTTGGTTTTCTAAAATTTGTTTTGAAATTCAAACTTTAAGTTTGTTTTCAAGTTTCTACTTGATTCCAGAAAAAATTATTTATAAAAATCTTTGAAAATAATTTTTAAAATACTAGATTATTTATCATGAATTAATATAATTTTTAGAAGTTGTTTTGACCTTTTCAAAATTCTAGCCAAGTTTCTAGGGCAGATTTAAAAAGGATTTTAATTTGTAAAACTACTGTATGAACAGTATCTAAAAATATTTTTCCTAAGTCATAATTGAAACCCTTAACACCCACAAAAATTTTCAGAATTTTTAGAAATTTATTTCTATATTTAACAGCCCGGTCAAATCTTTTGTTTTTCGGTCAAAATAGAATCCAAAACCCTAATATGACCGAGCCCAAGCACTGTTCCGACCCGAGCCACTTTAGTCGTCTCGGCTAGACCGCACCGCATCGCCGTTTGCTTTGGACCATCCGATGTCGATCGAACGGCTAATATCACTTGTGCTGTCCGGACCGTCTGAACTCACCTCTAATCTGGGCCGTCCAATTCAGATCACACGGCTCATATCGCTTGTGCTGTTCGGACCGACCGAGTCGACTGTGCAACTTGACTCGACCGCGCCAACTCGTCTGGACCCGAGTTAGACTCAGGCTCAACCGTTCGCACTGTTTTGTCACCGCCGCTAGCAAGTGGGCCCCGCTTGTTAGATCGTCGTCGTTATCCTCGCGCTGCTCAAGCGAGCGCGCTAGCACCGTCGCATTCATTCCACGTAGTCCAAGTTCACCACATCATGCTCTCGAGACAGCTCTCGAAGCTTCGCTGGGACTACATCTACCTCTCGAGCCAATCCATTTCCATTCTCTTCCTCTCTTTCGTCTTCTCTGCCTATTTCCTTGTTTCGACCGGAGCACAAGACGAAGGTAGCGCCGCCGTGTTGGTGCCACCCTCGAGCCCGCGACTCCACCGTCGTGATCCAATCTTGACGCCGCCTCCGTTTTGGCTAACCCGGGTCCTTGTCGTCCAGTGAATCACCGAGGGCCACTTCGTCGTCTCCGCCTCCGGCGCTCACGGCCCCGCAAGCTCTTTAGCGTTCTGGTGAGTCCCTCTCAGATTGGTTGGGTCCTTTAAGATTGCCTCACCCCGCTGAATCTTCGAGTGAACCTAATTTGCTTTTGGCTCATCACCGAGGGAGCAGAAGTCGTTCTTTTCCGAGCTCGGTTA
This sequence comes from Phyllostachys edulis, assembly GCA_036346405.1. Classification (NCBI taxonomy): domain Eukaryota; kingdom Viridiplantae; phylum Streptophyta; class Magnoliopsida; order Poales; family Poaceae; genus Phyllostachys; species Phyllostachys edulis. The sequence goes on along the minus strand of CM070557.1, from coordinate 1,291,684 downwards.
ATCGCCGCTACTTCGATTCCGGCCACCTCTGCCCTCCTCCGTCGTCGTCAGCTTGGGCATCACGTTCCTGGAGTCACGGCGATCCCGATGCGCACTTCCTCGGGCTTCCTCGACCACCGTAGCACCTTGTCCGCGTGAACCACCTCTTCGTCTCCGCCTTCGGTCGCCGTCAGCTCACCACCGGCATCCTCAAGGACCCGCGTCGCCGTCACCAACTTTGTCAAGACGTTGCGCACCCGTGCGTGTCTTCCCCGAGCCCGAAGACCCCCTGTGTCGCCAGATCCTTTTTCCACGCCGCCGCACTCGCGCTTGGAAGAGCTCCAGTGAGCCGTCGGTGGATTAGGATTAATGAAAGTCATTAGTAGTTAATCTGTGTATTTAAATGCGTGTATGACTTGTGGACCCCACTGAGTTAAACGTGTTTAGTAATGTTTAACTACACCATTTAAATCCCCGGTATCGTTGACAAGTGGGCCCTCCCGGCCTGTTTAGTATTTGTGTATTCCATGAAGTACGTTTTGGAAAAACCAAAGACGTATTGTAGATAGACGCCTTCGACATTGCCGTCAGCCGCGACTGGGTCAAGTTGACCCAGTCAATGGTTTCGCCCGGGCCCCACCGGTCAGTGACTAGTGGCTAGCTGAGCCCCGGTATAAAAAGTAATTAGTTCCTTTAGAAATTCCGAAAGCAATAAATTTTGTACTGAAAATTTATTTAACTTAGAAAATTCATAATTAATTCAATTTTGCTCCAAATTGAATGAAACCAATTTTGATATTTCTTATTTTTAGTGTAATTTTTACTGGAATAGGTGTCAAACTTGATGCTGTTCCAGGAAGTGTGGAGTTAAATAAATTGTTAAAATAAATTGTTTTTGCTCTAGAAAATGATTCGAACTTCAAAAATTCATAAGTGTTTCATCTTAACTCAGAAATGAGTGAAATTAATTTTGGTTAATTCTTATTTTTGCTGTACTTTAACCTGGTTTAATTTTGGCTCATGTTGCTGTTTCAAAAAATGTTGATAATTAATTTAATTAAGAAATCAAGTTTTTAACTTGTAAAATACTTAGAAAATTCAAATAAAATTCCTTTTGGACTAAAACCTTTGCCCAAAAATCTCTAAAAATCAAACCCTTCTTGTTGTATTTGAATGTTAGTTGAATTTGGAGTTTGGTTATTTGGTGTTATTCGTTCTTATTCGTTGTTTTGCTCGAACGATAGATTTTGACGATTCGGGGGTGCCATCGAAATGATCACGAGAATGTGCAGATTATCAGCAAACAAAGGCAAGCACCTAATTTCCGTTGATGCATGTTGATCTATTATATTCAAAAATTATTATCTTGTTTGAAAACTGTATGTATGCATGTTTTATTTGTCAAGTTAATTTTGTCGTTTAAGAGGTAGTTAATCCTGTTGCATGAATTCCTTAAAATTGTTTATCCCCTGCCACTAACCTAAGTTAATAATCCCGCTGGTGAATTAGAGCCCGGTGGTTGTTGTATAGTTTATTTATGTTTATTCGGCGTCATGCTTAGCAATGCTTAGTTTCCGGTAGTTTGGGCGGCTGTCGACTTGTCGATGACCTTGATCACGTAAAACACTTTTATTATGATTATTACCAGCACCTTGTGCTATTGTATTTGGAAAACTAAAAATGAAAACAAAACGATTTGGACTTGGGCACATTGGTATGTTGGTGTGCTGTTGGGTGTGTGATTGGTGCCCGGGTCAATAAGGACCGAACATCTTGTTACGCTGAACCAAGCATTATTGTGTGCATCCACATGAGAGTCATATGGGTCCCCTCTTGACTTAGTACTTTGGCGTATATTACCTCCGAGTCGTAGGCGGGTGTGAGTGTGTTGTGTTAAAGAAAGGAATTATTTGTGTGTGTTGTGTGCGAGGGGTGGGGTTCCTGTCTAGGTTCTCCAGTCCTAAGGGTATCGGCAGTTGCTTCGGCTGGGCCGATATCCGACGCAACGTATGGGTCCTACGTGGGAGCCCTGTGTGCACACGAGGCGGTTCACGGAGGGTTTCACTCATGCGGGTGACTCGTAGTTAATGCACAATATTGGAAAAGTCTCGTAGGACTTAGCCGTGCCGGCATACCTAAGGAAGTGTGCTTCATAGCTTGGCAAAAAGGCGGTCCGGTATGTAGGTAAAGTTGTACACCCCGCAGGGTTAAATGTATTCGAATAGCCAAGTCCTTAGTTATAGACACACTTGGGGAGGTCTTTCAAGAGTTAGACTCAACATTTTGGAATTTAAATTTAAAACTTGATAGGTGGCATTGAGAATGGTTTCTAATGCTATTGTTGTGTGCTGCAGGTGCAGCCACATGTTTAGTTGTTGTTTAATGTTATTTACTCGTTGTTATTTAAAATATTTGCTCACTTGCTATTTAAATCTATTACATCGTATTCAAATTAAAGTATTGTTTTGCGCTGAAAAATGAACTCAATAGCCTTCTCCATTGAGTAGAGCTTGCATGTAGTTATGTATAGGCTTGGTAAATGCTTGCGGAGTACATTCGTGTACTCACTGTGTGCTTTTGTTTACTAATCTGGACAGTAGGTATTGAGGTCGAATCGGGTAAGAAAGTTGCGCAGGAACGTCAATTGCTAAGGTTTGAACCCTAGTCGGTTGCCTTGCGGGTTATGGCAAGCCATTGAGACTCCTTTGCTGGTTAATCTATGCCTTTATTTCAGTGTATTTACTATTTTCTGCTACGTACTTTCCATATTATAAATTGTGTATGGTTCGATACTGTTTGTGAAGGTGTGTGTACTGCTCCTAGGAGGTACATAATACACCAAGAGCGGCGAAATTTAATTTGTGATGCTAGGACCAATTGGGGGTTAAGCATTACAAGTTAAATCTCCCGGCGGCTCTCACAAGTTTGGTATTGGAGCGGTGCTGACTGTAGGTTAAAAACCATAGCAATGGACGTTGTTAAGATTTGGTTTGCAAAGAATATTTTCAAACTAGCAAAGATTTGGCAAAAATGCAAGTAATATATATTCCTTTCTTTCTTACCCATCCTAGCATCTAATTCTTACCTCACTATTCATTTGGTTTATGCAAAATAAACTTTCTCCATCACTCATCTCCCTTTTTCTAATAATATAAATGCTAAGTAGTCACCGACGAAGAGCATCGGCGAATGGACGAGAAGACAGTGTCCTGCAGCGATATTAGGATTAAATTAGGGTTATTCTTAGGATATGTACACCCATATGATATTACTTAGTTTGTAGACGTTGGATTTTAAAATCGTTTGATCTCTTTTGTTCCAAGTAGTTGCGCATCGCCTACAGGCAGCATGTATAACAACTATATCGAAAAACTAACTGTGGTTCGTGTGTATCTCATTTTGGTGGTTTTAGAATGATTAGTGCATGCTAGGGTTAAGAGGCATACCAGCGGTTCACCTACTCACCTTATGCTCATTCTTTCTTACTTTCTCATCTTATGTTCATTCTTTCTCAACCACTTACCTTGTGTTCGTTCTTTCCTTTAACCTTTTCCCCCTTAACCTTTTGGTGCATAAAAGGGATAGAAGATACCTCAAACTATGTATTAAGTATCTTGATTCTTACTCTTTGATCATGTCATGTTCCTCATATTAATGGAATAATGATAATAAATATGCCATGCTCATATAGATTCCTTACATGTGCCTAAAATTAGGAGGTCTCGAGTGTGTAGGTTTGCATGCGGGTGATGTTGGAATTATATTGGAGGACATGCAGGTAGGGCCCGTGGAATGCATGTATAGAATTGAATAAATAATTTTGCGAGTTCACTTGAGGATTTAGGCTATAGGTATATCCTAGTCAATATGTTGATAAGATTTTGAATCAGATTCCGGTCTAGTGTGATAAAGTTAGAAATGAAATTGTGAAGCTATTATGGATTTTGGGTAGATACTTATGATGATAATTTGAGTGTTGTAGAGTTATAATTGAGTATATAACTGGATCGTAATACTTCTGGAGATGAAGAATGATTAGGTGATTAAATAGTCGTGTAGAATATGATTAAGAGGATTGAATATGAGATTTATCTTTGTGGGAATAGTTGTTCCAAGGACGATATAATTGGATCAATTAAGGATGATTAATTATGGCTGTTGGATTTGGATGATATTTGGGGATCAGTAGATTTTTGGAAGACATTGTGTTAATATTATTAAATTGGACTAAGATAATTATTGTGGATAACTTGATCTGGATGAGGTTAGTAATTCAGATTATTTGGATTATAATCGGGATACAATCACCTTGGATGGATGATCTTCTTGATGATTTAATTCACTAAGATGGTGTTGATTGTGGATGAAGGAGATATATTTTTAATCTAGAATGATTGTGTTGATTTTTGATAATTAGTTAGATCCTGGAGTAGGGATTAGTGGATTAGACCTTAAGAGATTAATTGGCGTATTTGATCGATTGATTATTGCAAGTGGATTGATCAAAAGCTAACAAAAGGAATTAAAAGACAGAAATAAGAGACATTGTTTGAAGATGCAATTGGATCATGCATAGAGGTACTATCTCCTAAGAATTGAAATTATTGAGAGAAAACTTATTGGAAACACTAAATAATTGATCAATGGTTAATAGTATATGTCAATTGGTGGATTATGGCCAGTGAAATACAGATCTTTAGTGCTCATAATTTGGAAGTTATATGGAAGATACCCTATGATAGAGATCTAGGAAACATGTGTAATGGAGTATGTGAGCATTTGCACTCTCACTAATCCAACCTAAATTTGTCATGAAATTAAATTCGTATATGCATCCTTTCATGCATTCATTCCATGTATTCCTTTCCAAGCCGGGCAACTAGAACCAGAACAGCAAGGGTTAAGCAGGACCACCTTAAACCTTGCTTTGACTTCTCTTCTCTACACATAATCCCGGTGTTGATGTTAGATTACCTTCTTACCAACTTTTCCATTCTGTTGATCGATATCCTTTCAATCGGCCAAAGTGAAGCCAAGTCTTTTGTTCTATTGGAGAATAGCACGAAGTTCAATATGTTTGAAGTGCCTTCAAATCAAGAAAGGAAAGGTTAAACAATGCAATGGAAAAGCTAAGCAAAGCCATGGAAAGGAAAAAGGTGTCAACAACACCAGAATACTTCATCAAGATCTTCCAGCACTATCTTTGAAGAAAATTAATACAACAGATGGTGCATTTCGTTTAGAGTTGAAAGAAACCCTAGAAAACACTTATCAGAAGGATCTTAGCAATCCTTCGACAAAGCTTCCCTCCATAATACCTAAACCTTCGAAAGAATCTCCTTTGTTTCGGATTTGAGTTCAATTTGAGATGAAATCCGAAGTGTGGCCCCGTGACCAAACCCACCTGGGTCTCCCTTAGACTTTCGTTCCGATTTCCGAACTACCGGAATCTCGGGATGAGATTCTTTTTAAGGGGGGTAGAATTGTAACATCCCAAATTTAGGTTTGTGTTTCAAATGTATAAAATTATATTATTTTAAAAACGTTTGGTTGAAATTCATGAGTTTGCTCTTGGTTTTCTAAAATTTGTTTTGAAATTCAAACTTTAAGTTTTTTTTCAAGTTTCTACTTGATTCCAGAAAATTTATTTATAAAAATCTTTGAAAATAATTTTTAAAATACTAGATTATTTATCATAAATTAATATAATTTTTCCCAAATTTTTAGAAGTTGTTTTGACCTTTTCAAAATTCTAGCCAAGTTTCTAGGGCAGATTTAAAAAGGATTTTAATTTGGAAAAATAGTGTATGAACAGTATCTTAAAATATTTTTCCTAAGTCATAATTGAAACCCTTAACACCCACAAAAATTTTCAGAATTTTTGGAAATTTATTTCTATATTTAACAGCCCGATCAAATCTTTTGTTTTTCAGTCAAAATAGAATCCAAAACCCTAATATGACCGAGCCTGAGCACTGTTCTGACCCGAGCCACTTTAGTCGTCTCGGCTCGACCGCACCGCAACGCATCGCCATTTGCTTTGGACCATCCGATGTCGATCGAACGGCTAATATCACTTGTGCTGTTCGGACCGTCTGAACTCGCCTCTAATCTAGGCCGTCCAATTCAGATCGCACGGCTCATATCGCTTGTGCCGTTCGGACCGACCGAGTCGACTGTGCAACTTGACTCGACCCCGCCAACTCGTCTGGACCCAAGTTAGACTCAGGCTCAGCCGTTCGCACTGTTTTGTCACCGCCGCTGGCAAGTGGGCCCCACTTGTCAGATCGTCGTCGTTATCCTCGTGCTGCTCAAGCGAGCGCGCTGGCGCCGCCGCATTCGTGCCACGTAGTCCAAGTTTGCCACCTCATGCTCTCGGGACAGCTCTCGAAGCTTCGCTGGGACTACATCTACCTCTCGAGCCAATCCATTTCCATTCTCTTCCTCTGTTTCGTCATTCGGCACAAGCATATGGGCCGATACGGAGGAAAAGAAATAGACCTTCAGCAGCAACCAGCTTCGCAAACTTTACAAGATCGAATCTCCCTTCAAAGTAATACTGACCTTTCGCCGGTTCATGGCCATTCCAGAAGACATATGTCTCAATTACATATGTGCCACCTTCCTTGCACTTTGCAATTAGACTAGGCCACATCTGGCACAATTTGCAAGTCAGCTCAACTAGTGGTATAAACAATAGATTGCCAACTCGCCACCACATAAGTTGGGACTAAAATATCAATCAGCGCATGTTGCGTGCGATCGCAACATCTGTATCACCCAACGTGGTTAAAAGAAACATGTGCTCGAAGAATGAATGTAACAAAAGGGCAAGTGAATGTACAAACAGCAGGAATTCAGGTGACCGCATCCACGGGGTGAACCAAAACACACCAGTTCCACCCCCAATCGTATCAATCGAGCCACGCGCGCCGAATCACATGAGAGGCCGAGAGACGGCGGCGGAGGCGGCAGTGGCATAGCAGCAGCGCCGAGCCATGCGAGAGGCCGAGAGACGACAGCGGAGGTGGCAGGCCCGACTGGAGGTGTCGGCTGCGGTGTGGACCGAGCGCTAGGGGAGACAGAGGCTGGCAAGAACGGGCAGCCGCCAAAGTGCAGAGAGCGAGGAACGATGGCGTCGGTGGGCCGACCAGACGGCGGCGGGCCAAGAGAGCCCAGTGGTGGCGTCGAGTCAAGGGAGAGAGAGGAGAGGCCTTGGGGGTGAGAGAAGAAATTGGGGAAGGAGGGGCGGCGGCTTGGGCAAGGAGGAAAGGGCGGCTGCTCAATGGGGTGGAGGGGCAACTAGGTTAGGGCAAAGGGGCACCCCCCCTCTTAGACCACTAGTGGGCCGGCCCACTTAGGGCCAAGAAGCAAAGGGCCGAGAGCCCAAGGCCCACCCTACCAAAATTCCTGAATTTTTAGGTAATTGCCTCTTCAATGTATGTTGTTCTCTCTAATCTTTATTGCATTTGCTAACGAAAATTGAATAAATTCCCTCTTCGTATAATATTCTCCTAATTGATATTCGGGGTATTACAGTTTGTGTGTGCAAATTTGGAACTTCTTAGTATGCCATAGGAAATTTTCTCATTTTCTTTTATGAAGTCAATTCATGTCTGGATTATAGATGTAGAACATGGCTGTCTGCAATTCAACTGTTTTCGTGTGCAATAACTGGGTCTGTGTTTACTCAAGATGGTCTGTCGAGAGTGCTTTTACAAGTTTTTCGGCTTTTATCGCTAGGCATGATATCTAACATTTCGCTCTTTGTTTTATTCAGGTTGAGGACATCAAGGATGAGCTGCAAGAGCAGCTTAAGAGGCCAGAGAATGGGGAGGTTTGTGTTGCTTGCCACTCATCATTCATCCCATAATTTGCTTTTTCATTGCTACTGTTTACTGAATTGTGTATTGGTATAGCACAAATAGTTGTTAGGTTCATTTAAAAAAGCAAATACTAGTTGTTAGGTACAAGGTTGTCACGGTGCTCTGGCCGGTCGCGGTGACCCCAAGGCACCAGGATGTCCAGGTGTCTAGACGCCCGCTTAGACGGTGATTAGACGATAACATATATTAGGCAAATTAGCACATATAACACATATAATAGAAAAAAAGAAGAATAGATGACAGATGGGCCACTACCCACTCAGCCGACAATTCCACTCAGGCCCAAAAGCCCATCTAAGGCATTCACTCCCTCCTCCCATGTACTAATAGCACCAGGCCGCCACCTCATCCTATCCATGGGTGAATAGCAGAGGAGGGTGAGCAGCACCATCCACTCATCCAGCATCCTGAGCTGCAGAGGAGAGTCGCGAGCAGCATAGAGGACTACGATGGGCGACGAGCAGCAAAGAAGATCAAGGGAGAGGGAGGAGCAGAGAAGAAAGGAGAGGGAGGGATAGTACTTGTGAGGTGATAGCGGAAGGCAGGGAGGCAACAATGTGTTGTGTACAGTGGCGGTGGATACGGATGCAAGCTAGAGAGGGTTGACAACCGGTGGTTGTAACTAGGGATCCCTCCCAGGCTTGAGCCCTCTCTCCTCCTCTTTCTCGAGTCGCCTAGAAGCCAGATCTGAGCCCCTCTCTCTCGTAGACCACTCCCAGTCTAAGCGAGCGTCCATAGTCCACTACTTTCCAACTGTACGACATGTCGTCGACTAGGTGACGCCATGGCGACAAATGTCATGACAACCATGGTTAGGTAGTACCAAGTTCTCTATCTGATCTGTCAGTGCATTGGACCCTTTTAACTCTGCTGAGTTTGGTACTGTGCACAAAATACAGTTATCCTGTATTACAGGATGTTGTTTGCTGATTTTTATGCATACTACTGTGGATTGTTTACCTTTTTTATGAAAATCATTTTTTATGTAGGCTGTTTCTGACAAAGTGATAGATGACTTGAAGAGAAGAAAGCTCATTACAAAAGAGTAAGTACCTTGTTTCAAGAGATGTGTTCTTTTTCGTAGTGTATTATGTTGATTGTACTAAATTTTACATCTGCTTCGATGATTTACAGGAAATTAATTTGGTACTCACTAAAGAAAGGATCTCAATTTGTTGCAAAGAGAAAAGCTTTGGCAACTGATGTGACACAAGAACATCTCAAGAGGTAATTTGATGTCATTTCTCTCAATCTAATCTCAGAAATAGGGCAGGAAACCCCCTGCTTGTTGACTCTATAATCTAACTCTGATATATCATGAACGTGCATCCACATAGAAAACTATATGCTCCACATTGCATTTTCTATTGTCTGGCTGTTAGCTCCCCTGTTTTTTTGCAACGATGCTATTAGATGTCAGTGTCCTATCATAGTATTGTTTTTGCCAGGATTGAACTGTTTCACGTACTCTGTAAATCAGTATAGGTGTTATCGTGTTAAATTTACCATTTTAACTATTGTATATTTGTATGTATACCTATTAATGCATGTGGTGTCTTTATAATTTGTCTTTTTTAATGTTCTATGTGGATATGAAATGTTATATATGTTACATTATCTTTAAAGTCTTGTGATATTTTCATTTTTAAACGAATTTTATGTCCTGAAGTGGTGATTGGAAGGAGTTGGAATTTAAAGACTATAATTTTGGAGCTCAGGGACAACCTATCGCGATAGGTTATGTGCAACCTTTGTTGGAGGTATTTTTTTTATAGTTGCTCCAGTTTTCCATACAGCTTTTCTGATAAATCAAATAACTCAAAACTATAAATTGGTGATTTGCATTCAGGTCTGTGAGGAAATCCAGAACATATTTCTTCAGATGGGGTAAATAAAAATAATTTGTTCAGGATATTTGCATGGTAAGGTGTATTCAGAAAATGAATTAATTCATTATACTGATGTAACAGTTTCAGCAAAATGCCGACCAACAATTTCATTGAGAGCAGGTGCGTTATAATATTTGCACTCCACAGAAATAACCCTAAGCATAGTACACCCTCCTCCCCACCCCCCCACCCCCAAATGGTTTTTCTTCAGCTGATAATGATGTTGTGTTATAAAATAAGGCGGAATTTTCAGCTTCAATCTTGAAGTTCTTCTACTTGGGGTGCTAGATCGGAGACAACACCATATGACTATTTTAAGATAACGTTACATATTGAACATATCACTATTTGCTGGATAAGGGTCCATATATTCCTAACATTGCATATGATTGCTGCTACTTTGGTAGTTTCTGGAACTTTGATGCATTGTTCCCGCCACAACAGCATCCTGCTCGGGATTCACACGATACGTTTTTCCTCAAAGGTAAGGTTCTGTTCAGTCTTAAGATCAAAGTTGGATGTAAACCATATACAATTATTAATTGATCAAATTTTGCAACCCCTGCTGCTACAAAACAATTGCCTGAGGACTATCTTGAGAAAGTAAAGCAAGTTCATCTATTGGGGGTTATGGCTCCAAAGGGTATGTTCAGGTGTTTTTGTTGCAATTTAACCACAAGTTTGTTATATGGGATTGTTGTCTGCAGATATGGTTATGACTGGAAGCGAGATGAAGCAGAGAAAAACCTGCTTCATACTCACACGACTGCAGTTTCAACAAGGATGCTATACAAGCTTGCACAGGAGGTAAAGCAACTAAGTGATGCTTATTTTATTACTTTTTAGTTGCATTGTAACTTTATAATGTTAGTTTGACTAATTAGTGAAGGTGATATCAATTTACTTTTATGTTCAGTTGAATTATTAATGAGATTTATTATCTTTGATAATCGCCATTGACCTTTCAGAAAACATTTGCTCCTAAGAGATACTACACCATTGACCGTGTTGTCCGCAATGAAGCTGTGGACCGAACTCATCTTGCGGAATTCCATCAGATAGAAGGTAAGTGCTTTCTTGTTTTTTGCCTATGGGGTGTTTTATTGATCGACGTTTGGTCCATATCTTGGATAACATACATAACCTTCTGGCAAGGAAGCTAATGACTCAAGGCGCCGAGGGCCAGAACCAACCAGAGCTCTCGTGTGGCGGTCCTGAACACAACAAGAGTCAAAGTCGAGAATGACCCGACAACCAAGATCAGTAATCTGCCCAGCAGAAAGAAGCTGCATGGTAAGGCGAGGAACATGAGCAACAGAAGGAACATGAAAGGATGAGTTGCTAAGAGATCCTCGACCAGAGACAGAAAGAGAGGTACCATCAGCAGTGAGAACACTAACAGGAGAATCAAGAGGTGTAATGAAGGACAGAGTGGAAGCATCAGAAGTCATATGAAAAGATGCTCCAGAATCAAGAATCCATGGGGAGGTACCTGACTGTGTAGAGGGTGGTTTCTCAGTGCCTGAAGAGTCGATGAGCGTAACTCGCAGAACTCTGCCGAGGAGAACACAAGCGGCAAGCAGGCGTCGAAGTCTGGCTATCTCCTGCTCAGTGAGAGAAACTGATGAAGTAGTCGATGCAGACGTCGATGTAGAAGCACCAGTGTCAGTGCTAGTAGAAGAACGGCGTGAAAGATGCCGCTTCTTCTTATAGCACTGAGACTCAATGTGGCCGACCTTGTCGCGATAGGAAGCGATGAGGACGGCCACCTCGGATGGGGCGGCCACCACCGCTGTGGCGGCCTGGAGGAGACAACAGTGTCTTTGAAGCGTGGAAGCGACGATGTAGCAGGTGGACGAGCAGCGAGCACAGAGGGGAGTGGCATCAGATCAGCACCACTCAGGCGAGTCTCCTCCGCGCGTATCTCAGTAAGAGCCTCCAGGAGAGTGACATGAGGGTGGCGTGCAAGGAGCTGGGCACGCCGCTACTCGAACTCAAGACGGCGAGTAAGGAACTCGAGAACTGCTTTGAAACTCGGTCAAGACGTGCGGCTAGGGCAAAGACGGACACGAAGCGGCAAAGAAGATCTGAAGAGAGTCAACCGACGCCCGAGACAGCAGAGCTCGGGCGTAAAAGCGTCAACGAGAGCATCGCCTGCTGAAGAGAGTGCTCTGGCGGACCACGGACAGTACAAGGCATCACCAGAGGGCTCAGAAGGCCGACGAAGGTGTGTCCACATCCGAAGGCGAGGAGAGTCCCACAACCTCGAAGAGAACCGAGGCCGACACTAGCAATGAGGACAACAAGCGGCCGAAAGCGTCGTCGTCGTATTCATCGAGTATAGACGGCGATTGATCCTTGTAGGAATCGAGCCTCTTGGTAGGCGGTAGCCTCATCATCGGCAAGGTGAGCGGCCTCGGTAGCATCCTTTTCATTTGTCGAGCAAGCGACAGCGTAAACTCCGTCGGAGAATAGGGCAAGCGGGCGATAACATCGCCAGAGAGGATGCCCGAGACGAAGACCACGCATATGAATGCGCATGTGAGACGCGAAGTCGGTGTAATTAACACCATCAAAGATCACCGGCAATGCGGAGAGAAGCAGTACCCATTGGTAGGCGGTCTTTGGGCAAGACGGCGACCGATTAAGGAACGGTCTAACGGCGGGCCGACGGCGGCGGTTAGATCAACGTTTTTCTCGGTGCCTTTTGTTCTTTTAACCGCCCGCTCAAAACGGCCAAAAAAAGCGGCGGCGACCCTAGCTCCCAGCGACGGAGCAACCTAGCTCGGCGGCGGCGGCGCGAGGCAAAGCTCTCGGCGGCGGCGGCATAGGGCGAGCTCTCTGGCGGCGGCGACGCCCAGCGGCGGCGAGGCCCAGCGGTCGCTGGTGGACTCACGGCGGTGAAGACGGCCCAGCGGCCGCGGACGGAGCAGCGATGGCGGCGGCAGCGGCGGCGGCGGCGGCGTCGATCGGCGGGTGATCTCGGGACCGCCGAGATCCCAAGCAACAGCGACGGAGGCACGAGCGTCGCGTCCCGCGTTGGCCCTGAGTGGCTCCGATGACGCGGCGCGGTGGATCCGGCGGCACGTGACGAGGCGCGAGGAGGCAGATCGGGCGGAGAGGCCGTCCTCACGGCAGCGACGCGCGAGGAAGAGGAGGCAGATCCGGGCGGAGAGGCCGACGAGCGACCACGAAGACGTGATCCGGCGGCACGTGACGAGGCGCGAGGAGGCAACCGTCGGAGACGGAGAGCCTCTCACGGCGGCGACAGCGAGGAAGAGGAGGCGATCCGGCGAGAGGCCGACGAGCGACCACGAAGATTTAAGCAACAAGAATCGGCAGCCGCCGAGGAGGCGGCCCCGTCACGTGAGACGTGAGAAAACCCTAACCCTAGTTGGCTCTGATACCATGTTATGAATAGCGCTTGTATTCAATATGAGGCCAATGGGCCGGTATATATACACAAAGTACATGTGGTGAATATGCAAAGAACCCCTCATAACAATGGGGAATAACAAACTATACATATATCTCTAACACTTCTTACTTCAGGTCTTATTTGTGATTATGGATTGACGCTTGGTGATCTGATTGGTGTATTGGAGGATTTCTTCTCGAGTCTAGGTGCTAAGACATCAACTTAACTTTGTCATAATATTTATGAATCTTGCAGTTAGTTTTATAAAAATTGTACCATAACATCATAATCAACTATTCCAAGAACTTTTGTGTTGCATGCTCATCTACATAATATTCAAGAAGTTAGCTTCTTAGGGATGCATCACTATCAAGATGAATAGAAAACATTACTAGAGGATGGAGGACATTTTTATTTTTACGTGAGTATTAAACAAGGTTTTCTGTAACTTTGTGATTATGTGCTTTGCTATGTGCTGATAAAATTGATTGATCAGCCTTGTTCTTGTCCTCTTTCTTTGAACCTCACTAATGATGTATTCCCAGTGCAGAACCCTCGTAGATTGACCCTGTTGTAAAAATGATACTATGCTCTGTCTGTAGAAACATAAGAAAATTGTTTATTACTTATTAGTCTGCTTGTCTTGTGACTCGTCTCTATTTAGCTTGTGTATTCCCAAGATAAATATTGTATTGTGTATGTTTCCTACTGCCAAATAAGTTCTAACAGTGAGGCATTCACAAGTCATCCAAATCCAACTGTAGCGTCTGTCCTGTATCTTTACTACATCCAGCAAACTTTATACATTGGGATTTAAGAATGTTACCTCTCTTTTTTCTGACTTTTAGGCGTGTCAAAGCTGCGTTTCAAGCCTGCCTACAATCCGTACACTGAACTAAGCATGGAAATTTTCAGGTCATAAACGGTTTTGCCTGCTATTATTTTCATTATCCTTGTTGTCCAAAATCATTGTTGCGTTTCTGTTTTCAGTTACCACGAAGGTTTGAAGAAATGGGTAGAAGTTGGTAACTCAGGCATGTTCAAACCTGAGATGTTACTTCCCATGGGACTGCCAGAGGGTGTTAATGTTATTGCTTGGGGTCTTTCACTTGAAAGGTATAACTGAGCTACTTCATTGTGAGGTTTTCCTTATGTGCATCTACCTGTTAATTCGGTCCTATTGTCAAAATGTGTCATCTTTGGAATCCTTGTTTTGCAACTAATGTCTTCAGTAAACAGAATCAAATATTAGTCGAACTTTACGTTGTCCTCTTTTTTTTTCCTTTTTCTTTTTTGGCTGAAACTTTGCATTATCTAACAAATTGCGAGAAAGCTTTTTTTTCCCTTTTTTTCAAGAATCAAATTGCAAGAAAGCTTGCTGACCATAGTTTGTTGCTTAATCCAGGCCAACAATGATTCTTTATGGCATTGACAACATACGGGATCTCTTTGGGCCAAAGGTATTGTGCTACGCAGAACTTCTTTCCTGTTAATATGAGCATGTACGAGATCTCTTTTTAGGATCTTTCCAGGTTGATTTCAACCTCATCAAAAGCAACCCGCTCTGCCGCTTGGGGCTGCAGTAAGCCGCCCAAAACTTAATATGTCGAAGTTCTTTCCTGTTAATATGAGCATGTACTCATTTTATGATCTTTCCAGGTTGATTTCAACCTCATCAAAAGCAACACGCTCTGCCGCTTGGGGCAGCAGTAAGCCGCCCATAAGTTTGTTGGAACTGATTCAAGTGACAATACTTAGTTGGGTTGATCAGTTGTTGAACGGGAAGGAATTTTTGCAATTCACCAGCATATGTGCATTTAACAGAAGAAGTTCAAAATTTATCCAGTCTGAATTCTCTGTATTACAATTTTGGTTGCTATGAGATTGCTAGCAATTTTGGGTGGTTCATTTTCAACGTTTTGCGAATTTTCGTACGTACATCTTTCCACCCTTGGTTTTTGCTGTGTGCAGTACCTGTGTACTTGTGTAGATGTACGTCTTTTCCACGAGCATTTTCGCTCATTTCACTCGTAATTCATCACTAATTCATAATTTATCTGCATGGGTACAACGGTACTTATATAACAACTAGCGGCCAGACACTGGGCACGCATTAGGCATCAATGCACAGGTGCTGATCAAAACAGCCTGTTAATAATTATACACCGATAGATCGTATAATCAAGTCTGATCAGCACATAGTGAACCAACAGTGATACAAATAACAAACAAAATTCCTCGATCATCCTTGGGCAAAATTGCACTTGACATCTAGAAGTCGAAGTTCCCGTGTTTTCCTTGTAGACTCGATCGATTCCTCTCCGAACGTTTGGCTTGCTGCTCACAGTCGCTATCAGCTCCAGCACCACCTTTAGTCCTCCCTATGCCTAGTTTTGGCAAGCCTCGACTCAATCCATCCAGCAAAACACATGCTTTGCATAATTTCTACAAAGCCAAGATTTCATCCAATGTCCAGTTACTTCAGTAAAAGCATCAAAGAAGTTTCAAGATAACAAAACCAGTGCAAATTCATGTAGTTAAATCCTTGGATAAGAAGTTCATAAGGACAAGGAAGAGGCCCCTCAACACTGATGGACGACTCGGTATGTTTCAATAGGTTAGGGGATGCATAAGGTGCCTTGAAACATATCATATGCATGTAATTTTTAAATAATTTGAAGAAAATATTTGTCACTGTACGAGGAATTATTCAAATACATTAACAGCTTATTCTGATGTACCATAAGAGCTCAGAGAGTAAATCTGGAAGGTGCAAAATTTCACATGAATGTCGTCACAATACCTGGCTAGAAATGTAGCCACAACGTTCACATGTTCCTTGCTCTGGCATCCTCGTTGTTGTGGAGATCCTAAAATTTTCACCAGATTTTATGATGTCCAATATAGCTTTAGGCCTGCATCATTGATAATCCACCGAGTCAAGGCTACTTAAGTAAGATACAAACATTGCAAAAGATAGAAAGAAACGTTTGTCTTGTGGGTGACAGCTGGTATATATTGACAGATCAAGAAATTTGAAATACATACGAAAAATTAACCCTTCCTTTGGACAACATAAGTCTTTACCTCATCCTTTCCAAATCTTTAATAAACTCGCGAGCAAATCCACGGTATGCATTTGGTGAATAGATGCCTGAATCGTGTGTGTGTGTGTGAGAGAGAGAGAGAGAGAATCAGATAAACATAATCTCAATGTTGATAGAAACTGATGGCACTAGTCAACCGAGTTTGTGGTATACATTACTTCAAGTTTAGCGGAAGAAAGTTGAGTAGAATTATACTAATGCGTATGTTATTAGTCAAAAAACAAAGCATTGACTACAGAATGCTATAGGGAATTATTGAAAATCTATGAACAGGAAAGAACCAGAAATTACATTCTGTGGAGAAGTAATCCAGCTTTTTGAAATATGCATACGTGTCTATAGTCAAGGATTTAAATATCATCAAAATATACTTGATGAGTAAAGCATAATAACACATGAAAAATATATGATATATTTCGAAGTAAGGATATATAACAATCTCCTTCTCATAGGTGTATTTGAAAGGCTTGCATCTTGGGATTGGTCCATCTTCACCAGTAGTTATAAATGTACATCGACTTAACCTATAAAAGAGCAGTGTTAACATCGACCCAAAAACATAAAAAAGAAACATAGGAAAGCAGCATACCCTACAAGGCTACAATTAACATTTACCTTGCAATATCACCACGCAAAATATTCAGCAAGACAGTTTCTGCAATGTCATCTGCATTATGCCCAGTTACAATTTTATCAGCTTTCAAGAGAGCAGCACCTCGGTCTAGTGCCTACAAAGAAAAGAATGATCATTGAAGAACCAAGTTATCACTATGAAAAAAAAATGCACCATACAAGCAGGTAAGAACTACCTGACGTCGAAAAACACCACAAAAAGTACAATTGTTTTTTAGGCCAATTGCTTTCACAATATCATCCATTGTCCAGCCATAGAGGTCCTTGTAGGAAACTATTTTCAGTGGTAGCCCATACTGCAATGGGTGAATTGTACCGGCAACAGATGAATATATGTTTAAATGGTAAATCATAATGAACTAAATGTCTGTCAAAAATAGAACAAAAGACAACATTAAAAAGTTGCAGAAGAAACGTGTGTGTCTGTCATGGGCAGGGGGGAGAGGAACCTGTATTTCATTTCTTTTAACAGTTTCTAGTGAGTCGTCTCTATAACCTGTGATTCCTTCATCCACAGATAAAAGGAACAAATCAAGACCATATTTGTGACGACGGTTCAACTCTGATAACACGTATGCAAGCACGGTTGAATCTGCATAACAATCACAAAAAGTGTTGGAATCTACTGGAAGATCAAGCACGGATAAACAAGAAAGAAGCATGCGGTCTGTAACTATACATTCGTAACAATCCCGTGTTACCTTTGCGCAGTATAGCTAAGAGTTTTTGTTTAACATGACAAATGGCTTATCATATTACTATATTTGTAAATTAGCTGGCTCAATTCAAAATATTTACAATCTATCTTGCTCTATTGCAACGGCAAGCACTATTAACGTAAGGCTCTCAAGAAGACAATAACGTCTACCATATTGGCCATATGGGTGTTTTACAGGAGAATATTATAGTGTTACCACTTACCACTCCAAAAGTACTTGATATGAGCCATCATATGACATATTTAATAATTTCAAATGTATATAAACTGAGAACTAAGGAGTATTGAGTGTTGCATAAAAAGCACTTGTTACTTCCTCAAATATTGATGGCACCTAAAAGTCTGGACATACCTTTTCCACCAGAAGCTCCGATCGCCACACGTTCACCGGCTTTAAACAAACTATTGTCAACGATAGTTCGATGAATCTCGTCCTCAAAGACAATATAGAAGCATTCCTTACATATCTAAAAGCAAATGTGTAAGTACTCTATAGCTGCCAGATCCAGGTGAAAGCAGTTCAGAGTATTCCTAGCAGCTCAGAACAATAGCCCAGAAGGCTAAAACTAAAAGTAAAAAAGGAAACATGATAATAAACAGGAATTTGCACAGGTCTTGGTGAAACATCATAATATCAAGCAAAGTTTTCACAAAGTTTCGTAACTACACAAAAGGGACATCTTTTCTTTCCCAAAATTATAGCAAATCAGTGAACTAATCCAAAGCCCCAAAAGCTAAATAGTTGGAACCCAACGAGGGAGTTACCCAGAAACATCACAATAAAGGACATCAAAAGCGTGGCGGCGGCGAGGCGCACCTGCTCTAGGGTTTTGGGCCGCTTGAGCGCGGCTTTCCGCTCGCCGCAGCGCACACAGAGGCGGCTCCCCGTCCTCGCCGGCGTTGTTCTCGTAGCGTCGGCGTCTAAATCCATGGCAGGAACGTTCGAGGAAACGGCCGGTGGCCAGTGGCGGCGCCGGGAAGGAGGAGGGAGAGGGCCAGGGGTGGTGGTCCGCGCGGTGATTTGGGGAAAGGCGCGAATAGTTGGGCCTTGGGTGGGTTCTGAAACCTGGGCATTTTAGCTAACTCGGCCCATATCGGTGAACCAATACTGGGCTGGATCTGGGATACTACTGGCCTCCTGCGATTGATTTCGCATTTGGTTGGGCGGTTGGGCTTCCGGTATTGGGCTCGCGATGTGGCTGGCCTGTGGGCTGGGCTGGGAGCCTGGGGCGGCGCGCGTCGAGACTCTACGTCTTTGAGCTAGCGATTCTCGTCTTGGAATCGGTGATTCAACATGATTTTTTGGGATATATATGTATTATATCCTAAATATACATAATTTTTGTCTAAAAATTTGGGTGTTCAGCTGAACACCCATGACCCTAGATGGGTCCACCCCTGCCGGTGGCGAAGTGGCGGTCCGCGCTGCGGTTTTGGGAAAGGCGCAAATAGTTGGGCCTTGGGTGGGTTCTGGAACCTAGGTTTTTTGGCTAACTCGGCCCATATCGGTGAACTAAGATTGGGCTGGATCTGGAGACATACAAACGGGGCCTTGATAGTACGGAATTCTGCCCAATCCCGTCCAGTCATCCTCACAAAAGAGGCCTCGGCCCAGTGTTCTCTTTTGGGCCGGAAATATTACTGGCATGAGTTGTTCATGCCAGATCGCAAGTCACCCAGAAAAGATAGAAGCATCTCAACAAGCTACCGCTATGAAGTTTGTATGAATTGTTTCATTTTGCGGTTGCACATGATATCCATCATCCTCGCCACTAATCAGCCTCTTTGGAACACTTTTTTCTCTTTTTACCCCCTTCGTCGTCTCAGTCTCTCCCAACTCCCTAGTCCCTCCCCCCTCATCGTTGCAAGCTCGCTCGCTAGTTGCTACTGATCTTAGCAGTAACCACCGGCCATGCGTATGTGTTGTTTGAACCTGTTAGAATTGTGCCCATGCAAAAAAAGGCCCATTGTTCCTAAATTTCAAAGCATGGCATAGTTTAGTCCCACATTGTTTGCGCAAGTAGGAGGAGAACAGTATAAAAGGTGAAGTCCTTGCTACCGCATAAAACACGTGATACATGACATGGGATGGTATGAGAAGGACTTTGCTAAACGCACATGCGTGCGTTTTTGCGGATTTCCGAACTATTGCCGCAGAGAACACATGCACTCTGTGCAGCGCATCTATCACCAAGCTTGAGCTGCTTTCTTTTCTTCATCAAGTCCAACAGTAAGTCGTTTGTGTGATAGATCAACTCTATTATATTATGTCCTTGAGTATAATTCGAAGTACAATGTGCTGCCTGTTGTTATTATTAATTTATGCATCTCTAGTTATTTGTGATATTTGTATAGTAATAAAATCTGAAATTAAAATATTACGCAAATTTCCAATGGAACCTCCTAGTAGAAAATTCAGCTAACCTTTTCCCCTGTACATGGCCATCTGACAGAAGAGAAAACAAACAACGAGCTAGCAGCTTGGGTTAAGATTGATGGGCGAAACCAACGTTCCAGAAACTTAGCACCTGTATGTAAGAAATCAGCAATTGTGTGCAGTTCTCCGCGTGAAAAAAAAAGCGAAGCGCACGACACGACCTGATTTGATGGCTCGTGAGCCGTTTACGCTTGGAACCCGCCATATGCACCGGTCGAGTCTCGTGCGCATGAAGACCATGAACGCTCGACCGAGTAGCTAAGCCGGCCTGCTCGGCATCCCTCCGGTCCAGCGGCGGATCCAGAACGAAAATGACCGGAGGTCCTTGAGGTAAGATGGACCACGTTCGGCTAGGCTGTGGCTTGGGGTGTCCCCTCATATTGGACTAGGGGTGTCCATACTACATATACATGATTATATTCAATGAAAATTGATTTTTGGACCCGGAGTCTTGTGCACCCTGCTATGACACTATAGATCCGCCCCTGCTCCGATCATGTGAGCCATGCTTCACACCTAAATAGTCACCCTAACATGTCACAAGGGGGCCCTCACGCGCACGCAACAGGATCACGCCTAGTGGTTAGAGGTGGATAACGAGCCGGCTCGGCTCGGCCTGGTCAAGTTCGTTAAGAAACCGAGCTCGGTTTGGCTCGGCTCGTTAAGCAAATGGGCTCGACTCGTTATGAACTAATGAGCTGGCTCGTTTAGCTCGTTTGGCTTAGGATCGTAGGAGGGCGCCGGGCCGAACACCGGAGGAGAGGGCGTCGGGCGGAGGTGGGACATTGTGTCGATAGGAGAGGGTTGCTACTTGCTAGGCTGAGTTGGTAGGCTTAGGTTGGACATGTTCTAGTTGGGTTACTAGGCTTGTTGGGTTGGATTCTAATATAAACTACCTTAACGAGTTGCTCACGACCTAGCTCGTTAAGATAACGAGAAGAAATGCTAGCTCAACTCAGCTCGTTTATGACTCGAGTTCGAGCCAAATCAAGCTGAGTCTTTAACGCGTCGAGCTGGGCTCACAAGTTTCGAGTTTTCTTTTTTCACACCTGTTTGTGGCCACCCTCCTCTCCTCGCAGTTCATGGGTGACGTACCAGCGTATTGGTACTGGTACCAGTAACTACTAACCGCATTACCTGCTTTTCCAAAAGTCTGCAACTGTAACTAACAGCATGCACGCACGCATGGCTGCCTCCTCTACACAAAGACGAACCAAAGACGCACACATGGTCGCCTCCTCTGACAAAGACCAACCAAAGACCCGGCTCGTCGTACTACTATCAGCGGTAGCATCTTATCATTGGATCTGACACAGTGTCTCTGTTGAGATGTTTATATGGATCATTAGATGCTAGGGATTAGGGGACCGACATATTAAGCTATAAAAGAAAGAAAGAAAGAAAGAAAGGACGGTGTCAAGATTCATTTAGAAGAAAAAAAGCGAGCGCTGCAGGTCGATGTGCAGCAAACAGAAAGCAACGTAGTAGCACAGGAAAGTACTCCTTGGAAAGGATGCCATTCATTTCCACGGCCTCGATCGTGTTGGTCATGACATGCGATAGTCTGACTACCCATTTTGTGGCTTTGATTCGATCAACGACCATGCAAGTCCCGGGTGGACTCTGGTCTTACTTTCTCTGACTCTATGACGACATGCTACTGTTCTCACTTCACTGATGATTTATCGACTATTTGACATCAGTACCAAAAACTGAGTGAACCCCAACATCCAAGTATTTCCTTTCCTTTCCTTTCGAAATACGTAGCAGTGTAGCACAGATGAGTGATGACCCAAGTCATCCGGTGCAGTTGAGCCCATGGGCGGATCCAAGTAGGCTTAGGGGGTGCACAGGACACCGGGTCCGATTTTATTTTACCTTATTAAAGCTTATGTAACAGCGGTCAATGAGGATGGCAAGAAGGTAAGAAAAGTCACTTGTGACACTAACACCATGATTGCCTAGTGCTCTGTATGTTGTTTGGCACTCATGGGATTCCTTGCCGTCACATTATCCTCGTATTACGAGGTGCATTGCTGAATGAGCTTTCAAGTTATTATGTTTTGAAGAGGTGGACTGCAAATTGCAAGAGAGAGGTTGTGTTCGATGGCAATGGCAATGTTCTTGAGGAAAAACCAAAATATCTCACGGAGGAAGAAATTAAAAAGTTGACTTCGGAGATGCGCAAGGACTTAGAAGAATTGATACATCGAGCTACACCTTCACTACCTCACCTGCAGAATGCGAGATGGAAATTTAAACAGTTTATGCAAGACATAAACCAGGAAATTCCTGCCCAACCACAAAGTAGAGTGGAGGAGGTTGAAGCATATCTTGGGTGTGGCATCCCTCATGACATCGATATATTGCCGCCTATCGACAATCTTACTAGAGGCAAATGCAAGAGGAATCGACCTGGGGAGAGCAAACCGAAGAAGTTGAAGGGAAGGGTAGCTCGCATGTGCAGGACTTGCAATGAGATCAGCACTCATGACAGCCGCAACTGCCTTTTAAGGAAACAAGAAAAGTAATCATGCCCATACGGATTTCTGGTATGACTTGTACTCACTGTTTAGCATTCCATTTTTTTGTTTAAGTACTCACTGTCTAAGATGTTCAGTATTCATATTTGCAGGAGGTGGCTTTGTAGGTGGTTGCAAAGGAGTTCATGCTATCTTAAATGCTACTTGTAATGGTCAATGGTTCGGTAAAATGCTACTTGTAATGGTCAATGGTTCAGTGAAATGCTACTTGTAATATTTGCTTTCATGCTATCTTAAATGCTACTTGTAATGGTCAATGGTTCAATGAAATGTATCAGGTTTTGTCTTAGTTTGATGTATGGAAAGTTCACTATGTAGGTCTCTGCTAATATGTGATATGTGATGAAAATGTATCAGGTTTTGTCTTAGTTTGATGTATGGCAAGCTCACTGTGTAGGTCTCTGCTAATATGTGATGGAAATGTATCAGGTTTTGTCTTAGTTTGATGTATGGCAAGCTCACTATGATGGAAATGTTCAGTATTCATATTCTGGACATATCAGTTCAGTTCAGCTCAGAATTGTTGTCTCAATGTGGCCTGAATTTGCTGTCTTAATTGTGCTCTGGATTGTTGTGTATATTTGTCTTAATTCTTCATTTTGTTGTGAGTCAAGATACAATGAAGTCAAGTGGAATTCTGTAATGAATGGAGTCTAGCTGAAATGCTTTCAGTTCTTAAATTCACTAGATGAATTGCAGTCTAGATTAAATGCAGTCCAAATTCCATATTTCAGGCTGCACAGGTTCTTGAAATGCTTGTTTTGGGTCCTCCAGGTTCTGAGGCAAGTTCAGTGAAAATGTTGGTTTCTTGCCAGTTCTGAATTGATAGGACTTATACTAACCCCCAAAGTTTAATCTGGCCAAAACTTAGTTGAAAATTTACTAGTTTTCAGTACAAACCAGAAGAACCCTTTTTTTTGAAGTAATATTATGAAACAACATGTTTTAGTGAAAAAAACAGTATCAGCCTGCAATGGTCTTAACATGGCATGGGCAAGTAGCATCTTGGAAGACCACAACATTTTAGATTTCATGTTTGTGAATCAAGTGAACATTGCACTTGTGAATCCATACACAACATTTCAGAATTTCAGATTTTCATAATTTCTAAAATCTCTCACTTGTCAGTCCAGATCCCATATTTCATCATAAGAATTCCACTTGTGAGTCCAGATTCCATGTTTGTGAATCAAGTGAACATTGCACTTGTGAATCCATACACAACATTTGAGAATGTGCACAACATTTCAAAATTTCAGATTTCATCATTCACATTTCAAATTTCATCATTCACATTTCAGATTTCAGAATTTCAGACAACAAGCATTACAGATTGCCAGGAGAGTGGCCAAACTACACCTTACATTACAGAAGACAAACTCGGTTGCTAATCATGCCCATACAAATTTCTACTTGCAAGCAAAAAAGTGCAACAACAAGCATTTTGAACTTTTCATTTGCAGCAGTAGATTTCCTGATTGACTTGTTGATCTAATCCAATGAGGTATTCATCACAGCTAGATGATCCAATACATGTTGGTCGACTTGGAAAACGACTTCCTTCCCACTGCTCAACTTCACAGTACAATCCTCCCTTCTCTCCTATTCCACGAGATCCACCCCACACAAATGCCTCATGTACTGGTCTCTCCACATGAAAGTGTCGCACCCGCCCGAATACATCTAGACCAAACAAAAGCAGCCAGTTTCATCATCACAATTCATCAAGTGCCACCTCCTGGCAATACAAAAAACCAACACAATCACGAGAAAAGGGAGTTTCTTACACCGTCGTTTCTAGGGCATTTGTAGTACTCTCTTCCTCTATTCTTTGAACTCCCAAAGACGGCCCAGATCATCTTCGCATGGCACTTTGGGCGTGGCACGAGAGATAGGCCACCGCTAGGCGCCGTCACTATTGCGGAACACTCGGAGTACGCCTCCGCGCGATCCTTCTTCTTCTCCATGGCTCTCAAGGGTGGTGGCGCTTCAGGTCGCCGGTTTGAGGGAGTGGAGGGCCAAACCCTAGAATCGATTTGGGGGATTGCAAGCCCAAACCCTAGAAGCGATTTGGGGAGGGGAGCACTGGTGGGAACGAGAAGGAGTTGCACGGACCACAACGGGAGGCGGCGAACCTAGACGAGCGGCGACGCTCGCCTCGGGCGATTTGGGGAGCAAGAGAAGAGTGGAAGGGGGAAGAAACGCAAAAGACTAGCTTTCGGGCGGGGCGGGGGGAACGCAAAAATCGCCTTCGCTCGACCTGCGTGCGCGAGCGCTCACCCTGGGCCGCCAATCCCGCGATGGAGGGCCAGGATTTGCTATGTCCACATGTGCACGAATAGACTCATGTCCACCAGATACGTCACCAGAGAAGAAGGGGGCAAGGGGCCTCATCGCCCGTGCAGCAACAAGACAACTGCCTCTCTTTCCCCTAGCTCCCTTCTCCCATCTTTGCCTCTTTGGGAACCTCACCGCTGCCGCTGCCGCCGTCGTCTTCCCTGCATACCACGCGCCATGGCGGCGAAGTCACAGACGGCAGACGTGGAGGTCGGGCTCCTCGCCCACCTCAAGTCCAACGGCGAGATCCCGGACTCCTGCTCCTTCACCTCCTCCCTCAGCATCCCCCACAAGTAGCTTGAGGATGTCATCAAGAGCCTCTCCACTTTTTGCATCGTTTGAGAGCTCAGTGCCCTTCTTCTTCTCCTTCTTCTCTCTCCCTCTCCCAAACGCCAAACTTTATCCCAACCCCCAACCCCCAAACCCTAACAGATCGCTTTCTCGTAGGACATCACTGTTAGAATCTTTGAATCTGAATTGCCTGTGGACATTGTCGCTGGGGAGTCGATTTTCACTTCAGTTATCTGTTGGTGAAGAATGATGGATACCGGTTCAATTAATGAAATCATATGGTAGAGATGGCGTGAACGTTCGGACCAGGGCGAATATTGTGCGGACCAGATTGCAAGATAACCATTCAAACAGATCTAACGGCTGGAAGATGGTGTGAACGTTCAGACCAGGCAAAGAACGTGCAGACCAGATTGCAAGATAATGTTTCACTTAGATCCAACGGCTGAGGACGACCCGTTTGTTTACTGTTTACCATTTTGTTGTTTTACTTCTACTGTTTTTCTTCCTAAACTCTAAATCATTGTCGCTACCTGTAATTCCGATGGCCAACGCCGTATAAGACCATCACCCTTGTAATCCGGAAGGAATACTCGGAAACCCTAGCTTTTATTGTACCTACTTTACTCTTATGTTAAAGCTATGCCGTCTCCAATCTAGAGCTAAAAATCCCCAAATCCTTGTTTTGATCGTGGTTCTTCAGTTTTACATTTGAGGGTTTGACAAAATGGTATCAGAGCCCAGATGATCCTTGGCAGCATGGTGCTTGAGCAGTTCTTGAATAGCGAAGGGTGTGGAACGAGTTGCTCGGTAAAATCCCTAAGCTAGTTCAAGAAGGCGTAGTCTACCAAAGAAATGTGAGTGGATTTCTTTGCAATAAGGGTTGGAAGATTCACTGTCTTCTTGTAAAATCCCCGGACTGCTAAGAAGGTGGCGACTGATACCAGAGGGATGCCAATGGTTATTAGATCTGGTGAAGAAAAGTTTGGGCTGGCCGTCATGGGAGACATTGAGGCGATGAAGAAGGAGATGACGCGGATGCAGAAGTAGATTGAGGAAAACTCAGAAAGCTCTAGAGTTCACCTGGAGCAATGTCATGAAAAAGTCTAAGAGAACTCATCTAAACTGGATCTGATGATGGAAATGTTGAAGTCAATGATGGATAAGAAAGGTGATGGGGAGGTGGCAAGTAATTTGGCAGCCATGGAGGGTGAAGCCAGTCAATGGCCAGGCCATCAGAGTAGCCAATTTCCCTTTCCAGTAGGACACCCAGTTGCAACTCCCGATAGTGGACATTCAGTGGCTCCTAGAACAAACACAAGTTTACTAATGCAGGGTACGTTCCCAGTTCCTTTTTGTATGCCATTAACACCCAATACTGGATCCTTGTTAGTGCATCAAGGTTCGGTTGTGCAAGCATCTGGGTTGAACATACCTTATCAGATTGGTAACATCCATAAATCGCACAACTTTATTAATAATCAACAGAGTTTATTACAAGAAAGGCTTACAAAGCAACAATAAACAAACACAGCGGAAGACGAAGAAGAAGTAGTAGAGTCCAGCTGATCTACCATAGGCAATCGACTGGGGTAGCAGCCTAGACGTCGAGATCCACACCGGTAGCGAAGTTCTTCTCCTCTGAAATTTATTTGCATTAAGTAAGGATGAGCACAACTTCCGTGCTCACAAGTTACACCCAATAACAGAGTTAATGCATGAATGGATATTATCAAGGAAGGCTTATAGGGTTATTTGTGCAAAAGCAATATTTGACATTTTAAATACAATACTAAACTCAAAAGCTCAAATTTTACAATATCTAAAATTGAGTTTGAATTAATAAAGATAGTGTAGGCATCGACCTAACACTAACTTAAACATGGCCACCAACCCGAGGCTTCAACCCATAACTCTTCTCATGGATACCCATCCATGTCAAAAACTGTTTTACAAAACCTTTTGAAACCAAAATCAAATTCTAACTTTGAGTGGCTTTGCTCAGCATATCCATGACCATGGACACGGCTATTCGAATAGTTTTATACTCTGCAGAGGTTGTACAACTTTACCCACAAGACACGACTTCTGTAACAGCCTCAGTTTTTAATGAACAGTAATAAAATGCTTTTCATAGCATTTCTAGTCATTTTTGAAACTTGGGCAATTTGTTACAATTTAAAACCTCTATTTATGATCCAAATCTTAGCCTTGTTTTGAAGCTTCAAAAGAAAATGCAAGTCTATGCTTGTATTGAGATCGGGGAAGTATTTTTATCAAAAACTAGATAAATTATCTTGAATAAAAATAACTTTTGTAAAATCTTTAAAGATTATTTTGATCTTAAGAAAAATGTTTGTTCTCTAGTTAAACCTATTCGATCAAAGTATTTATTTTAGTATTCTAAAAACTTAAACAGTGGTTTTCAAAATTTATCTGGGACATATATCATCCCAGTAGCTTCTCTAAAAGAATTCGTATTTTTATAAATTTATTTGATATTTTTAAACCTCCGGTCAAACCTTTGAAGTTTGGTTTTAGTTCTGGTCAACTTTAGACCCAACCCTAGTCTCTTGGTACTGTTGCGACTCGAACCAGTTTGGTTAACCCAACCCGGTGCCATTTGGGCTAACCCTGTCACGTCCTTAGGCTCAGCCACACCCTAGGTCACTTGCGAGCCGTCCGTTTCAAAACGGGTCGTCCAGATCAGTTGGGCTGTTCGGACTATCCGAACGCGCCACGTGATCTCCACCATTAAATCTCTATCAGACACGCCATCTTAATTGGTTAAAACCAAAACACGCCTCATCTCTGGACCGTTAGATTTAAACTCAATGGATCAGATCAAGTGTGACATTCGGACCGTCCGAACGCACCTTGCAATATGGGCCGTTAAATCTAAATCGGGCCATCCTCATTTTATCGGGCCATACCATTTTCAAATGGAAAAGCCCAACGCGCACGTGAGCCGTTAGATTTAAATTCAACAGCCATGATCAATTGGGCCGTTCGGACCATCCGAACGCGCCTTGATTGTGAGCCGTTGGATTTAGATCGTACCGTCCTCGTTGAGTGGGCCGTTCGGACCGTCCGAACAACCTATTGATCTCAACCATTAAAATCACATCCAACGGTGCCCCTTTTATTTGTTTGAATCTCAAACGCGCACTTTTTCGGAGCCGTTAGATTTCAAACGCACGGTCAAAATTGATTGGGCCGTTCGGACCGTTCGAACATCCCCCTCAATCTGAGCCGTTCATTTGCAATCAGACGATCAACATTTGTTTGAGCCACTGCTTTGTATGTTCGCTGAGACTGACTGTGGGGCCCGCATGTCAATGACTCAACTTCACCTTCTCCGCGCCATTTCGCCAGCTCCGAGCTCATCGACGGCGAGGTGGTGTTGCGTCGCGTTTTTGCAGCATGCAATCGACACTTGGCACTATTTTGCTGCCATTGTTGCCACGCATGAGTTCCCTCGTTCACTCTGGTGAAATGGCTATAGAAAACCTAGCTCTCATGCTCGGCCAAATTGATGCCGCAGTGGTTTCTTCTCCATCTCAGGCATATCCTTCTCGTTCTTGTACCCTTGTTCATCTCTTTCAATGCTTTGTTCATCCTGTTAATGGGAGTCTTTGGCATTGTTTGTAGATCGAAAGAACAAGGTTACTTCTTGAACATCCAGAGCGCGCACCGAATGCCAGCATAGGGTTAATCTCATTCTCGGTAAGTTCTTGGCAAATCTCTTCACGTCACATCGTGTCATTTGATCCAAAGAGCAAAACCCCTCAACTAATTTCATCTTTGGTCAAACAAGTTGTAGAAAAGGCTGGTGCTTTGTGACCTGGATTATTGAATTGGAGGTAATTAAGCAATTGCTCATTGCAGTAGATCTTCTCATGATTCCCAAATTAGTTGTAGAATTATTTTTCATGGTTTCCTTTGCTGTTGCGCTAATAGGTAAAATTCCCCACACATGCCGTTTTGAAGACCCACTTGGAACCCTATCTACATATGCAGATCAATGTATAGATATATTGAAAAGTAAAAGGGGAGTTTTATTGGTTATAACAATAGAGTGCTTTTCTTTTAGATGAAATATTGGGTGTTTGCATGAATTGAAGCTTATTTGTTGCAGAGTTCAATTCATCGTTTTCTATTTATGTTAGCATGATTTTATATTCCCACAATTCATTGTTTTCTGGTTATGTTAGCATGATTGTATATTTCCAAGTGTTATAGATGTTCAGAAATATTCATTGTCTTTCACATTTTGCAGGGAGTGGGGGAAGCGCTTTATGAAATTGTATCCATAGTATACCAGTTGTGATCATTCAAAAGTCGCTGATCATACACTGGTAATCGGCTACGTCTCTCCTGATTACTTTACTCACTCTGTGTGATACTTCATTGAAGCTCCCCATACACACCATGAATACACAAATTGCAAGGTGGTTGTCTACTCTGGTGTTGTGAAGATAGAGATAAGCACTCCTTTTCTTGTTAGCTATTATTATGGATTTTGTACATACCGTGGTTCATCAACTTATTTAGACTGACTGGCCTCATTAGGAACCAGAATTTGTATGGAAATACGTACAGAAAATTACCCCTTTATCAAAACAGAAATTGTAATCCGGTGGTGAACAGTGTGGGGATCTGTGAATTTATTTATCAAGGAAAGGTTTGTAAATTGTAAAACAACATCCAGTGTGAGGCTGACAGGTGGAGCATAGTGCCACCTGTTAGTGACATACATATTTTAATTTCCAACTTGCATGATCTTTTCAGAGTGTTATTGAGAAATTAGCTCCCATTTATTTATGGTCTGCCTAAGTACCTACGGCAGCAATTTATTTCAGTATACAGGTTCCTTGGTTCTCCTTGCCCTTCTTTCCTTCTTTTTTCACTTACTTTGCTCTTTATTTTGTGCGATCATATTTTATTTCAAATGATAATTATTTAGGCAGATGGCAGCGCCTTGATTCAAGGATAAGGTGTTCAAAAAGGGTGGATTGTGGAGAGATATATATGGTATTGATGAAAAGAAGGTTGCTAGCTTGGTGAGAGGATAAAGTGGACATACTTGTGGAACTTGCTGGCCATGCAGAAAATAGTAAGCTAGGAACAATGGCATGCCGGTCTGCTCCTATTCAGGTACCTTGGTGCTCCATGATGCAAATTTGTGTCTTCACTTAATTTCAGAACTGTTTGCACAGGAGCAATATTATGCCTGTTGTTATGTTCCATAGGCTTTTTCAATAGATCCTATTCCTTCCATCATGATTGTCTCCTTTCCGACCCTATTCAATTAAATCATTCAAGGATCTCTTTATCAATGATTATCTTATTATTGTGCTGAAAAGGGCTCCTTTGAACTTGGATGTATGCATGTACAAGTTACCTGGATTGGTTACCCTAATACGACAGGTTTGCCAACAATTGATTACCCTAATAACGGATTCAGTCGCTAGCCCACCTAAAACAAACCAAAGGTAGGCCATATTCTTTTCCTGCGTCTATAGTTATGCTGCCATGTTTTCTCCCACACATCTAGAACCTCACAATAGCAATTGTCTGCAGCCATGTTGAAGAGTTGGTGCGTCTTCCCGAAAGCTTTCTTTGCTACATTCCTTCCCCAGAAATTGGGTCAGTTTGTCCGACGCCAGCAATTTCAAATGGTTTCATCAAATATGGGAGTTTTAGCAATCTTGCAAAGGTGATATTAACACTTGAAATCTTAAATTTATTTTCACTGAATCCCTCTATTCATTGAGCTTTTCTTTGTTAGATTACACCAAAAATATTGCAAGTTCGGGCCAGAATTAAATGTACGATGCCTAACTCGTGGCTTGTGGTTAGGTGTAAGCCATTCTACCGTGACAGTATTAGACAAAATTTGGTCTATTTACCACCTTAGATTGATCAAGATGTACGCTCCTCTGCCTCTATATGTTTTATTGCCAATTCAATATAGTCTATTTACTGAATATAGTGTTTTCAACTTACCTTTGCAGGTGTTCTTATTTTTGCATCCCTAGGTGACCTGATTGTTCCATTGTTGTACCATCTAGCTAGTATGGATGTTACATCATGTGTTATATTTTGCTAAACTAATTTTTCTTTAAGGAACAAGTAGTAAGCTTATTAATTTGTCTTTTACGAACAAACATAAATTACTATTGCCTAACATCAACCTATAGCAAGCTATTGATTATGTACAATGTACATTCTTTCCTTTGTTTCAGATTAGGTTATATTACTATTGGATAACTGGATGATGAGTTTGTCATATGTTATAGGCTTATGCGTGCAGCGAGGAAAGTTATGATTTCTGTTCTTTTTTGTGCTTGGTCTATAGATAAATTTCCCTTTAAGACAATGTTTCAATGAAGGGGATTGCGTTTGGAAATTTGGAATTCCTATAGATTTTTATCTAAATCCTTCCTATCCAAAAAGGCCCAGGTTAGGTGAATTAATCATTTTTACTCATTCCATGTGACGCTGGTATATGATCAGCCCAGTTTTACAACTGATGCATTTGCATGTGTTCATCTTACGGTCTTTATCGAATCTTATATTTAGGCCTTCTACTGAGCACATTGTGCTAGATTTTAACTTAAATGGTAGCAGTTATTATCTATTTATAGAGAGACAAGTTTGTTTGAGCGTTGTCTTGTATAGAAAACCTGAAAAATGACAAAGTTGTTGCCATTCCTAATTACGACTTCAAAACATATAAGAGTGTCTCACGTGCAAGGAAGGTACCGCTTGCCGTTTATTCATATTTGTATGACCTTATTCTTAAGAGTGGCCCTAATTTTATGACTGTCGTCAGGTCAATCCTTAACATGTAATTATTTTGGAAGGAATTTAGGTTTTCCAGGATTCGCATGTTTGTGATTTGATGAACATGAGCACCTTTGACTATACAGGTATTAATAGTTGCATTGTAAGCTCACGATATGTTCTTGTTTCTCACGCTTGCCTATTCTTCCTGACCACCAGTTGTGGCTTATTGCTAGGACATTTAGTTTCACATCCATGATTTTACATGTGCTCAGTGTCAAAGTTTCAGAAATTGATATTGTACAGGCATTTCTTTCTCTCCTATTCCATTTGCATTAAAAGTATATTACACAACGTTATTAATATTATCCCTCCTTTCTTAAATGAAACTTAATTACTCTCTATGAATTGTTTTCATTTACATATCCATGTTCTTTTAAAAGTATATATTATTGCAAAATCACAGGTGCATATGCACATGTTTATTGTGTTGTTGCCTTTTGCCAGTCATATGCTTATGAATGAGCTTCTTTATCAGATGGTTGGAACTGATGATAGTGTTTTCTTACAGATTCATGTTTTCCTAAAAAAAAGGATAGGATAGCAAAATTTCGTGCAAAATTCATTTGAGTTGATCCTTCAATCTAAACAACCGTCAAAGAAACTTGCCCTTAGAAGTGAGTTTAGCTGTTCCTATCACTATACTTTAGTTGGTTCCATTGTTACTATTATTACTACCTTAAGAAATCTTAACGCCTCCAAGGCTACATAAATATACCGTGTTGCCCGACAAATACAATAGCAGAATACATAAATGATTCTTTATTTCACTGTACCACTGTCTATACGGGCGCGGTATAACGCGCCTTGCTGCCTAGTAGTATATCATGTACGAGTGTACCAGGTTATCAACTGTCATGTATCGATCATGATAAGATCGACGGGAACAGCGTAGCCGAAGAATTATAACTCAAATTAATTTGTACCACCACACGACACGACACCACACCTACCGATAATCTGTGAAAGCCAAGACCAATATATGCAGTAATTAAGATGGAGGCTGGTACGAACATGTCGTCTTATAATTTTCAATATATGGAGCCAAGACTTACAGGCCGGCTTCCATGAAATGAAAATTATGAAATGCAATGTGCTTAATTTTAAGCTAGCCAGCTCGCTTGCTTGCACTGAAAAAATTTCAATATAGGGCGTGAATGCTTTTAAGCAAAGATTATTAAAATCTGAATTAAACCTGAGGAGATCGGGGGTCAATTCACGCTGCACTGGCTGATGATCTGGAGAGGATTTGTGATTGTACCGGCTGCTGCTCGCTTGCTTTATTAACAAGACCATCAAATTAGTGGCAAGTCCTAAAGCACTATCAGGCAGGTCAGCAGAAAGACCATACCGCTCCAAACAATTCAAGGCGTTGCATTGCGTAAGCCTAATTGTAGTCCTTGGAAAAATGCAGCTTTCTGACAACCAACTCCGATCGATACATGCATCCATCCATCGATCGATTCCTTGTCAATAGGTAAAGTAAGTTAATTTGGCCATCAATCGATCGTGCCTTGCCGAGATGCCCATGCCACAGTGGCTAGCTAGCAGTGCAAATATCATCGATCCCCGACTAGTACAGATTACCTACCTACCTGCAGCTTCAGCAGTATACAATCAATCAGCTACTAGATAGCATGGGCTTGAAGCTAGCTTTTGTGATTTGTGATGCGATGCCGATCGATGGGCTCTTGCTGCATGCATCCTTAACCTCTACGTTTCAGGCCTGGCCTATATATGAGATGCGTCCAGAGCTATATATACATATAGCTTGTGCATTGCAAATATATAAGTGCAAATAGCTTGCATGCGGCAGCTAGCTTGTGCATTGCAAATCTCTCTATAGCATCGCAGGCAGGCAGGCAGCAGCTCTGAATATATATATACATACATCGATCGATCTTGCGTTGTCAGCAAACAACACATATATACACCTAGATCGATCGTTGCCTCTAGCTAGCTAGCAAGCATATCCCTTCAAGTAAGAGATCGAAATGGATCGGCCATTGTTACATCTTGCATGTGCTCTCGTCTTTCTCGGATGCTGCTTGGCTGATGCTGCCGTCGTCGAGCACACATTCCATGTACGTAATTCATCTCGATCTTTATATAATAATTAATTATGGAGTGCTAGCTAGGCTAGCCTAGGTTCATATAGAGAGAGAGACACGTACGTACGGTGTTGCCTACCGGATCTCACTTCGGACGCAGCAGTAGTTAACAAGTAAGTAAATATATATATAGTGCAGACAGATGCCACATTAAGATTGGGTCGTTGGTGTCCGTACGTCCTTGAGGCTCACAGACCACAATAACGCAAGTAGCTCATCGATCGACACAGGTCCATTAATCCAATTAGTTCAGTGCATTGCATTGCAGGCTACGTCATTTTATTTGCTTGTCTAATTTGTTGTTGGTTGAACAACCAAGGATTGCGATAGGATAGATAGAGATATATAGTTACACACATGTACATTCCAATCGCCGGCATGCATGCCCATCGGCTTGGTATCTAGCTATCACCTAACCGGCTACTGCATCTGCGAGCTACAGCTAGCGCGTGCCAAATATATGCTAGCTACTTCTAGCTAACTAGCAGGATTAATTCTTCGTGCTCTCGTCAGGGGCCTAGCTAATTAGCCTCGGGCAGCTAAGGCAATGGCCCGGAACCAAGGATCAAAATCCCATAAGATATCTCTTGAAAAATCATCAAAAATACAAGTTCAACTTAAGTACTGCTGGTCAGCCCTGGTGCTTG
The DNA here is from genome assembly GCA_036346405.1 of Phyllostachys edulis. NCBI lineage: Eukaryota > Viridiplantae > Streptophyta > Magnoliopsida > Poales > Poaceae > Phyllostachys > Phyllostachys edulis. The sequence goes on along the minus strand of CM070557.1, from coordinate 1,256,839 downwards.
AGCCTTGAGCCGTAGCTAGCTCTGCCCCTGACTCTCGTACCATTGTGATGTAGACCCACCAAAATAAACGCCTCAGAATTTTATCTTTCTTTTCCCTCTGGTTATCGTGGTAATTTAGATAGATTTATGTATGCGGCTGGCTACGATGGGTGGTTGGTGCATGCATGCATGCACTGATTAATTGGATTGGATGCACTGATGGATGCAGGTGGCCAACCTGACGATCGAGCGGCTGGGCCAGAGGCAGGTGATCACGGCGGTGAACGGGCAGTTCCCCGGCCCCAAGGTGGAGGCTCGCGACGGCGACACCGTCGTCGTGCGCGTCGTCAACGACTCGCCGTACAACATCACGATCCACTGGCACGGCATCTTGCAGCGCCTGTCGAGCTGGGCGGACGGGCCGAGCATGGTGTCGCAGTGCCCCATCCGCCCCGGCGGCGGCAGCTACGTCTACCGCTTCAACGTCACCGGCCAGGAGGGCACCCTCTGGTGGCACGCCCACGTCTCCTTCCTCCGTGCCACCGTGTACGGTGCCCTCCTCATCCGCCCCAGGCCCGAGGCGCACTACCCCTTCCCCGCGCCCCACGGGGAGGCCACCCTCCTCCTCGGCGAGTGGTGGAACACCAGCGTCGTCGACGTCGAGAGGCAGGCCCTCCTCACCGGCGGCCCGCCCAACAACTCCGTCGCGCTCACCATCAACGGCATGACCGGCGGCCTCTACTCCGACGCGATGTCGTCGTACGAGCTGACCGTGCAGCACGGCGGGACCTACCTGCTCCGCCTCATCAACGCTGCGCTCAACTACCAGCTCTTCTTCAAGGTGGGCGGCCACGCATTCACGGTCGTCGCCGTCGACGCCTGCTACACCGACCCCTACGACACGGACGTCATCGTCATCGCGCCGGGCCAGACGGTGGACGCTCTGATGCACGCCAACGCCGCGCCGGGCCGCCGCTACTACATGGCCGCCCAGGTGTACCAGAGCATCGCCAACGCCACCTACACCGCCACCACCACGGCACTCCTCCGGTACTATTCCGAGTCGTCGTTGCCAGCAGCAGCTGATACCACGACGATAGTGGCGCCGAGCATGCCTGCGTTCAACGACAGCGCGACGGCGGACGGCTTCTACGGCAGCCTGACCGGGCTGCTGCAGGACGGCAAGCCGATGGTGCCCCTGCACGTGGACACGCGGATGCTCGTGACCTACGGGCTGGGCATCGCGGCGTGCATGCCGACGCAGACGCTGTGCAACCGGACGCGGGGCTCCGTGGCGGCGAGCATGAACAACGTGTCGTTCCTGCTCCCGACGAGCATGTCGCTGCTGGAGGCGCACATGAGGAACCAGGCGGAGGGCGTGTACACCCGCGACTTCCCCGACAAGCCGCCGGTGATGTTCGACTTCACCGGCAATTCCATCAATAGCAACAGTGCCCTGGCGCCGCTCAGGTTCACGTCCAAGGGGACCAAGGTGAAGACGGTGAGGTTCAACTCGACGGTGGAGGTGGTGCTGCAGAACACGGCCATCCTGGGGTCGGAGAACCACCCGCTGCACCTCCACGGCTTCAACTTCTTCGTGCTCGCGCAGGGCACCGGCAACTTCAACGCGCACCGGGCCGTCCGCACCTACAACCTCGTCAACCCGCAGCAGCGCAACACCGTCGCCATCCCCGCCGGCGGATGGGCGGTCATCCGCTTCACGGCCGACAACCCGGGTATATATAGTAGCATGCATGCACTGTCACTTAGATTGGATCTTGCATTGCAGTTCATTGATGCATGGAGGAATACATATGGATTATGCATGCTGCAGGTGTATGGATCATGCACTGCCACTTGGACGCGCATCTGCCCTTCGGGTTGGCCATGGCGTTCGAGGTGGAGGACGGCCCGACTCCCGACGCCATCCTTCCCCCGCCGCCGCCGGACTACCCCCGGTGTTAGAGACTACCCCCAGATCTCTCTACTTGATGCAACCATGTTAGCTCCCTCCCAGGGTCCTAGCTACCAAGAAGAAAGCTAGCACCAAAAATTCGTGTCTAGTCAAGCAGATCCTTCGTTAATTCTTCTATTGTTTACTATTCATTCCTCTCTTCTTTTTTTCAATTCCTTTCGTTGCTTGATTGATTTTGACATTTTGTTTGGGTAATTTCAACAAATTAAGGAGATACGTATAGTATTCATTTCTGTTTGATTCCTTTTGGTCACGGAGGACTCTGACTGACTGACTGACTGACGATGTATATCCAGATCAGTCATCTCTGCACAATTAAGCCTGTTACCACGACGTCCATGGCAACATTCGACTGATTTTTTCTTAGAAATCAGTCACTTTTTGAGCCATCGGATGGAGATCCAATGCCCTAGATATCACCCCCCTCTATATTCCCAATCCAATCTCACTTCCTACTCTCTCTCCCTCTCTCTCACCAATTACAAAGCGCATCGGACGGCCTCTCTCTCTCTCTCACCAATCACAAAGCGCATCCAACGGCCTAAAAATTGACTGATTTTCAAGAAAATTTCAGTCGACAGATTTCTAGCAATTCCCTTAATAAATTGGCAAAAGCCAGTGCTTACTTGTTCTTCTGAACGGACGAGTATTTCTTTGCATCGTTGTTCTGCGCTTAACCTGACCATGTATATGCATCTTCCCCTATATATATACGCCAATTGACGCAGCACCACCAAAGTATAGAAACCAGTCACATCCCCCGGTGGAACTGGAACCAAACAACCACATAAAATAAAATAAAGAGAGGAGAAATTTCAAAGGTAGAGACAGACACATACACTATATATCCATGGAACATTATCTTCACAGATTGACAACATTTTCCCAGACATCAGGATACATGCCGATGTGCGAATCTCCAACCTAAAGTCGCTTAAAGTACCACTTTTCTGTGGGGGGGTTTTTTTTTTTGCAAGGGAATCTAACATGGACACACTATTCTCGTGAAAAAAAATCTGATGTGGACATGCAGGACGGTGTGGCATATCCATCTCAGATTTCCGGTTGATAGCTAAATTGAAGCAGCCGTTTCACATTGACATCGATCACAAATTTAGCAATTGTTTTTTTTTTCGATGAAAAAAGAGCTTCATAAATTACTAAGGAGTTTGTGGACAATGGTTCAGACGTTTCGCAAGTTACGCCAGCTCATGAGCTACACCACTTTTCTATCTTTTCGTGTGATGAATCCTGAAGCTTGGCAAGTGATTAGCCATATCTAGTAATTCAGACACAAGAAACATCAGTCTATCGCAAATTTTGGCAAGTGATTAGCCATATCTAGTAATTCAGACACAAGAAACATCAGTCTATCGCAAATTTAGCAGTTGTTTTGATCCCTTACAAAAGTGTGTTTATTCACAATTCGATCTCAAAGTTCAAAAACCAGAATAACACTTGCCCTTACGACTGCTGATTTATGGAAGAACAGTTTACTTGTTTCGCAAGGATTCCATAGAGAACTTTGAAGCTAACCTGTCATGTTCCTCGATTGCTACTTTGTGTCAATGACATGTAATAGATCCATCATGTTAATCCACCATTAGCAGTTAAGATTTGAGGTGCACGGGTGATGATATCTCAACTAAATGAAGTAGGTATCTGGCCACATGGTTAATGAATAAGCAGTACAGAAATGGAAGATCAAATCAGAACAGATATGGAGCATGAAACTAGTCCGCATGCTTACCAGTAAGCCAGATCCTTTAGTTAGAAATGGGGCGCAATTATGGCTCGAACGTACGATAGACTATTTTCCATTGTATGCAACACAATACAAGAACAATTGCAACTTTTTTTTTCAAACGGTCGCAACAAAAAACTGGGTTTTTCAAACTAGTTGGGGAAAGAAGAGGAGGCAACATCTCAGACCCAGCGTTCAGCTCTAGAAAATGGATGACAGTGGAAAATCTGATGCAACACAAGGGAAGAACGAGTGAAACATTTTTTCCAACGATCGCAACATATCAAAAAAGCAACAATCAGACACTACAACAAATTTTTCAATGAGGCGAACAAATTCATCCCCATGGTTTGCACACAATCACAACACGAATCCGACTACAACAAATTTGTAACCTAATTGCAACATGCTACAACATTACATTGCAACAAATAAAAACACTTAGTGCAACAATTTGGAACTTTTGCTGAAGAAGATGACGCAGATGCGGACTAAGTGATTTTTTGGCTGGTTGCTTACTTGGATGAAGCAGTTGTGGAAAGTGGAGGTGGGTGAGGCTAGCGTAGATGCAGATGTCGGCCTGGTGTGCCTTCTTCAGCACCCGCCGCACGATCCTGTGCATGTCGGGGCACGTGTCGTCATAGAACTCCTCGCACAGCTACGTCGTGCCGGCCTGGACGCTGAGCATGGTGGTGGTGGTGGTGGTGTGGGTGCACTACTACAAAACATGCTATACTAGACGCCTCATCACAGACGGTTACTATGGAACCGTCTATGTTGTAATTATCACAGACGGTTTTTAATAAGAACCATCTGTGATATGTAGCGATGGCTAGAACCGTCTGTGATACATAATTATCATAGAAGGTTATTGTTAATAACCGTCTGTGAATCATCGTAGACGATTTTAAATACAAACGGTCTGTGATGTCTACGAATATCACAGACGATTTGTATTTAAAACCGTATGTGAATCATCACAGATGGTTTTTATCATGAACTGTCTGTGATTATAATCATATCACAGACGGTTTTGCAGACAAAACCGTCTCTGATACTTTTGTTGGGCGGGGAAATGAAAACTTGGACTTAATGGGCAGGCTACCGAAACTCGCTTTATATTAAAAGCCACCCTTATCCACCGCACACCTCCATCTCCTCCTCTGCCATCTCTCCTCTCCCCAACCCTAACTGAGTTCCACCACCTCGCCCTGACCTTGTGCCCCGGCCTCCCTCGAGCTCGTCGCCCGCGGCCTTGTCGAGACCCCCGATATGCAACTCTGAGACCCTCTGTGTATTCCGAACTAGTCTCATGATCAGTAGCTAGTCCACACAATTTGCAACATCGATGAAATCATATCCATACAACAAGGTAGCTAAGAAGCAGACAAATTAATATTACTTAGTAGCAAAAGGATCTTATGGTCAAGGTTTTACAGAGCTTACCACGTAGGGCTAAAGTCACGACCAGATCTATGACTAGGTCCATGACCAAAGTAAACTTGCAGCGGAATAAAACAAGCTCGTGGAAGCCATCTGACATGACCACAGGCAATCGAGTGGAGAACACATCCTAGTTCGCATAGTCTTCAAAGTACTCCTGTTCATAGAACTCAGTGCTCCCCGGGTCTTCTGCGGCGACTGATCAACAAATGGTGCAAAGCCGTGAGTACTTAGCGTACTCAACAAGTCGTAGAGAAATGTATGCAAATAGTATTCATGCAAGGCTTGATAAGGATAGCTTTATGGCTATTTTGCAAAAAGCAGTATTGTCAGTAAATATAGTAAGTAGATTGTAAAGCACAATTTGAAAGATTCATACATAAGTAATCAAGTTTCTTTGAAACAACTCGTAAACACCATGTTCACTTCCCAACTAGCAACCATGACCAGATCGCTTCCATGACCAGATCGCTTTCCAACCAAACCAACTACTCATAACCATACACGACAACATTTTGAGAAAATATACCCCTCGTGTGAAATCACCAGGCATTGTCCATAACCAGGGACACGGCTATTCGAATATTTTTACACCCTGCAGAGGTTATACAGCTTTACCCACATGACAAAACTTCTCTAGTTTGTTTGACATCCATCGATACCACCGCTCACTACCTTAGGTAAGCGGTCTAGAGCACGTGACAAGGCCTTTACAAAGTTCTGTTTTGACTTGGTTATGCCCACTAAGGTTTCGTCATTCTGGACCCCCTCTTGCATCATGTGAATCCACACACCACCACGACAGAACCAAACCAAAACATTGCTAATTAATTGGCCAGGTCTTTCCCAGTCTAGACATGTGGTCGTACGGTATGGCCTAGATCAGTGACGCACAAAGTTAAGTCCGTAGTGATTGCTCAGGCGAGACTTTCCACATCCCATGTGCCTCTTGCACCCTATAATGTGCCTCCCACACTGCCTCGCGCACTCCTTCTTTGCCACCGACCATTTGCCCGAGCATAAATCATTTTTGTTCACCCAAGCCAATGACAACCCTTGTCATGGCACAAAATTTTATGACATCGGCATCGCACCACAATTGACACAACTGTGACCTCGCACCACAGTTGCATAACAGTGGTATCACACCAAAATTCCATATATCATTAAGTCAAATTTATCATCATTGAATCATGTGATCGAGGGACCATCACATAATTAAAGCATGACTAAGATGTTGGTATTACAATAAGATCCAACTAAGATTACCCAACCTAGGGTGTCCAAGGGTACATGCCAACATGTCATTCACAATTATTCAAGGAGTCATACTGTCAAGTAGGTATTTAACTATTCTCGGAAACAATTGATATAAAAATAGCAATGCATGCTAATATAAAACAATATAATTTTATAAACTGGGTACGACTTGATCAAAGGTTTACGACTTGCCTTCATTGAAGAGTTGAGATGCTTCAGTCGTCGGGTCCAAGAATTCTTTAGAAACGCCAGAATCTATACGTTATACGTGCGAAAAGAGCCAAATAAATAAAATAGTTCCAAATAAAATCCAAAAATTACCAAACTAGAACCAAATGAAAGGTACTGAATTTAGAAGTAGGAATTTGAATCACTCGAAATGGAGTTTGAACAAAGGAGAATGGGCTCTCGGAAGGAGATTTGACTACAAGAGGTCGAAAGGAGGTTCGCCTACCTGGTCAGAAGGAGGTTCGACTACCGTGGTCGGAAGGAGGTTCGACTACCTGGTCGAAAGGAGGTTTGACTACCTGGTCGGAAGGAGGTTCGACTACAGGTGGTCGGAAGGAGGTTCGACTACCTAGTCGGAAGGAGTTTACCGGTGGCGACGAAGAGAGCGGCACGGGATGGCCAGTGGTGAGGGCACCAGCAGAGAGAGGGAAGTGAGGTGAACTTGAGGCTCACGGTGGTGGCGGTGGCGGTTGAAGATGGCGTGGGCGCTCCGGCGAACCGAGGTGCTTCGGAGAAACAAAAGGGAGCACGACATAGAATGTCGCGATGCAATATCAACGGAGTGGACGATGTCGTCGGGAAATCAACAACAGCGGCAGAACGCAAGGAGGAAGGTGGTTTGACTATCGGCAGGAGATTCGTGACTCTGGAGTAAAGAAAGCAAGAGAGAGGGGGGCGAATTAGGAGGGTGGAAGAGGAAGCCAAGGGGCTCACCGTGACATGGTTGGCACAAAGAAGTGATCACCGGAGAGGGAGAGTAAGGAGGTAGAGCTCACGGTCGAATTGCACTAGAGAAGAAACGGAGCCTCCTGGCTATTATGCTTTGGTTGGAGCTTCGCTTGGGAAAAGAAATGGAGGAAGAGGGGAGGAAGGAGCTGTTGGCCTCCTTTTATAGCTGAGAAAGGGTGGTGGAATCACGAGGTAGGCGGCGGGCTTGTGAAGCCGATGACGATGAGCACGTCGTCGGAGAGGCTTCCACGGCGGCGGAGAAGCTTTGATGGCGACTCTAGAGGCGGTGGTTCAAGCTCTAGCCGACGGCGACGAAACTCAAAGCACGGCGAAACGAGGGAGAGAGAGGGAGGGAGAGTTGAGAGGAAAAACAAGAGGAGACAAAGGGCTTCTTGGTGCTCTATTTATAGAGGAAGGAGGGGGACCAAGCAACAAGATGGAGCGGCAGGATTCGCAGCAGCGCGATGGAGACAATAGCATTTAATGCGCATGGCACGGCGGAGACTACAACATTCAATGCGCGCGTCGCTGAGGAAAAAGAGGGAGGAAAGAGAAGGTGAGCAGGGGGCTGACAGGCAGGGCTGGTCGAGACCAAAAGGCTGGTCGAGACCGAAGGTGGTCGACTACGACAAGATGGTCGACACTGAAAGGGTGGTCAAAGCCAAAAGGATGGTCGAAACAAAGAGGGTGGTCGACTACAAGGGGATGGTCAAAACCAAAAGGATGGTTGAAACCAAGAGGGTGGTCGACTACGAGGGGATGGTTGACACCGAGAGGTAGGGGAGAGGGAGCAGCTTGGGGAAGGCGGTGCCAGGGCGCAGCAAAAGGGCGCACGGGGAGGCAACAAGGTCAAGGGCAGGTGAGGGAGGAGGCGGGAGCAGGAACGGTCGACGGGAATTCGGCTAAAACAGAGAAAGGGAAATTCAAATACCAGATAACTCCAATAAACTCAAAATAAACCAAATTCAGATTTAGTTGAAGTTTGATTAATTCATATTAAATTGTTTTTAATTTTCAAAATTTCAAGTTAAGCTTTAGAATTTCAACAAAACCAAATGGTTATTTTTATTTTGAAAATTTTCAAAAACTCCTGAAAATTGGGATGTTACAAGCCTCCTCCACCTCGCCCCGACCTCGTCGTCGCCAGCCTCCCCCGACCTCATAGCCCATGGGCTCCCCCGACATCGTTGCCCTTGGCCTCATCCACCTCGCCCTGGCCTCCCACGACCTCGTCGCCCCCGGCCTCCTCCACCACACCCGGGCTCATCGTCACCGGCCTCCCCCAACCTCGTCACCCCTGGCCTCCCTCGACATCGTCGCCCCCGGCCTCCACCTCAGATCACGCACTGTCCGATAAAACAACCAGAATTTTGCATACGAACTCGGAGTGCGACGTTCTTTGGCTCGTTGGAAAGCTGTAACATCCCAAAGTTCTGTTACCAAAATAAAAATTAATAAAGTTTATTATTTTATTGGATTCTCTTAAATTTGAAAGAGTTTTTTTACTTTTCTTGAATTTCCTAAATTTTTTAAAAGTCAAAAATAAAATTTATTGAAGTCTTCGAAGTTTTCTTGGATTTAAAGTGAAAAATAAAATTTTAATTAATTTCTAGAATTTTTTGGAATTTTTAAAAGCTTTTACCTAATTATTTCAATGCCAAAATAATTTATTAGCAAAAATAAAAGCCAACTTTAAGTTGAAAATATTTTATTTAAATCTAAAATGTCTTTGAGAATTTTTGAGAATTTTCTCATAATGTTTTGATTTTATTTGCTATTTTCAAAGACCTAATTTGAATTAACCAATTTGTTAAAATGCTAAATCTTTTAAAATCCGGAAAACCTAATGGGAATCGGCCCATTCTAGTTTGCCGTTTTGCTGCCCACCTCGGCCATAAGCCACGCCATTCCTCCTCTCACCGCACATCGCCAACACGGGCCCTTTAGTCATCCTCCCCTCCATTTTTCTTTCCCACTAACAGTGGACCCCACGCCTTCTTCTCCCCACTTTCTTCCTCCTCCAGCCGCAAGAACCGCCGCCATTAGCGCCCGGCTCAAGCCCCATCTCCGTCGCCAATTCCTCCCCTTTCTTCCGCGCCCCGCGTGCGCAACGAATCCCCCTAACATCGCCGCCTCTCTTTCGGGCCGTTTCCCCATTCCTCGCGCCCATTTCGTCGCCCGACCTCCTATTCCCGGCCCCCTCCACCCCAATAAAAGGGAGCCCCGGGAGCCCTCTTCCTCCATCATCCCGTCCCCATCACCCACTCCACTCCCCTCCTAGAATCGCCGCATTTCATGTTTGCATCTCGTCGGTCGAAGCTCCTTCACCGAGGTTTTCCGCCGCCATCAACGAAGCCCCACCAAATTCGTCCTCACCATCGGCATCGCCGCGCCGCACTCTACCCCGTGCGCGCGTTGCCCTCGCTGGAACGCCGCTAGGACTCTCCATTGCCGATGAACCCAACTTCGCCGCTGCCATTTCCTTCACCGCCGGTGTTGTTGGAAATATGCCCTAGAGGCAATCATAGAGATGATTATATTTCATTATGTTCATGACATTGGATAATGTGTTATCTTGTTCCTAGAATAATATTGTTAATATTTATTATCAAGTATGTGACTTGGTTGTGAAACTCTATATTCTGCGATAATTATTCTTATACGATCCTCGGTAAACATATGAGGACACATATGAATAGACTAGCATATGTATTGGTTGATGACTATGTTTCACGAGTCATAGATATGGAGATATCGAACCAATAATATGGACACATGTTAGAGAACATGATGTTGGATAAGACCCACCTTGAGGCACTATTGAGATTGTTATGAATCTATGTGTCATTAGTTGGTCTCAAGCAATGATGATGTATAATCCTTAGACACTGAGATCGGCATGGTTTCCTACATGTGTAAGAGCACTCTTAGGGGTTGCCAAACGCTACTTTATCAGAATCGGGTAGTTATAAAGGTAGCTTTCGGGTATGCTCAAACATGGAGAGGAATGTATTTGGTCGGATATGGGATTTGCCCTCCTAACATAACAGAGAGATGTCTCTGGGCCCTCGTTGTGATCGGATAAAGAAAGTGCATGGCCATGCCACTAGTAGTCGAAGTGTTCGACCACGTAAAGTTATCGACACTCGATCGAGAAAGTATTGAGCAGTCCATGGATGACACAACATCTCACGGAGTTCGACCGGACATCGTGAGGCAAAGGGAGTATACACGGTAGGTCGCTTAGTTGACGATTCTGATTGGTCGTATCTGATCTAAGCTAGTCGGAGACTAGTCGAGCGTAGTCACAGAGTGGTCGTAACTCGGTCGTAAGCAATTCTGAATAGTCGTGACCAAATCTAATGGTCGTATAAAGATAGGACCTAGTCGTAAGTGATGAGGACCTAGTCGTAGATCATATTGCATTAAGGTTCGTCCGATATAATTTGTGTGTATTAGGAATCGATATGTTACGCTAGGAGTCGCTTCGACTCGTGATCGGAAGCGGTTTCCGAGTCACAACCGAGCTACACATGAACCTCTGGTCACACACTTAGCAGGTTGGAACAAACCCGACGAATCTGATTAAATGGCGTGTTTGGATAGGATCCATCACGAGCACTATATAAGGAGGTGCATAAGGCTGTTGGGAGGTGCGAAAAAACACCACCGAAACCCTAGCCGCCATCTCCTTGAGAGCTCCACCGTACGACTTGGTGCTGGCACATCGACGTTCGGTTGTTCCTTCCCTGGACGTGTGGATACCGTAAAGGCGCTACTACGATTGTTGCGCTTGAGGACGATCCGCGATCTTCACAAGGAACCGCAGACATTGCTGGAGGAGACGATCGACTCGTGAGGACATTGGATGATCGACTACGACCGCTTCATCGACGCGCTCTTCGTTGGACCAGACTGCTCCAATCCTTCTTCCGCTGCTCTGCGCGTCTGTTGGTAACGATCTGTGATCATCTACTTGCTTGGCATCCTGGTTCACGTGGTAGAAATTTTTGTTTGTAGCTATCGTAGCCTACCCCGTGACCCAACAGGTGTTCCTCTCACGCCCTTGCGCCACTGTGGTAGGCCCTGAGATCCCCGCACCCTCCTCTTTCGTTTGGTGCCCTCGCCGACCCTTCGCCGTCTTCTTTGTTCGCTAGCGTGTGCATGGTCGGAGCGCCGTCGGCCTTGTGCCAACGTGCTTTGACCACGTCGACGCTTAAATCGATGCCACCTCGGCGCAATTGCCCAAGTGGTGTGCCCATGTGTCGCTGACATGGCAATCCACACAATCCCACGCACCCGGTCCATGGTGGACCAAACACGTTTTTTGTGGACCCGGGCCCATATGTCAGTGAAACAAACAAATTTCTTTTAAATTTTAATTCCATCAAAAATCAGGCGATGACGTCATGCTGACGCAGTAAAGCCTTTTCCTTTAGAAAAATAATTCGATTAATTATGAAAATCCCCAAATTCATCATTTCATATGATTTCCAAACTTCCAAGGGTGCATTCTCCTTCATACGAACTCCGATTTCGTTGATTCAAATTTCTAAATTCATATAAATTCAAGATCTAGCTAACTAAACCAAAATTATTTAATTTGGAGTTCATTTGAATCTTCATTTGAATTTTTTTTTGAATTTGGCTTATTTTCACGTATAGATTTTGACGACTTCGGAGAGTCAGATTTCGACGCCGTTTGAAGGCAACTAATTGAGCAAGGCAAGTTATACCTTTGGTCATATTTGAATCTCAGTATTTTAAATTATTTAAATTCTGTTTTAAATTATTACTGCATGCTTATTTCGATCCAATGTAATTTAAATACCTACTTTTAATTTATAGATATGCCTCAATCCTTTGTATGGCGAATGTTAATATTTGAACCGAATATATTGTCACCCTAGATAAAAACCTAGTTGATACGATAGTATGAACTAGGATCATTTGGAAAAATTATGCTTAGTGATGCTTAGACCCGAAATATTTGATTTGGGAATTTTCAGCCAAAAATCAAATGTTGTTTAAAAGTCTATGGCATTGGTGTATCATGGAAGTTTACAAATGATTTGAAAAATTGAAATAAAGGGAAAGTTGGTTTGTACTTGGGCGAAATGGATGGTTGGTGGGTGCAGGTTTATGCATGAGCTCAATTCGGGTATGGATTGAGACCCAGGGTTTTTGGAAGTCGCCCAAGTCAATTAAGGACCGATCTTCGAGTGTATTTTGCTAAGCCATACCGTACTACCACAAGTCCAGAGTGGGGCAAACTTGGCTAACTAATTTACAACATTCTATCGTGGCCGTGCCATCCGGTTGCGCGGGTGTCTATTATGACTTACTTTTATGTATTCCCACCTGGCGCAAGAGGGGGCCTGAACCCAGTGGGTTTCTATCCAAAAGGAGTGAATCCTTAGCGAGGCGGGACTATGGTGGGATGAAGCACTGTGAAGGCCTTGTGATGATCTCTTAGTCGCACACCTACGGAAGTGTGTGAGCAGACAGTATAAGTAGATTATCTCTTGTGGGTAAAATTGTACAACCTCTGCAGAGTGTTAAGAACTATTTGAATAGCCGGGTCCACGGTCATGGACATGCCTTGCAATGCAGCTCCAAGTTAGATATTTGGTTTTTGGTTTTTAAAGGACTTTATCAACTGGTTTATCCAAATGGGAAATTGGGCAGGAAGCCATATATATGATAGGAGGATATCCTTCACCAATGTTGTGTGAATGTTATCTGACTATAAAACTGAGAGTTTATAAAATGAATTTTAGTTATAAAATAACTGCTTTGGAACTTAGTACAAATATTTAAAAAAAACATTGCTTTATGCAAACTCAACCAATAAGGCTTCCTTTGATATATCCTTGCATGCATTATAATCTATTATTGGGTGTAATTTGCGAGCACGGAAGTTGTGCTCATCCTTGCTTGATGCAAATAAATTACAGAGGAGAAGGACTTCGCTGTGTAGATTTCGACGACTAGGCCGCTACCCCAGTCGATTGCCTATAGTAGATCAGTTGGACTCCACTACTTCATCGTCTTCCGCTGTGTTTGTTTATTGTTGGCTTGTAAGCCTTTCTTGTAATAAGCTTTGTTGATTATTAATAAAGTTGTGTGATTTATAGATGTTACTGATGCGGCCCAATTACGTTCAGCTAATTTAACGTGTGTTCCTGTTATTCCATATGTGCTAGAGGACCACATGCACGTGTTTACACAGTCACGCGTGGGGGAAGACGGTCGTGCCATGCGTGAAGAAAACCTAATGCATGGACATGGTACTCAAGGAGCAGAACATGTTTGTGTATGTGCAGGTGCATGCAGTCCATGTGTTTGGGATCCGGGAGGAGGCGAGATGAAGGAAATATTTGGAAGGAGTGCAGTGCATGTGTTCCTTTCTCTTGTTTTCTTGGACTCCAGAACACACACATGCAATACACGGTGCATCTTCTTTGCTCACGTAGGAGTTCTATTCGGATGTGTATATCACGTAGTGCATGCATATGTGAAGGAAGGCACATATACAAGTGCATACAAAATCCATCACGTAGGAGTTCCTTGTATTTGGTTCAGTTGTTATTCTCTCCATAATAGTGAAACCATATTTGGCTGGTTTGCATGGCATCCATCAGACCGTGTTCGAGAGGATTCTAAACCAAGGTCAAATAGTGTGGAGCTATACAAGGAACGTGAGTTGCTATTTGATTGGTTTCCTTGTTCTACATGGACTCAAGGAGATAAGATGGAAGGAGATAAAATCTGCCAAAATATCTGGAAGCCAAGGCTGCGTGAGTTTCTTTCTCTTTGTGCATGCGGGTGGGGTCCACCAAATCGGCATGTATTACCAGACTAAATCATACGCTCATTGACTGTGGGTCCCTCCGTGATGAAAGCCAAACAGCAGATCAAGTCTACCTTTATTTCTCCTATTCGGTTTTGAGTTCTGGCGTGAGTCTAGATGGGTCGTGTGCGTGTGTAGTGGCTATTAGTTGCTTTTCATGTGAACCATATCTCCTGTTAGTTGTTCACATATCAAGTTAGTTATTGAGTCTAATAAACTAGTTGTGTGCGTGTGCGTGTGCATGTAAGCCTATAAAAGGCCAAGGGGTGCGACCATGTAAGCGGACAAGTTTTGAGTTATGAATTAAAACACGTGTGCGTGTTGGCCTTCGGTCGTTAGGGTTTATCCCTGTTCTGTGAGTGTTCTTGTGAATTCTAATCTCGGATTTCATCTTGGCAAGAGGGTTTCTAGCTGTGGTGCTAGGAGTTACTCGTTGGATCTTTGATCCCTATTTCTCGTTCGTGTACTGAGGTGTACGCGGGTGTGAGATTTATCTATCCAAGTGCGAGTTGCATCTTGCAATTCGTACTCCACATATTATCAAGGAGATTCGTTCCAGGTTACTGTTCACGTGTATGCTACTGTTCACGTGCATGGTACTGTTCATCCGCCGCTAGGAGAAGAAGACGACGCATTGCTGATCTTCGAGTTCCACCGTGAAAGATCGGGCAACCCACGGATTTAATCTCGCCTCGAGGTTGATCCGCATCAGTTGCCATATCTGTTTACTGTGTAAACTAGCGACTGATCATGGGACTAGTTCAGGAATACACAAAGGATTTGGGGGGTTACTTCCTGGTCCGACAAAAGCTAACAAAAAGTTCAATCCAAAAATCTATAAGTCCATCTTAGATTCATTCGCGAGACTCAGGAGGCTCCAAAACAAGTGAAAAACCAAAAAAAAAAGTCCATTTAGGGCCACAAAACAGCCTTAGAAGTTTCAACACACGTTTTCACCATTCGCTCGCCATCCAGTTTGAGTTTTCTTTCATTCCAGATTGTGTAATTAACCATATACAGATACTCAAGTCCAACTGTCCGACAATTGATTGGTTTGGCTCAAATTCGAATTTTTTTTGTAATAGAAAAAACTATCACATACGGTTTTTACTAAAAAAAAAACCGTCTGTGATAGTCTATTATCACAGACGGTTCTAAACAAGAACCGTCTGTGATAATTGATTGTCACAGACGGTTATTGTTTAGAACCATCTGTGATAGCTTTTTCTCACAGACGGTTCAAAAACCATCTATGATAACTGTCTGTTATCACATACACATAAAATCAGACGGTTCAGAAACCGTCTGTGATGACAGTTTAGAACTGTCTACGATGACCCTTTGTGTAGTAGTGGTGGGGGAAGAACCAGATTGGGAGGAGGAACGCACGAGATTGGGGGAACTAGAAAGATGGGAGATGATGCAGTGGTTGGAGAAATGGAAGTGGTTGGAGGCAGTAAAAAAGAGCGTCCGGGCGGATCGTTGTATCGTACGTCTGGGTGGTATCGTTTTCCTTAGAAATGAAAGAACGAATCCATCTTGATATGATCCACTTTTTTTTAGGGAAAACAGTTGGACCAAGAAGGTCCTACTGCGCTATTATAATAATAATTATGAAAACTAATAATTACAAGGAGGAAAAAGGAAAGAGAATAAACAGGGAAAGAAATTATAGAGTTCTATCTATCCACTCTTGAATTGAAGGGAAATATTTCTTCTTTACTCTATGGATAACCATGGCAAACTTAAACTTCAATTTGCCCTTGCAGCGTTAAAGCGTTGGATCAATATGCTCAAAGACTTTGTTGTTTCTCATAATCCATATGCTCCAGCAGACATGAGTGATAATCTCCATAAAAATTTGATAATTATGACAATCCTTGATAATTTCTAGAGAGTCTAGTGTTGATCCCCTCATCACTCTATTGGGACAGATTTGATCCCAGCACGCTCGTGCAAAGGAGCAACTAAAAAATAAGTGAAACAAAGTTTCCTCAACCTCTTGTTGGCACAATTCACAATTGTAGGTTTGCAAAAATCTATTTTTTCTTCTCAAAAGATTTTTAGTATTTAGCTTGTCCTTTAACAGCAGCCAGAAGAAAACTTTGTGTCTAGGTTGACAAGAACTTTTCCACAACCATCTATAAATCATGTCACTTTGCTGATGCCCAATTAGAATTCTATAAGCTTTGACAGAAGAAAAATCCCCTAACAACCAGATATATCTCCAAACATCCTTGTCATCTGTAATATTAATCTGTTGAATGAGCTATTCAATTTGGCAAAATTGCTCATATGATTGGACAGACATGGGGAGATTGAAGAGTTCCTGAAGGTCTTGAGATTGTCAAACCTGTGTTACCGTCAAATTCTGAACTTCAACAAATGAAAATAGTTCAGGGTGTTGAAGCATGAGGGGGTTATTATTCCATGAGTCTTGCCAAAAGAAAGTAGTTCGGCCATTGCCTATGGAACAGTTGGCAATGCCTTTGTAGACAGTGAGTAGTTTCAAATTATCTTTCCACCAAAAGGATCCTTCAGTATAGTTTGCGGGTAGACGATTGTTCTGATAGTAAGTATGCCAAATGAGATTCACCCAAGGCAACTGAGCTTTATTAAAGAATTTGAGCATATTGCTTAGGCAAAGAGCATCATTCTACACTGAAAGTTTTAGGACTCCTAGCCCCCCTTGTGCTTTCGGCCGACAAACCATTTTCCATGATGACATTGATGGCTTCTTTGCGTGAATATCTGAACCTCTCCACCAGTTATGCTTTATGTACTTGTCTATTTGCCCGATGACATTCTGGGGCAACTTTAGGCAACACATATGGAAAATTGGGAGTTGTGTGAAAATTGAATTCACCATTGTCAACTTTGCACCATATCTTAGAAATGTTGAACAGCTAGTTAGCCTTCTTTCTATTCTCTGAACCAGGGGAAAGAAGTCCTCTACCCTTGGTTTTGTTAGACCAAGGGGCATCCCCAAATAAGTGAAAGGGGAATAATATAGTTGGCAATCAAAAGTTTTTGCTAGATGTTGAGCTTTTTCAGAATCTATATTGATTGGCACCATGAAAGATTTGTGGTAATTCACCTTGAGTACTGTAGAGTTTGCATATGTGTTGAGGATAGCATTTAAGCATAAAAGTTGTCTTGCATAAGCAAGCATAATTACTAGGGTGTCATCAGCATACTGAATTACAGGAAAATCAAGACAGGCACCAACCTCTATTGGAATATGAAGAAGTCCTCTGTTCATGGCTTTATTGAGAATGGACTTAAGCAGATCAGGTGCCAAAATGAAGAGAAGTGGAGAAAGAGGGTCCCCTTGTCTAACACCTCTCTTGCAATGGAGTTTCTTTCCTGGTACCCCATTCAAAAGCACTGAGGTACCAGAAGTTAAAATTGATGCTATCCAAGCTATCCACCTATATCCAAATCCTTTATATCTCATGATATCAAAAGTTACTTTATGCTCGATTGTATTAAATGCCTTTTCAAAATCCAGTTTGAGCAAAATGATTTCTTTTTTGGACTATTGGCATTGATAAAGGTACTCAAATGGCCATACAAGGCAGTCTTGAATTGTTCTTGACTTGACAAAACCATATTGGTTAACATGCACCAGTTGAAGGATAGTACTCTGCAATATGTTGGCCAATATTTTTGTCAATATCTTTAGTGAGTAATTAAGCAGAGAGATTGGTCGAAAATCATTGATAGTGACTAGGCTATCTTTTTTTGGCACTAATGTGATAAAAGAGTTGTTGATGTTGTGGAGAGAAACTTTTCCATTGTAAAAGTCATCCATGAGAGCATAAAAATCTAGAGCCACTATATCCGAGCATTTCTTTAGAAATTCACCATTGAAGCCATCAGGTCTTGGTGATTTATTTTTTTTGGTAGGCTGAAAACAATTGCATCTATTTCTTCTTTAGAGAAGGGTGCCTCAAAGATGTCCCGATGATCAGCATGATGGATCGGCTCTGAAAGATTGAAAAACATTGTACTGAAGGACGTGGTTCCAAGCCGGTCATTGTAAGCCTCCCATAGCAAATCATGCTACACATTTTCGCATCATTGCGACTCTTGACCAATGGCCTTCTTTGTCGTTATCATCAACTGTCTCTTCATCTTCGTCTTTGTTTTCGTCTGGCACTAGATTCGACACTGTCACCTCACTTCTTGGGTGGGCGAATCTGGTCCGTCGTCTTTGCCTTCATCAAGCGCCAGATTCGACACTGTCACCTCACTTCTTGGGTGGGTGGATCTGGTTCGTGTCCTCGTCTCTATCTCTTTCTTCATCAGCTTGATTTGACATATTCTCTATTCCTGTCGGTTTCAATATCTCCAAATCAAGACATTTGTGTGTGAAGAGCCGAAAGACAAATTTTTTTTCAAGAGTTGCATGCTTTGACGACATCTTCAAGCTCGGACTTCGGATTTATCTTTTATTTTAGTATTGACCTCTTCAAACTCAATACCATTGCATATGCATTGAGTTTGAGTAGGGGTGTTAAGGGTAGTAGTGTAATGTGTGGTAGAAGTGTAATAGTCATGTAAGTGTTAGGGATAGTTATGTAATTGTAGTCTAGTCTAGGATTTCTCTTATACACTATATATTGCCCCCCTTGAGCTCTTGTAATAGAATGAACAATTCGGCCCCCATTCTTCTCTTCTCTTCTCTCACAAATTCTAACAGCAGCCAAAACAAGATAAACCGAAAACGGGAAGCCACTACTAGTTTCCTTTTCTTTTGATACTCTAATATTCCCAAAAGAAAATATCTTGGGCTTGTTGAGATTTTTCACAGAAGAATTATCAGTAGCTGTTGGCCACATAATCAAACACACGTCTGGGTGCACATGAGAGAGAGTGTGTGTGTAACATCCCGTTTTCGGGTGTTGTATAGTATCTTTCCGTTTGTCTTCTTGGTTTTCAAAATCTATATCAAATTATAGTGTAATTGCAAAATTCTCTAGTTTCTACCTCATTTCAAATTTTGGGTTTCGAGTTTCAGCTTGAATCTTGGTTTCATTTTGAATCCTCTCTGTTGAGCCCGGCCCATCTAACCCCTCTCCTCCCACTGCCCCTTTTTATTTTCTTTCAATCAAGTGGTTGAAGGCTTCTTTCGACCACGTGCCCGCTTTGCCGAGCCCCGTGCGCCATGTCCCCACTCAGCGCCCTTTGCGTCCACCCTTTTTGGTTGCGACCATCCCCTCGTTGTCGACCACCCTCTCATAGTTGACCACCCCCCCCCCCTCTTCTCAGTTGCAACCATCCTTTTTGGTTGCGACCATCCCCTCGTTGTCGACCACCCTCTCGTAGTCGATCACCACCCTCTCAGTTGCGGCCATCCCCTCGTTGTCCACCACCCCCTCTCAGTTGCGACCACCCTTTCGGTTGCTACCACCCTCTCGTAGTCGACCACCCTCGCCTTGGCACATTTTTCCTCTCTCTTTCTCCGCAGTGACGTGCACATTAAATGTCGTTGTCTCCACAACGACGTGTGCATTAAATGCTGGCGTCTCCGCCACGCCGCCGCAAATCCTGTCGCTCCATCTTGTTGCCCAATCCCCTTCCATCCTCTATAAATGGAGCACCAGGGAGCCATTTTGCCTCCTGTTTTCCCCCCAACTCTCCATCTCTTGCTTTTGGTTGATGTGGTTGCCCGAAGCCCCAAGCTCCGAGTTCAAGCTGTCGCGCACCTCCTCTGGGTCCTCTCCGCACCAATGCAGCCCCCTCTTCTACCCGCGTCACTTCGTGTCCCAGAGCTCCTTGAAGCAATCACCTCACTCTTCTCCTTTGGTCCTGGCTGACCCCTTCACCGTCGTCCTCCTTCGCCTTCGACCGCGAGCTTCCCCGCCGCCGTTCGCCATCCGTCGACCCACTCCGGCCTCTCTCTCAGTCTTGTTGAGTTTCATGTGCCCTGTTTTCTATCATGTTCTTTCGACCGCGTTGAGCAGTCAAGTCCTTTCGAGTTCTTCTTTTCTTTTGACTGTATTGAGCAGTCGAGTCCTTCTTTTCTTTCGACTGTGTCGAGCCGTCGAGTATTTCTTTCGAGTCCTTCTTTCGCATTCTTCTTTTCTTTCGACCGCGTTGAGTAGTCGAGTCCTTTCGAGCCCTTCTTTTCTTTCGACTGCGTCGAGCAGCCAAGTCTTTCTTTCACGTCCTTCGATTGATTTGATATGGTATTGGTTTACAGCCACTCCATCAATGGAGGACAAAGACTCAATACATGAGCACAAAATCAAATCCAACTCTTTAGAACCCTAACCTCCAACTATCAACTCCCTAAACAAACTAGGGTTTCAAAACAATGAAAGGGTTGAAGGGGGTGCAGCCACCTCCCTCCTCTATTTATAGTGGAAGCTTAGACCTTCTAGAAGAGTAAACCCTAATGGGCCCCCGTTAAGCCCACACACAAACGGGTCACACACGCATGCATTTTAAAGCATTGTCTTCATCTCCTCTTGACCTAATCCTCTTCTCCACGCACCGTCTTGCGCCGCGGGCTGGCAAAAGGTCACCAAGGCGGTATTTAGTAAAATTACCAAAATACCCCTTCTCGATCTTTTTGCAAAGACTGAGTCCAATCTGCGTGAAGCACTTCCATGTTTGTACGTGTAGGTTGATCCAATGGCTCTTATCATGTCGGCAAGTCTCCCATCCGGCCCCCAAAACCACCATGGCACTTGCAAACCCTCACGCCGCTTGATCCAACTCCGTCCGACCGAATCGTCTGATTCGGTCACCTTTTGTCCCTCTTGCGCCATGCTTGACTCCATTGACCTCACCTGGCATCCCTGATCGTTCTGGACTTCAGCTTTCCAAGCTTAGTCCCGATCATCCTCGCCGTTGACCGTCGTTGGCCTCCAAGCAACCTGCACAACAAAAGACAAAGAAATCGATTCCGGGAACAAGTTCTTCACAACTTGACCCACGTTAGTCAAAACATACATCATACAACACATATGCACTGAAACCCATTAACTTGTCCTAACCCAACACTCATCGCCACTTTTGGCCGATAAATAGTAGCAAAATCGGTCAGACCGTCATTCAATGGCCGTTCTAACCATTGGCCGGTCTGACTACCATTTACAAGCCGGTCTGACCGCTGGTTGGTCTGACCGCTGGCTGGTCTGACCGCGTGCCCAACACCGGTCTGACCGCACTCGACCTGACAACATTCCAAACTTCGACGAAAACACGTGTTTCGACAAACCGTTAACAACATTGCCAATTGTAACATCATCCAAAGATCATGAACATATCCCCCATGATATCCACAATCTCCCCCTTAATAAACACATTAGCAATTTCCAACAAATGCAAATTTTGATGTTTGAAAAGTAAAAACTCGATGTTTTCGCACAAAGGCACAACTTGGTCCAAATACAAGAGAAAGCAAAGGAAATACCCAAGTTGGCTTCAGAATAGCATAGACAAGTGAGGTAAGGCAAAAGAAAGCGAGAAAGCTTCGTTTTCCATAAAAGAGTCCATATGAAAGAACAATTGTTCAAATTGACCTTTGATCATTGTGAGGTTGCAAGAATTGCAATTCAAGTTCAGAAATGGCAATAAGACCATAAGAATGCAAATAAGAAACTCCCCCTCACTATGATCCTCAAAATTCAGAAAATTTTAAATTCTCCAATTTTCTCCAAAAGGCTCCCCCTTTCAAACATTTTTGTTACTTCTTCTCCCCCTTTGACAATGGAGTCATCAAGGAATCACGCTTTCCTCTCGTCTAGAGATAAAAAAATGTAGAATTGAGGAAAAAGCATAAGAAGGAGCATGCATGAAATGCAATGGAGTGGCTTCATTTTTTTTTGTATTTTTCAATTTTTGATTACAAGAAGCTTTGGAGACTACCCAAAAGAACAAGCTAGCATTTCTAATATTGCACAAACAACATATCAAGCCTAACAGCGCTAACAAGATCATGATAATACATATATATCAAAGCTAAGCTCGAAGGCTCAATATAATGCGATGAATTTGATCAATTTAAGCAAAGCTTCAAATTTAGCAAGTTCATCAACAGAGATCCTAAAATGATACTGGCCATGTCAAAATGTCAATGTGAGATCAAAAAGCTAACAATGACCACATTAAGAGACAAACAGGTCCTGAATTGGATCATTTTGCTCAATTTTCTCAAACGCCCATTTTTCAACAGTTTTTCATTTGCAATGAATATTGAAGTTGACTAATGGTCTAACTTAGTGAAGAAGATCCTAGACTAGGAGCCATCTACAAACTCTTCCTATGCTTCTACCAGGGCGACAAATCTTGAGGTTCATGTCAGTTTTGACAAGCAGTCCCTATGAGATCGTTTGGATCATCAAACTATCTCCAAGTTCATGTCTATAACATGCAGTCTCGTGAGAGTAGTTTGGCACATTTTAACCACATGACAATCTTTAAATTTGATTTTTCAATTTTTTTCACAAGAGCAGTTTTA
Source organism: Phyllostachys edulis (assembly GCA_036346405.1). Lineage (NCBI taxonomy): Eukaryota > Viridiplantae > Streptophyta > Magnoliopsida > Poales > Poaceae > Phyllostachys > Phyllostachys edulis. The sequence goes on along the minus strand of CM070557.1, from coordinate 1,234,155 downwards.
GATTCTCAGAAGAACAAGAAGCTCAAGTAATGATCAATTTTAGATTCAAGAGCTAACAAAGCAATTTTGACAGGGCCAATGTCACAAAAGGAGCACTAATTGCGCAACTAGCTAAAACATCCACAGATTGCAGTTTTAGTTCAAGTTGTTTTTAGAGTTCTAGATCATTCAGCAAAGACTTAGCTATACATGTGAAAGCATGGTAATTCTAGCAAGTCAAAGAACTAGACATGGCATTGAGCAAGAATTGAAATACTAAAGCTCCAAAGGGTAATAAACAAAGCTTCATCAATTTTAAAAGATAAGTAGAAAAGCTTATATTACAATGCATCTTTTTTTTAGATTTTTCATATGAATGTAATATGATACAATGAGATGCAAGAAAAGCTCAAAAAGCCTAAAAAGATCAAAAAGTTCAAAAGAAGATCAAGAAAAGATCAGATGAACAAGGTAAGATCAGAAAAGATCCAATTCCCCCTCAAACCAACCCATAGGGATAAATTACCCCTAACTCGCTTCTCAAGGTGGCAAACCTTGTTGGGTCTAAAGGTTTGGTAAGGATATCGGCCAACTGAGCCTCATACTCCACAAAATACAGCACAATATCACCCTTCTCGACATGGTCTCTAAGAAAGTGATAGCGAATGTCTACGTGCTTGGCCCTAGAATGTTGCACTGGGTTTTTAGCAATGTTAATAGCTGAAGTATTATCACAGAAAAGAGGAACACTAGCAAAGTTTAACCCAAAATCCTTAAGAGTGGACACCATCCACAAAATCTAACTACAGCAACTAGCAGCAGCTACATATTCAGCTTCAGCAGTAGATTGTGCAACAGAAGACTGCTTCCTAGAAGACCAAGAGACAAGAGAAGTGCCTAAGAAATCACAAGTTCGAGAGGTACTCTTCCTATCTAGCCGACAACCCGCAAAATTAGAATCAGAAAACCCCCAAATGGACAGCGAAGAAGAGCAGGAATACCAAATGTCATACTGGAGGGTAGAGTGTAAATACCTGAAGATGCGCTTAATGACTTGACGATGTGAAGTCCTCGGAGACGCCTGAAACCTCGCATAGAGGAAGACCGCGAAGTGGATATCCGGTCTTGAGGCCGTCAAGTACAGAAGAGAGCCGATCATGCTGCGGTACTCACGTTGATCCACGGCTTCTCCTTCCTCATCTGGATCCAGCGATCGAAGTCGCCATGGGAGTGGCGATAAACTGCGATCACCCATCTCGAAGCGCTTGAGCAGATCCTTGGTGTACTTCGTATGATGGATGAAGATCCCTTCCTTGCATTACTTGATTTGAAGCCCCAGAAAGTAGTTGAGCTCGCTCATCATACTCATCTCAAATTCCCTGGACATGGTCTCAGAAAAACTGGAAACTAGAGTATGAGAGGAACCACCAAAGATAATATCATCCACGTAAATCTGAACAAACAGGAAGTCATTGCCTTGCCTAAGAATGAAAAGAGTCTTATCAACTTTTCCCATTTCAAAATCATTCTTAAGCAAGAAGGTCTTAAGTCTATCATACCAGGCACTAGGGGCTTACTTAAGACCATACAAGGCTTTGGATAGCTTGTAAACACGATCTGGGTGCTTAGGATTCTCAAAGCCAGGGGGTTGCCTAACATACACTTCCTCCTCTATAAAACCATTCAAAAAGGCACTCTTAACATCCATTTGATGCAACCTAAAACCTTTAGATGCAGCAAATGCAAGCATAATGCGAATGGCTTCTAGTCTAGCAATAGGAGCGAAGGTCTCATCAAAGTCTAACCCCTCAACCTGGCTAAAGCCCTGAGCTACCAACCTAGTCTTGTTTCTAACCACATAACCATCCTCATTTTGTTTATTTTTGAACACCCAACGGGTTCCTATAACATTATGACCACTAGGAGGCTCTACTAGGTTCCAGACCTTGTTTCTCTCAAAATTCTCTAACTCCTCATGCATAGCATTGACCCAGCTCGAATCAGATAAAGCATGTGATATATCGCGGGGTTAAAAAGAAGCTACAAATGTAGAATGAGAGAAGAGACCCGGATCGTGATATCTGGAGTGAGTGACTTGCTCATGAAGATTACCTATCATCTGATCCGGTGGGTGTTGCTTCTGAATGTGCAGTGGAGCGCCTGGGGGAGATAGCATCTCCTCAACCTCCGCAGGTACTGCTGATGAAGAGGATGCAGCAGGAGCCTCAATTGGAGGTGAAGCAGTTGTAGCAGATTCTGGAGCTTGGACAGGAACATCAGCAGCAGGTGAAGGAGCAATATCGAAATCATCCTCATCTTCTTCAACAAAAATGCTCTCTGTCACCTGTATGTCACCTGAAACATCGGATCTAGCTCCAGGGCTAGTCTCATCAAAAGTAACATTGCATGTCTCCTAGACAATGTTAGTTTCAACATTAAAGACCCGAAAACCCCTCGAGTGAGCAGGATAACCCAGAAATAAACCATCACAAGTCCTTAATTCAAATTTATCTAGGTTTTCTGTCTTAAGAATAAAACACTTTGATCCAAAGACTCGAAAGTGAGAGACAGAGGGTTTTCTACCAAATCGAAGCTCATAAGAAGTATTGCCCAAAGACGGTCTCAAGAAGACACAGTTTGAAATATGGCAAGTTGTAGCAATAGCTTCGGCTTAAAACCTCCTCGGTGTGCTATACTCATCTAGCATCGTCCTAGCCATCTCGACTAAGGTTCTGTTCTTCCTTTCCATAACGCCATTTTGTTGTGGGACGTGTGGAGAAGAGAACTGATGCTCAATGCCACACTCAACACAAAAAGAGGCAAAAGAAGCATTCTTGAACTCTGTGCCATTGTCACTGCGGATTGCTCTCAAGGCACCAGGAAGTTCAGAAGCCAAACGAAGAACAAGATCATAATAATGATCAAAAGCCTCATCCTTTGACGCAAGAAAGAACACTCAAGAGTATCTCGAAAAAACATCAACTATGACAAGGATATACTATTTGCCACTAACTGACTGAACCCTAGCAGGACCAACAGTATCCATGTGAAGCAACTGTCCTGGTCCGTCAGTCATGACCATAGTCAATGAAGGGTGTGAGGCGGCAACTTGCTTCCCATGCCTACAGGGCGCACATACAGCATCCTTGACGGCTTTGAGTTTAGGCAAACCTCTCATGAGATCAAGGCCGCTAACTCGCGTTAGATGATCAAAACCAATGTGCCCCAAACGTCGGTACCAAAGCCAGATATCAGAAGAAGTTGCAATTAAACATTTGAGAGATCCAACAAGAGATTCAGAAAAATCAGCTCCAAAGATTCTATCAACTCTAGAAATCCCAAAAAACAAGCTCACCGGCAGAATCAAGCACACGACAGGCATTTTTCTTAAAACGAGTTTCGTAGCCATCATCAAGAAGCTGCGAAACAAGCAAGTTGTACCTTAGCTTGTCCACAAGGGCGACGTCCTTCAAGATGAATCTGTCATTCACCTTGATTGATCTCGTTCCTTTAATTTGCCCTTGTGTATCATCTCCAAAGGAGATGAAGTCATCACCTGTCGACCGCATGAAGGAAGTGAACCATCTTGAGTCTCTGGTCATGTGGCGTGAACAGCCGGAGTCGATGAACCACGTGTTCTTCCTCCTTCCGCAGCGATCCTCATCGTTGTCATCGGTGTCGACAGAGACGGCCATGAAGCACATGCCGGTGAAGTCCTTGGTCTTCCCTTTCTTGTCTTGAGGGAGCTCCTCCTCCTTGTCCTCCTCACTCCCGGAGTCCACATCGCTCATGGATTGCTCTCCAAAAGCGGCAAGGACCCAGTGAGCAGCCTTCATGAGCTTGGCAGCATCATACTTGGGCTTGCTCCCCTGAGGTTTCTTCCAGGTAGTCTTCTCATCCTTGCGATTGCCCTTACCTTTTAGCTTGGGGCGGTTTGCTCGGATATAATATAGCTCTCCACACTCATAGCACATCACAGGGCCACCTCTCTTCTTGTTTCTAACATTGTTATATGCCCGTGTGACTTTCGTAGTTAAAAGAGCTAAATCAGCCTCAAGAAGACTCTCAAACTCTTCTTCTTGAATTGCAGATATACACGCAAGAGAAAATCCAGAAGAAGACTCAAAAGAACCATCAGAAGTTCTTTTCAAAGGATCAGCTACCAAAGCCATGTTATCCTTCTTAGGAAGACTGTCTCTCTTGATCTCATGAGTCTTGAGCTTGCTATAAAGCAGCTCCAAAGTGAGACTAGAGAGATCGGCGTTCTCCTCAATGGCGGTAGCCTTCATTTCCCACTCCTTGGTGTTGATTGCAGCCAAGAGGTGGGTGGCATTCTCAGATTGAGAGTACTCAATGTCAACAGCTCTCATCTGATTGATCACCTTGTTAAAGCGAGTAAAAACGTCATCGATGCTCTCGCCAGGACACATCTCGAATTTGTTATACTCTTGCTTGTAGACCGTCTGGCGCACTTGCTTGATCTGGGACGATCCCTCATGGTAAGTTTCGAGGGTGTGCCAAATCTCATGTGCGGTCTCAAGGTTGCAAATCCTATCGTACTCATGTCTAGCAAGCCCAGCATATAGGAGATTCTTAGCCTTATGGTTGTTTGCCAAGAGGGCTGTTGAAACCGGCGAAGCAACCTTGGGCAAAACGAGCGGAGCTCGAACAACCTCCCATATAGCTTGTCCTTCGCTCTGAGGGAAGACTCACATGCGATTCTTCCAATAGGCACAGTCGAGCCCATCGAAGATATGCAGCTTGGTCGAGTACTTATCTATCGCCAAGTTCAGTGACCGGTTAAGATCAAGATTGAACTAACCGGGCTCTGATACCACTTGTTGGACCGATAAGGCGACTAGAGGGGGGTGAATAGGAACACGATCTCTTTTTCACACTGATCGGATTCAACACTAATTTCACTTCAGTAGCTATGGAAGCTATGAAGGTCGATTAACAAGTACAGCAGAAGACTTGTAATGAATCCAAACCAAAACCCCAAAGCAAAAGACCAAAAGAACCTCAAACCCTAAGGGCGGTCGAACCGGCTTGTATTGCGCTGTTGGACCGGCGGGCAGTCTGACCGACGACAAAATCACGATCTGACCACTGGGCGGTTTGACCGGCGTTGTAGGAGCGGTCTGACCGGACCTGATGATGAACAGCGCAAATCAGCCCGAAAACCAAAACTCAAATCGGTCTAACTTTTGATCTATAAGGCCAAACTCCACAAAACTTGAAACACACCTTCTTTGAGATATTAGGAACCTATTCCAATCAAGGATCGCGTAGATCCATGCCAAAATTCCTATCTTTTTCAGTTTGAACAAAGGGTGCTCCAAAACCGAGTCAAAAACGAAATATGATCTAGAGACTTGCTCGTGGGTGATTGATGATCAAGATGATCCTAGATGTGTTCCCAGATGTCACAGCAAGCTAGATCAAGAGAAGAAACCGAGAGAAAACTCGTGAATCAAAGAAAGACTCAAAATCATCAAATAGAGATAAGGAAAACAAAGAGACACATCTTTGGGCAATCTTTCCTTGCATTGATTTGATATGGTATTGGTTTACAGCCACTCCATCAATGGAGGACAAAGACTCAATACATGAGCACGAAATCAGATCCAACTCTTTAGAACCCTAACCTCCAACTATCAACTCCCTAAACAAACTAGGGTTTCAAAACAATGAAAGGGTTGAAGGGGGTGCAGCCACCTCCCTCCTCTATTTATAGTGGAGGCTTAGACCTTCTACAAGAGTAAACCCTAATGGGCCCCCATTAAGCCCACACACAAACGGGTTACACACGCACTCATTTTAAAGCGCCGTCTTCATCTCCTCTTGACCCAATCCGCTTCTCCACGCACCGTCTTGCGCCGTGGGTTGGCAAAAAGTCACCAAGGCGGTATTTGGTAAAATTACCAAAATACCCCTTCTCGATCTTTTTGCAAAGACTGAGTCCAATCTGCGTGAAGCACTTCCATGCTTCACCACGTGTAGGTTGATCTAGTGGCTCTCATCATGTCGGCAAGTCTCTCACATCCGGCTCCCACCGAAACCACCATGGCACTTGCACCGACCCCCGCACCGCTTGATCCAACCCGTCGCACCGAACTGCCCGTTCGGTCACCTTTATCCCTCTTGCGCCAAGCTTGACTCCATTGACCACACCCGGCATCCCCGATCGTTCTGGACCTCAGCTCTCCAAGCGTAGTCCCGATCATCCTCGCCGTTGACCGTCGTTGGCCTCCAAGCAACATGCACAACAAAAGACAAAGAAATCGATTCCGGGAACAAGTTCTTCACAACTTGACCCACGTTAGTCAAAACATGCATCATGCAACACATATGCACTAAAACCCATGAACTTGTCCTAACCCAACACTCATCGCCACTTTTGGCCGATGAACAGTAGCAAAATCGGTCAGACCGCCATTCAATGGCCGGTCTAACTGGCCATTGGCCGTCTGACCATGGCATACCAACGGCCTCGACCAAGACTCGACTTGACAAAGATTCCAAACTTCGACAAAAACGCGTGTTTCGACAAACCGTTAACGACATTGCCAATTGTAACATCATCCAAAGATCATGAACATATCCCCATGATATCCACAGTTTTCAAAACCTATTTCAAATTATAGTGTAATTGCAAAATTCTCTAGTTTCTGCCACAATTCAAATTTCGGTTTTCGAGTTTCAGCTTGAATATCGGTTTCATTTCGAATCCTCTCTATTGAGCCCAGCCCATCTAGCCCCTCTCCCCCCATTGCCCCTTTTTATTTTCTTTCAATCGGGTGGTCGAAAGCTTCTTTCGACCACGTGCCCGCTCTGCCGCGCCCCGTGCGTCTTGTCCCCGCTCGGCGCCCTTTGCGACCACCCTTTTTGGTTGCGACCATCCCCTCATTGTCGACCACCCTCTCGTAGTCGACCACCCCCCTCTCAATTACGACCACCCTTTTGGTTACGACCATCCCCTCGTTATCGACCACCCTCTCGAAGTCAACCAACCCCCTTAGTTGTGACCACCCTTTTTGGCTGGGACCATCCCCTCGTTGTCGACCACTCTCTCATAGTAGACCACCCCCCTCAGTTGCGACAACCCTTTCGATTGTGACCACCCTCTCGTAGTTGGCCACCCTCATCTCGGCGCGCTTTTCCTCTCTCTTTCTCCGCGGTGACGTGCACATTAAATGACGTTGTCTTCGCAACGACGTGCGCATTAAATGCCGACGTCTCTGCCACGCTGCCGCAAATCCCGTCGCTCCATCTTGTCGCTCAGTCCTCCTCCTTCCTCTATAAATAAAGCACCAGGGAGCCATTTTGCCTCCTATTCGCCCCCCCCCCTCTCCCCCAACTCTCCATCTCTCTCTTTTGGTTGTTGTGGTTGCCCGAAGCCCCGAGCTCTAAGTTCAAGCTACCACGCACCTCCTCTCAGTCCTCGCCGCACCAATGCAGCCCCCTCTTCTACCCGCATCATTTCGTGTCCCAGAGCTCCTTGAAGCAATCCCCTCACACTCTTTCAATTATGTTTCGCAGGAGCCGCTGCATTTCCTCTTCTCCTTCGGTCCCGGCTGACCCCTTCACCGCCGTCCTCCTTCGCCTTCAACCGCGAGCTTCCCCGCCGCTGTTCCCCGTCCGCCGACCCCCTCCTGCCTCTCTCTCGGTCTTGGTGATTTTCATGTGCCCTGGTTTCGATCGTGTTCTTTCGACTGCGTTGAGCAGTCAAGTCCTTCTTTCGAATTCTTCTTTTCTTTCGACCGCGTTGAGTAATCGAGTCCTTCTTTTGAGTCCTTTTCTTTCGACTGTGTCTAGCTGTCGAGTCTTTCTTTCGAGTCCTTCTTTTCTTTCGACTGTGTCGAGCAGTCGAGTCTTTCTTTCGAGCCCTTCTTTTCTTTCGACTGCGTCGAGCAGTCGAGTCTTTCTTTCGAGTCCTTCTTGTTCTTCTGATCGCGTCGAGCAGTCGAGTCTTTCTTTCGAGTCCTTCTTTCGAGTTCTTCTTTTCTTTCGACCACGTTGAGCAATCGAGTCCTTCTTTCGAGTCCTTATTTTCTTTCGACCGCGTCGAGCAATCAAGTCTTTCTTTCGAGTCCTTCTTGCTCTTCTGATCGCGTCAAGCAGTCGAGTCTTTCTTTTGAGTCCTTCTTTCGAGTTCTTCTTTTCTTTCGACCGCGTTGAGCAATCGAGTCCTTCTTTCGAGTCCTTATTTTCTTTCCACCACGTCGAGCAGTCGAGTCTTTCTTTTTCGACCACATCGTAGTTGAGACCCCTTTTCGACCACATCGAGTAGTCAAAACCTCCTTCCGACCATATGGTCAAAATCTCCTTTCGACCAAGTAGTCGAATCCTTCTTTTTCTTCGACCACGTTGAGTAGTCGAATCCTTCTTTCTTCGATCACGTTGAGTGGTCGAATCCTTCTTTTTCTTTGACCACGTTGAGTGGTTGAATCCGTCTTTCTTCGACCATGTTGATTAGTCAAATCATTCTTTTTCTTCGACCACGTTGAGTAGTCAAAACATTCTTTTCCTTCGACCACGCTGAGTAGTCGAATCCCTCCTTCGACCACGTTGAGTAGTTGAATCCTTCATTCGACCACATCCTGTTGTTGAAAACCTCTTTTCGACCACGTCCTGTAGTCAAAACATCCTTTCGACCATGTCCTGTAGTTGAAACCCTTTCCGACCGCTCATGTAGTCGAACCCCTTCAGACCACGTGAAGTCGATGATCAGTACTCGAAACCAAAACATCGAGGACTCCGTTCTCCTCCGTTATAACTCAGATTTCAGTGTTCCTTGTTTCTAAATTTGTCTAAATTCAAGATCTTGCTTTTGGTAGTGGTCTTATTTAATTTGGAGTTCATTTGTTATTTCTCGTGTATTTATTTGTTCTCTCTGCTTGTTGATCTTTTCCTGTACGTTCGTCCGAGTAGAGTTCAAGGAAGCGGGAGATCCCCAGTTTGACTAAGTACGAGACTATCAAGACTCTCTTGCCCTTAACTTAGGCGAGTCAATACTTTGATCATTCTAAGCCTACTTTTTATGCAAATTATGTTCCCTTAAATTACCAAAACTGCATGCTTTAATTCTTTAAGCAAATGTATGTTAACTCGTAAGGTAGTTAAATGCCCACTTGTTGGTTAATTAATTATTATCCCATCTTTTGACAATTGAATCTGTTATTCCTTGTCACCATAGTAACTATGTGGTAACTATACTAGTTATAGGTTGTACTTAACGACATGCTAGTCTTGCTTAAGTACCGGAGCATTAAAATGTCCCAAACATCATCACTAAAAAACATGAAAATGATTTGGGATAGTCGTGGGAGGTACATGACTGCAGTATTTGACATAAATTGGTTTTCCTCCTCAAAACTCCCAAACTGCTATACCATATCTGGGCGGATGGTATATTGGTGGGTGCAGATGTAGCACGAGAATAGTGGGTATGTGGAATGAACCACCTAGATGGCATTAAGAACTTAATTCGGTGATGAACTCCCATCGTAAAACATGTGCTACCACAAGTCTCCAAAGTGTAACTTGGCTTAGTAAAATTATCGAACCCTGAAAGTCATCTCACTGGAGAGGATCGGGGAAGTGCAAGCGACGGATGTGTTCCGGCTTGAAAGGGACACCGTGGTAAGATGAAGTTGTCAGTTGCGCTAGTCGTTGTAGCCGGGGCCAGCTGTGCTAGTCGTTGTGGTGAACATCCCGCACAACATATGGGCGTAACCCCATATGGGTGAGATAACGGAAGGGGTGAGGTGATTTGAAAAGTAACTGTGATGGTCTCTCAACCACATGACTAAGGAATCTTGTGGGGCTACGAGTTGATTATCTCTTGTGGGTATAGTGTACAAAGCTCTGCAGAGTGTAAAACTGTTTAAATAGCTGTGCCTACGGTCAAAGGCGGACATAGGAACTTGCTAGAGTTAGTTCTATTTCAAAAACCTTTGTGGGTGGGATAAAAACTGGTCGGATGGATGTAACCCGGCATTTGGAGTTTTCCTGGGTGGTCGTACCCAGTATTGTTAAGTGGTGGAGGTAACCACGATCAAAAATAAGCATAAGGTGGAGGTAACATTCACTGTATTTCAATATTGCACAATTACTCTCTTTGTAAAAATGCAATTTGGTTAAAATGCTAAGTGATAGGAAATTTCTAATTATGTTATTTGAAAGCATTGCTTTGGCAAATAAAAGAACTTGAGCCCAGTGGCGGAGCCACAGTGCATGCATGGGGGTGCAGTTGCATCCCCAAAATTTTTTGCAAAAAATCTGATATATACACCCCTTAAATACATAAAGTATATGATACATATACTAACATACAAACTGTCATACTCCTTGCAGCCCATTTAGGATTTAGCATTAGGCCTATTTAGGATTTAGCATTAGGCCCAACTAGTCCAGAGGCTTCTTTCGGTTGTATCTCCCCTGGTGGCTGGTGTCTAGTGCTCCCTTTTTGCTCTGCATTTCTCCTCTTATCTCTCTCTCCATTTATTTCTCTTTGTGGTGGTCTTCAGGTCTTGGGCTCTTGGCCGAAGGGCTTGTACAAGGGGCGCCGCCATCGGCCACCGGTTGCTTGTCCTCTGCTGCCGCCGACGTCACCTCCACTGCTTGCGCCTCGCCGCCTCCCTGCCGACCTCGGCTGACTCGGCGCCTCTCTGGCCGGCCACGGCCAGATACATGTGCTCATCGCCATGCTTGCCGTCCGGGATTCTCGGGGGTGATGCTACGATGTCTGCGTGTCTTGAGGTACTACTATCCAACCCGTCTCCATCCTGCTCCCTCCCTTATTTGTGATGTGGATATCAGTCTCGAGGCTAGTGTCCTATGCTTTGGACCCTTTGGTAGTGCTCTGTGAATGCCTAAATGGGTGATGTTATTATTTGGCTCACTGAGTTGATTGATGTATGGTTACAATGGCTAATTCTTAAAATTTAGAGCGTAGTTCGTAGTTATGGACTTATGGTCAAATGACAAATGTTGTTCTGTTGTAAATGTAGGTTTGTAGAGCACTAAAATATTTTGTGATGTTGGTTATAGTGCGAACATGTGATTTGACATATTGAACTTATGTATTATGTCATTTGAACTTGTGTTGGAACGGATGTGTCTTAAGTTCACCACCCCCATCGTTAAAATCCTGGCTACGCCACTGCTTGAGCCTCCCCTTGTTAAGCCATGCATGTATACTATTGCATCTTATGTGTTGGCTCGCGAGCACGAAAGTTGTGCTCATCCTCGCTCTTTCCCCAAACCTTCAAAGCTTGCCGATCATGGAGACTACGACTACTACGAGGATCCCGAAGTTGATGGACAAGGCAACGACGAAGAGTAGTGTAGTTTCGAGTATTCTAAGTCTAGCCCCAGTCTAGCCGACTCGTTGGTACTTGCGTACGACCGGTATTGTCCAATGTCTTTGGTCAATACCAGTCTTACACGAGTACCCCAGTCGCTTGCCTGTGGAGAGATGTGCTCTACCTCCTCTTTTGCTCCCGCTGTAGTTTCTGCTGTTTTTGCGATGTAATCCTTTGGCCGGTTCGGCCCTTATAGTAAACTCGACTCGACATGATCTATGTCACTCTGATGCTTGTTATATAATGAATGGTATGGTTTTCATCGTGTATGAGATGATTCAGTGATGTATCTGTGAGTGTTATCTACTGATCCAGGGAATAACACAGTGTTCTCACGGAGGATTTGGATTTGTGAAATCCTGATCCGAGAGAGAGAGTCTATAGATACCATTCCATCTCCATTTTCTGAGGGGAAAGGCTCGAAGGTCCACCTTTCTGAATTGATATGCAGCTGAGGCGCCCGATGCTGTGCTAATACATGGCACCACTGCATAAGTGGCTTGAGGAAGCATCCAAAGGGATCGCATTGATCCGTTCTTCCTCGATGGTGCGATCAAGAAAGGATCATGCGATCCTTTAGGATGCCTCCCCAGTCCATTTTCTAAGAACACTTACCCTTTGTTCACTTCATCCTCTTGCTCCCATGAGATTCTGCAAGCTGGTTCAGAAACGGTGCAATCTCGTGCCCCTCGTGTTTTTGCCCTATTCATGTTACTTCCCTTCTCTTTTAACAGACAACGTTATGTCAGACTTGGAAGCTATTACCATCTCAATTCTGTATTATATATATTTTGATGTATGTTGAGTTAGATTCATACTTGTTTTTCTCCTAAGACTATCCTTTCCTCTGGACGGTTGGTTTTCTAGCATAGATTTGTTTGGTTGGAAATTCTCATCTCGGGTACTGTATCTCCCTCCCCGTTCCTCTTCCTCTCAATTGGAAGTTTTTCAGTATGGATTTTCTCTTTCCTTATATTGTTTCTTTTAATAGTTTTGTCTCAATTAGCAATATGAAGCCGTCAATATAAACACCAACAGGCAGCATCAACGGGAAGTAGGGAACCTTTCGAATAATATAATGCTCTATTTTTTTGACAGAGCTGACTAACACAGGGTACCTATGATTCTACACCGTGCTGCTTTTATCAGCCTCAAGACCATCGCAATACACGTTCTGCATTACTTGGATATGGCAGGCAGGGATACCCCTTGTGCTGCTATGTCTAGACAAGATTTTTTATAAGTTCTAATTCATTTCTACATGTAGCAAGTACACTTTAGGAGCATTCTTAAAAAAAAGTACATTTTAGGAGCATCAAGAGCTCAAGACAAAGCATGGGAAAATATCGTCACTAATTCAATAAAACAAACTTCTGATAGGCACCATTAGTGTTAAGAGTCAGCACTTGCATATGCAATATTAGCTATACATGAAGACAAAATGATTAGCAAATGCGAAAAGGAACATAACGGCACAGGCTTGCCATCGAAGGCGATGCATACTTGCGGTGCTGAAAATGCCCCTCAGTGCAGTACAGTCGGTTAAAACAACATCATATTGCAACAAATTATCTGGCCATCTAGAGAATATCTGTTAGTAGTCATATCCAGAAGACATTTGCTTTTGGTGATGTGGACTAAGAAGCTCTGCGGCCCTTAACTGCAAACAAAATACCAACAGCATGTTAGATGGTTTTAAATCCGCTGTACATGTTTAGATGTATGATAGGCAGAAGTTATAAGCATACCAGGGCTAACAATCTTTACCCTCTTAGTTATTGCTCTGACAGAAGTAACAGATGTGGCTCCTGCAGACATAGATATGAATAGAAGATTTGTTAGAAAAAGAATGATGGTAGGATAAATCAAATCAAGACATTGCAGGATCTTATTAGAGCTAGCTCTGAACCTTGTGAATTGATATCTTCAGTGGGATCTAACCCCATTGGCTTCATTGAATCTGGCAAAACTGGATCTGCCGTCACACAGTTACTCTTTGCAATTGGCTCTAGTCTGCATTCGTTCAATTTACATAATAGAGCTATCTTAGCATATATAGTTTCACCAAGGACGCAAATCCAAAGGCAACAAATAAAAACACTATCATACCTTTGAACTTCAGCATTTGTGGAAGGATTCTGACAACGAACACCTTCAGTGTCAAGATCAAAGTCAAGTAGAAGCTCAGAAAATGAAAAATCACCATCAAATATATCAAAGTTTGTGAAATCGATGTCAAAGTCATCTTGCTTCTCTCCATCAGAGGAGGTAGAGGTCTTCTCACAAGTCTGCTCAGTTGAACCAGGCCTTGGATCAGAACAGTCAAAATCCAACTTCCCTTTCACATGCTCCCTTTTGGACAACTTCTGAGTGCTTGGTTTCAAGGGGGAGCTGACATGGTAACTCCTCTCGACAGCGTAATAGGCGGCCCCTTTGAGAGGACTGACAATAAGAGTCTTGGAAGAAACTATAGAACATTGAGAGGAAGCAATCTCCTGTTGGGCATGAGCATTTGCAACCACAGATGATGGCCTTTCTGTTTGATAAGCAGTGGGTTCATTTTCTATGGGATTGCTTTGTTGAGGTGTGCAAGGAGAAGACTGGACTTGAGATTGGAGTGGTTTGAATAAGCTTTTTGCAACAGTAGAGCCTTGGACCGGGAGCTTTGCCATAACTGAATGTTCAGCTGAGATTGGTTGAGCAGCAGAACCCATGTCATCAAGTGGCGGTTGAAAGGCTACAGTTTTACCTGGGATTAGGACACGATGAGTTAATATATTTGTGATGTTACAGGAATTGACAGTTGTTTTACGCTACTCTCAAAACATAATACCTTTTGGGTGCGAGGTTGCAGTCGGTGCAGTGCAGGCCTTCTTCGAGGCAGAAGTGGTCTTTCCAGCAGACTTTGTAGCCTTTCTCTTTTTTGTGGGCAAAGAGCTGGCTGCTGGGGTCGACATATTGTTGACCTCTGATGAGCTCTGAACGACAACTGAGGATGCCCGAGTGTAGTGTATGATAGGTGAAGCATATCCAGCAGTGCCTGGGGTAGCAGAAAAGGGACGATGTTAATTTGATGATGAAATAGTAGCATGAAGGAGAGTTTGGAACAAAACGTCGAACAGGTGGGGTGCATAGCATACCGGGAGGCGGAAGCGGAGGCGCAGGCAGGGGCGGTTGCGGAGGTGATGAGGCGGTGTGGGCGACGAAGAGCGGCGGGACGAGCGGGGGCGAAGAGGGCGGCGGGAGCGGAGTGAGGCCGGGCGGGGGCGAGGTGGAATTGGAATTGGAATTGGAATGGTGGTGGTGAAGATAGTAGGTGGAGACGAGGTTGTGTATGGCTTGCATTGCGGAGTCGACGGCGAGTCGGGCCTCCTTGAGGGAGATGTAGTCGTGGAGGATGTCAGCGAGGGGGAGGAGGCCCTTGGGGGGGACGAGGTTGGCGGTGTTGGTCTTGGAGAAGAGGTGGGCGGCGTCGGAGCGGAAGGCGGCGAGGGAGGCGGAGAAGCCGTTGTCGGCGAGGTAGCGCTCGACGAGGAAGGCGACCTGGACGGGGGTAACCTTCTTCTTATTATTCTTGCCGCTGCCGCTGCTCTTCTTGCTGGTGTTGTGGTCGTCGGAAGCGGAGCTGGAGTTGGGGGGCGTGGTGGGCTTGGGCGGCGCCATGGCTTGCTCTCTCTGGATCTAGATGGGTGGATCTGGAGGATGGTGGCGCCGCGCCGGAGAGGAGAGGAGAGAATTCAGACGGGGAGGGAGGGAGGGAGGGTGGGATTCGATTTTGTTGGGCGAGCGAAGAGGGAAAATGAATTGAGAGATGGGAGGCTGGCGCCGCCCTCCCGCGCGCGCGAAACCTCCTCTCCTCTCCTCTGGGTTTTTTTCGGTTGCCTTTTGTGGGCCGGGCTGGCTGTCGTTTACATTCATTTCGGGCTTGGGATCCAATCTTGTCCTTCTTCCTCGATTCTTTCTTTCTTCATGGCTTTTTGCTTTTGCTTACATGGGTTAAGTGGACCCGCCCAGTCTAGTGAGTCTAGGCAGGGCACTGACCCCTGTATTTAGTGTTGGCCAGATGGGTCATGCCTGTCTGGTCGGTTCGAGGCATAGCACTGTAGGCTCCGTCTAGACATAGCACGACCCATACTGTTTATGGGTCGTGTCGGTCTGGCACAAAAGCTCGTGCCATGCTTGGGCCGATACTTAGGCAGTGGGTACCCGACACAAAGACGTAACAGTGTCGAAGTTTGTACAAGCACACTGCACCTAAAGCACTTGTTTGTGTAGCTTCGGATGGCAGATCATGGAGAGATCCAGAGGCGCCGACACCGAGGGAGAAGTGAGGCGGTGTGGAGGAGGAGCCAAGGAGGAGCCGAGGAGTGATGAGGCCGGAGTAGAGGGAGAAGGAGGGCGGGGCGTCGCCGGCGTCGGGTGCTTGGGCCGGCTCGGGAAGGGACAAGGGAGGAAGGTAAAGGCGGAGTGGAGGGCGTCGCCGGCTCAGGAAGAGAGGACAGGAGCCGAGGAGGGTAGAGGAGGCTAGAGCGGAGGGAGGAGGAGGCCGAGGCGTCACCGACATGGAGGAAGAAGGCATGGACTTCGGATGAAGGAGAAGACCGGAGCAGAGGAAGGTGAAGCCGCATAGTGGAGGCTGAGAGGCCGCCGGCGTGGAGGTGCCGCCAGATCTTTGTGTCAAGGCCAGGCTCAGACGTGGCAAGGAGCCAGGGAGACAAGGGGGCAAGGGCGGGGGAAAAGAGGCGGCTCCGGCAATGGCAAAGGCTGGGCAGCCGAGCAGCGGCGGGCGTTCTGCACTGCAAGACGACTTTGAGAAGAATCTGGCCGTTGGGGGCATTTTGCCCTTTTTTGACCATTTGGGTCATAAAAAATAGCAAAAAAATTAAAAAATCATGAAACTTTTCCTATAAATAGCCACCATACCCCCCCCTCATTCAGCACCCCTTCATTCTCCATTCTCTTTGAAATTCTGTTGTGCAAATTCAAATTCGTATTGAGCTAATTTGGCAAAATTCAAAAACATTGTGCCAAAAATTGGAAAATTCAATTTTCAGCAGCAAGTCAGCGAAAGAGGTGCGATACTATTTTTTGCATACTTTTATTGTTAGTGCTAGCTATGCTAAGATGAAAGTAATAATAGTGTTAGTTTCGATTTTGCAGTTTTCGTTATGGACAGCCCTTACGACAGCTTTGCTCTTGGTGATTACAAACTTTCACCAAAGGGAATTGCGTCCATGGAGGCGACTATGGCTGCCACAAGCCAACCGGAGGTTTCACTGGAAGGGCAAGGCGGAGTTCCGTCATCAGGCTCCACGGCAGCATCAGGCTCCATGTCAACCGGAGTAAAGAGATTGAGACCGTCTACATCGAGAGTGTGGGAGAATTTCGACAGGACAACTAAGCAAGGCGCAATAGGATATGAGGTACCATATGCCATTTGTAAAATTTGTTGTAATGAATTGTCTGCAAAGTCTACAAGTGAAATGGGGCACTTGCTTAGACATGCTAACAGATGTCGAGCCAGGCAAGGATTGGAGATGAGGCAGACACAGCAAGGTCCTACAACCACTGATGAGCGAGACAAAATGACTAGAATTCCATATGCTTCGGCTATTGAATCTATCATGTATGTCATGCTATGTACACGAGCAGATGTGTCATATGCTCTAAGTGTTACGAGCAGATATCAGTCAGATCCAGGTGAAAGTCACTAGATAGCAGTCAAGAATATCCTTAAGTACTTGAGAAGGACTAAGGATGCATTCCTTGTTTATGGAGGCGAGGAAGAACTAGTCGTAAATAGCAACACCGATGCTAGCTTCCAAACCTACAAGGGTGATTTCAGATCGCAATCAGGGTTTGTATTTTGTTTGAATGGAGGAGCAGCAAGCTATAAGAGTTCCAAGCAGGGAACGGTTGCTGATTCTACAATAGAGGCTGAATATATTGCAGCTTCGAAAGCTGCAAAAGAGGCCGTATGGATTAGGAAGTTCATTTTATGAACTGGGTGTGGTCTCTAGTGCTTCCGGTCCAATGGATCTCTATTGTGATAATAGTGGAGCCATTGCACAAGCTAAGGAGCCTAGATTGCATCAAAAGTCCAAGCACATATTTCGACGATATCACATCATTCGTGAGATCGTTGAGAGAGGTGATGTGAAGATATGCAAAGTGCACACGGATTTGAATATCTCTGATCCATTGACAAAGTCTCTCCCGCAGCCTAAGCATGAGGCGCACACAAGAGCAATAGGTATAAGATACCTATATGATTGACTCTAGTGCAAGTGGGAGACTGTTGGTGATATGTCCTACAAGCAATCATAGAGATGATTGTATCACGTCTATGTTTATGAGTTATTGAATAAATGTTATTCTATTCCTTGAATGAATCATTGGTTATGAAGATTAACAAGTATGTGACTTGTTGGTGAAACTCTTTTAGCTTATATGATGTCATTCTAAATGAATCCCTGGTCAGATGTCACTGGTCGGAACACTAGTGACTTATCGATTAGCACATGTATTGATTGATGACCATGTTTCACCGGTTATGGATATATGGATATCAAATCAATGATGTGAACACATGTTAGAGAAGATGGTGTTGGATAGACCCACCTTGAGACATTATTGAGATTGTTATGATTCTATGTGTCATTAGTTGGTCTCAAGCAATGATGATGTATAATCTTTAGACCTGAGATCAGCATGGTTTCCTACATGTGTAATAGCACTCTTTGGGGTTGCCAAACGCTACTCTGTAACTGGGTAGTTATAAAGGTAGCTTTCAGGTATGCTATAAAACATGCGGAGGAATATGATTGGTCGGATATGGGATTTGCCCCTCCTAACATAATAGGAGAGGCATCTCTGGGCTCCTCGATGTGGTGAGATAAAGAAAGTATATGGCCATGCCACTAGTGGTCGAAGTGTTCGACCACGTGAAGTTATCTGACACTCGATCGAGAAAGTATTAAACAGTCCATGAATGACATAACATCTCACCTGGAGTTCAACCAGATATCGTGAGGCAAAGGGCGAATACACGAGAAGGTCTTTCAGTTCGATCAGATATAGACTAGTCGTATGGAGATACGAGCTGGTCGTAGGTTGGTCGAACATGGTCACTAAGTGGTCGAAATCTAGTCGTAAGGAGTTACAAACTGGTCGATACCAAATATGAATTGGTCATATAGATATACGAGCTGGTCGTTAGTGATATAGACTTGTAGATCATATTGTATTAAGGTCCGTTCGATATAATTCGTGTGTATTCGGGAATTATTATGTTCTGCTAGGAGCTTCTGACGACTCATGATCGGAAAGGAGTTTTCGAGTCACAACCTATTACTCATGAACCTAACGGGTCACACACTTAACGGGTTGGAACAAACAAATACGGATACGATTCGTCAAACATGTTCAGATAGGATCCGTCATGGGCACTATGGTGGTGCCAGCCAAGGGCCAAAATGAAAACCCTACACTAATGCGCACCCACCGGTGGTCGGAGCATCACCGGAGATGGACTCAAGCGGCGGCGCGACGAGGTGGAGCGGAGGTGAAGCTATGAGAAAAACGACAATGTTGATACGACTATGCTTTAAGCCATCTAATGTGCGCGCTAGCACCAGAGAAGGGCTAGGAGCATACCGGAGTGTATAAGGGAGGATAAGCTAGTCGGAGTCGTGCTGGCGGCGAGGAACCGAAGGTGGCAGCGATGCTCCAACGCGGAGATGAAGGCCTGAGGAAAAAGAAAAGGACTGAGTGGTACAGGAAGCTTCAGTAAGGCTCAGAGATGGTACAAGAGCAAGTAATTGAAGAATGGAGCGCCTTACCGGAGTTGGAGACGAAGGGGACAATTTTCGGCCGAAGGAGATTAAATCCAAAATTCGATGATTCCTGTGAATGCAACCCAAAATTGAGTTAGGGGAAATGATGATGGTAAGCAGGGGTACAAAGTGACGCGAAGGGACGAGCAAGGGAACCACTAAAGTGCCGACGGTGATGAAGGAGCTTGTCGGCTGAAAATGGAGTTTTAGGGTTTTCTTGGTTTTGAGCTCAATTGAGCATTAGAGAACTAGAGGAAGTAGAGGTGGTACCGAAAAAGAAATGAGGAGGAGCTCAAGGGATTTTTATAGCGGCTAGGGCGGAGAATGCGAGAGAGGGAGCTCCACTATGATCTTGGTCCATGGAGCTCGGGCATGGACACAGTGAGTGACATGGATACGATGGCGAGGTGATAGGAGCATGGGCGAGCGCAGACATGACAGCCAAACCATGGTAGCGTCCAAAAGATGGCAGACGATCAAAGCCGACAAGCGGAGGTGGCATTGGCGCTCGTTGGCGAGCCTCGAGCCCACGCCAAGACTAGAGACGAGGCCCACGGTCGATGGCACAAATAAAAGTGGCTCGGTCGGGTTTTAACGAGTGGGTTGGGTTGAGTCAAATGGTCGAGTCGGAACGTTCGGACCACGAGATTTGGATGGTCTGATCAAGTTTGAATGGTCTGATCGTGATGTAATGTTCGGACGGTCCGAACGACGATCCAGATTGCGCGCGCGTTCGGACGGTCCGAATGGCCCAATCAATCCGGACGGTTGATACCAAATTGGGCAGTCCAAAATGCTTTGCGTTAGTGCGGACCAGGTCCGAGCGCAAAGACGGTTGGGTTCAACCAAGTGGCTTGGGTCCGACCTAAGCCCAAACAGTAGCAATGACTAGGTTTGAAAAACAGGCTGAAACTTTGAGTAGTTTTTAGAAAGAGTTGCATAACTCTAAAAATTCCAAAATTTTTACCGGAGGTTCCTGACTCCAAGATTAACCAAGCATAAAATTTCCAGAGGTTTTTATGTAATAAATGTTTCTCTAGAAATTTCTCAAGGTTCTGCCCTAGGGTTTGACTAAGGATCTAATTGGTTTGACTAGCTGTTTTAAAATAGCAACTGAAATCTAAAAATTTTGAAATTTTTCAGAGGAGTCTCTAAGATGATCTAGAACCTAGGAAAAATAAATGCAGATGATGTTCACAAGATTTGTTTTAAAAGGTTTCAAAGGATTATGCTTCTAGTCAATTGAAGTATTAGGTTTTCACAATCAACAAAACCTTTGGAAGAATTTTCAGAAAATTCAAATTACAACAAGATGCAACAAAAGTTTTAAATTCTCCTCATTTTTATACATTTGAAATATAAACCCAAGTTTGGGATGTTACAGGACTCAATCGGGTTATGATTCGATTTGGGTAATTATTGATCGTTTGACTAAAGTTACTCATTTCTTGCCAGTCAAAACCACTTACTTAGGAGATCGTCTTGCAGAGTTATATATGTTAAGAATTGTCAGTTTGCATGGTGTTCCGAAGAAAATAGCGTTAGAAAGAGGGTCTCAGTTCATCTCTCGTTTTTGGCAAAGTCTGCAAAAAGCCTTAGGAACTCATCTGAATTTCAGTACTACGTATCATCCTCAGACAGATGGATAGACTGAAAGAGTTAATCAAATATTGGAAGATATGTTGAGAGCCTATGCTCTAGCTAATGCCACCAGTTGGGACAAGAGTTTACTATATGCAGAATTCTCGTACAACAACAGTTACCAAGCTAGTCTGCAAATGTCACCATTTGAAGCTTTGTATGGTCATGCATGCATAATTTGGTATTCGGGCCAGATATTATTCAAGAAGCAGAAGAACAAGTGTTTATGATCAGAGAAAAATTAAAGATAGCTCAGTCAAGGCAGAAGAGTTATGCTGATAATCGTCGTCGTGACCTTAGCTTTGAACCCGAAGATTTCGTTTATCTTCGAGTTACTCCACTTAGAGGTGTAAAAATGTTTCATACCAAAGGGAAGCTTGCCTCTCGGTATGTTGGTCCGTTCAAGATTTTGGATCGCCATGGAGAAGTAGCTTATCAGTTGGAGCTGCCGCAGTCGTTAGCAGGAGTACATGACGTCTTTCATGTCTCGCAGTTAAAGAAGTGTCTTCGTGTGCTAGAAGAACAAACCTCGTTGGATTCAATTGAACTGAAAGAAGGTCCCACTTACAAGGAGCAGCTAATCAAGATTTTGGATGTCACAAAACGTCGTACCAGAAGCAAGACCGTTCGTTTTTTGCAAAGTTCAGTGGAGCAACCACTCAGAAGGAGAAGCAATGTGGGAGCTGAAAGCCGAGTTTCCTAGCCTTTTCTCTAGCTAGCCTGAATCTCAGAGTCAAGATTCCTTTAAGGGGGGAGGTTTGGGACATCTCAATTTTCTGAGTCTTAAAAATCTTTTGTTTAGTTAGTAGTTGAAAATTCACCCTTGAGTTTTATTTGAATTTAATTAAAGCTTAAACATGGATTTTTAGTATCAAAAAAATTTAATATGATTAATATCAACATCAACTATTGTCGAAACTATTTTATTTGGATTCTATGTGCTTGGATATATTTTCTATATTTTTTTCGAGCTTATTTGCTATTTTTCAATTTGCCATCTGGATTTTTTGGTATTTATAAAATAGAAAACCTAATGAAAATCTCAATTAATGATTCGGGCCGAATCTCAGTCTAAGGCCCATTCCTATTCCACCTCCGGCCCAGCCCACGTGGCCTTGTTCCTTCCGCGCCAACCCGTTTGCATGTTCGGACGAGTCCGAACGCGCCCGCGCCTTGTGTTCCGCTGACCGGTGGGCCCCACGCCTTCGTTGTCTTCAAGTCGTCTTCCTCGCACTCAGCTGCTGCTCCGTCCACCATTGCCACCTTCTAGAAGCTCCGTCCGGCAAACGGATTTTCCAACTAAAACCTCTCGGTTTTTTATGCCAAATCTTATCTCCTTTCTTTCCGCGTCCGTTTCAGTTGAAATCGTATCTTATCTCCTACAATCCCGAATCCAGTTTCGTGTTCATCTTGGGCTCGATTTGGGGATTCCTTATCCCGGCGCGCCCGAGCCCCTATAAATAGCCTCCTAGGATCGCCAGCGCCTCCGCACCCCAAAGCTCCCACCCACATCTACTCCGGAGCCCTAGCGCCACCGCGATTTGAAGAACTAGGGTTTTGGTCGAAACTTGATTTCTTCGACCACACCATCGTCATCCTCATTGCCGGGACTACCTCGCGCACCTCTTCGTTACTCCAGAGCGTCATCGGTGTCCAACCCGGATAAAACCCGAGCTTCGTTCTCCGCTTCAGCTGCAATTTCGGCTGACTCCATCGCTCTCTCGTGCCAACTCGAGTGTCTCCAGGTGAGAAATAGTGAGAGCTATCCAATGTGTGCACTCACCATCGCTGGCGAGCCGCCATTCACCGTTGTCGGGCGAACCCGATGACCTCAACGCCGTCAAAGTGACGTAGCGTCCCGGTCATCGTCCTCATGTCTAGCCACATCAGCCCTTGATCCTACGTGGCGCCCCCGTGTCAGTCCAATCATGGCCACGTGTGTGCTTGCGTGTTCAGTCCACCCGAAAACTAGATCTCAAAGTCCATAGACCTAGTCCACCATAAGCCATCTCACTGCCATGTGGGTCCCACATGTCAGGTTTTTCTTTTATTTTCTTTTCCAGCTAAAATTCCTGTGATGACGTCATGCTGGCGTAATAATCCTATTTTCCAGTAGGAAATTAAATCCCGAAATTCTAGATATTCCTATTTAGGTTATTTCTTTAGATTTAAACTTCCAAAGGCCATATCTTCTTTATTCGAACTTCGATTGAGCCCATTCAAATATCTAAATTTATCTAAATTTGAGATCTATTTATCTGAGATTTTTATTTAATATTTAGAGTTTATTTTATCTTTGTTATTTATTTATTTTGTTTATTTGCTTCGTTTACGAGTAGACGTTGATACTTTGGGAAACTATGAAGAAGGAGTGCCTCAAGATCAAAACCAGTGCCTAGATCTATTCCAAGGCAAGTTATACCTTTCATCATATTGAACCCAGTTTTTAAAATACTTTGATTCAAAGTACTCATTTACTTTAAGTAATTATTTAAATGCTTTTGAGTGCAGTTATTAATCCAAAGTGTTATATCCACCTTGTCTATTGTTATATCATAATATTTTGTCACCCTAAATTGGTTCTTTATTTAGTTAGTATTATCATAGCACCAACGTGGGTTGGCTAGATACGAGTAGATTGTTTAGCCATGCCATGAGTCATCATTCCGTGTGAGTTGCAATTATGAATTTGACTAAATGATTATGGGACTTTGTGTTAAAACTGTGTGCGCTGTGTGCTTTTACTCATTAATGGCATGTGTTGCACTTAACCAACAGGGTGAGAAAAGATTTAGACTGAGGCAAGTGGTGGACGGCACTAAGTGACTTGGTGGGGCTCAGTGCGTGGGATTTTAAAAAGAATGGTTACTTAGTTAGAAATTAAAAGTCTTGCTTTGGTAAGTTAAGGACTTAACTTTGTGCACCATTGAATTAGGCCTTCCGTACAACCACATGCCTGATGGGACTGGCCTAACTTAGTAGGTTATGGAGTTTCAACATTGACTACTCAGGTAGTAGGTTAGGCTCTGTGCAAGGGTGGAGGTGTGTTCCAGCCTTAGTGGCGACTCATATCGCGGGACGGTTCGCCACTTCCCTGTCCAACGGTGTGCGTCGGACCAATTTCCTCAGTGGGCGTTGGTACTGGCGGTGAAACACATCGGGAGTGTCAATGTTTGAGATGAAGTTTCTGAAACGTTTTGTTATGATTGGTGCTAGCTACACTGGTTATATCATGTGGGTAAAGTTTACAACCTCTACATAGTGTTAAACAATCTATTCGGACCTAGAGGAGTCTTCGTCTGCCTTTGAGGAGGAGTTCTACGAAGGTGCTGATCGTTAGGTCTTGATCCCAGTCGGGTGCTTGTGGTGATTCAATGGGTTTCCGTTGAAGAGTTTTGTTTCGTTGCTGCTTACTTCATTATTGCCAGCCCCTGCGAGGCTTAATAAATGTAAACTCGACCATAAGGTCAAAATGGTTATTTTTTTATTCAAATTACTAGTTTATGTTATTATTTCGTCTTGTGTGGATCGATATTCATCTATGTTGATACTGTGTGCACTAGCGTGATCCTAGACTAGTGCATTATACATAGAAGGTTCAGAATTGTATTTTTGGGTCCCGACAATGTATGTCTAGTGTGCAAAGCATCCCGATACAAGCATAAGAATCAGGTGAAGCAAGGACCTCCTGCTAAGGTGTTGTGGTATCTGCCTATAATCCCCCGTTTAATTTGAAGCGTTTATTTGTGAACCGAAAGGAGGCAAGATTGCTACGTTAACACTCAGAGAAGTGTAAGAAAGATGGAAAGCTAAGATACCCTGCTGATTCTTCCCAGTAGAGAAACTTCGATAGGATCTTCGAAGACTTCGGTGTGGAACTGAGGAATATAAGATTTGGGTTGAGTACAGATGAAATGAATTCTTTCGGTAACATGAGCAGCCGACATAGCACCTGACCCGTGAATCTATGTATATACAACCTTCCTCCTTAGCTGTGTATGAAGCGGAAGTACATTTTGATGTTACTATTTATCCAAGGGCTGAAGTAATCTGGGAACGATATTGATGTGTACCTAGCACCATTGCTGGAAGATCTTGTGACACTGTGGAACGAAATGGTACAGGTATGGGATGCGTACAAATGAGAAAACTTCACTTTACGCGCCATGTTGTTATGCATGATCAATGATTTTCCTGCCCTTAGTAACTTGTTGGGGTTTAGTACAAAAGGAGCCATAACATGTCTGCACTGCTCAGATGAAACCGAGAATGTGTGTTGTGTACTCTTTTCTCCTACTGGATTTTTGGAAGGAGTTTTTAACGAGGCATATGCATTGCGTGGTATTTGCCCAAAGGGGAGTGTTATGAAACCTTGGGTTTGTAGGCAATTACCAAATCGGATTGTTGTGGTCGTTGGATTAGTGTAGAGATTATGTGCTATACGATTGGATTTTGATCTAATAGATAAAAAATGTGACTTTTGATTAAGAGAATTTCAGTCCCGAATAGACAATCCGTTACCAAATATACCCTTGAAGGGTTTCACTCCTGTAGTTTGTAAATAGGACTCACTATTGTAAAGAGAGAGTTGATGATGAATGAAATGAGCTCCATCCTTTGTTTCTGACATACTTGTGTTCATTGTCTCCTATGTAATTGTATTATTATGGATTGATCTGCGAGTCAACAATAACATGACGACTACTAAAATCTCAACAGGGCAGAGCACATTCTCTTGTTTCTCAAATAAAACAAACAAATAAATAAAAACAATAGTAGAGTAGATCATGTAACGGGAGCAAACACACAGAGAAAGAGAGAGTGGGGGGTGGGGGTGGGGGTGGGTGCAGGAAGGGAGAAGCAGAAAGACAGAGAGCCAAAAAGTGCCGAGGAAAAAAAGGAAGATAGATGGAGTACTAGCTAATCTAATCTAATCCAATCTAATGTAATCTAATCAATTCAACGGAGCAATTAATCACATTCACGGGCGTCGCCACGGCCACGCGCGCTTGCTCGATTCAATCCTTAATCTGGGCCTGCCCTGCCCCGCCCTAGCCAGCAGCTTGCCAGAAAATGAAAAATGAGATGGAGTGATCGATTGGTCCAGTTTGGCTGCCAGCGTGTCCATGTCCACGCATGTCGGCTCGATATATCGTCTTCTTTTGTCCATGTCCAGCAAAAAAGACTCCCAACGGTATGCATCCAGTCTCCCGTGCCCAGCCCGCACTGAACCACGCATGCACTCCACTCCTACTGAACTTTGGACTTCAAAACCATCAAGATTCAGAACCGCAACTAGCCCTAAACACTGGTGCGGCGAAATTCTCGGGGGAGTAAAAATCGGAGTTATATATATATATATAAATCTATTTTTTTAAAATATTTTAAAGATAACATTTCTCTAATTTTATTTCTAATTTTGACCTTTTTACCACATCATGATCCGTGGCGTGATCAAATTGTGCCGTTACGTCACCGACTATAGCATGATCAAATCTACCACGATAGTCATTCGAGCCAACACACGTCCGTTTTTTAGCTAAATCCTGTCACGTTAAGAGAAATAACGTGACATCACTTATTTATCACGCTGAGATCCATGACATGACAACGTGCTTTTGTCACGCCGTATGTTAGAATTAAAAATAAAGTTTGAGAGATGTTATCTCTAAAATATTTTAAAAATAGATTAAATAATAATAAAAAGTTCGCATCAAGTGGGATGCATTCTTTGCACTCCAATTCTTTTTCAATCAAAACGCAACTGAACGGATCAGCCAGCCAGCGAATGGCACGACTTTTCTTGTTTTACTATTTCTTTCTTCTACTAGGATGAGTGGCCAAGGTGTTTGTGGTGGACTTAACCACGCTGAGCCGAGCTGAGCTGTTTCAACTTTCGAGGTGAATAAAGCGGTTAGCAGCGCTAGTGCGTGCGCGTGCGTGCCTAGATAGAGCTGCCCACTTTTATGAACGTTTGGCCTTCAATTCAATCTATTTCCAATTCCGACCGATTGCAATCCATGATCCGTCCATCCCGTGAGGCTGTTTCTTAATACAGTTTCTTTAATCTATGAGAAATGTTATGGTACTATTTTTTTAATGTATAATTTTTTATAGTGTAGTATTTTAGACTGTTTTATTTAAATACATGCATGATGTTTACTAGTATTTGAACATTGTAGCCTGTTTGTGGTATCTACTAAAGCAATATATGTTTGTTGACACACACAAACGTAAATACACAGGATCAATCACAATAATTTTTATGCGTTAGATTTTGAGATCGAACCGGTATCCAGATTAGATACTAGAATACCCTCTCTCTTCATTAACTATGATATCATATTATTATTTTACCTACATGATAGACTTAAGATATCAATTAAGGTGAAACAGTAGGAGCAGCCGGAGCTTATCTTTTGTTCCCTTCTTCACTAGTACAACAATGGTACCGGGAGTCGGGGGAGAGAGAGAGAGAGCACGGGACAGGGGAGAGCAAAGCAACAGACAGGAACAGGGGAGGTCAGGCAGGAAAAGCAAAAGCAGCTAGGTCCACTCCAGCACTACAAACACTCTCCACTATCCCTCCACCAAGATTACAACTAGAAGCCCCAAGTAAATCTCGAGGGGAGAGGAGAGGAGGGGAGAGGAGAGGTTGCAATTAATCGAGATGACGATGATGGTGGATGAGGCCAACTGAATGAAGTAGAGCCGAGCATTCCATTCATCATCAGTCGAGCTCCATCTCCAACTGTCTGCGCTGCTGCTGTGCCACCGAGCATTGGAAGAAGAGGAGGCTATGATGCTCCCCTTGCTGCTGCTGCTGCTGCCGCCGCTCTTGCTGCCGTCCGCCGCCGTCGCCCGCAAGGCCCACTCTTCCTTCTCCCTCGATTTCTTCCCCGGCGACGGCGCCATCGCGCAGCTCGCCCTCTCCGGCGGGGCCAATGCCACCTCAGGCTCAGGCGCCATCTCCATGCCCTCCCCCCACGCCCGGGTCGAGTACAGGAAACCCATCACCTTGGCCGGCCGCAGCCCCGGCTTCTCCACCTACTTCTCCTTCTCCCTCCACCCCAACAAATCTTCCCCTAATGCCTCAGCCTCCCTCTCCTTCTTCCTCACGCCCTCCGCACCCTCCGCACCCAACGTCCTAGCCGTCGTCTTCGCCGCGGGGCAGCTGGCCAATGCCACCTCCACCAGCAGCAGCCACATCCGAATCGACCTTGCCGGCGACACGGCCGTCCAGACCGCCACCCGCGGCATCCCCTTTGCCCGCACCCCCAAGCTGCATTCTTGGATAGACTACAACGCCACATCCGCCACGCTCCAGGTCCGCCTCTCCGCCTCCCGCCTCCCCAAGCCGCCGGCCGCGCTGCTCTCCTGCCCGTTCGATCTCTCCACCCTCTGGAGGAAGCCCATGCGCGCCGGATTCGCCTCCTCCGCCGCTGCCAACTGCAGCCTCTTCAGCTGGGCCTTCCAGGCCAAGCAAGGTCCTCCCTACCCCATGCACTCCCAGCCGCTCGATCCCAGTGACTTGCTCACCACGCCGCCGCCGGAGCGTCTTCACCGCGCTCGCGACCGCCCGCGCTACCGTTACCCCTGGGGCGTTGCGGTATCGCTGCTGTTCGCGGCCGCCTGCGGCGCCATGCTCACCTTCTTCATAATCTTCGTCTGGTACTCCGTGGTGGCGCGCCGCCCCGTCGCGCCGGTGGAGTACCCCATGCACCCGTCCGACGTCGTCTACGAGAAGATTGTGCTCGTCGGAGTAAAGGATGACGCCGCCGCTGACGACGTGGCCGCAGGTGGTAAGAAGTAGCTGCTCCTCTAGCTCTAGCTGCTAGCTCCTGTTTGCTTGTACACTCACTCACTCACTCACTCACTCACTCACTTCCCTTGTATTATTGCTGCCTTGCAAGTGTGCTGTAACTGTAAGTACTACTACTAGTGAGGTGGAAACTGCAGATTTTGCGGCCAAAGAACAACGCAAACTCTGCAGTTTCCACCGAGATTAGAGGGATCGGATTCAATGCTGTTTCTAAGTTGTAACTCGTCATGCCATCCATTACTGCTGTGCTACTAGTTCTTTTTTTTTGTGATGCTTAGTGATGCTAGTGTTTCAGTTCTCACTCTAATGTAGAGCAACATGTTTTTTTTTCCGGATTTGCTATTTCACATGTGCCTGAAATTTTGCAAAATCACAATCGATTTTTCTCACCTTTGGATTGTCGTGGAGATTCGTGCTCCGACGAAGTTGTCTTCCTCCTCTTCGACGCCCGGTGACGGTGGTGGCGAAGGTCGGCAGATTAGGGTTAGGGTTCACTCGTTTAGGGTTTAGGTTCGCTGGTGCCCCCGAAGCTTATAGGGAGGCTGGGTTGGCAACAGACTTGCGGTGGGCGGCGGCGGCGCGACGAGTCGGCGATGGCGCCGCCAGACATGGGCGAGAAGGAGGGTGGTGTGTGTGTGTGTGGGGGGGGGGGTGTGGTGGTGTTGGTGGAGGGTGGCGACGACCAAAGTGGTTAGGAGGCGTGGGGATCTCATGGGAGAGGAGGAAGAAGGACGCGTGGCAGATGGGATAGGCGGAAGGACCTTCTTGGCGGAGGAGGCAGATAGGGCAAGATCGGGAGGCATCGACAACGGCCGAGTGTGGAGTAAGTTAGGGTTAGAGTGTTTGGTGAGTTATACAGGCGAGAGATGGAGAGATGTGAGCCACAAGATCTTGATCCAATGGTGGAAAAGTGACTGTGATTTCCAAAATTTTCAGGCTCCTGTGAAATAGACGCCTCCTTCCCCCCCTTGCCGAATACACACACACGGGGAAAAAAATCAGCCGGTCCCGATAGTAAAAAAACCGGCCGAAAATATTCAAATGTGAATTTGAAATTTGGACTACATAATGTCCATTGCTTTAGCAGCAGCAGCCCCTAGCTCCCTTTGGACACCATGGAAAGCAGATTAGATGCCTAGTAAGGCTATGATTGCACATGTGTCTGCCTCCCTTTGCTTTAGCAGCAGCAGACCCTAGCTTTTGGCTTGTCTCCCCCCACTTGCTCTTGCATTGGATGCTCTCTTCTCCCTCTTGCTTTTCTTCTGCAGCATTTGACACAAATCCTCTTGCTCTTGTATTGGATGCTCCTTCTCCTCTTGTTTGAAGAAGACACTTGTCTCTGCCCTTCTTGATTCTACAAAGAACAACAACAAGCAAGATCAAGAAATGCATGGCAAGCAAGGAAGGAAGGAGAAAATTTGCAGCAGCAGGCGCCTGTGAGTTTTTCTCCACATTTGGTGTATACAGTCTGCACCCAAATCTGAATAACATGTGCCAGACAATTAGGTTTCTCATTCATCCTTGATGTTTTCCATGGAGCAATTGTATTTAAGCACTCGTAACATGGAAGAAATTTCATAATTTTGCAGTATTACAAGTAAAAGTGTCCCAACATGTAGTCTTGTTTGTATAGCGGCTATGTTTCAAGAACATTTACTCATTCCAGTATGACAGAAATGCATGAGTACCCTGTGTTCACGTATAGAAGTCTTTCAACAACATACAGAATTGCATAGCTAGTTTACTAACAACTGACTGACTTATGTTTGTCAGATCGTTAAATAAAATTTGAAAACTACAGGTAGTGTGCTAGATAATATAATTAGGACTAGTGATAGACATCTTAGGTAGATGAGTAGCTCTATTATTAAGAGATTCATTTGTGATTCAGCTCATAGGGCCATGATAGCCATACTGAACACATTGTGGTGTAGATTATTATAGGTGATTGCTTCTAAATCTATAAATGTTTGGGAGCATGGAGACAAACTACGAGGTGCTGGTTGGAAGTGCAGTTATTGTAATCTAACGAAATCAGGCGGAGGTGTCACCCGCCTAAAAGAACATCTTGCTGGGAGACACGGAGATGTTGTTGCTTGCAGTAGGGTTTCAGCGGACGTCCGAAGGCTCATGTTGGCAAGTCTTGAAGAAGCAAAGGCAAGAAAGAAAGCTATTAAAGATGAACGACTGCGAATGGAGCAAGTTGCAAGAGAGCTTGTAGCTCATGGGCCATCATCTCAAGATGTCTTCGATGATGACGAGGAAATGCAGATGGAATGGGCTCGTCGAGAGTCGTTGGAGGTACACCAGCTCCAACAAAGGGCAAAAGCCAATGGTGCAACGTTTGAACATGGTGGTGGCAGTGGAAGTGGTAGGGGAAGTGGAAGTGGCAGAGGAAGTGGTGCCATTTCTAGGATGCTTGGCAGGTCACGGTCCGTGAGAGTTGATTTTGGTATTTTGGCAGGTTAGGCATCCCTCCAACCCCGCATTAATACAGCACTTCGTGGAAACAATTCTCCAAGAGTAATAATTCTCCAAGAGTTTAATGAAGTAGTAATTGGTAAGAACAGAGAAAACCTTGCTAGCTTCACTCTCTGGCGTAGCCCTCTCGTCCCAAGTACTCAGCAGCATCTAAAATAATAAAAACATAAGTTAATGGTAATGAATAATAACTTGACTAGCATACTAAAAACAATAATGGTGTAGCAATTCATACCAATACATTGTCGAGAAACGCGAAGGTTGTGCAATGTACTCATTGTTATCAAAGAGTACAAGTCCATCATATTGAGCTAGGTAGGCTTTGCATTGATCCCAAGTGTATGTTTCATAGGCATGTTGTAGCCAATGATTATAAACTTGTTGGTAATATTCGGGTTCCACCCACTGATAAACCGTTCTTGCATTGTTGTTGAAGGGTACAAGACCGTAATGGTGAGTAGGATAAAAAGAAATGTCTAACGAATGAGAACCATCACCAAAAGGTAATAGGTTGGCATCTCGATGCTCATAAGTCCGAATAGACCTTGAGCTAGCATGGGATTCATAGGAAGAAGAGTCATGTAGCCGAGAATGATCTTGTTTGCGACCTTTACCCCTCACGTAGGTCTTATAAATTGTTCTTGAAGTATGACAACCATGGTCTAGATCCTAGGTAGCATGTGTGAAATTTTTCTTGCATGTGAATTCCAATGGTTAGTCTTGTACTACATCATGAGTTGTCCCACCATCAGCCCCATCATCGGACGATGGAGAGCTACTATCACCAGACTCTTGGTACTGCACTTCATCAAATGGCGGACTTTCTGTTTCTTTATCGCTTTCCACAATGTCCTCCTGAATGTTCTTTTTCTTTTTCTTATCAGCCTCTTGTTTCCTTGTTTGTGTAAGAGAGGCAAAGTGCAGCCAATTTTGCAGTCGGTTGGCTACAATATTTTCTTTTCCCAAGATGACTCTTGCCAATAGTTGTCTTTGTCCATTGCTTCAACGGTTGATCATCTAGTGCTTTTTCCAGTTCTTTCTCAGGGATGACATCAACTACAATCTTAGATGGAATGGGGGACTCACATTCCTCGTCTAGTAGGGGCTCCGATTGTATCATGGAGCTATCAAGCCACTCATGGATTGGGTTCTCTCTGTCATACATAGTGACATTAATTAGATCACCAAAAGGATCTACATCCCTATCCTCATTCCTAGTCTCATGCTCTTGCAAGTGCAGCCTTAGATTGTAGTTGACATATACGAGCTTATGCAGTTTCTTGTACCCAAGACGGTTCCTCAATTGTGTATGCACCAAAGCAAATGTGCTTCAATTACGTTCACATCCACTGGAGGAAACACATTGTGAGATAATCCGCAAGGCATATTTTTGTAGTGTTGGTGTTTCCGCTCCAAACGTCATCCACCTTATAGCTACAAGTAACATGAAAAGTATATTAAACTCATAGTGACAGTTGATTTTCTATGTGTATATAAGTTGATAACAACATATCTATAGTATGACGAGATCACTAATGTAAGGCTCATTTGAAGCAAATAGGCCGCGTTGATTACGATATAATTCTAGCTCGCCTAGAGCCTGCATTGCCTCTTCGGGTGTATCGGCTATTCTTTGAATTGCCATTGTCAGGGAAACAGCGAGGGCTGGATTCTTCCCTAAACCATATAGGTTGTGGTTCTGCGGGTTTAGCACCACCGTTGTACAAACACACTTAGAATGTTAGAAAAAAATACAACAAATATAATTTATGTGTTAGTATTTAGAAAACTATCAACTTGCCTGCAATCACATAGGTGCGATTCTTGATCATTGCAATTCTTTTACTAACTACCTCCATAACACGATCACAGGTAGCCTCGTCTTTTGTCAATGTGTCTTCAAGTTCTCACTGGAGTTCATATGTTTTTCCAATCATTCTTGCCACAGTTGCGGGTTTCTACTGGTCTACAAATCTTAGTAGTCAATAAATCGGTTCTACCACTTTAATGACCCAATGCATATAGGTCCACCATTGTCTACATGTGAGACAAGAATACATGTATTCTCCTTCTTTGGTCATGCACAAATGGTTGGAGCTCCACACATCTGACACCATCCACTTCATAAAGTCTTTTCTATCCCAACAACTTTTTAGGAAAACAAATGTTGTTCCAAACCTTGTGGTGTTTGGACGAACTATCTCTCCTCCAATTTGTTCTCGCATTTCATTATGGAGGTGACCGTGGCTGTATAGGAATCGACAAATCCTCTTGACCGCCTTGACAACTCTAGCAACCTATTCGAACTGGTCAATATCCTTCAACATGAGGTTGACGGTATGCGCCGCACACGGCTGTCAGACTAAAGTTGGATACTCTTCAATTACCAGTTGACATGCTTTTTTATATTTTGCACCATTGTCAGTCACAATCTGCATAAATATGTCGAACTCCAACTTCTTCCACAACTTTACAGATCTCACGATACAAAAAGTCAGCATTTTGTATCTCACCAGTTGTATTCATTGACTTATGGAAAAACATTCTTCCATTGCAGTACAACATGAAGTTAATAATACTCAGTTGTGTAGGTCCTGTCCGTGAATCACACATGATAGAGACTCTATATATACCCCAATCGTCTTTGAACTGTGCTGCATACTCCTTTATATCTTGTTCGTTAGCACCAAGATATGACCCATCGATTTCATGGCCTCTTGGTGACGCCACGCCTTCATCAAGTTTTTGTGTCTCCTTGATGGCAGCACGAAAATAAGGACACTCTGCCTTTTTCCCAGCAATGTCATTACTATGAAATCACTTAGACCAAATTTTCCCAAGTTTTGACTTTGCGTCTCCACGATGTGCTGTATCAATGCGGGGTTGGAGGGATGCCTGACTTGCCAAAATATCAAAATCAACTCTCACGGACTGTGACCTGCCAAACATCCTAGAAATGACACCATTTCCTCTGCCACTTCCACTTCCCCTACCACTTCCACTGCCACCACCATGTTCAAACATTACA